>CM073454.1:32043571-33272857 GCA_037074485.1 Delonix regia
TATATATATATATATATATATATATATATATATATATATAAAGGTGAAAGAGGAAAAGTCAGAAAATAGAATGATAATTACATAAACCAAAAATTTCAGACTTTAATGAGTACTCGCACTCAATGTTGTCAAAATTGCGATTCTAGACAGACTCGTTTTTAGGAGGTGAACTCGTATCGTAAACTCGTAACGTAGAATCGTAAGAGTTTACCTATAATAATAATTAATGATTGAAATATATAATTATATCATTAAAATTAATATTTTAAAATTCAAACTAGTTTTTGAATTTGTGAAAGTAATGGTTAATGGTTTATTAGTATAACTATAGTTAAAATGGTGATAACTAAATATAAATATTTTTTTAATATTATATATTAAAATTAAAATATGATAGATATTAATAAACAAATACTAATAATTTGAAATTTGAATTAAAATTATTTATACAATTATAAATATATTTTGTTAAAACAAATAAATTAACCATATATTAATTTCATATTATTTTTGGGTAAAATATCATATTATAAATATTTAAAAAAGAAAAAAATTAATATAATAATATTTAAATAATTTAGATTAAAACAAAAAATAGATATCCTTTTAAATAATTTTAAAATAAAATTCTAAAAATAGATACAACAAATTATATGATGATAAATATGTGTAAATAGACACTTTTTTTATGCACGTGTTCAAATTGTCTAAATTCTATTCTTCTTGAAATGATAAAAAGATGAAGAGAATAAATAAATAAATATATATATATATATATATATATATATATAAATATAAAACTTTGCAAACGTATTCATGAAGGTGGGGTTGGATTAGTGGTGTAATATATTGTCACTGGTAGCTTCTGAGTTCGAGATGTGATGATGATATTTTTTGAAATTATGATGAAGAGCCAATATATATAAAATGGTGCACATATATATATATGTAAAGATGATGTTGGAGCAGTGGCTGGTTGTGCTCCAATGCTGGCAGGCGCCCGTGTTCAAGTTCTGGGAAAGCCATTTTTTGACGCAAAACAGGAGTGCTGCAGCCGAGTTGGAGCGAGTTGACACCGAGTTTGACCGAGTTTGTGTGGTGTCCGAGTTAGGCACCGAGTCGACTCGATTTCCTCTCCTAAAGACGCAAACTCGCCGAGTCAACTGAGTTGACTGGTGAGTTTGACAACTTTGCTCGCACTGCATCATTCAATAAATATCATACATAATTCAATTTCTCAAAAGGTTTACAATAAGACGTTTTTTTTGTTTTACTCTGATCTTGTTGTAAGGATTAATACATGTGCCTTTTCAGATACGATCGGTAGCATTAATTAGTCAATTCCATTGGCTTTATTATTCTATATATGTAAAAGTAACTTGTAAAAGATGTTTCATTCAAAATTTAAAATATTTATTAATTGGAGTCTACAAATTTTTCATATCAATTTTTTGCAACCTGCCTAAATATAATTAGTTGTATGTTTTATCTATATACTGTATAGAGAAAGTAATTTTAATTCATTCTAATTAACTATTTCGGCTGAAGCTGATAAGTTCAGCATCAAACTTAAATAAGAAATATTCAAAATAATTTATTCTTCTGAATATATTATATCAATTATAGAGATTAAACTTTTGAAAAAAATTATATGTATACAATTCATTATATGTTTTCTATATTGTTCTCTAATTAAAACATGACATGTATTTAGTTAATTATATTATGATATATGTATGGTTATTACATATAAGTATATTATTTTAAAATAAAATCATATATTATTATTAGTTATCTATACACTGATCATATTTTGATTAGAAAACAGTATCACGAAGATATAATATGATCCTAAAAAATTATTCAAGAAGACCAACTAATTCTAATTTGATTTGGATTTCAAAATTTTGGTTTAATTGTTTTGCAAAGGGAAAAAGAGCTCATGTAGTTGAATATCAAATTTGGCCCTATCTTTCTTGAACTTTGTTTAACATGTATTTTCTCTCTTCAACTTAATATACTTCAAATTCACTCTTAGTCTCTTGAAGGGAATTAAACCGAAGATATTAATTAATTATATCGTCACTTATCTTATCTGTTGACTTCTTTAAAGGGCATTTCAATTAATGTGCAAGATCAACAAAGTGAGTTTTACTAATCATACAGTATTTAGTGTAAGTATGACAAGAGTCAATTTTCAAAGAGTCTAATGCCTTGTTTTTGTTATTATGATAAAAAAAAGCATCATAAAACTTCACATACGCTTCGTAGTACTTGCTGAAATAACATTATATAAAAATCAAATCCAAAATTGGGATATCACATATAAATAAATACTGACCAGGAGTTGATGATAAGCCAACCATAATTTGACTCAATAGTAAAGACTAACAATCGACAATACCCAATACTTTTAGAAAGCTAAACAGATGAAATAGAGAGGGAAAGAGAGAGAGCTTAGATGGTGTGTGGAGGAAGGTTTACAAACCTTTCTTTTATAGAAATAAATAATAATAAAAAAATCATTCTCTTTTTTTTAAAATTAAAATAAGCTCTCTCTTTATCAGCTTTTAATCTGTGATATGATGAGATAATCATTGATTAACATTGGGTTGCAGGTTGGAGTCTACACCCAATGAGCTTGTGGTTTATCCAACCCATCACGGATTACTCACATTGTCTATAAGGACCAAATCCATTCTTAGTTTAGATTAATATTAGTTGCTTAATTAATAATTACACATAATTATTTTAATAATTGGATTAATGTTAATCCATAATTAATTTAAAATTAGTCTAATAATATCCTACTTGGATAGCATTAATCAATTATCAAGACAATCAAATTAATCGACAAAATTTAACAATTAATATTCATCACATCACACAAATATGTGTATATACCAAACCATACCAAGTTTAAAAAAGAACCACACAAGATCACTTAATCTAATTGGGAAATTAGTAATATCAACATTATTACATGTTGAGTTCCAATATTTGAATAGAATGGATTACAAAATAATATTTTGGTGTCACATTTACACCACAAAAGTTCCTTTAAGGACTCAACTCAAACTCTCACTAAACTACGGCTACATCAAAATTTTCAACAACACCCATGTGAGTCACATGATTCTTGAAGACTCATACGGGTAAGCCTTTGGTCAATGGATCCACTAACATACATTCACCTGGTATATGAACCAAACGAGTATGAGATTCAACAATCTTTTCCCTAATAAATAGGAACTTGGCATCAAAATGTTTAGTACGATTGGAGTTCCTATGATTCTGAGAAAGCTAACATCAGATGAACTATCACAATATATGGTTAAAGGTCGTGACATAGAATCAATAAGAAGCATGCTAGATATCAGATTCCTCAACCATAAGGCCTGTCGTGCGGGTGTCCTCATAATAAGCGATATACTTTGCTTCCATAGTTGAGGTAGCCATTATTGGTTGCTTACAACTTTTTAACGAAATAGGTCATTCTGACATCATGAAGATGTAACCAGAAATGGACTTTCGATCATTAATACATGATGCATAGTCTGAATCAGAATATCCCACCAATTCAAATGGTTTAGACTTTCTAAAAGTTAACATGTAATGCTTTGTACCCTGAAGGTACCTCATGACTTTCTTTGCAATCTTCCAATGATCATACCTAGGATTACTTAAATATTTGCAAGCACACTAACAACATAAGTAATATCTAGATGTGTACACACTTGGGTATACATCAAGCTACCAATAGTAGAAGCATAAGGAACTTTATCCATTAAGGTCCTCTCAACATTATTCTTACGACATAATATTTTCAACAACCTATCACCTTTCTACATAGGTGCAACATAAGGAAAGTAAGAATACGTGTTAAATTTCTTCAACACTTGATTAATATAGGTTGCCTGAGAGAAACCAAGAATGCCACAAGATCTATTATGGTGAATTTGAACTCCTAGAACAAATGAAGCCTCACCTAAATCTTTCATGACAAAGTGGCAAGACAAGATGTGTTTTGTCTTATTCAGTAAGCTCATTGAGTTATTGGCTAACAAGATGTCATCTACTAATAGCACAATAATCACAAAATTATCTCTTTCAAATTTCTAATAAATGTTTTGATTGAAAATATTCTCCATGAAATCAAGTGATTACCTCATTAAATTTCAAATACCATTGCCTTGAGGCTTATTTTAGCCCATATATGTATCTTTTCAACTTACACACCAAATGTTCTTTCCCAAATTCAATAAATACATCCGGTTGTTTCATGTATACATCCTTGTGCAAAATTCCATTTAGAAATGTTATTCTGACATCCATCTCATCACAACTCTAAAGACATCTTTAATAGATAACAACGAGAAGGTTTCTATATCATCAATTCTTTCACTTTGATTGTAGCCTCTGGCTACAAGTCTAGCTTTATACCTTATAACTTTACCATCAACCCTTTTTTTGGTCTTGAAGACTTATTTATAACCAACAGTCTTGCATCCATCTGGTAACTCAGTAAGTTTTCACACATTATTACGTTACATAAAGGCAATCTCATCATTCATAACATTTAATCACTTTGATGAATGAGGACCTGATACAGCTTTATCAAATGAGGAAGAATCTGTGCCATCAACAATGTCCGACTTAAATTCTTGCTTATCTGGAACTGTAGACCTATGTATCCTTTATTATCATCTCAACTCATCAACCAATTCCTCCACAGTAATTACAGGAGGTTCCAAGACAAGATTAGCCAAATTGTCAAGAGAAATATCATCTCTTCCAGTATAAGCAATAGTTAGAGATGATAAAAACGAAATAGTTAACATCACATCTTCATTATGCATATTGATCTCCTTATAGACATAACTCCCACTATCTGAGTTATTTTTAAAATATAATGCTCTATTAGACTCAATGACTTTGGTAGTGCGAGTGGGGCAAAAGAATCTACATCTTTTGGATCCAAAATAATACCCAATAAAGAATCCACTAATGGTCCTTGAATCAAGTTTCTTGAGTTACAGATTATAATGTCTTACCATCGCCTTCCATCCCTAGACACGAAAATGCATCATACTAGGCTTCTTTATTATGAAAAGTTCATATAAAGTCTTTTTAATTGATTTGTTAAGAACATGATTCAAGATGTAAGCTGTAATTTTAAGGGTATCACCCCATAAAAACTCTTGTAAGGATGAGTGACTGATCATACTTTTGACCATATCCATCAAAGTTTGATTCCTCCTTTCAACAACTCCATTATGTTGAAGAGTGTCAAGCATGGTATAATGGGCTTCAATCCCATGTTCTTGTAATAAGAGGGTAAATGGTCCAAGATTATGACCTATCTCTGTATACCTACCATACTATTTACCACCTCTATTTGATCAAACACATTTGATCGCCCTTCCATATTTCAGGTTAACAGTAGCTTTAAATGCCTTAAAGGGTTCCAAAGATTTAGACTTGTTCATACAATAGATCCCCCCATCCATATCTAGAATAATTATCAATGAACATTATGAAGTATTTATAATCACTTATGGTAACAAGTGTTATGGGCCTACTAATATTAGTGTGGATCAAATCTAAGATATTCTTGAATTTATTTGCCCTTTATTCCTAGCTCTAATTGGAAGTTTTCCCTTATAGCAACAAAAGATTCAAAATATGAGAAATCTAAGTCATGTAATAATCTTTGTTTAACCATCTTTTCTAATCTTCCTTTGGAGATATGACCTAAACACGAAACAAAATTCAAGATTTTAGCTTGAAATATTTAGACCTTTTTTGAACAACCTCAAGCTCTAATGATAATTTGAGTTATCATGAGTTTTAATGGGTGATATTGGTGTCTTTTTGCTCAAAATCACCTCATAAACAAAACCCTTAAGTTTATTTTGGCAAACTTGGTCAATACATTAAGTAATTTAGATTGAAATTTTTGAGTCCTTGGGTGATAGTGGGTTGAGAATGTTCAACTCATTTCAATCTATATAATGGGCATAATTTTGTTTACAATATTCAAATCTATAAAAGCTCCAAGCTTGTTTCCAAAAAACCTTTAAAATTTATGGCAAATTTTGTCTGAGAAAAAAATTCTAGTTTCATGCTCAGATTTGTTAGTGGTAGCATATATATATATATATATATATATATGTATGTATGTATGTATGTAATTCAAGCTCTGATATCATTTGTTGAAATGACATTATACAAAAATAATATCCAAAATTGGGCAATTACATATAAATAAATACTAACTTAGAGTTGATGATGAGTTGACCATAATTTGATTGAGGAGTAATGACTAGTAACCTACAATACCTAGTACCCCTAAAAAGCTAAACTGATGAAATAAAGAGGTAAAGAGAGAGAGCTCTGATGGTGTTTGGAGGAAGGTTTACAAAGCTTCCTTTTATAGAAATAAATAATAATACAATAATCATTTTCTTTTTTATATTAAAATAAGTTTTCTCTTTATTAGTTTTTAATTAGTATATGATGAGATAATCATTGATCAACATTGGGGTTGTAGGTTGGGATCTATACTCAATGGATTGTGGTTAATCCAACCCATAACAGATTACTCACAGTATCAACAAGTACCTGATCCATTCTTAGTTTAGATTAATATTGATTGTTTAATTAATATATACACATAATTGTTCTAATAATTAGATTAATACTAATCTAAAATTAATTTAAAATTATTCCAATAGTACTCCCTTAATTTAGTTTAATACATTTAAAAATTTAAAAATAAAGTCGAACCCACTATACCTACCATACTATTCACCACCTCTATTCAATCTGACACATTTGATTGCCCTTTCATATTTCAAGTCAACAGTAGCTTTAAATGCCTTAAAGGCTTCTAAAGATTTAGACTTTTCATACACCAGATCTACCCATCCATATCTAGAATAATCATCAATGAACATTATGAAGTATTTATAATCACCTATGGCAACAAGTGTTATGGGCCTACTAATATCAATGTGGATCAAATCAAAGATATTCTTGAATTTATTTGCCCTTTATTCCTAGCTCTAATTCGAAGTTTTCCCTTATAGCAACAAAAGATTCAAAATATGAGAAATCTAAGTCATGTAATAATCTTTATTTAACCATCTTTTCTAATCTTCCTTTGGAGATATGACCCAAACATGAAGCAAAATTCAAGATTTTAGCTTGAAATATTTAGACCTTTTTCTAACAACCTCAAGCTCTAATGATAATTTGAGTTATCATGAGTTTTAATGGGTGATATTGGTGTCTTTTTGCTTGAAATCACCTCATAAACAAATCCCTCAAGTTTATTTTGGCAAACTCGGTCAATACATTAAGTAATTTAGCTTGAAATTTTTGAGTTCTTGGGTGATAGTGGGTTAAGAATGTTCAACTCATTTCAATCTATATAATGGGCACAATTTTGTTTACAATATTCAAATCTATAAAAGCTCCAAGCTTGTTTCCAAAAAACCTTTAAAATTTATGGCAAATTCTGTCTGGGAAAAAATTCTAGTTTCATGCTCAAATTTATCAATGATAGTATAATATCATATATATATATATATATATATATGTATGTATATGTAATTCGAGCTCTGATACCATTTGTTGAAATGACATTACACAAAAATAATATCCAAAATTGGGTGATTACATATAAATAAATACTAACCTAGAGTTGATGATAGGCTTACCATAATTTGATTGAGGAGTAATGACTAGTAACCTACAATACCTAGTACCCCTAGAAAGCTGAACTGATGAAATAAAGACGTAAAGAGAGAGAGCTCTGATGATGTTTAGAGGAAAGTTTATAAAGCTTGCTTCCTTTTATAGAAATAAATAATAATAAATTAATCATTTTCTTTCTTATTAAAATAAACTTTCTCTTTATTAGTTCTTAATCAGTATATAATGAGATAATCATTGATCAACACTGGAGTTGTAGGTTGGGATTTATATTCAATGGACTTGGGATTAATCTAACTTATCATAGATTACCAACATTGTCAACAATTACCTGATCCATTCTTAGTTTAGATTAATATTGATTGCTTAATTAATAAATACACATAATTGTTCTTATAATTAGATTAATACTAATCCACAATTAATTTAAAATTATTCCAACAGTACTCCCTTAATTTAGTTTAATACATTTAAAAGTTTAAAAATAAAGTCGAACCCAATTAAGGGACTTAAATTAATTTATATATGTAAAATCGACAAACCATTACTAATATATATTTTAAGTGTGATTAAAAAGAGTCAATTATCAAATCTCTTCAATTTTATTGCAATTGAAAAGGAAACAATCATGGTATATCAACTTCCCAGCGGCCATTACAGATTACATATTTATGCTCAAGCATAATCAGAAGAAACCTTTGCAACTAATAAAGTAATAAAGTGATCACGGATGTGCCCTCATCGACTTATATATCACAATGAAAGCACTTATTAACGATTCACAAGGGTCCACAATAATTAGTTGTAGCTAGGATTGGCCAAGACGTAACCCTCAATGGCCTTGAAGAGTCCATCACCCTTCTCCTTTCCAATCTTCAGCTCTTCTTCCTTGGGTTTGGCGTCTCCCTTGGTAACGTACTTAACGGTCACCTTAACCACCGATCCTCCGTTAGTTGAAGCCGTCAACTTGGTCTCAACAGAGATCTTCTCCAATGTCTCTGGAAATGTGTCGCTCTCCACTAAGCTGTAGTTGTATACGAAGTTGTCCTTGTCTACGGCTTCTACCTTGTGCTTCGCATAGTGCAATTGCCCACCTGCACACATACCCAATATTTATTATTCACATCAGTATTCATAGAACTTTCTGTTTTCTCATTTCTTTGTTAAATCCTTCTAAAAATAAATATAAACTGACCTTCGACGTAGGTGAGCTTCTTGATGGTTCCGGGTGCACCATTTCCTTCAAGGATCTCAACGCTCTGGATGGCTTCAACAACCTTAGGGATGAGGTTGTCGCCATCGACGACCAGAGCCTTGAAGAGTCTAGCAGGGGCAACAGCGGAGATGCTCTCTTCGGAGAAAGTGAAAACGCCCATGATGAAGGAAATTGAGAAGACAAGAAGATGATTATCGAGGAGGAGGTATATGGCTAGATTTTGCTTGGCTGGTGATATGATTCATGAAACCAGAAATGGTACGTATTTATAGGCACTGGTTGGCTGTGGTTGGGTGATGAAGTTTCATTACTTTGAGGTTGTTGGATTTTGTGTGTGTATGCGTGTGTGTACTTTCATTAATTTCTTCTACTTGTTTTTCAGGGCAGAGAGAGTTTCAAGTAAAGTGGTCAGACATGGCGGATTTGGATTTTCTGAATTCTAGAAGGCGTCGAACTGTATCGGTCTTACATCACATGGTCGGATTTGCTACTGTTTACTGCTAGAAAATGAGTACCTTGTAAATCCCATATATAGAATGCCACTTTTTCCAGTGAAACTATGTGTAAAAATAATTATATTATATTGCCATTTCATTGTCGTTCCTAAAGTAAACAGTGTATTCGATCATGATAGAATATATGAACAGAACAGTAAAAGCACTGATGAGTAACGAATGAAAATCATTGTATCTGAATCTTAGCACTGAGTCAATATTTATACACGCACAGTCACTTGCAATATGCCCTTACCTAGTTACAACCGACACAGCTAACTATGACAAACTAACTGCTTCTCTAACAGATCATGTCTCTACGGTGTATTGGTATTTTAAAGAACAGATTTACAAATTAATTTTTTGTTTCCATCTAAGGTAATATATGTAGATATATTAGGTATGAAAAGCATATAGGTATGAATATAATTTATTAACAAATAATCGCACATGAAAGAATTGCATAGTTTATTGGAACTACTTGAAAGCACCAGTCGTCGCTGGTCAACAAGGATAGGCAGAGATTAAAAAATAGAAAAGTCAGATCGCATTTTTCTTTGTAAGACTTCGTGATTTGAATTATCTCCATTTGTGAAATTTTAAGTATAATTTTTCAGTATATAAAAAAATTCATCAGTAGCTTGCTTAATAATTTTTCACCAAAAAAAAAAAAAAGGTAATTCATTACTAACGTCTAACTATCAGGAAAGAGTATACAGATCCAATTCCATAATCACAGACAACATTAGCACTATAAAATCAGAGAGAAGAAGACCAACAAAAAAAAAACAAAAAGGAAAGAGCTTGAGGCGGCCACCCCAAACTATTCGTGTCAAAAGAATTTGAGAAGAGGCCATATAGTTGTGCGTTGTCCCTCCATCCAGAGCGACTTAGGCAATTTTTTGTTTTTTGTTTTCTAAAGAAAGCTGTCATTTTAGGAAGATAAGATCATCTGCTATTGAACGAAGATTCTAAATTGAACTATTCGTTTTATTTTCGAAAAATGCCATAGAAGAAAAGTCAGAGAATATAATGATATACACAAAAAGCACCTTGATAGTCGCAGTGCGTCATTGGATGAATACCACACATAAATCAATTACTAAAAGTGTTCACTAAATGAGACATTTTTTCTTTTCTTTTTACTCTGATCTTTTCGTAAGGATATGTGCCTTTTGAGTTACGTGTAGCATCAGTCAGTTTCGCTCGCTAATATTCAGTAGAGAAGTAACATGTAAAACAAGTTTTATTCAAATTTTAAAATATTCATTGAAGTCTACAAAATTTTTATAGCATATTTCTGCTAGCTATACCTAAGTCGAATTACGAGAATCCATTTCTCTTACACTGTAGAGACAAAGTTTTCATTCATCCTAATTAAGTTGAGGCTGAAAAGTTCTGCATCAAACTTAATGAAGAAAAACTTTAAAGAATTGACATAGTAGGTGTTAAAAAAAAACCTCATAGTTAAAGGAGTGAACTTTTGATCCAAATATTATAATTAAAATTAAATTTTAAATCTTAATTTGACAAAATTATTACACCTAGATACTTAAAATATATAGATGATCTGACAATTTTTTGGTAGGTATACCAAGGGACTCGCCCCAGCGCATTGGGGGCAAATTCCCTACGGACTCAATTGTGGGCGTGCCCCTCATTATATATATATATATATATATATATATATATATCTATAATAGATATGTAAATATTAAATTTTTTTATATACATATTTTTTGGAATATAATTAAATTAATATTTGAAAATAAAAAAAATTAATTTTAGACTTTCATGAAAATTGTTTTATTTAGTTGATTTGTTGGATAAAATCGATACTTATTTATTAATTAATTTTTTTCTTTTACAATTTGATTGTTAAAGTATGAAGATATTGTTTTAGTATTTTAAGGTTAGATTTGATTATTTGATATATTTGTTTGTATTTTTTTTTATCATTTCAATTATTCTTTTATTTATAGCCATCTAAAAAATCAATTTCAAACATTATAATTCAGTATATTTTTTTTCCTTTTGAGATTTGGATGGTACAATAGTTCAAAATATATTGGACCTATAAGTACAATGTCTTTCTTTTAATCTTATCTTACTGTTGGATTAAAATAATTCCTACTTTAAAATTGGTAATTTTGTAGTTTTTTCTATGTACATTTATAATAACCTATATAGTGCCTAATTGTTTTATATAAATTTATGAGTAACGTTGCAATTTTAAATTGTGAAAAGTGTTGATATATATATATATATATATATATATATATTTGAAGTTGTAGTTGATAATATATATATATATATATATATATATATATATATATATATATATATACATATATATATATGAATGGATGTGCTTCTTACTTCTTGTGCTTCCAATAAATTATACTTTTATTTTTCTGTATAATAATATTTATTTCAATATAAATTTTAGTTAAAATAAGTTAATTGATTTTATTCATTTTATTTTATTATTTAAATCATTACTTCTAAGTTAAGAATTTGTAACCTTTTAATTTTTTATTCTAAGATGTTAAAAAAAAAAATTGACATTGCGCTTTCACCATTTATGATAATCCATCTAGTGTGCAATTTTTATGTGTAAATTTTGATGGGTTACGTTGCAATTTTGATAAATTACATTAATTAATGGTTATATATGTCACACCCCAAATTTCTGAAGTGGGACCGGCACAGGCCACAAGGAAAAATCCCCGAACCTGCAAGACTTACACTGGAGAGACTTTCAATATCACTTCGAATTTATTCAATTTGCATCATATGTAATACAATTTGCCTTAATATAAAATAAAGGTTTAAATACAAAACAAGGAGTTTGTAGAAATTTCGGCAACACTTTCCCAGTAAATAGGACGTCCTGAAATTTTTACAATAACCTGTAAGGCAATACAACATATAAGAGAGCTCTGCTCTCACCAGCACAGCCCAATATAACATAATTACAAAATACAACAATTAAGGAAAGTTCAACTGTGATCTCTATACCACCCTAGACATACAACCAATGGCTACTATTCTAGATATATATACATCCCAAAAGAATAAGCTATGAATATCGACTAAACAAAAAGAAAAGGCCTCATAACATCACAAGCGGGGCTCACCACAGGACTCCCCATCAGTGCTCTGCTACATCCAGGAACTCTTCTAGCTCTCTATCCGAGACCAAATTGTTTCTAGCAGATAGCACCCCAAAATCAGTAACAAAATTTCATATATAAATAGAAAGCAAAACATGATCAAGAACTGAGTAAAATACAATGATGTTTAAACCACAATGATCAACTTATAATAAACAGTTTTCGATGCATAATGCTCTTTTCAAACAATTAATTTAAATTGCCATTCACAAGGAACCAATAAGCTTCTGAAGATCTTATCTAGGGAAGGACTACCAAGGACCAAACCGATGTGGCACATAGCCACAAAGGGCAAATCACAACAGGCGAGGATACACAATCCTCGAAGGCAAATAACCAATAGGCGATAATACACAATCATCGAGGGCAACTAACCAACAGGTGTGAGGTCACTACTCACGAAGATTTTCACTCAGCGGTCCACATGTGATAGCCGTCACACAGGGCTAGCACTATCACTAACCCTGCTAGTTGGGTCATTACCTAAGTGCACCAAGGGCTAATAGAACTGCTATTGGCAGCCAATGTCCTACCTAGTCCTCCCAATATTATTAAAATTAAAACAAGCATGCATAGAAAAAGTAGCAAGTATGCATGAAATCCATCTGTATTTACAATAATGATTTATCAAGCGGTTATTCCTAACCGTACACATGAGTTCAAAACTGTAAGTAAAGCCATTTCACATATCGAGGATTTTTATTACTCCTAACTTCAATTCTGAAAAGATATAGTTATAATAAAATTAATAATGATACTTATAAACATTTTCAAGCAATAAAAGTGAAGCATAATTAAGAATATTGGGGAGTGCTATCTGCACACTTGAGTGCTATTCGTTACGAGCAATTCAATATTTCCCTTAGGTGCCTAAATCACTCTTACGAGCTACCAACACCATTTGGAAAGCAAGAATTTCTCCTCTTCCTGTTTATTACTCAAAACAAAACCCTAACTCACTCTCCTTGATTCCATTACTAACTTTCCCAGACTTTTGGTCAATTTACATTTTCTGCCCTACAAACTTTCTGAGCTTTACATTTTAGTCCCTAAACCCATACCCTTGCCTTCAATCCAAGGAAATCCATGACAAAAAATAAGGTTTCATGCCATCAGGTCTAAAAGTGTTATTATAGGATCAATTTGAACCCATTACAATGCAGCATTTCAACATTTTCTAAAAACCCCAAAATTTTGAAACTTTTTAGTTTGGTCCCTATTAGCATAACTTCTCAAAACTAACCCAAAATTCATGCTTCCAAAGCTTAAATTCAATAGATAAGGGCTGAAAATACTTCTCCTAACATCAATCTCAAGAAAAAACCGAATAAAACTTACCGAATTCGCCCAAAAACGCCACTGTTCTTAGCTCATCGAACACCCACCGAAAAACTGCTTCATCGGTGGCCAACTGAGCTCGAGACTAGGCAGAGAACGATGGCTAGGAGGTGGGGAGCAGAACCCACCCAAACTGCAATGGAAAAAGGGCCCACTGGAGCTTCGGCCCAGGTCGCGTCTCCTCGCGGTTTCCGACAAAAAACGAGCTCCTCTTGCCAACAAGTAGCGGTGACTGGCCGACAACCTTTAAGGGGGGAAACTGCAACTCTGACGAGTGGACGAACTGCTATGGTGGACGTTTAACTCTTAGCTCCCTCACTGCTTCTGCTCGAGCTCAACGGGAAGGAGAAGAAAAATAAAAGCACTTGGGGCATTTTGGTCTTTTCACTTTAGAGGGTGACACATGTCGACTCTTAAAAAAACAAAGATGTTAGGGAAGTCAAGTCTCAAACCCATGGTCTCTTGAATAAACACTTAAAACCTGACCACTGAGTCAGCCTCAATCTCATTTTAAGGTTTCACTAGACAAATTAATATACCTTAGCCAATTCTCTTGAAAAATTTCACTCATGTAATTCCTCATTAGCTAAATTATTAATTGTAATTAATTGGGTCATTACAATATGCAATTTTGTAGTGTGAAATAATATTTGTGTATTTGAAGTTGTAATTGATTATATTTATGCATTAATGGATGTTACACATACTCTTTTTTCTTTTTCTTCTAACATTTGTAAAGGAAGTAATTAGTAAACACAAAAGATTAATAGTTATTTTTTTTCTCATAGTTTTAGTTTTGAATAAAAACTTAAAAGGATTCAAATTGTTAACATTTATAAAAGTCCATTCTTAAAGGTTAAAATTTAAATAGTAAAATAAATATGAATGAAATCAATAAATTTAAATTGATTGTGGGGATAAGAACATAAAGAAAAATATCTCACAAGGTTGTTTAAGGATGAGTGCAAAATCATATTTTGCACTTCATAAATTTCTGTCCTAATCAATTTAATATAAATATTTATAAAATATATATTATTAATTTTTATGTTTAATAATTTTAATTATATATATATATACTCACAAATACATGCACACATAACTTTGTGGTGTGACATATTCAAGAGGGATGACCCTCCTTGAAATTTTGAGAGGATTCGCCTTTAATGTCACACCCCATAGCCCAAAGCCTCGTTTGGTAGCAGGGAAAGCTTACTAAGGCTATGTTTGGAAGTTTAAGGAAAGATGAAAGGGAGTGATCATTAATGGAATGGAGTGAAATGACTTGAATAGATATGTTATTTGGAAGTTTTAATGAGGAAAGAAATGGACTCTTAAAATTTTTGTTTGGAAGTGACAATTAAATGAATAGAATGGAATGACTTATTAATTATTTTTCTCAATATTGTCCTTTATAACATAAACATATAACTAATAATTTTATCTTTGTTCAATACATAAAATAGGAATGTGACTCATTTTCATGTCTATTCTTTTAATTTCTCAATTCACAAAATGCAACATAATTATGAAATAATATATATATATATATATATATATATTTATCTTACGTAAACAACTTATAATATGTAAAAATTACTTATTTTAAAATTTTTTTAAATAAATAAAATTGAGATTTTAATTAATGATTCAATAGAATAAGGGGATAAAGATTAAATTTATTATTCACGATGCAAACATTGGATAAACTTGTAATTTTAAGAAATTTGGAAGGGTAGAATAGTGTTTTTAATTAGTGAGCCACTCCATTCCATCTTTGACCCCCTAATTTGGGGGGACAACAAAAATAATATTTTAGATGAAGGCCCTCCCTTGCCATTTCATTCCCTCATCATAAAAACATTCAAACATGTATTTATCCAAATTTAACCATTCCACTCCCTTCCCAGACCCTCCATCCAAACATAGCCTAAGGGAGAGGCAGAGGCTAGTCATTGTGTTTAGGACATTGCTTTGCTCTTTCTAGTGAAATGCTCTCTCTTAACTGTAAAGTGAAATAGATTGTAGAAGTCAACTAATATTTTTAGTGGAAAAAAAGATTTTACCACTTAAAAAATAAAATAAATATTTTAATATTTTTTAAATATTTATTACATAATAAAAAATTAGAAAAAATCATTTCTTAATATTTATTATAAATAATCTAATACTTTTTATTAAGACTACTTTAAAAATAATTATAAAAAATATAAATAAAATGTTTTGGCATAAGGGCATTTTGGTCTTTTTTTGTCCTATTATCATTTTCATTTTGTCATTATCTCCACCATACTAAACAAATTTTGCAATTCCATTCCCAACATACCAAATTGGTTTTGGCATCAAAACTTTCTTTTCCATTCTGTCTCTTTCACATTCCCTTTCTACCAAAATCCATTGCTACATAACAAACATGGCCTAAGAGTGTGGTTGGTACAAGAAATGGGAGAAAGCTCGATCATGCAACCTTACACTGGCTGACAAATAAAACCACATACAAGTTTCAAATACCACATCATTCAATAAGCTAATAGTTTCATGCAATTTAAATAACTAATTTATATACAATGTGTAAGTTTTGTAGAAACTTTGGCAGAGTCTTCCCTATAAATAAGACCTCATAATAATTCTATAAGAACTTGTTAGCCCATCCAATCAAAAGAAATAAAGGGCTCCACTCTCAACAGTAGTAAAAGGAAATAAATTCACATAAGGGGGTAGGGATACATAGCCTATAGTCACCAGGATATATAGCTAGAGCAAACAAAAAGAATAATCATATGAACATGCGTATACATTCCAAAAGGGTATACATAATAAAAGAACAGAGCTTAGCCCTTGCGAAATCACTCCTTTACTCCCTCAAGCAGGCCAATAGCTTTATTATCTGAGACAACAAATATTACTGCAAATAATGGCCTAGAGAAAAATCAATAACCAATTAATATATATATATATATATATATATAGTTCTCATCAATTCCATACACGATATCATTAATGCAAATGTTAAAGAAATTCATTTGATATGGAAGGTAAAGAGAATTATTATATGGAAAATATGATCTTAAAGAACTAGTAGAAATAGAAAAGAAAAATCAAATATTTAAAGAGTTGGGAGTAGTATCAGCACATTTGAATGTCGTCAACTATCAAGCAACCTAATCTCTCATACTCTTATAGAAATCACTCCACTAAGAAGTCCTTATGTCAATAGGAAATAATGAAAGTTTAATAAACCATCATTAGAAAAAATTTAAATCAATTCCTTTTCTTATTTCATACACTCTTGGTATTAATATTTATAATGTAAATCTTGTTAAAAGTGCTATAATAATGCTATCATTCCTCAATTATTATATCTCACCAACTTAACATCTTAAATTAGAATTTAAAAGTTTTCCTTTAGTCTCATCTAATTACCATTAATATCAAGTTTTCATAAAAATACTTACAACACACAAGTTACTGGCATCCCATAAATATATCATATAAGGACATGTATTCATGTATAATTTAATTTCTGATTTCAATCATTGTTAAGTTTCAATTCAATTATTCTATTAAATTTCTCATAACATAATTAGACAATTATTCATTTCCACTTGGTTCTTCCAACATAATTTTCCTTCTTATCTACCCTTTCATAACCATGAAAATTCAAGGAAAAATTGGAAACAATTATCAATTCACCTTATTCCTCAAAATGATAACTTGCAATTGCTCAAATCACCTCTCCCTTGATATTAATTGAAGCCCAAAGTCTCAAAAAATTTTGAATTGGTCCTTTGATAAGCCTGATTTCACTAGAAATTGGGAATTTCTAAAATTAACCAAAAATTCTTGATTACATGCCAGATTGGAAGAGAGAAAGGGTAAAAAATCATATAGGAAGCAAAAGGCACACATCAATAGCAAACATTGCTCACCAATTCAAGTTAAATTTGAAGAATTTTGAATTTTGACCTTTTTTAAACCATAACACTCGATAATGAAATTCTCAAATTTGAGGCTGCAAATTTAATGTTTGATCATGTAAAAGAGAGGAAAAGGGACAGACTCAACTTAAGGAAACAAAAGCACAAGGAATTCGTTGATGATTGCTTACCAATTCATGTCCCAAAGGCTGAGAAGACGTAATGTGACCCACGCTGGCACTGCATGTTTTCCAGTTAGATTACGCAGAAAGGACGACGAAAATGCTAGACTTCGAACAGAGGTGGGGTGGACAGTGAGAACCAGGGAGAAAATAGAAGTAAATTGCTGCCCATTGATGCTCTTCACTCTTCAATTGTGAAAGGAAGAGTGTTTTAAAAAAATGATAGAGTGCAATATTGTCTTTTCACCGATTATAATGCCACATGTTAGCTTAAAAAAAGAGAACGAAAGTGGGGAGCTAAGATTTGAACCCTGAAGCTTAAATATTGTCATAGTATCAATTTCAAAATATTTTTTCAGCTCAAATAATTTTATTACATTCAATGAGGGTGGTTCTCTCATTTTAAAAAAATGAAATAATTAAATTAAGTATACTGGTGCTTTTTATACCAAACTATGATTAAAAAATAATAATATTCTTTCACATATTTGGCTCAAATTCTCCAAAGAGGTGTGGTTCTCTCAATTGCTTTTAGTATTTTTTTTGCCAATAATTATGTTGAGTATTTGAATTTAAATAAATCATAGGATTAAAGTTTAAATAATTTATTCTTCTAAGTATATCAAGTCATGAGATTATACTTAGAAAATTATTCAGGGAGACCTGCTAATTTTTTGTGTAAAAAAAAAGTTAGGTTAAATTGTCTTGCAAGTTGAATATCAAACTATGCCCAAATTATATATCTTTCTTGAACTTTCTGTTAAATGCATTATCTCTCACATCAACTTAATATATTTAAAATTTACTCACAGCCTCTTGATGGGAATTAAAACGAAGTTATTAATTATATTATCACCTCTTATCTGTTGACTTCTTTGGGGCACTTCAATTAAATATAAGGTCAACAAAGTGAATTTTACTAATGCTATTTAATTAAGTGTAAGTATAAGGTCAACATATTATGATCAACAATGTCATAAAACTTTTACATACCCTTCGTAGTACTCTTTTATTTTAGTTTAATACATTTTAAAATTTTAAAATAAAGTCAAACTCGATTAAGGGACTTAATTTATATATGCAAAATCAACAAACCGTACAAATAATCTATAAAATGTGATATAGAAGTAAAATAGATTCAATGCTATATAGCACAGTAAGATAGGCACCACATTTGTGCTATTTAAACTCGAAGTAGAAGAGTCCTTTGCCAATATCTTCAATTATAATGCAAAAGAAAAAGAAACAATCATGGCATATCAACTTCCTGGTGGCCATTACAGTCAAGGCTATTCTTATTGGGCTTGTGTCTTGAGGTTATGTGACGTCTGATAAGTCCATCATATCTTTATGCTAATGAATGAAAATGACAATTCGCTGTAGCAAGTCCATTGGTTAGAAACAAAATGAAATGAGCACATAGCTTATTTAATCAATAGATTACTTGACACTTTATTCACTATTAATCACCAAGAGCTTTATTAATCTATTGGGAATAATAGATATAGCTCTCAACCTAAGGAGAAGTGGGTCCTCACATGGACAAGGCTTAAATGAGTGAGCCAGATAATCCATTGATATATTACTTTAACAAAAATTACTGATTTTTAAAGGTTCCCAACTCCATCGATGCACCATTAGGCCAACTTTCCCGCACGGATGAAGCTTTCAATTTTAGCTCATTTCGTTTGGTTAATAACGCATCGAATGGAAATATTGTGATAATTCAAAACCCCATGAAATTTTTTTTTAAAAAAAACATGTAATCATGCCATGAATGATGTGTCAACATGCAAAATAAGAGTGCAATATGCTCCATTGGTGACCTAACTTGGGTCAACCCTAAGTGTGGGAATGGTACCCTAAAGATAGCAGACCCTAAGAAGGTTGTCTATTAAGGTGCATAATTCTGAGGGTAGGTCTAACATCTTAGAGAATTACTAGTTCCCAGATTGCCCCCACTCAAAAGAGTGAGGATCTCGCGACATGAACTAGACTAAAAGAGGACAGAATCCCACTCTAGTCAAATCCACATAACGAGGTACAACCTAAGGCCATTATAAACCAATATAAACCTCTACTAACCTAAGGCTAACGAGGACCCGAGTATAGAGCCCAAAAGGTGTGTGAGGTACAATGTTAATGTGCTTAGTGTATAAGGGGAGCATACAAAGCTCTAAACCTATAATTTACCTAACCCTCATTTGTCAAACAGATAAACTACAAGAAAAGCAAAAAACTTACAATACAGATAGGGGTTGTCTAACCTAAGGTTTTATTCTGCATGTTATCTATCCTGACACATATATTACAAACAAACTATACATAATAAATGAGAAACTACACATTCTATATAACTAAAAGAAAGAAATAAAAAAAAAACAATTAAAATAAGCAAAACACGATAAGGGTAATTAAGATAACTGAAAGCCATATTATCTCATCTAACTAGTTAAATAGGCTTGACTCTCGAAAAATCCCCAATGGAGTCACCAAACTGTTGTAACCGACCTTTCGGCGGGAGAATGAAAAGTGGTTTAAATTGATTCCCAAAAAATGAATCTTGAAAATCGATTTATTTGGAGTCACTACCAAAATATTTAACGAAAAATTTTGGAAAATCAATTTAAAACAAAAGAAAAGGAAAAACGGTCTGTGAAATCAAAGATGGGTTCAAGAGTCTATTTGAGTGAGGGGAAGGTGTTAGGAACCCCACAACACTCGTCCATAAGAACGGTTACCTTAAACTAGTCAGCTGAAATGGAATATGACTTTAAATTTATCTCAATTACCATTTATTGACATGCATGCCCGTTAAACAGAGAAGATAGGAACGACAATAATGGAAGCAAACAAATAGGTATTTACAAAGGCAAACTTGACCTAGGATGAAAACCTAGGGCCTACGTACCTCATAATAGGGATCAAACTCTACGTAGTTCGACCAAAAAAGCGTGTCAGTTAAATAGAAAATTTTAATTTTTGTGACAAGAACAAGAAAGTTTAAATCAAATAAATTTTTGTAAACAAAACGGGATTGAAATTTGATCTATGTGTTTTAATTCACAACAACCTTATTAATCTAGCTCTCTTGACCTCTTCATTTTTCTCTTTTAATTTTTTTTATTTTGAAATTTAAATGAAATGATTATGGGATAAGATTTCTAAGATTTTTAGGGATTTATGTTTTTTGGAAATAAAATATAAATATAATGAAAGGAATATTTTGAATTTTTGAATTTATTTATTTTTTGAATTTTCAAAATTGTAATTTATCATTGAAATTAGGACAAAAATAAAATCATTTTTCAGATTTTTGAATTTATGTATTTTTGGATTTTTGTTTTTATTTATTTTTGGATTTTTAAAATTAGAATTTATTGTTAAAATTAGAACAAAATTATAATGGAAAGCCATTTTTCAGAATTTTTGAATTTATATATTTTTTGGATTTTTCTATGATTTTTGAATTTATGATTTTTGTATATATATATATTTTAAATTAGAATTTATTTGAAACTTAAAGTAAAACTAAACTGAAAAATACTCTTAGGATTTTTAGTTACATACTAAGTAGGACAAAACATCCTTATGTTCTTTAATTAATTCATCTCAATATTTTAAATGTTAATTTTTGAAACTTGAAGAGACTCCAAGTCTCAAATGGTCTCTACTAATTAATCATTTGGTGCCTGAGGAGACGAGTGATCGCACTTGGGAACCCAAAATATGGAATAAAATATTTGAAAATTTTTCAAGATTTTGTTTTTATGGATTTTTGAGATTAAAATTCTTTTAGTCTTATTTTGAATAACATCAATTCCCCAAAGCCTATGGAGACCCAAGTCCCATATGGCATTTTCTTAATTAATTAAATTATATAAAACACCAAATTAATCATTTTGTAAATAATAGAAAATACTTAATTAAGATATTTATTTTTGCATTATTATTATTATTGTTATTATTATTTTAAAATATGTACTAATTTTTGGGGTTTATAGATATTAAAATCTCACACGACCCCAAGCACCCGAAGAGAACAATATTCTCATACAATGATTTCGTAAATAATAGAAAATATTTAATTAAAGTATTTATTTTTGTATTATTATTATTTTTTAAAACAAGTATGTGTTAATTTTCAAGATTTAAGGAGATTAAAATATCACACAATCCTAAATACCCGAGGAGAACAATATCCTCGCTTGACGATTTTCTTAGAACCTTGTTCGTAAGGCCAAAAATTAATCTCATATTGACATAAAAATAATAATTATTATAATAATTGAAAAAAAAACAAAACCAAACAAAAAGGCAAACAAAATGAAACGAAATGGAACTCTACACCCAAAACCGACATGCATGCATGAGAGATGGCATCACTTGCTTCGTCTCAGCTGGCCCTCCTCCCTAGCGATTCTCTTCGGTCTTCCTCAGTCCTCCCTCGATGCTTGGTGGTCCACCGTTAGCTCTCTCTCTCCTCTCCTTACTCAACCCGCAGTCTCACTCTCTCTCTAATCGTAACCTCCTTGGCCTCTTCTTCCTTTCTTCTTCTATTCTCCATCCTCTTCTCGTCTCTTCTCTTCCTCCTCCCCTCAGCCTTTTCAGAGCTTGCATGACATTCTTCTCCCTTCTCTTCCTCTGTGGTGTGGCTTCCTCTCAGCTCATCTCTCTCCCTCTCTTCCCTCTCTTCTCTTTTCCTTCCTCTTCCTTTTTGGTCCAGAGCTTCTTTCTCAGTCTCTTCTCTTTCTCTCTCTCTAACCGTGACCTCCTCTTCCCTTTCTCTCATCTCGGCTCCCTCCTTTCAGTGTGCTTCTCCCTCTTTTAACTCCACCAGCCACCTTTTCTCTCCTTCCCTGGGGCTTGTCACCACCTCTCACTTTTTAGTAGCATATCCCTCCACTTTTGCCCTGTCTCTCATGTCTTCTGCCTCCCTGTGTCCTGTTGTCCCCTGTGAGAGTGATATGTGAGAGTGTGACTGTGTGTGAGTATATTGAACGAGAAAGCTGAAGTGGAAGAGAGGAAAGCCTGCACTTGGAGGTAGTAGAGTGCCTTTTTCTAGCTTTTTGGCAACTCTACGATGCAGCCTTATTACCACTTTTTTTTTTAATTACAATTACCATTATTATTAATTAATATTATTTGAATTTTTAATTTTCTATGTTTATTATTTATTTTTTTTATTTTTTTTATCATAATTATTTTAATTAACTAATTTTATTTTTAGGTTTGGAGTTTATTTAATTGTCTTCCATTATTTATTTTCAATTTCCAATTGTCCCCAATTGAGAATGTCACTTGAAGCTTGGTCATTTTTAAATTTTCATATTTGTTTAATTATTAATTAATTAGTGCATCAATAAATTAATTACTTAGGTAATTGGGGTTAAGGTGTTCACAAATATTTTAATATTTTTGAAATATTTATTACATAATAAAAAATTAGAAAAAATCATTTATTAATATTTATTATAAATAATCTAATATTTTTTTATTAAGACTACCTTAAAAATGATTTTCAAAAATATAAATAAAACATTTTGGCATAAGGGTATTTTGATCTTTTTTTGTCCTATTATCATTCTCATTCTGTCATTATCTCCACCATATTAAACAAATTTTGCAATTCCATTCCTAACAAACCAAATTGGTTTTGGCATCAAAACTTTCTCTTTCATTCTCTCTCATTCACATTCCATTTCCACGATAATCCATTACTACATACCAAACATGGCCCAGGAGTGTGGCCGACATAAGAAATGGGAGAAAACTTGATCATGCAACCTTACACTACCTAAAAAATAAAATCACATACAAGTTTTGAAACACCACATCATTCAATAAGCTAATAGTTCCATGCAATTTAAATAACTAATTTATATACAATGTGTAGGTTTTGTAGAAACTTCAGTAGAGTCTTCCCTATAAATGAGACCTTCTAATAATTTTATAAGAACCTGTCAACCCATCTAATCAAAACAAATAGAGAGCTCTGATCTCAACAGTAGTAAAAGGAAACAAATACATAGAAAGGGGTAGGGATAAATAGCCTAAGGTCATTAGGATACATAGCTAGAGTAAACAAAAAGAATAATCATATGAACATGCATATACATTCCAAAAGGGTATAGATAATAAAAGAACAGAGCTTGGCCCTTGCGAAGCAAAATGAGGCTCACCAAAGGAAATCCACAATCACTCCTCTACTCCCTCAGGCAAGTCAACTGCTCTATTATCTAAGACAACAAAATATTACAACAAATAACACCTAGAGAAAAATTAGTAACCAATTAATATATATATAGTTATCATCAATTCCATACACGATATCATTAATGCAAATGTTAAAGAAATTCATTTGATATGGAAGGTAAAGAGAAATATTATATGGAAAATATGATCTCAAAGAACTCGTAGAAATAGAAAAGAAAAATCAAATATTAAAGAGTTGGGAGTGCTATTTGCGCACTTGAATATCGTCAACTATCAGGCAACCTAATCTCTCTTACTTTGATAGAAATCAATCCTCTAATAAGTCTTTATGTCAATAGGAAATAATGAAAGTTTAATAAACCACCATTAGGATCAATTCCTTTTCTTATTTCATACACTCTTGGTATTAATATTTATAATGTAAATCTTGCTAACATAATTACTTACATCAATATCAAGTTTTCAAAAGAATACTTACAACTCACATCTCATAACATAATTAGACAATTACCCATTCTCACTTGGTTCTTCCAACACAATTTTCCTTCTTATCTACCCCTTCATAGCCATGAAAATTTAAGGAAAAATTGGGAAAAATTATCAATTCACCTTACCCCTCAATATGATAACATCCAACTGCTCAAATCAACTCTCCTTTGATATTAATTGAAGGCCAAAGTCTCAAAAAAGTTTGAAGTGGTCTTTCGAGAACCCTAATTTCAGTTGAAATTGGGGATTTCTAAAATTAACAAAAAATTCTTAATATAAATGAGAGATTGGAAGAGAGAAAGGGTCAAAAATCATATGGGAAGCAAAAGGCACACATCAATTTCAAACATTGCTCACCAATTCAAGTCAAATTTGAAGAATTTCAAATTCCACCCTTTTTTAAACCATAACACACTCCATAATGAAATTCTCAAATTTGAGGCTGCAAATTTGATGTTTGATCATGTAAAAGAGAGGAAAAGGGACAGACTCAACCTAAGGAAACAAAAGCACAAGGTATTCGTTGATGATTGCTTACCAATTCACGTCCCAAAGGCTGAGAGACGAGTAATGTGAACCACGCTGGCACTGCATGTTTTCCGACTAGATTACGCAGAAAGGACGACGAAAATGCCAAACTTCGAATAGAGGTCGGGTGGCCAGTGAGAACCAGGGAGAAAATAGAAGTAAATTCCTGCCCATTGATGCTCTTCGCTCTTCAATTGTGAAAGGAATAGTGTTTTAAAAAAATGATAGAGAGCAATATTGTCTTTTCACCGATTATAATGCCACATGTCAACTTTAGAAAAATAAAGCTAAAATAGGGAGCTAAGATTTGAACCTCGATGCCTAAATATTGTCTTAGTATCAATTTCAAAATATTTCTCCACCTCAATTAATGTTATTACATTCAATGTTAGTGAATCCCTAATTTTAAAAAAAAATAAAAATTAAGTACACTGGTGCTTTTTATGCCAAACTAAGATTAAAAAAAAAAAAGATTATTTTTTCACATATTTGGCTCAAATTCTCCAAAGAGGTGTGGTCCTCTCAATTACTTTAGTATTTTTTTCCCAAGAATTATATTGAGTATTTGAATTCAAATAAATCATAGGATTAACGTTTAAATAATTTAGTCTTCTAAGTATATCAGGTCATGAGATTATACTTAGAAAATTATTCAGGAAGACCTGCTAATTTTTTGTAAAAAAAAATTTAGGTTAAATTGTTTTGCAAGTTAAATATCAAATCATGCCGAAATTATATATCTTTCTTGAACTTTGTGTAAAATGCATTATCTCTCACATCAACTTAATATATTTAAAATTTATTTTTAATTAAGTGTGAGTATAAGGTCAACATATTATGATCAACAACGTCATAAAACTTTTACATACCTTTTGTAGTACTCTTTTATTTTAGTTTAATACGTTTTAAAATTTTTAAAAAAAGTCAAACTCAATTAAGGCACTAAATTTATATATGCAAAATCAAAAAACCGTACAATAATCTATAAAATGTAATATAGAAGTAAAATAGATTCAATGTTAGATTAATTTCAATATTTATGGATTAACGTTAATTATTCTATTAGATTAATATCTTATTATTAGGCAATTAATGTTATAATTTATAAACTATGAATGGACTGAGTTTTATTTTAATTTGTGGATAATCGGTGATGGGTTCGATTATCCACAAGCCCACTGGACAGAAACTCAACCCACAGTCTAAAAGTATTAGTAATCATCCCATCATATTACTAATTTGAAATTGCTACCCAGAGAGAGATTTAATGGGCTTATTTTTATTGATTAATTAAATGAGAAATCATTTTAAAGATTCTGAAAGATTTTATTTGAATAATATTGATTAATTATATTATTAAAATAAAACCCTATAAATAATACACTGAAACCTTAGTTTTATACATACTAAATACTATCACTCTCTCTCAGACATCAAAACACTCTGAGAGACGCTCTTGGACATTGAGGTTGAATTTATCTGACTCAACAAATACTCGAAGTACTAATATCGTCTTCATCAGGTCATATCGTTGATTAATTTATTCTCCCTATTTGTGATCATGTTTAGTTACATGCTCTAATTTTGCTTTCATTCAATGCTATACTGCATAGTAAGATAGGCACCACATTTGGAATCTAGATCCACTGCTGTATAGCAGATTTGCTGTGCGGCAGCGAAACACCCAAATTTTTTTTTTTGTTTATTTTTGGTTGTTATTATTTTTTTTTGATTCGTTGCCGCACTGCAGATCTACTGTACGAGAGTAGATCCAAATTCACCATATTTGTGCTATCTAAATTCGAAGTAGAAGAGTCTTTGCCAATATCTTCGATTATATTGCAAAAGAAAAAGAAACAATCATGGCATATCAACTTCCCGGTGGCCATTACAGATTACAATATTTTTACTCAAACTGAATCAGGAGAAAACCTTATCAACTAACAAACTCACTGAGGTGCCCTCATCGACTTATACATCACTATGAAAGCACTTATTAACGATTCACAAGGGACCTCGATAATTAATTGTAACTAGGATTGGCTAAAACGTAACGCTCAATGGCCTTGAAGAGTCCATCACCCTTCTCCTTTCCAATCTTTAGCTCTTCTTCCTTGGGCTTTGCGTCTCCCTTGGTAACGTACTTAACGGTCACCTTAACCACCGATCCTCCGTTAGGTGCCACCGTCAACTTGGTCTCAACAGAGATCTTCTCCAATGTCTCTAGAAACGTGTCGCTCTCCACTAAGCTGTAGTTGTATACGAAGTTGTCCTTGTCTACGGCTTCCACCTTGTGCTTCGCGTAGTGCAATTGCCCACCTGCACACATACCCAATATTTCTTATTCACATCAGTATTCATAGAACTTTCTGTTTTCTCATTTCTTTGTTAAATCCTTCTAAAAATAAATATAAACTGACCTTCGACGTAGGTGAGCTTCTTGATGGTTCCGGGTGCACCATTTCCTTCAAGGATCTCAACGCTCTGGATCAATGTTGTCAAACTCGCGGTTTAACTCATTAGAATCGTCGATTTTACGATCCTAGATGGCAATTTCGTGTTAAATCGCAATTAGAATCGGAATCAGGATTGACTCGGTCAAACTCGCCACTAACTCGGACTGACTCGGTAAAATCGGCGAGTTTGACCGAGTCAAACGAGTTAACCTTTGCAGCCCAAAAAAAAAAAATCTCTCTGTGATAAGCCCATTAAGCAGCAGTGAAGTGAAGCCCAACGTTGCTGTAGCCTGCTCCACAGTTCCAGACCCAGTGCTACCCAACTCTGTGAAATGAATTAACTTCAACCAAACCAAACCAAAGCTTCCTTAATCCTTCACGCTAGGCTACAGAATCCAAGCTACTGCTGCATTTGTGTTTCTTCGTCACTGTTCATCACGCCCTAAGTCCTCTATTTTCAACTTCTTGTCGATCTGTCATTGCCGGTGGTCACGATTCGCTGTGCCTGCTCTCCAGTGTTGTTCCTCTCAGCTGCTACTCACTCCTCGGTGCTCTGTGCTCGGTGCTGGTTGGTCGTTACTCGGTGGCTGGTTCTGTTAATCTGCTCCTCCCAGTTCGCTGTTTGGTAGTTGCTGTTTGCTGTTGGTTGCTCGGTGGTCGTTGCTCGCTGTTGGTTGCTCGGTGGTCGCTGCTCGCTGTTGGTTGCTCAGTGGTTGCTGCTCACTGCTATATTCTGCTGCAATTTCTTCCTCTGGTACGTGAAAGGGCTGCTCACTGCTGGTTGCTGCTCATTGCAGTATTCTGCTGCAATTTCTTCCTCTGGTATGTGAAAGGGCTGCTCACTGCTGGTTGCTGCTCATTGCTGGTTGCTGCTCACTGTTGTATTCTGCTGCAATTTCTTCTTCTGGTACTTGAAAGGGTTGCTCACTGTTGGTTGCTGCTCACTGCTGTATTCTGCTGCAATTTCTTCCTCTGGTATGTGAAAGGGCTGCTCATTGCTAGTTGCTGCTCACTGCTGTATTCTGCTACAATTTCTTCCTCTGGTACGTGAAAGGGCTGCTCACTGCTGGTTGCTGCTCACTGTTGTATTCTGCTGTAATTTCTTCCTCTGGTACGTGAAAGGGCTGCTCACTGCTGGTTGCTGTCACTGCTGTGTTCTGCTGTAATTTCCTCCTCTGGTACGTGAAAGGGCTGCTCACTGCTGGTTGCTACTCATTGCTGTGTTTTGCTGCAATTTCCTCCTTTGGTACGTGAAAGGGAAGCAAATACTCTCAGTTTAAGGCATTCTCTCTCACAGACTCTTTCTCTCTCTCTGTGTTATTTTCACACACATTCAATCACTGTGGGTTCCATAACTGTGAAGCTGAAGTTACTTCCAAAGCATTTTGATCTGCTTGATTTTTTTTATCATTCAAATTTATAGTTTGCAGGGTGAATTGAAAATGAGATTGTTTTACTATCTGAAATTTTTTGCACACTTCTCTGTATCGATATCCTCTATGTTATTGCTATTTCAGGCTTGTTCTTTTTTCTTTCTGTTTGAATTAGGATTTTTCTGTTCCATTTTGTGCATTTTAGCATATAATATCTTCTTCAATAAGTAGTTATTTGTTCTTCTCTTTTACATGTAAGAAAGAGTAAAATAAGGAAATCTTTATAAAATGTGACTGTATTTCTGCTCCAAGGTTGATTTGGCAAGAACCTAATGATATTATTTAGTTTTAGTGCATAATGGTGTCACTTTATAAATTGATTGCTTTAAAAGAACTTTGTATTTATCTGTCATTTTCTAGTCAAACAAATGTCAACGATGGTTCTTTCATGTTTCCTTCTTTTTTTTCTAGTCAAATGTTATTTGAAGAACAAGGATATAAATGGTGCTAGGGAGTGGTAGTGCTCTTGGAATGTATAATAGGGATATAAATGGTGCTAGGGAGATGAGTTTGAACAAATTATGAAATTGTTATTATGTTGGAATGGGGTGTAATATAGTTGGTTAGCTATTATTATTTTGAACAAATTATAAAACTTATTATGTTATCTTTGAATTTATTTTCTACATTTATTCATCTTTGTTTGGTTAGCTTTATTGGATTTCTCTTTAGCTGAAATAAACTTATATATTGTTGTTTTGTCATACATCAAAGAAAATATGTCTTCAAGTGCAAGTGCTCCATCAGCCCCTATTGGAAAAAATGTAGCTGCTGGAAGGAAGAATTTTCTGGGTAATAGATCTGATATAGGGTGGAAACATGGGAAGGATGTTAATAGGGATGGTAAAAAAGTTCAATGTAGTTATTGTGGCAAAGTTTATAGTGGAGGAGTCTATAGATTTAAACATCATTTAGCTGGCACAAGAATAAATGTTGAACCATGTGTTAGTGTTTCGGATGATGTTAAAGCACAAATGTTACAACATGTTATTGAATCCAAATGTGCATCATCTAAACGGAAAAAACAATGGGTTGATGTTGGTGAGGAGGAAACTCTAGGCACTCAAGGACATTCAAATCCCCAAGACCTCTTAAATTTATTGAGAGCTCCCAAAAAACATAGCAGTGGCCAAGGTAGCTCACAATCAACCATTAATCACATGTTCAAGAAAGATATTAGGGAAGAAGCTTGCCAACAAGTAGCTCGTTTTTTTTACACAAGTGCCATTCCCTTTAATTGTGTAAAAAATCCTGAGTTTATTAAGATGTGTGAGATTATTGGAAGATATGGCCAAGGGTTTAAGCCTCCATCCTATCATGAGATTAGAGAAAAATACTTGAATATGGAAGTTAAGAATACACATGCCATGCTTGAAGAGTTTAAACTAGAATGGAAAAAGATGGGTTGTTCCATTATGTCTGATGGGTGGACGGATAACAAGAGATGTTCCATTTGTAATTTTTTGGTCAATAGTCCTAAAGGGACCGTGTTTTTATATTCACTAGACACTTCTCATATTTCTAAAACTGCTGACAAAGTGTTTGAGATGCTTGATGATGTTGTTGAAAAAGAGGGAGAGGAGAATGTGGTGCAAATAATAACTGATAATGCTGCAAATTACAAGGCAGCTGGACAAAAATTGATGGAGAAAAGAAAACACCTGTATTGGACACCATGTGCAGCTCATTGCATTGATTTGATGTTGGAGGATTTAGAAAAGAAAATAGAGTTGCATAAAGAAACCATAAGTAAGGGTAGAAGAATTACAACTTACATTTATGCAAGATCAATGCTTATCAATATGTTAAGAAAATTCACAAAAGGGAGAGACTTGATTAGGCCAGCTGTGACTCGTTTTGCCACTGCTTATTTGACATTAGGTTGTCTTAATGACCATAAAGCGGCATTGATAAATCTATTTAATTCTGAGGAATGGAAAGATAGCAAATTTTCTGCTACCAAGGATGGGAAGGAAGTGGCAAGAAGTGTTATGGATAACAGGTTGTGGAGGAATATGATTACTTGCCTTAAAGCTGCTGCTCCTTTTATTAAAGTTCTTCGCTTAGTGGATTCAGAGGAAAAACCAGCCATGGGATTCATATATGAAGCAGTGGAAAGTGCAAAGGCAAAAATTAAGATGAACTTTAATAATGTTTTAAGGAGGTAAATACAAACAAATATATTTTATATTAGTGTCTTTATCCTTAATATATTTTGGCTTGATTGTTTGTTGATTACTGCAGCTATGAGCCTGTATTGAACATAATTGACGAAAGGTGGGATGCTCAATTACATAGACCTTTACATGCAGCTGCATATTACCTCAATCCTCATTTTCACTTCAACACTGACTTCCAAGTTGATTATACGATTAAGCAAGGGCTATATGAATGCATAGCAAGACTAGTTGAAGATAAGGGAGAAAGAGACAAAATTGAGTTCCAATTGGTCGAATTCCATTTCGCAAAGGGCATGTTTAGTTGTGGTTCTGCACAGACATTAAGAACACAATTGGCCCCAGCTGAATGGTGGGAAGCCTATGGAGATGGATGCCTAGAACTTAAAAGATTGGCAATTCGCATTCTTAGCTTATGCTGCAGCTCTTCTGGATGTGAACGTAATTGGAGTGCTTTTGAAAGGGTAAGTAATTGTAAAATTATAAATTGCTTTCTTTCTTTATTTTCATTTTAATTTTTTTAGGGGTTAGAATACTTATTAAGATTGTTTATTTTGTTTAGATTCATACCAAGAAAAGAAATCGACTGCACCAAAAGAAGATGAATGACTTGGCATTTGTGATGTGCAATTTGAAGTTAAAAAATAAGCAAACTACAAGAACTCATGTTTATGATTTTGATGATATTCATTCTGATGATGAATGGATAACTGAGGAGATGGAAAATGAAGATAATGTGGAGGCAGATGATGAGGTTCTTGAAGCTATTCAAGTTAATCCTGTTTCGGCGGCAATAGAAATTGGTGATTTGGTTGTTCAGCTTGATGCTAATGTTGGGGGTACTAGTACTGGTGAACAATTTAACAATATGGAATTTGATGATGACTTCCAAGATGAAGAAGAAGATAATAATGATGAGAATGAGAATGAGATAGGTGGAGATTATATAGAAGATGATCAAGATTCTGGTAGTGATGATAGTCGTGGAATTGATGATTTTTATTGAATTTATATTGAGAGTTTGCTATGTTAACTAAATGATTATTATGTATTATGTGTGATGGATTATATCTTATGGATTATGGATTATGACATATAGATTACAGGGTTTATTGAACTTTGTATATTGATTTGGATTACATATTATGGATTACAGAGTTTATTGAATTTTGTATGTTGATTTGGATTATATATTATGGATTATGGACATAGATTATGGATATGGATTACAGAGTTTATTGAACTTTATATATTATAGATTATGAATTATGAACTATGTATGAAATTTTATGTGATATGGTTATATTCAATAGCTTAAATAACAGGTGTAGGTAAACTCTTACGATTCTACGTTACGAGTTTACGATACAAGTCCACCCCCCCTTTCCGAGTCTAGGTAGAATCGCGATTTTGACAACATTGCTCTGGATGGCATCAACAACCTTAGGGATGAGGTTGTCGCCATCGACGACCAGAGCCTTGAAGAGTCTAGCAGGGGCAACAGCGGAGATGCTCTCTTCGGAGAAAGTGAAAACGCCCATGATGAAGGAAATTGAGAATACAAGAAGATGATTATCGAGGAGAAGGTATATGGCTAGATTTTGCTTGGCTAGTGATGTGATTCATGAGACCAGAAATGGTACGTATTTATAGGCACTGGCTGGCTGTGGTTGCGTGACGAAGTTTCATTACTTTGAGGTTGTTGGATTTTGTGTGTACGCATGTGTGTACTTTCATTAATTTTATCTTCCGAAATTGTCGAACAGGCAGAGAGAGATTTGTTTTTTATTTTTTGAAGTGAAGTGGTCAGACATGGTATATATTTGGATTATCTGATTTCTAGAAGGCGTCTAACTGTCTCAATCTTACATCAGACGGTCGGTTCTGTTTACTGCCAAAAAATGAGCTACCTGTAAATTTATATAGGAAGCGACTTATGTCCTTTTTTTTATATTGCTAACAAACCAAAATAAATTGGAATATGGGTGAAATAAATTATATTAAATGATCTTTTCATTTTCATAATTATTCCTAAAGTAAATAATGTATTCCTAGTCCCTATGGTATACTTCAATGAACAGATTTACCAATTAACTTTTGCTTCTTTATATTTATTAAACGCATTTTGAAAAGCGTATAGGTATGTGTAATATATACTTATAAATATGAATATTCGCACATCCTTGAAGAATTGCATTTTTTGTCGTAACTAATTGAAAGCACCATTTGTCGTTGGTCAACAATAGGCAGAGGTTAAAAAATAGAAAAGTCAGGTCGCATTATTCTTTACAAGACCTCGTGATTTGAATGATCTCATTTTGTGATATTTTTAGTATTATTTTTCTGTGTATGAAATATTTTATCAGTGTCTTGCTTAATCATATATTTTTTTACCAAAAGAAAGTTAATTCATTACTAATATCAAAAGTTATAGAAGAAAACGCGTAATTAATTATAAGGGAAGTTACAAGTCGAAATCCAAAATCACATACAACATTATAAGTAGTACAATGAAATCAGAGAGAAGGAGATGACTAGATACAGACTTATCACAAGAGAAGAAAGAAAACGAAGAGCCTGATGAGGCGGCCATACCAAACTATTCATTCTATTTGGAAAAAAAACTGAACGAAGAAAAGTCAGAGAATAGAATGATGTGTGTGTATAAAGAGAAAAAAAAAAAAGCAAAAATATCAGACCTTAATGAGGAGTCGCAGTGCATCATTGGATGAAAGTCACACAACACACATAATTCAATTTCGAAAAGGGTTAATTAAAGACTTTTTTTTACACTCTGATCTTTTCGTAAGGATTATTATGTGCCTTTGAGATACGAGTAGCATTAGTCAATTCCATTCGGTAATTATTCTATGAAGTAACTTGTAAAAAAATATTTATTGAAGTCAACCATTTCTTTATATAAACTTTCTGCAAGTTCTCAAGTCTAATTACTTGTATCCAAATTTTTAATTCATTCTAATTAACTATTTCGGTTGAGTTGATAAATAAGTTTTGCATCAAACTCTTAAAAAATTCACTAAGTTGTGGGTGAAAAAAGGACTTGGTATATAAGTTAAAGAAAAGTGTGGTTCTTTTTTTGACTATTTGAATTCAAATATATCATAGAATTAGTATTTAAAAAAAATAATCTTCTAAAATATATCAGGTCAAGGCAGAAATTATACACTTCATAAAATTATTCAGAAAGATACCTCATCTTCATTTGATTTAGATTTTAAAATTTAGGTTTAATTGTTTTGCTTAGGAAAGGGAAAATGTAGTCGCATTAATATTGCCCAAATTAAATATCTTTCTTGAACGCTGTTTAAAATGTATTTTCTCTCACATCTAGTTAATATATTTAAAGTTTACTTTCAAAGTCTCTTGAAGGGAGTTAAACTGAAGTTATTAAATTGTCCCCTCTTATCTATTAAGTTGACACCTCTAATTTGAGGCACGTCAACAAATTTATCCGAAATCAACAAAGTGAGCTTCACTAATAATATTTGATTAATTGTAAGTATAAAGAAGTCAATTTTCATGTCTTTCTTTTTGTTAATTACGATCAACACAATTATAAAACTTCATATAAGTTACAAAGTACTCTCTCATTTCAGTTTCATTCGTTTAAATTTTTTTAAAAAAATAAAGTTATTAAACCCTTATAAATTAAAGTACTTAAATTAATTTATATGTGCAAAAAAAAAAAAATCAACAGTGTGTCTACAAATGATATGTATTAAGTGTGATTAAGAAGAGCCAATCATCAGGATCTCTTCAATTTTATTGCAAAAGAAGAAGAAACAACCATGGCATATTAATTTTCCAGCGGCCATTTCAGATTACATATATACTCAAGTAGAATCAGAAGAAAAACCTCGGCAACTAATAAACTGACATTGGCACCCTCGTCGACTTATATATATCCCTGTAAATTAAAGCACTTACTAATGACGATTACAAAGAGGACCGCAATATTATGTTCATTTAGATAACTAGTTGTAACTAGGATTGGCCAAGACGTAACCCTCAATGGCCTTGAAGAGCCCATCACCCTTCTCCTTTCCAATCTTGAGCTCTTCTTCCTTGGGTTTAACGTCTCCCTTGGTAACGTACTTAACGGTCACCTTAACCACCGATCCTCCGTTAGGTGACGCCGTCAACTTGGTCTCAACAGAGATCTTCTCCAATGTCTCTGGAAATGTGTCGCTCTCCACTAAGCTGTAGTTGTATACGAAGTTGTCCTTGTCTACGGCTTCCACCTTGTGCTTCGCATAGTGCAATTGCCCACCTGCACAAATACACAATATTTCTTATTCACATCAGTATTCATAAAACTTTCTGTTTTCTCATTTCTTTGTTAATCCTTCTAAAAATAAACATAAACTGACCTTCAACGTAGGTGAGCTTCTTGATGGTTCCGGGTGCACCATTTCCTTCAAGGATCTCAACGCTCTGGATGGCCTCGACAACCTTAGGAATGAGGTTGTCGCCATCGACGACAAGAGCCTTGAAGAGTCTAGCAGGGGCAACAGCGGAGATGTTCTCTTCGGAGAAAGTGAAAACGCCCATGATCTTGAAAATGATTTAGAAAGGAATGGTAAGAGAAGAAGACGACGAAGGAAGTCTAAATCTGCTTAGTTAGCCGAGGTTAGGTGATGAAGTTTTTGCTACCTGAGGCTGTTGGATTCTCTGTGTGTGTATGTACAATTCTTTTTCTAACTTCTTGATAGACTTTTTTTGGTTTTTTTGGTTCTGGACTGAACTTCTTGATAGTGTTTAAAGTAAAGTGGTCAGACACGGCGGATCTGCATTTTCCGAGTTCTAGAATGTGGGGTATGCATAAATTCCAAGTCTTTTTTTTGGTCAGAGTCTTAAGTCTTATATCACATGGTCTTTGTTATGTTAATATTGCCAATAAATTATAATAAAAGGGTAGTTGCGAGTGGATGTAACAATAGTCATTAATTTGAAACTATATTTCGCTTTCATTATTATTTTTAATTTTAAATTATATTTTATTTATAAAAAATTATCAAGCACATTAATCTTAATTGAGAAATGGGTTTCAATTTTTGTTTTCATAAATTAGTTTATAAGGATAAAGTTACTATTTTATTTTTAAAAATTTATTTTTGACTTTTCATAAACTGAAAATAATAAATTAAAATATTAATATACTTAAATGACTATTTAAACCATTCATATTTTTCAAACCATATAAAAAATTTTTTTATTGAAAATGGTATAATATTCAATTTTTGCAACAAAAGTTTCCACAAACGGAATTGCTTTCTTAACGGTCTATTTACTTCAAGTTGATCAAACTTTTCCTTTCGTCAAAATAGTACTGTTGAAACTTGAGAGATGAAATGATTTACACGCAAGAGTAGCGTTGGTCAAAAAGGATTAGAAGAGAACAAAATAACAATGAGATTTTATTAATTTTCTAATGTAATTTCTGCAAATACTTTCTTCTCTTCGGAAAGTATTCAAATAGTGAAGTTATTATTTTACAATAAAAATTAATCCAACAGCTTTAAGGATAGTATGCTCCATGTTTAAAATTTTATTTTCTAATTTTTATTTCAATAATATTTTTTTATTATAAAAAAATATAATTTATTTTAGGTAATTTCATTAAATTTATGAAACTGCTCACAAGTGTTGAGAACAGAGATGGAGTTATCAAAGAATAAAGGGATATGAGAGGAATATATGTTCTGGTTTCAAGCATGGCTATATATATAGCCTTACATAACTGACTCAAGCTTAAAAAAAGAGAATAAATCAAAGATATTCTAGAACAATATCAATCCCACATGAGTAGGGATTTATTAACTGAATTACAGAACTAAATAATCTGAAAATCCTAACAATTCCACCTTCAAACTGAATGCTCATAGCCTTCAGTTTATATCAGATTCAGAGCATACTCCCAAAAGTGTTCGCAGCCTCAAGAAAGCATCTGACTTTAGTGGTTTAGTTATTATATCAGTCAATTGTCCCTCTGTAGTACAATGAACCAACTCCACTATGCCAGCCTTTCTAAGGTCTCGAAGAAAATGAAATTGCACATCAATGTGTTTGCTGCGGCCATGCATTACAGGATTTTTTGCCAATTTGATCGCAGAACTACTATCACATTGTATAATACTTATTAAACCTTGATTCTTATCCAGCTTGTTCAGCACCCGTTTCAACCAAACTGCTTAGCAAGCACATGAAGCAGCAGCAATAAATTCTGCCTCTAGTATATAGACTTACCACTGGTTGGCGTTTCTATGACTAAGATAGTGCTCTTGAACTTAATAAAAACAAATAACCGGATGTGCTCTTTCTATCTTCCAAATCTCCAGCATAATCACTGTACGTGTAAGTCACAAGTTCATTATCTCCTCCCATTTTATACAAGATTCCAAACTCAATTGTTCCCTTTAAAAATCTGAGCACCCTTTTTGCCACCTATAAATGTAGCTCAGTTGGATTCTCCATGTATCTACTAATAAGACTTACCACAAACATCATATCTGGTCGAGTTGTTGTGAGATACATGAGACTACCCACAATTTGTTTATAGTATGTCTTGTCTACTTTTAACTCCCTCATCATCCTTCGTGATCTTAAAGCCAGGAACAATTGGATTAAGAATAAAATTACTTTTATCCATCCCAAACTTTTTTAGTATCTCCAGTGCATATTTTTTTTTACTGATAAAAATTTCATCAGCTTTTTGTAAGACTTCCAGACCAAGAAAATATGTCATCGTTCCAAGATCAGTTATGTTAAACTCACGTTTCATGGAATCTTTGGATTCTGCAGACATTAAATCATCATTTCCAGTAAAAATGAGGTCATCAACAGATAGACTTACAATTAACATTTTACCATCATTCCTTGTCTTGGTGAATAAAGTATGCTCATAGTCACACTTCTCAAAGCCTTCTTTCAAGCAATAGGCTTCTATACGACTCTACCAGGCCCGTGGTGCTTGCTTAAGCCCGTAAAGTGCCTTCTTTAGCTTATAAACCTTATGCTCCTCTCCCTTTCGCACATAACCCCGGGGTTGTTCAACAAAAACATGTTCTTGCAACTCACCATGCAAAAGTGCTGATTTTGCATCATGCTCGTATATGGACCATTCTCTTCGGCTGCAAGAGCTATCACCAACCGAATTGCCTCTATACGCGCCACAAGTGCAAATACCTCTGTATAGTCTACCCCATGTTGTTGAGCATACCCCTTCACTACAAGCCTTGCCTTGTGTTTATTTACTTCTCCATTTTCATTAAACTTGGTCTTGTAAACCCACTTAACTCAAACTTTTTTTCCTTTTTCAGGTAACTCTGTTAATTCCCATGTACCATTCTTCTCTATTGCTTCTATTTCAGCATCCATAGCTTGCCTCCATTTTTCACTTTTCACGGCATCTTCAAAGTGAATGGGATCAGAATCAGTGACTGTAAACATGACTATATCAGCTTCTTCTTCAGAAAGTCATTCCTATTTCATAATCTTTCATCCAAACTGGTGGTATCCTAATCCTCCTTCATTTAAACTATAAGAGCTATCTTCAATTGAAGATTTAGAGGACGGAGTTTCCTCTATTTCTTCATCATCATCAAGATCAGATTCATTTCCTTCTCTGTTTTCAGAAGCTGAAACCACTTCCTCTTTACAATCACCCCACTCCAAATCACACACTCAGGCCACTTCATACTACTTATCCCATTCCCAATTCTTATCTTGTTTAAACTCAACATCCCTATTGATTATGATACTTCGTGAAATTGGATCATAAAGTCTATAAGCTTTTGACTCTTCACTAACTCCCAACAAAAATACAACATAAGTTTTTATCATCTAGCTTAGTTCTAGTATTGTTAGGTACATGAACATGAAAAATACCATGCTTCCTCTGGTGATTTGTTCCTTACTGCCAAGGTGAGACTGCGATTCAAAACATGTACCGTCCAGTTCACTATTCCAAACCAAAAAGTTTCAGGAATTTTCTTCTCTGACAGCATGCTACGAACCATATTCATGATGGTTCCATTCTTTCGTTTCGCGACCCCATTTTGTTGCGGTGTGTATGCGGCTGTCAGTTGTCTTTTTATGCCATTTTCATCACGAAAATTCGTGAACTCTTGTGATGTGAACTCTCCTCCTCGATCTATGCGCAAGTATCTAATAAAAGAATCTATCTCCTTTTCAACATGAATCTTAAATCGCTTAAATACTACAAAGGCTTTAGATTTCTCTGTCAAAAAATACACCCATAATTTTCTGTTGAAGTCATCAATGAAAGTAATCAAATACCTTTTATTGCTGTTAGATGCAGGCCTGATCAGGCCACAAATATTATCATGTACTAATTGAAGAATTTGTGAAGCTCTCCAAGTGCCTTGCTTTGGGAACGAGCCCCGAGGCTGCTTACCCACCAAACAATGCTTACATAGGTTTAATGGAGACTTGAATTGAGGTAAGCCATGTACCATATTTTTTTGCTGAAGAGTCTTTAAGCCCTTAAAGTTCAAGTGTCCATACCAACAATGCCAACTATGTAGCATATCTTCAGCAAGTGTGTTGAAACAAGTAGATGCTATAGGCAGAGATATTGCATGCAATAGGAACATTCGATTTGAAGACATTATTGCGTCCATAATTAAACCTCTTTCCGGATGAAATACTTTATATTTGTCACGTTGAAACACAATGACAAGTCCTTTCTCTTGCAGCTGTCCAATACTCGGCAAATTATTTTTCAGCTCTGGGACATAAAATACACCTGTAATGATCTGGGATATTCCATTTATCTACAGTCTTACTTTGTCCCTGCCTGCTACGACCAAACTTAAGTTGTTACCCAGCTTTACAGATTCTCGAAAGCTTTTATCAAGATCAGAAAAATAGTCTTTCTTTCCACACATATGATTGCTACATCCGGAGTCAAGAAACCATGTATCATCTTTATTAACAATGGTTGTATCCACATATGCCATCAGTAACATTTCTTCTTGGGTCTCTGTATAATTGGCTTCTTTCTCTTTCCTTGGACATTCCCATTGAAAATGCCCCAGTCTGTGACACTTGTAGCACTCCACTGTAGCTTTGTCTACCTCTTCCCCTTCCTTGTCCTCTGCCATTACCTCGACCTCGCCCGCCATATTGATCTCCATGAGAAATCTTCAAGGCATGCTCTTCTTCAACACGAGAATGCATGCGCTATTCATGCACAAGAAGACTACTCTGCAACTCATCAATGGTTAATTAGCTGGTATCCTTGGACTCCTCAATGGAACACTCAACGTAGGTAAACTTGGGAGTCATGGATCTCAAAATTTTTTCAACAATAGCCACATCTCCCATGGTCTCACCATTGACTTTCATCTTGTTAGCAATGGTAAGAGTTCAAGCAAAAATATTCATTCACAGTTTTGCTAACTTTCATGTGAAGCAACTCAAACTCCTTGCGAGGTGCTTGTAGGTATGCTCGCTTGACTCAAGTAGTGCCCTGATATTTCTGCTTCATAGAATCCCAAATATCCTTTGTTGTATCCTTTTTATGGATGGTCTCTAAAACAGAACAATCTAATTCTTGAAAGAGATAGTTCTTTGCTTTTAAGTCTTTCAACTTCTAATATGCAGTGTTCTTTTTTTTTACTTCAGACATGTCAACACCTTTTGCTACTGCAGGAATCCCATTCTCCACCAAGCCCCAGTACTTCCTCGAGCATAGAAAATTTTCCATAAGAATTGCCCAATGATTATAATGTGCGTCGAATTTTGGTACGGTCGGTTGCACAAAGGAATTCTCCGTTGCCATAACTGGAGTCAGTACGCCTAGAAGACTGCTGCTTCAAAATTCAATGAACTCGTGATAAGGCTCTAATACCAAAGTGTTGAGAACAGAGATGAAGTTATCAAAGAATAAAAGGATATGAGAGAAATATATGTTCTGGTTTTATTCGAAGATATTCTAGAACAACATCAATCCCACATAAGTAGGGATTTATTAACTGAATTACAAAATTGAATAATCTAAAAATCCCAACACTAATTAACACATATTTAATAAAAAATTTAGTTGCAATTAACTATCATCTTTAAATTAATTAATTTAAAATTACATTTGGACATTTTTTATGTTTGATAATTATTTGTGTTAAATTGGAATAAAAAACTTTTGACCTTTAGTGGTGACAAAGATTGCCAGTATAAGTCTTTAAGTTTACTCATCAAGCCTTCAAGTAGCGAAGGTTGAACTTGAATAGGGATTTTCTATCATTGGATATCTCTACATTTCTTTTATATTTGAAATTTATGTCGTTTGATGAAAATATCCATAATACATAACCAATAAATCTTAATTTTTTTGAGGAAAAATTATTATAATATATAAAAAAAATTAATATCATAAATTTTTAATAAAGATATTATTTTTAGTTTAAATAAAAAATAAAAAATAATTCAATTTTAAAATATAAAATAAAGATATAAAGATTTCTAACTACGAAGGACCCTTTTTTGTGACATGTCATCACTAGAGAGATCTGTGAAAGTCTTTAAGCAGCATCGCCACCAAAGCTCATTTGATTGAAGGTTAGCACTAATTAAGGAAGACTTTAAACAACTACTATATTAATTTGAACTTAGGGCGGTGCTCTTTTGGAGCTTTTGATTCAGCATTTGACAATCAACTCACTCGAATATGTAGCATAATTTTATTATATTTGGTTTTCCAAAAATTTCAAACGATGAAGTAAGAAAGACCGTCACTAAATTCTATTATAATGACAACAAATTTGTCACAAAAAAGTTTTACTAACAACAAATGATAATTTGCACGAAATTTTTTGTGGCAACTAAATATAACCAAGGTTGTCACTAAAAGTTTTCAAACCAAAAGCAAATTTCCTTTGTAGCAAAAATACATAAAAGATTTCAGTGGCAACCCAAAACGGTTGCAAATCAAAATCTTTTATGGTGACAACGTTACAAAAGGTCCATTGGGAGTTTTATTAATAATATATATGCAAACATTTTTTGTGAGTTCATGAGAACTGTTACAAAAGTGTTGTTTCTGCCTCCTACTGCTCTTATAAGGTAGAAGCAACACTCTCTTTTGGAGCAAGAGAAAATTTCTCTAATTCATTCATAACATCATACTAGATCCATTATAACTTTTGGGTATATATACAAGAGCATCAGGCAACCCTAAGGCTAGACACTAACAATATCGTTAGTGTGGATCCCAAACATGATTTGATACCTTGGTGATATAGTCATCTAACTAGCCTAGACGCTTCTTGGTCCTCTCTAATGGTCTTCTTTTGGCATTGAGCCTTTCTCTAGTTTTCTCCTTAGCCTTTATGTCATTTAGGCTTCTAAGTATGTTTGTATCTAGTGGTCCTTCATAGACAAGCTCAATTTTCGTGACAATGCCTACCTCTTAGGAAACCACCTTGTCCTTAAGGTTGATATAAGCAAATTGCTTAGTAAGTTGCTCGAGGTCTTCCCACATGTCGTATTCCCCTGGTTCTCTTTCCTACTCAACCAGAAATTGTTGACTCCTTTCTGCAAGTATGCTGTGATCAATGATGGCAGCTAGTGTAATGACTTTAGAACTTAGTTAATGTAGCAGAATAGAATCAGGATCAATGTCACCTAGGTCTCTTGTGTTTTTCTTAAGTAAGGATCCATGAAATACCATATGCATTCTGCTTCCTTCAGGCAGCTTTAAAAGGTATGCCACTTCCCTAATTTTCTGTTCTATATAATAAGGACCAAAATATTGCTTTGCTAGTCTTTTATTGGTCCTAGAGACTATTGAAACTTGTCTCTAGGGTGTTAATTTAGCCAAGCGTAGTCCCCCTGTAGTTGTTACTCATATCTGTGCTTATTTGCAAATTTTTTGTATGTAAATCCTTTCCAAGTCAGTCCTACCTTAATGCATCAAGTACGTGGGCATGTTGTTGAGGATGTTCATCTATAAACTTTACTAATACTTTTGTAGGATTGACACCAGGGATTGTAAGTGGTAGTTACCCATATAAAGATTGGAACTGAGACAAATGGATAGGCTCATGTTATGCTATATTATACCATAGTTCTACCCAGATTAAATAATCAGTCCATGTGCAGGGGCTTTAGAAGTGAATGCATAAAAAAACTATTCGAGGCATTTGTTAAGTGCATCTGTTTGACCATATGTCTGTGGATGATTGGAAGTATTATACTTAAAGACACTCCCACTGTTATGGAGTAATTCATGCCAAAATCGATTAAGAAATGTAGGATCACAGTCAAATATGATTAAGGTAGGAAATCTATGGAGCTTGATTACCTGCTCACAAAAAACTTAAGCACCACAGTGTAATGCATAAGTAAAGCAACAAAATGTCCATATTTTGTAAGTATGTCTATTATCACATGAATTGTTGTCTTCCCTTTAGAATTTGATAGACCCATCACAAAGTCCATAATAATGTCAGATTAAGGATGTTGGGGAAGGTAAGGGTTGCAGATGCCCTAATAGTTTTAATGGCCATGTACTTTGTTTGTTGACAAACACAACACCTTTAGATATATACTTTCACCTCAGCTTGCTTGTTATGCCAATAGAAAGCAGATGCTAACTTTTTATATGCTTTCATGATGCCTACATGCCCCCTAAAGTTAAAGAATGAAATTCTATTACTAGCATGCTTTTAAGTGCAGAGTTGGCAGGAATGAAAATTTGCCATTAAATGTTACAAATTCCCCAACATGCGTATAGCCCACAGGTGCTTTGTCTTCCTCCAGTAATTTGTAAAGCTGTGGAAGTTTGGTATGGGTTTGATTTTCATGACGTAGCATATCAAATATTTAATAGTGAAGAGTGCTCAAACTATTATAAGCTACCATTTTGGCCACTTTATCATAGAAATGCCACAATAGAGTTTCAGTAGTAACATTTTGTTTTCTTGGCTTATATTTGATTTGGAACTGAAAACCTAGTAACTTGGCCAAGTAATGATGCTACTTATGTGTTAGAATAGCTAAATTGATTAATTCATTCAAGCTTCTATGGTTAGTATATATCATAAAATCTTAGCCAATTAAGTAATGATGCCATTTACCAATTGCTTAGGTGAATGCATATAGTTATTAAACGTAAGTTGAGGCATTTTTTTGTTTATGATTTAACTTCTTGCTAAAAAACACGATCAGTTGTTGTTCTTGAAGAAGAATAGTGCCTATAACAATCCTTAAGTGTTTATCTTAACATAAAAGACTTTAGAAAAGACAAGCTAACGTAATACAGGTGCTTTAGACATAGCTAACTTAAGTTCTTAGAAAGATTGCTCTACCTCAGGATGCCAATGAAAGGCATTCCATTTTAGTAACTTTATAAATGGTGTTGCAATCCTTGCATATTCTTAAATGAAATTATGATAGTATTATGTTAGACCAAGGAAACCACGCAACCGCTTAATGGTCTTAGTTAATGGCCACTCGATCATTGCTTAAATCTTGTTGGGATCAGGATTAACTTTTTTGTCATTAATAACATGACCCATGTATTCAACTAAGGGCTGGTAGAAAACACACTTAGATAACTTTACAAAAAGTTTATGATTTTGCAACTGTTGTGGCACTTATTTCATCTAGTTCTTATGGCCTTCTATATCTACACTTCAACAAGTATATCATTGAAGGACACAACCATGAATTTGCATAAGAATGGCTTGAAAATTTCATTCTTGGTTGCTTGAAATGTAGCCGATGCGTTGATTAGCCCAAAGGACATGGTAAAAAATTCGTACTAGCAAAAGGGAGTCTAAAATGCTATTTTGTGAATGTCCTGTTGAGCCATATGACTTTAGTGGTATCCTAATCGTAAATTTAACTTTAAGAATATGGTTGCTCCTAAAATTTCATGCATTATCTCATTTATAGTTAGAATATGAAAATTTTATCTTATTAATCACATTGAATGCCCTGTAGTCAACATAAAAATGCTATGAGTTATCACTTTTCTTAACCAACAAAATCGGTGAAGAAAATGCACTCTGGCTTTTATTGACAACAGTGCCTACACCATGTACTCCATTTCATATTTTTGAAATTGAAGATAACAGTATGGCTTCAAATTTATTGGTCATTTCCTAAGCAATAAATGAATCTAGTGCTCTATACATCACTCAGGAGGAAGCAAATGCGACTCAACAAAAATGAAGGTTGGATGAATGGGCTTATAAGATGTTGCATCTGATACAGGGGAGATTAAAAAGCAACCTGATATGGCATCAAATGTAGCCAAGTGTTGTAGTTGAATGGCTTTGATTGGTGTATGGCCCGTGGGTAATTCTCCATGTAGGATGATAGATCGCTGGTTTGGGGAAAATGTCATTGGCAAGTCATAAAAATTAGTTATAAATGGCATAAGGGTGATAAGTTATGGAACACCTAAAACAACGTTAGCTCCAAATATCTAACACTTGGAGGTCCATTGTGAACTTATAACCCTATAAATTAATAAACATTTTGCTGCACTTATATGTACACTTGAGGTAGTCTCCACTTCCAATGACTACACAATATGAATGAATAAGTTAAAGTTGCAGGTGTAAGGCACGTGCAAAAACTAGTTTGATAAAGTTATATATGGAACCTGTGTCGATTAGAACATGTAGTCCTACTAATCCTATATAACATTTGAGGCTAATTATTCTAGCATGAAATTCACCATTGAATGCATGCATACTTAGTTTTGGTATGGGTTCAATGTCCTATTCTGGTGGGTATTGAAAGGTCCAATTATCTGCTATGATTTCAATAAAATCTTCTTATCTTAAGAGAAGGTAATAGGAATTACGACATTTATGGTTAGGGGTATACTTACTGTCACAATAATAACAATGTCTCTTTTCTCTTTTTTATTTAAGTTTAGTAGTAGTAAATTTTTTGAATTAAGTTGGTGGTTGTTTAGTGACAATGTTTGATGAAAAAGGTGTAGTCATGGATGTATTAAGGTGAATGATAAAAGGTTAGAAAGCAAATGTGGTATTGTGAGATAAGTTATTACTGGTAGCAGCAGTAAGTAATTTTTTTGTAGAGCTAAGGCAAAGGAACAATATGGAAATAAGATTGGGATTGTGCAAAAAGAATCTCACATTTCAAATAGGGTTTCAAACCATAAATAAACACACTAATTAACTAACTCTTTGATAAGCCTAATACCTTAGTAATGAGATCTTCAAATTTCGCTTGATTGTCATCAATTGTGGTTTCTTACCACAAATCCTTGAAAGTAAAAGGGGATCATCGTACATTGTAGCTTCAAAATGTAGCAACAAGGTGTTGAGAAATGTTTCCTTATGTAAGAACAAGATTTCCCTTTATAATCCATTTCTACCAGGTATAAGTAGGGCTACTCATATGTAAGGAAGAGATTTTAGTGTAATGTTCCAAAAGAGTATTATAGGCATCAAAAAACTCTTGAATCTTAGACACCGAATCTTCTTTATTGGTACCATCGAAGTGAGGAATTTCTATCCTTATACCCTTAATGAGTGAGAAATCAACATAAACCAAAAGTGCACATTGGTTGTCGTTCAACTGTTGAACAGCTTGTGAGGTGGATAAAGTTGATAGACTAGCCAAAGGTGATTACTAGTTTAAAGATGGTGTTTCATGTCATTTTTTTGTTGTACACTCTATTTAATAGCGGTGACCCTGGCATCCAACTCCTTGCAAGTGTCGTCGAGCTTATGAAAACACATTCCATCTGCCATAGCAGTGAATGAAAGCACCAAATGTCACCTACTGCTCTCAGAAGGTAACAGAAGTAGCACTCTCATTTTGAGCAAAAGAAAACTCCTTTAATTCATTCATAACATCATACTAAATCCATTACAACTTTTAGGTATATATACAAGAGCATCAAGTAATCCTAAGGCTAGCTCCTACCCAATGTATTATTAAAAGCATAACAAACTTCCTACACTCTCTTTCCACCACTTTAACAAAACCATTAGCATAGATCCCAAACACGATATCATGCCTTGGTGACATAGTTATCCAACCAACTTCGAAGCTTCTTGGTTCTCTATAATGGTCTTCTTCAAGTAGTAGGCCTTTCTATGGATTTCCTCAGTCTTCATGTCATCTAGACTTCTAAATCAGTCTGTATCTAGTGGTCCTGCATTGACAGCCCTAATTTTCATGACAGCTTTTTTCTTTTAATGAATGGTTTTATAATTTTTCAAAATTTAGAGGTGACCATTTTATATTAGTTAAATGTATATTATATTTGTCATGTTATATAAATAATATATATATATATGGTATTTTCGTAAAAATATCTATAAATTGTAGCTAGACCTAATCATCGGGTCGGAGTTTTAAAAATTAGGCTTGAATTCAAGGTTGAAAAATGTCTTAGCCCATATTTTAATTTGGCTTTTTCATTTGGGCTTTTATCCATATTTTTCAGGCTGGGCTTATCAGGACAATCAGGCTTTTCTAAGTTAATTTGTTACTTAAGACATAAGATAAATAACATAACTAGGTGTCATTATTACTTCTAAGATTATATACAAGGAAGTTGTGATTAGAAATATGTTGTTATATTGGCATAAATCCTATAAATAAGAAGTATTAGTTTTTATTTCTTTACCATGATGTCGTGTTACACTAAGTTTTTCTTTGAATAATAAGTTTTCTCTCATTATTCATTTAGGCTTTCTGGGCATAGGTTGGACTTTAAAAAAATAAAGTTCAGACTATTTTAAGCTTTTTACTTCGAGTTTTTTAAGTTATGATCAAGTCTAATTGTAGCTTATATATAATGGAGAAAGTAAGTGTTTTCGATTTAAGGAAAAAGATGTTATTTTATTTTTTTTGAAATAAATGGGAAGGTCATGTAATTTGAAAATTTCTCAAAAAAGAGAAAAAAGTATTTTACTCTATACCTTATGTATTGTTTATTTACATGATAATTTTTTTAGTATACAAAATATCTAAACATCTTATTAATTATTATTTTCAGGACCTAATATATATATATATATATATATTAATGTTGTTAAAATCACAATTCAACTCGCTAGAATTGTCGATTTACGATCTTAGGAGGGGATTTTGAGTTAAACTACTGTTAGAATCAGAATCAGTACAACCTTGTTTAGACTCGATGTAGAATCGTTAAAATCATCAAGTTTGCAAGAGTGACCCAAGTTGTAGAACTTCAAATTTTCCAACCCAAATCATTTAGTCCAATCATTTGTTTTTTTTAGTGTTTAGCAGACCCTAATGGAAGTCTAGTCTAAAATGTTACATTAGCCTAGAAAAAATCAAAAAATGCCTCAACATAGCTAACCTAATTCTTTTATGCTCTCAACTCACGTAAAGGCTTTCGTTCGTGGTGGTTGCAGCATTCTTTGAATTCTCTCCCATCACAGTAGCATTGAAACAGTAGGCCAACAACATTCGTGTCAAGCTACTCCAAGAGAACACACCTTCGTCATTGACATTAACATTATGGAAGATGCCAGCCAAAATTCTTTAATTGTCCTCTGTAATTTGTAAGTCTCAAGAGGCCAGTTCCCTCTTCCAGTCTTTCTTTCTTCAATTTTGTAGTTTATGATATGTGAATATGTGATTGTGATTTGCCTTTAGGGATTAGCAGTAGATTTGGGTATTAGAATCATATTCCATTTGGTTATGTATGACGAACAATGTAGTTTCAATGTGAGAAAGGATTATCACCAAAAAAAGGAAAATTTTTGTTTACCCATATCTCGAATGTTGTTAAGAAAGCATATTGGTCAGTAGCAATGATTTGGTGGATGAGCTTTACATATCTATTCCTAAATGGGTTGAAATGAGCTACTTAGTGTCCTAAATTTGTTTCAATGACTGCTTTGTCCTAGGATTAAAGTCCCCATTTTGACATGCTAATTGCCATTCAATCTATTTAATGGCATGTGCTCCCATTTTTTAACTACGTGAATTTGGAGATAACATATCCAGTGTTATAGATGTGTTTGTTAAGCTAGAATGTAGATTCTTTTTATTGTATTTTATTTTTTAATATTTTATAGATGTTGGCAGCTTCCTATAGTGTTCAAGTTAAACTTAATAAATCACTATAAGTAGGAACTAATTTGAACTAATAGAAAATAGGTATTTTGATTTCAAGTTATCAAAAGTTTAGTTTTTGAAGGACCACTCTCCCTTCCTGTAACACTTGCTAAGTTTACTAAGTTCATGCATAATTTTTTTTACTTAGCAAGAATGAGGAATAAGTATTTGTAATGTGTATTATATATCAGATGTGAGCCTTGGCTCAGTGGTAAGGCAAGTTATCCGGAACCAAAGGGGCATGGGTTCGAGATGTAGCTCCCTCATCCCTCAGCATTTCTGTGGTGCTGACAAGTGTGACCTCCCCCAGCAAAATTACCATTCTACCCCTCACGATAACCTCCTTCTACATGCTTCTCCTCCAAAATTCTACAGAAAAAACGCAGCAACTTCTTCATTTCAGATTTCCACTTTTTGCTTCGTCCACTGCCATGTTCAACCTCCGACCACCTCCCTCCATCATTGGCGAAGGTTTCTGGGTGGCCACTGCTTGCCATTGGCCGGCACCAACCACTTTTTCCGGTGGGTTTTGTGGCATCGTTGAGCAGCGACGTTTTCTTGATTTTGGTGAGTTTTAAGTGGTTTTGTCATGAGAATGATGCTAGGAGAATCATTTTTGGACCCTTTCCATTGAATTTGAGCTTTGAAAGCATGATTTTAGCTAAGTTTTTTTGAGTTATTCTGACAGGGACTAAACTGAAAAGTTTTGAAATTTTGGGGTTTTCAGAAAATGGTGAAATTCTGCAGTTGAATGGGTTTAAATTGGTCTTATAAGAACACTTTTACAGTGTATGTCATGAAACCTTAGTGTTCTTCATGGATGGAAGGAAAAAGTATGAAATGGGGGACTAAAGTGAAACTTTAGAAAGTTTTTAAGGCAGTGAGTGTAAATTGACGAAAACTCTGGGAAAAAGTGAGGGGATGAAATTAAGAATTTGTTCTAAGGCTTCTTTTGAGTAATGATAATGGAATGGAATATCAAATTGGAAATAACAATATGAAGAAGTAAAGAGAATATGTAATAAAGTAATGAGATAGGATTTTGGTTGTTTTATAGCTTTGTTAAGGCATTATAATCAACCTAAATTGATGTATTTAGTAATGGGAATTGAGGAAAGTATATTCTTATGTTATAAGGATTGTGGGTGAAATTGAATTTATAATTAAGAGAGACCAAGATAAGGTGATTATAGCACTATCAGCCACCAGGTAAGCGGTAGCTTTCCCTACTTTATAATTACCATTGTAATTATGGTAGCAACTTGTTAGACTTGTTAGCCTTGCATATGACCTATGAATTTTGATTGATATGTGATGTTCATGTAAAATTTGTAAAAGAGAGGTTTGAACAAAAGAAAGAATGTGTTACTAAAGAATTGATATTGAAAAAGGGAAAATTTATAAATGGTAAGTCCTTAAATTTAGGGAGGACAAGATAAGATGGATGACTTTAACGTGAGCTTGTGACTCAAGAACATGTTGGTGATTTACCCCGAGATGCTGTGTGCTCTCGATCGATATGAATAATCCGAGATGCTGTGTGCTCTCGACTGTATAAGTTATTTACCCCGAGATGTTGTGTGCTCTCAACCGTATGAGTTATTTACCCTGAGATGCTTTGTACTCTCGACAGATAATTAAACTGCATGGCCACGAGTTCATGACCGATATTTTATGTCTGATAGTCCTCCCTAGAATCTAGGTCCCAAGCCAACGATATTTTAAATAAAAAGGAAGGTTTTTACCTAACTTTAATAAGTATCCAAGGGCTGAGTTCCCTTGATAGTTTGATGTTAATTGATGAAAAGGATTCTCCGAAGGTTGTGGATCCTCGACCGTGAAAATCATTTAAACTGTTCATTAAGTGTAAGTACATATTATTGCTTGTTATGGTTTAAAGTATAAAGGCTTAAATCATAAATTGATTCATTACTGGAAATGCTACCCATTTATGTTTTAATGAATTTTAGGTAGTCATCCTGAGCAGTTTGCTGATCAAGAGAGCTAGAGGAGCCCTGTTGGCATTTTGTTTCTCCATTTTGTTGAAATTTTGTTGTAATTGATATATGTAAATAGATGTAAATGTTATGTATGACCACAGGTAGATTCCCCATTCCCCTGTGTTGTAGTTATCTCTGACTGAATAGAGAGCTGAGCTCTCTTTTATGTATAATATTGTTTTGGGCAGATGTTTGTAGAAACCTCGGGAGGTCTCAGTTATAGAGGAGACTCTGCCGAAATCTCTACAAATTTCATTTGAATGTAAATCTGCTTAGTTATGAATGTTTGTTATGTATGATTGTAATTTAGTTAAGAATCAACTTGTTAGGCTTACAGAGGCGAGCTAGTCTCGTTTTCTGTGCCGGTCACACTCCGGGAATTGGGGTGTGACACTTCCCCTCTCTTTTAATAAAAGCTTATAAGAGGACAGTACCAATAGTGTGTGAGAAACAGAATAGATTACTATTGTATCAAGTCTATACAAACCAAATTTATGTTATTGGGTCAATGGAAAATTGGGTCTACTATATATACACTGACAGATTCGAATTATAAATATCATTACATGAATTAGTTTGTCTTTTTAAAACTATTCAGTTAGTGAGCATAATCTATCCCTACACTCTCCTATTATTACTTACTTGCTTATATTGAGATTTCAAGCTATTTAATTAGGATGACTTTTACAGAATAGCAACACATTTCTTGACCTTGAGAATTTCTCCAACTTGATGCTTTAAATTATGAATTTTTCTGCACTTGCATGCGTAATTTACTAAAATAAGTACTTATATATGAAATTTTATATAATTTTGTAATATGGTTATATTCAGTAGTTATTCAATAATACATGTAGGTAAATTCTTAAAATTCTACGTTACAAGTTTACGTTATGAGTTCTCTCTCGTTTTCTGAATCTACCAAGAATCGCAATTTTGATAAAATTGATATTAATCATAGGGGGCTCAACATCACGTTAGAAAAAGTATAATGAAAATTTTAATTTTCTTATATCAATAACAAAAACTAAAGAAGAATATTCATTAAATAAAAAGGTTAAATAATACTAACCTCCTTTGAGATTTGGTTTAGTTGTATATGATACTTCTTTAATTTATTGTAAAAATTATACATATAATTGCCTTGACATATGATATTTACTAAAACATCCACTCTAAATTAATTTATGTCATTCAAGTTAACTCTTTGCACGATGTTTAACCAAGATTTTCTTTTTATTTTGACATTAAAGGTACTTGAGCTACTTTAACGCTTGAGCATGACATTAATTTTGGACTTAATTATATGACAATGAGAATAACTAAGTAATTATATTTTTAGAGAGAACTCATTGTGTAAATGTTACATTTATTTATAAAATATAACTTGGGGAGAAAAATTTTGTAGTATATACGTAGAAGAATTAAATAGAAATATAAAATAAGAAGTGTATTAACTTAAGTACATATAGCTCAATCAAACCTCTTATGGTTAGTGTAATATACTGAAAAATAATAAAATTACAAGAATCGCATAATAGGACAAAATATACATCAAACAAAAAAAAAAGAAATTGAGACGTTCAAGAGTAGCAGATACATCATTCGATGAACATCACACATTATTCAACTTTCACAAAAATAAGATTTTAAGTCTTAATTTTACCAATCAATTTAGTTTCTCTGTTAAATTGTGAACTCAAATGAGTTGCTGACATGGCTTTAAGGAATGTCCATGTGGTATATGTAATTTAGATCTATTAGTGATTGATCATTGACTTTTTTTGTTATGTTTTTGGGTTTTGTAATGTGAAAAAAAAAAATATGAAGATGTAATTGGATCATCTTGAGGCTCTTCAATATTTGTGCAAAATCAACAAAGCGTCACTAATAATATTGTGTAATTATAAAACGATTCAAATGACACACTAAAGGAGAATAAGAAGAGACCTTATTAATGAACCAGCTGCAAACCCACAGACTCACTTGCACTTTATCATGGCACTTATTAATTAAAGCATAGAGATATAGTACCTCAAAATTGTTATCTAATTAATATACACTTACTTGTAACTAGGGTTGGCCAAGACGTAACCCTCAATGGCCTTGAAGAGTCCTTCACCCTTCTAATTACCCAACAGTACTCCCTTAATTTAGTTTAATACATTTAAAAATTTTAAAATAAAGTCGAACCCAGTTAAGGGACTTAAATTAATTTATATATGTAAAATCAACAAACCATTACTAATATATATATATATTAAGTGTGATTAAAATGAGTCAACTATCAAATCTCTTCAATTTTATTGCAATAGAAAAAGAAACAATCATGGTATATCAACTTCCCAGCGGCCATTACAGATTACATATTTATGCTCAAGCATAATCAGAAGAAACCTTTGCAACTAATACAGTAATAAAGTGATCACGGATGTGCCCTCATCGACTTATATATCACTATGAAAGCACTTATTAACGATTCACAAGAGTCCACAATAATTAGTTGTAGCTTGGATTGGCCAAGACGTAACCCTCAATGGCCTTGAAGAGTCCATCACCCTTCTCCTTTCCAATCTTGAGCTCTTCTTCATTGGGTTTAACGTCTCCCTTGGTGACGTACTTAACGGTCACCTTAACCACCGATCCTCCGTTAGTTGACGCCGTCAATTTGGTCTCAACAGAGATCTTCTCCAATGTCTCTGGAAATGTGTCGCTCTCCACTGAGCTGTAGTTGTATACGAAGTTGTCCTTGTCTACAGCTTCCACCTTGTGCTTCGCATAGTGCAATTGCCCACCTGCACACATACCCAATATTTCTTATTCACATCAGTATTCATAAAACTTTGTGTGTTCTCATTTCTTTGTTAAATCCTTCTAAAAGTAAATATAAACTGACCTTCAACGTAGGTGAGCTTCTTGATGGTTCCGGATGCACCATTTCCTTCAAGGATCTCAACGCTCTGGATGGCTTCAACAACCTTAGGGATGAGGTTGTCACCATCGACGACCAGAGCCTTGAAGAGTCTAGCAGGGGCAACAGCGGAGATGCTCTCTTCGGAGAAAGTGAAAACGCCCATGATGAAGGAAATTAAGAAGACAAGAAGATGATAATCGAGGAGGAGGTATATAGCTAGATTTTGCTTGGCTAGTGTTGTGGTTCATGAGACCAGAAATGGTACGTATTTATAGGCACTGGCTGGCTGTGGTTGGGTGATGAAGTTTCATTACTTTGAGGTTGTTGGATTTTGTGTGTGTACTTTCATTAATTTTATCGTCCGAAATTGTCGAACAAGAAGAGAGAGATTTGGTTTTTATTTTTTGAAGTGAAGTGGTCAGACATGGTATATATTTGGATTTTCTGATTTCTTGAAGGCGTCTAACTGTCTCAATCTTACATCAGACGGTCGGTTCTGTTTACTGCCAAAAAATGAGCTACCTGTAAATTTCTATAGGAAGCGACTTATGTCCTTTTTTTTTATATTGCTAACAAACCAAAATAAATTGGAATATGGGTGAAATAAATTATATTAAATGATCTTTTCATTTTCATAATTATTCCTAAAGTAAATAATGTATTCCTAGTCCCTAGGTATACTTCAATGAACAGATTTACGAATTAATTTTTTCTTCTTTATATTTATTAAACGCATTTTGAAAAGCGTATGGGTATGTGTAATATATACTTATAAATATGAATATTCGCACGTCCTAAAAGAATTGCATTGTTTGTCGTAACTGCTTGAAAGCACCATTTGTCGTTGGTCAACAATAGGCAGAGGTTAAAACATAGAAAAGTCAGGTCGCATTATTCTTTACAAGACCTCGTGATTTGAATTATCACATTTGGTGATATTTTTAGTATTATTTTTCTGTGTACGAAATATTTCATCAGTATCTTGCTTAATCATATTTTTTTTACCAAAAGAAAGTTAATTCATTACTAATATCAAAAGTTATAGAAGAAAACTCGTAATTAATTATGAGGGAAGTTACAAGTCCAAATCCAAAATCGCATACAACATTATAAGTAGTACAATGAAATCAGAGAGAAGGAGATGACTAGATACAGACTTATCACAAGAGAAGAAAGAAAACGAAGAGCCTGATGAGGCGGCCATACCAAACTATTCATTCTATTTGGAAAAAACTGAACGAAGAAAAGTCAGAGAATAGAATGATATGTGTGTGTGTGTGTGTGTATATATATATATATATATATAAAGCAAATAAAAAAGCAAAAGTATCAGACTTTAATAGTAGTCGCAGTGCATCATTGGATGAATGTCACACAACACACATAATTCAATTTCGAAAAGGGTTTATTAAAACTTTTTTTTACACTCTGATCTTTTCGTAAGGATTATTATGTGCGTTTGAGATACGAGTAGCATTAGTCAATTCCATTCGGTAATTATTCTATGAAGTAACTTGTAAAAAAATATTTATTGAAGTCAACCATTTTTTAATTTTTTTATATAATTTTTCTGCAAGTTCTCAAGTCTAATTAATTGTATCCAAATTTTTAATTCATTCTAATTAACTATTTCGGTTGAGGTGATAAATAAGTTTTGCATCAAACTCTTAAAAAGTTCACATAGAAGTTGGTTAGGAAAAGGACTTGGTATATAAGTTAAAGACAAGTGTGGTTCTTTTTTTGACTATTTGAATTCAAATAAATCATAGGATTAGTATTTAAAAAAGATTAATCTTCCAAATATATCAGGTCAAAACAGAGATTATACACTCATAAAATTATTCAGAAAGATACCTCATCTTCATTTGATTTAGATTTTAAAATTTAGGTTTAATTGTTTTGCTTAGGAAAGAGAAAATAGAGTTGCTGAGAGGCGTAATCGCACCATGATGGACATCAGAAGCATGATCAGTCACCCTTCATTACTAGAGTTTCTGTGGGGTGATACCTTTAAGACAGCAACTTATATCTTGAATCAAGTTTCAAGTAAGTCAGTTGAAAAGATCCCATATAAACTTTTCACCAGTAAGAAGCTTAGTCTGAGGCACTTTAACGTATGGGGTTGAAGAGTAGAGGTGAGACCTTATAATCCACAACACAAGAAACTTGATTCTAGGACTGTTAGCGAATTTTTCATTGGGTATTATTTAGGATCCAGAGGATGCAAATTTTATTGTCCTAATAATACTACTAGGGTTATTGAATTTGATAAAGCATTCTATTTTGAGGATGACTTGGATAGTGGGAGTGATGTTCCTAGAGTAATCAATTTGCATTATGAAGATAACATCTTACCCATGCCATCTTTGTTATCTCTACCTATGGATCATGATATTAAAGATGACACTCTTGTTGAGAATCCAATTGATCTTATTGTGGAAGCTCCTACAGCTAATGTGGGAGAACCAATCATTAATTTGAGATGATCACAGAGGATTTATAGACCTACAATTTTAGATGATTATATAATGTACTTGCAGGAATTTGGGTCAGACGTTGTTAATGGCACAAATCCAGTTTCTTATGATGAGGCTATATCAAGTTATCATTCATCTGAGTGGTTGGAGGCTATGAATGATGAGATGTCCTCCATATGTCGTAATCATATATGGGAATTGACTGAGTGGTTGCAAACCTGTTAGTTGTAAATCGTTCTTTAAGACTAAAAAAGGGGCTAATGATGAAGTTGAAAGATACAAAGCCAGACTTGTAGCAAAAGGCTATAATCAAAAGGAAGGGATTGATTATACAAAAACTTTTTCACCGGTGTCTACTAAAGATGCTTTTAGAATTGTAATGGCTCTTGTTGCGTAGTTGCATCTTGAACTTCATTAGATGGATGTCAAAACAACATTTTTAAACGATGATTTACTTAAGGATGTTTATATGACATAGCTTGATGGATTTACTGAAGCAAGGAAAGAACACTTTGTGTGCAAATTGAATAGATCCATCTAAGGGCTTAAACAGGCCTCAAAACAGTGGTATTTGAAGTTTGATCAGATAATCACCTCACTTGGTTTCACATAAAATATTGTTGATCTGTGTATCTATCAAAAATTTGACAAAGACAACTTCATGATACTCATACTCTATGTTGATGACATACTATTGGCCAGCAACTCAGTGATTAGGTTGAATGAGATTAAACATGTTTTATTATGCCACTTTGACATGAAAGATCTTGGTGAAGCTTCTTTCGTCATGGGAATTCAAATTCACCATGATAGATCTTGTGGCACTCTTGGTTTATCTCAGGTAACCTCTTTAGATCAAGTGCTAAAGAAATTTAACATGAATGCTTACACTCCTTGTGCTGCACCTGTACAAAAGGGTGAAAGGTTATCTAGATCATCCTGTCCCAAATATGATGATTCAAAGATTGCAATGAATAAGATTCCATATACATCTGCTGTTAGCAGCCTTATGTATACTCAAGTATGCACATAACCTAATATTGCTTTTACTGTCAGTGTGCTTGGTAGATACTTGAGTAATCCTGGTCCTGATCATTGGAAGCCTGCGAAGAAAGTTATGAGATACCTCCAAGGTATAAAACATTATATGCTTACTTTTAGGAGAACTGAGCCACTTGAAATAGTGGGTTATTCATATTCAAACTATGTATCTTGTGTGAATGATCGTAGATCCACTTCTAGATACATCTTTATGATGTCTGGAGGAGCTATCTCATGGAAAAGTTGTAAGTGATCAGTAATAGCTATCTCAACTATGGAGGCAGAGTATATCACTTATTATGAGGCTACCTGCCAGGCCATATAGTTGAGGAAACATATATCTAGCATGCATTTGGTTGATTCTATATCATAACCTCTAACCATATATTGTGATAGTTTGTCTGTTGTTAGCTTTTCTCAGAATCATAAGAACTCCAATCGCACTAAATATTTTAATGTTAAGTTCCTATTTATCAGAGAAAAGGTTGTTGAATCTCATACTCATTTGGTTCACATTCCTAGTGAACATATGTTTGCGAATTCGTTAACCAAAGGTTTGCCCATATGAGTCTTCAAAAATTATGTGACTCATATGGGTGTTGTTGAAAATTTTAATGTAGCTTTGGTTTAGTGGGAGTTTGAGTTGAGTTCTTAAGGGACTTTTTAGATTGTAAGCTTAGATGTCACTTCACATTCCATTCTATTCCGATATTGAAACTTATTTGTGACAATGTTAATATCATTTGTTTCCCCATCGGTTTCAGTGATCTTTGTGTATGGTTTCATTTCTGAATTCCATATCGTTTATAAATATACACATATCCAAGTGTTTATGTGAATTTTAATTGCTTAATTATGTATTTGTTGATTGACCTAATAATTTAATTAATGTTATCCAAGCAAGAGATTGTTAGAACATTTTAATATTATATAGATTAGCATTAATTATGCTATTAGATTAATCTCTTATTATGACTAATTAGGCAATTAATATTATAATTGATAAACTAAGAATGGATTGGGTTTATATTCATTGTGGGTAGTCAGTGATGGGTTGGATTATCCATAAACCCACTGGGCAAAGACCCAACCTATAGCCCAAAAGTATTAGTAATTATCCCATCAGATTATTAATTATGAGTTAATTAATAAGATAAAGTTCATAGGCTTCTTTTTTTTGTCTATTGAAATAGGAAACTATTTTAAAGGATATCTGAGGGTTTTATTTTAATATTATAATTATTAAAATAAAATCATATAAATTACCTTGTCGAATGCCCTAATGGAATCACTACAATAACTCTCTCTGGTGGTTGTCGACTCTGAGGTTTCTCTTGAATATTGCAGGTTAACTTTTTTTTTTTCTCTAGTAAGAACATAACTAATACTATATCGTCTTCATCAGGTTAGATCTTAATAAGCTAAAATCTCTTTATTCTATGTTCACGTATTATGCATAATTATTTCATGACATCAGCAAGAGCTATCACAAACCTAATTGCCACTATACGTGCCACAAGTGCAAATACCTCTATATAGTCTACCCCATGTTGTTAAGCATACCCCTTCACTTCAAGCCTTGCCTTGTGTTTATTTACTTCTCCATTTTTATTAAACTTGGTCTTATAAACCCACTTAACTCAAACTTTTTTTCCTTCTTCAGATAACTCTGTTAATTCCTATGTACCATTCTTCTCTATTGCTTCTATTTCAACATCCATGGCTTGCCTCCATTTTTCACTTTTCATGGCATCTTCAAAGTGAATGAGATCAGAATCAGTGATTGTAAACATGACTATATCAGCTTCTGCCTCAGAAAATCATTCCTATTTCATAGTCTTTCGTCCAAACTAGTGGTATCCTAATCCTCCTTCATTTATACTATAAGAGCTATCTTTAGTTAAAGATTTAGAGGACAGAGTTTCCTCTATTTCTTCATCATCATTAAGATAAGATTCATTTCCTTCTCTATTTTTAGAAGTTGAAACCACTTCCTCTTTGCAATCACCCCACTCCAAATCACACACTCAGGCCACTTCATACTTCATATCCTATTCCCAATTCTTATCATGTTTAAGTACAACATCCCTACTAATTATGATACTTTGTGAAGTTGGATCATAAAGTCTATAAGCTTTTGACTCTTCACTAACTCCTAACAAAAATACAACATAAGTTTTTATCATCTAGCTTAGTTCTAGTATTGTTAGGTATATGAACATGAGAAATACCACGCTTCCTCTAGTGATTTGTTCCTTACTCCAAGGCGAAACTGTGATTCAAAACATATACTGTCCAGTTGACTGTTCCAATCCAAAAAGTTTAAGGAATTTTTTTCTCTAACAGCATACTGCAAACCATATTCATGATGGTTCCATTTTTTCATTTTGCGACCCCATTTTGTTGCAGTGTGTATGTAGCTGTCAATTGTCTTTGCATGCCATTTTCATCACGAAAATTAGTGAACTCTTGTGATGTGAACTCTCCTCCTCGACCTATGTGCAAGCTTCTAATAAAAGAATCTATCTCCTTTTCAACATGAATTTTAAATCGCTTAAATACAGCAAAGGCTTCAGATTTCTCTGTCAAAAAATACACTCATAATTTTTTGTTGAAGTCATCAATGAAAGTGATCAAATACCTTTTATTGCTGTTGGAAGCAGGCCTGATCGGGCGAAAAATATCAGCATGTACTAATTGAAGAATTTGTGAAGCTCTCCAAGTGCTTTACTTTGGCAAACGAGCCCCGTGGCTGCTTACCCACCAAACAATGCTTACATAGCTTTAATGGAAACTTGAATTGAGGTAAGCCATGTACCATATTTTTTTGCTAAAGAGTCTTTAAACCTTTAAAGCTCAAGTGTCCATTCCAACAATGCCAATGATGTAGCATATCTTCTGCAAGTGTGTTGAAACAAATAGATCTTATAGGCAGAGATATTGCATGCAATAGGAACGTTTTATTTGAAGACATTATTGTGTCCATAATTAAACCTCTTTTTGGATGAAGTGCTTTACACTTGTCACGTTGAAACACAATGACAAGTCCTTTCTTTTACAGCTATCCAATACTCAGTAAATTATTTTTCAGCTCTGGGACATAAAATACACCTATAATGATCTAGGATATTCCACTTATCTACAGTCTTACATTGTACCTGCTTGCTACGACCAAACTTAAGTTGTTACCCAGCTTTACAGAGTCTCGAAAGCTTTAATCAAGATCATAAAAATAGTATTTCTTTCCACACATATGATTGCCACATCCAGAGTCAAGAAACCATGTATCATCTTTATTAACAATGGTTGTATCCACATATGCCATTAGTAACATTTCTTCTTGGGTCTTTGTATAATTGGCTTCTTTCTCTTTCCTTGGACATTCCCGTTGAAAATGCCCCAGTTTGTGACACTTGTAGCATTCCACTGTATCTTTGTCTACCTCTTCCCCTTCCTCATCCTCTGCCATTACCTCAACCTCACCCGCCACTGTATCGTTGGATATCTCTACATTTCTTTTATATTTGAAATTTATGTTGTTTGATGAAAATATCCATAATACACAACTAATAAATCTTAATTTTTCTAGGAAAAACTATTATAATATATAAAAATATATTAATATCATAAATTTTTAATAACTAGAGAGATCTATAAAAGTCTTTAACCAACATCGCCACCAAAGCTCGTTTAATTGATGATTGGCACTAATTAAGGAAGACTTTCCTCAACTACTATATTAATTTGAACTTAAAGCAATGCTCTTTTAGAGCTTTTGATTTAGCATTTGACAGTCAACTCACTCAAATATGTAGCATAATTTTATTATATTTGGTTTTCCAAAAATTTTAAACAATGAAGTCAGAACGATCATCACTAAAATTCTATTATAATGACAACAAATTTGTCATAAAAAAGTTTTATTGACAACAAATGATAATTAGCATAAAATTTTTTGTGGCAACTAAATATAACCAAGGTTGTCACTAAAAATTTTTAGACCCAAAGCAAATTTCCTTTGTGGCAAAAATACTTAAAAGATTTCATAGGCTATCCAAAAAAGTTGCAAATCAAAATCTTTTATGGTGACAACGTTACAAAAGGGGCCATTAGAAGTTTTATTAATAATAGATATACAAACATTTGTTGTATGTTCTTGAGAATTGTTACCAAAATGTTGTTTCTGCCTTCTACTGCTCTTATAAGGTAATAGAAGCAACACTCTCTTTCAGATTAAGAGAAAACTTCTCTAATTCATTCATAACATCATACTAGATCCATTATAACTTTTAGGTATATATACAAGAGCATCAGGCAACCCTAAGGCCAGCTCTAATCTAATGCATAATTGAAAGCATAATAAACTTCCTATGCTCCCTTTCTACCAATCTTACAACATTGTTAGTGCAGATCCCAAATACAATTTCATGCCTTGGTGATATAGTCATCCAACTAACCTAGACACTTCTTGGTCCTTTCTAATGGTCTTCTTCTAGCATTGGGCCTTTCTCTGGATTTCTTTTTAGGCTTTGTGTCATTTAGGCTTCTAAGTATGTTTGTATTTGGTGGTCCTTCATCGACAAGCTCAATTTTCTTGACAATGCCTACGTTTTAGGAAACCACCTTGTCCTTAAGGTTGATATAAGCAAATTGCTTAGTAAGTTGCTTGAGGTCTTCCTACATGGCATATTCCCTTGGTTCTCTTTCCTACTTGACCAAAAATTGTTGACTCCTTTCTATAGGTATGTATTGATCAATGATGGCAGGGAGTGTAATGACTTTTGGAACTTAGTTAATGTAGCAGAGTATAATCAGGATCAATGTCACCTAGGTCTCCTATGTATTTCTTAAGTAAGGATCCATGAAATACCGGATGCACTCTGCTTCCTTCAGGCAACTTTAAAAGGTACACCACTTCCCTAATTTTCTACACTATATAGTAAGGACCAAAACATTGCCTTGCTAGGTTTTTTATTGGTCTTAGAGACTATTGAAACTTGTCATAAGGTGCTAATTTAGCCAAGCCTAGTCCCCTTACAGTTGTTGCTCATGTATGTGTTTATCTACAAATTTTTTATATGCAAATCCTTGCCAGGTCCAAGTTCTACCTTAGTGCATCAAGTACGTGGGCATGTTGTTGAGGATGTTCATATATAAACTTTACTAATGCTTTTGTAGGATTGACACCAGGGATTGTAAGTGGTAGTTTCCCATATAAAGATTGGAAATGAGACATATGAATAGGCTCATGTTATACTATATCATACCATAGCTCTGCCTAGATTAAATAGGCAGTCCATATGCAAGGGCTTTAGAAGTGAATGCATAAAGAAACTATTCGAGGCATTTGTTAAGTGCATCTGTTTAACCATATGTCTATGGATGATTGGCAGTAGTATACTTAAAGACATTCCCACTATTGTGGAGTAATTCATGCCAAAATTGATTAAGAAATATAGAATCACAGTCAAATATGATTAAGGTAGGAAATCCATAAAGCTTGACTACCTGCTCACAAAAAACTTGAGCACCACAATGTAATGCATGAGTAAAGCAACAAAATGTCCATATTTTGTAAGTCTGTCTATTATCACATGAATTGTTGTCTTCCCTTTAGAATTTGGTAGACCCACCACAATGTCCATAGTAATGGTAGAATAAAGATGTTAGGGGAGGTAAGGGTTGCAGAAGCCCTATTAGTTTTAGTGGCCATGTACTTTGTTTGTTGACAAACACGACACCTTCAGATATATGCTTTCACCTCAACTCGGTTGTTGTGCCAATAGAAATCATATGCTAATTTTTTATATGCTTTCATGATGCCTACATGCCCCTCAAAGTTGAAGAATGAAATTCTATTAATAGCATGCTTTTAAGTGCAGAGTTGGCAAGAATGAAAAATTTTCCCATTAAATGTTACAAATTCCCCAGCATGTGCATAGCCCATAAATGCTTTGCCTTACTCCAATAATTTGTAAAGCTGTGGAAGTTTGGTATGGGTTTGATTTTCAAGGCATAGCATATCGAATATTTAATAGTGAAGAGTGCTCAAACTATTATAAGCTACCATTTTGGCCACCTTATCATAGAATTGCCACAATAAAGCTTTAGCAGTAACATTTTGTATACTTGGCTTATATTTGATTTGGAATTGAAAACCTAGTAATTTGGGCAAGTAATGATGCTACTCATGTGTTAGAATAGCTAAATTGATTAATTCTTTCAAGCCTTTATGGTTAGTATATATCATAAAATCTTAGCCAAGTAAGTAATGATGTCATTTACCAATTGCTTGGGTGAATGCATATAGTTCTTAAATGTAAGCTAAATCATTTTGTAATTTAAGATTTCACTTCTTGCAAAAAAACGTGATCAGTTGCTATTCTTAAAGAAGAATAGTGCCTATAACAATCCTAAAACATTTGTCTCAACACAAAAGACTTTAGAAAAGACAAATAGACATAATACAGGTGCATTAGACATAGCTAACTTAAGTTTTAAAAAAGATTGCTCCACCTCAAGATGCTAATGAAAGGAATTCTTTTTTAGTAAATCTATAAATGGTGTTGCAATCCATGCATATTCTTAGATGAAATTATGATATTATCATGTTAGACCAAGGAAACCACGTAACTGCTTAATGGTCTTAGGTAATGACCACTTGATCATTGCTTGAATCTTGTTGGGACCAGGATTAACTTGCTTGTCATTAATAACATGACCCATGTATTTAACTAAGGGCTCGTAGAAAACACACAGATAACTTTACAAAAAGCTTATGATTTTGCAACTGTTGTAGCACTTATTTCAACTGGTTCTTATAGCTTTCTATATCTACACTTCAACAAGTATATCATTGAAGGATACAACCATGAATTTGCATAAGAATGGCTTGAAAATTTCATTCTTGGTTGCTTGAAATGTAGCCAACACATTGATTAGCCCAAAGGACATGGTAAAAAATTCGTACTAGCCAAAGGGAGTCTAAAATGCTGTTTTGTGAATGTCCTACTGAGCCATACGAATTTAGTGGTATCCTGATCATAAATCCAACTTTGAGAATATGGTTGCTCCTAAAAGTTCATGCATTATCTCATCTATAGTTGGAATATGAAAATTTCATCTTATTAATCACATTGAGTGCCCTGTAGTCAACATAAAAATGCCAGGAGTTATCATTTTTCTTAACTAACAAAATCGATGAAGAAAATGCGCTATGGCTTTTGCAAATAATGTTGTGATCTAACATCGCTTGCACCATGTACTCCATTTCATATTTTTGAAATTGAAGATAACAGTATGGCTTCAAATTTATAGGTCATTTCTTAAGCAATAAATGAATCTAATGCTCTATACATCACTCAGGAAAAAGCAAATATGGCTCAGGAAAAATGAAGCTTGGATGAATGAGCTTCTAAGATGTTGCATCTGATACATGGAAGATTAAAAAACAACCTGATATGGCATCAAATGTAGCCAAGTTTTGTAGTTAAATGGCTTTGAGTGATGTATAGCCCATGGGTAGTTCTCTATGTAGGATGATAGACCACTAGCATGGGGAAAATGTCATTGGTAAGTCATAAAAATTAGTTATAAATGGCATAAGGGTGACAAGTCATGCAACACCTAAAACAATGTTAGCTCCCTAAATTTCTAACACATGGATGTCCATGGTGAACTTATAACCCTATAAATTAATAAGCACGCTGCTGCACTTATGTGTACACTTAAGGTAGTCTCCACTTCCAATGACTACACAAAATGGATGAATGGGTTGGAGTTGCAGGTGTAAGGCACGTGCTAAATTGATAAAGTTATATACGAAACCTATGTCGATTAGAATATGTAGTCTTACCAATCCTATATAACCTTTGAGTCTAATTGTTCTGGCATGAAACTCAACATTGAATGTAGGCATACTTACTTCTGGTGTGGGTTCAGTGTCCTATTCTAGTGGGTATTCAAAGGTCAAGTTATCCATTACGATTTCACTAAAATCTTTTTATCCTATGAGAAAGTAATGGGAATTAGGGCATTTATGGTTAGAGGTATATTTACTATCACAATAATAACAATGTCTCTTTTCTCTTTTTTATTTAAGTTTAGCAATAAAAAATTTTTTGAGTTAGGTTAGTGGTTGTTTGGTGACAATGTTTGATGAAAAAGGTGTAGTCATGGATGTATTAAGGTGAATGATAAGAGGTTAGAAAGCAAATGTGGTATTGTGAGATAAGTTATTACTAGTAGTAGCAGTAAGTAATTTTTGAGTGAGTGAGAGACGTGATAAAGGAAGTGTTAAAGTAGTTTAGAGCTATAAATTTTTTTTTTTTTTTTTTGTAGAGCTTAGGTAAGGAAACAATATGGAAATAAGATTGAGGTTGTGCAAAAAGAATCTCACATTTCAAATAGGGTTTCAAACCATAAATAAACACACTAATCAACTAACTCTCATATAAGCCTTATACCTTAGCAATGAGATCTTCAAATTTGGCTTGATTGTCAACAATTGTGGTTTCTTACCACAAATCCTTGAGAGCAAAAAAGGATCATCGTACAGTGTAGCTTCAAAAGGTAACAACAAAGCATTGAGAAATGCTTCCCCATGTAAGAACAAGATTGCCTTTTATAATCCATTTCTACTAAGCATAAGCAAGGCCACTCATATGTAAAGAAGAGATTTTAGTGTAATGTTCCAAAGGAGTTTTATAGGCATCAAAGAACTCTTGAATCTGAGACACTGCATCTTTTATATTGGTACCGTCAAAGTGAGGAATTTCTATCCTTATACCCTTAATGAGTGAGAAATCAGCATAAACCAAAAGTGCCTATTGGTTGTCATTCGACTTAAGCAGCTTATGAAGTGGACAAAGTTTATGGACTAGCCAGAGGTGATTACTGGTTTAAAGCTAGCGTATCATGTCATTTGTTTGTTGTACACTCTATTTAATAGCAATGACCCTAGCATCCAACTCCTTACAAGTGTTATTGAGCTTATGAAGACATACTCCATCTGCTATAGCAATGAATGAAAGCACCAAATGTCCCCTATTACTCTCAGAAGGTAATAGAAATAGCACTCTCATTTCAAGCAAAAGAAAACTCCTTTAATTCATTCATAACATCATATTAGATCCATTACAACTTTTAGGTATATATACAAAAGCATCAAGTAACCCTAAGGCTAGCTCCTACCCAATGTATTATTGAAAGCATAACAAACTTCCTATGCTCCCTTTCCACCTGTTTAACAAAACAATTAACACAAATCCCAACGTGATATCATGCCTTGGTGACATAGTTATCCCACCAGCGTGGAAGCTTCTTAGTTCTCTCTGATGGTTCTATTCAAGTAGTAGGACTTTCTATGGATTTCCTCAGCCTTCATGTCATCTCGACTTCTAAATCAGTTTGTATCTGATGGTCCTTCGTCCATAGAACCAATTTTTGTGATCTATAAATTGTAGCTAGACCTAATCATCGGGTCAGGGTTTTAAAAATTAGGCTTGAATGCAGGCTTGAAAAATGTCCAAGCCCATATTTTAATTTCACTTTTTCATTCAGGCTTTTTCCACATTTTTCAAGCCAAGCTTATCAGGTTAATTGGGCTTTTCTAAGTTAATTTGTTACTTGAGACTTAAGATAAATAACATAACTAAGTGTCATTATTACTTCTAGGATTATATACAAGGAAGTTGTGATTAGAAATATGTTGTTATATTGGCATAAATCATTTAAATAAGATATATTAGTTTTTACTTCTTTACCGTGATGTCATGTTACCCTAAGTTTTTCTTTGAATAATAAGTATTTTCTCATTATTCATTCAGGCTTTTTGGGCACGGGTCAGACTATAAAAAAGTTAAGCCTAGCCTATTTTAAAAATTAAGCTTTTTGGTTCGAGTTTTTTTTTTTTTTTTTTGGGTCAGACGAGCTTTTTAAATTATGATCAAGTCTAATTGTAGCTTATATATAGTGGAGAATGCAAGTGTTTTCGATTTAAGGAAGAAGATTTTAATTTTTTTTTTTCTTTGAAATAAATGGGAAGGTCATGTAATTTGAATATTTCTCAAAAAAGAGAAAAGATTATTTTACTCTATACCTCATGTATTGTTTATTTACATGATAATTTTTTTAGTATACAAAGTATCTAAACATCTTAATTAATTATTATTATTAGGACCGAAATAAATAAATATATATATATATATATATATTAATGTTGTCAAAATCACAATTCAACTCATTAGAATCATTAATTTACGATCTTAGGTGGGGATTTTGAGTTAAACCGTTGTTGGAATCAAAATTAGTACAAACTTGTTCAGACTTAGTATAGAATCGTTAAAATCTTCGAGTTTGCACAAGTGAACCAATTTGTAGAACTTCAAATTTTCCAACCCAAATCATTTAGTCTGATCATTTTTTTTTTTTAGTGTTTAGTAGACCCTAATGGAAGTCTAACCTAAAATGTTACATTAGCCCAGAAAAAATCAAAAAATGCCTGAACATAGCTAACCTAATTTTCTGAAGCTTTCAACGCACGCGAAGGCTTTCATTCGTGGTGGTTGTAGCATTCTCTAACTTCTCTCCCGTCACAATAGAATTGAAACAGTAGGCCAGCAACATTCGTACCAACTACGCCAAGAGAATACACCTTCGTCATTGACATTAACACTATGAAGGACGCCAACTGGAATTCTTTAATAATCCTCTGTAATTTGTAAGTCTCCAGTGGCCAGTTACCTCTTCAAGTCTTTATTTCTTTGATTTTGTAGTTTATAATCTGTGAATATGTGATTGTGATTTGCCTTTAAGGATTAGCAATAGATTTGGGTATTAGAATCATATTCCATTTAGTTATGTATGACGAACAATGTAGTTTCAATGTGAGAAAGGATTATCACCAAAAAGGAAAAATTTTTGTTTACCCATGTATGAAAGTTGTTAAGAAAGCATATTGGTTAGTAGTAATGGTTAGGTGGATGAGCTTTACATATTTGTTCCTAAATGGGTTGAAATGAGCTACTTAGTGTCCTGAATTTGTTTCGATGGCTACTTTGTCCTAGGATTAAAGTCCCCATTTTGACATGCTAATTGTCATTCAATCTATTTAATGGCATGTGCTCCCATTTTTGAACTACGTGAATTTGGAGATAATAAATCCAGTGTTATAGGTGTGTTTGTTAAGCTAGAATGTAGATTATTTTTATTTTATTTAGTTTTTAATATTTTATAGATGTTGACAGCTTCCTATAATGTTCAAGCTAAACATAATAAACAACTATAAGTGGGAACTAATTTGAACTAATAGAAAATAGATATTTTGATTTTAAGTTATCAAAAGTTCAATTTTTGAAGGACCTATCTACCTTCCCCTCTCTTTTAATAAGAGTTTAGAAGAGGACAGTACCAATAATGTGTGAGAAACAAAATAGATTACTATTGTATCAAGTCCAATCAAACCAAATTTATGTTATTGGGTCAATGGAAAATTGGGTCTGTTATATATACACTGATAGATGCGAATTATAAATATCATTACATGAACTAGTTTGTCCTTTTAAAACTATTCAATTGGAGAGCATAATCTATCCATACACTCTCCTATTATTACCCACTTGCTTATATTGAGATTTCAAGCTAATTAATTAGGACAACTTTTATAGAATAGCAACACATTTCTTGACCTCAAGAATTTCTCCAACTTGATGCATTAAATTATGAATTTTTCTGCACATGCATGTGAAATTCACTAAAATAAGTCCTTATGTATGAAATTTTATATGATTTTGTGATATTGTTATATTTAGTAGTTATTTAATAATACGTGTAGACAATATTGTCAAAATCGCAATTCTACCTAGACTCGGAAAGAAGGGTAGACTCATATCGTATACTCGTAACATAGAATCATAAGAGTTTACCTACGCCTGTTATTTAAACTATTGAATATAACCATATCACATAAAATTTCATACATAGTTCATAATTCATAATCTATAATATATAAAGTTCAATAAACTCTGTAATCCATATCCATAATCTATATCCATAATCCATAATATATAATCCAAATCAACATACAAAATTCAATAAACTCTGTAATCCATAATATATAATCCAAATCAATATACAAAGTTCAATAAACCTTGTAATCCATATGTCATAATCCATAATCTATAAGATATAATCCATTACACATAATACATAATAATCATTCAGTTAACATTACAAACTCTCAATATAAATTCAATAAAGATCATCAATTCCACGACTATCATCACTACCAGAATCTTGATCATCTTCTATATAATCTCCACCTATCTCATTCTCATTCTCATCATTATTATCTTCTTCTTCATCTTGGAAGTCATCATCAAAATCCATATTATTAAATTGTCCACCAGTACTAGTACCACCAACATTAGCATCAAGTTGAACAACCAAATCACCAATTTCTATTGCCACCGAAACAGGATTAACTTGAATGGGTTCAAGAACCTCATCATCTGCCTCCACATTATCTTTATTTCCCATCTCTTCAGTTATCCATTCATCATCAGAATGAATATCATCAAAATCATAAACATGAGTTCTTGTAGTTTGCTTATTTTTTAACTTCAAATTGCACATCACAAATACCAAGTCATTCATCTTCTTTTGGTGCAGGCGATTTCTTTTCTTGGTATGAATCTAAACAAAATAAACAATGTTGATAAGTATTCTAACCCCTAAAAAAATTAAAATGAAAATAAAGAAAGAAAGCAATTTATAATTTTACAATTACTTACCCTTTCAAAAGCACTCCAATTACGTTCACATCCAGAAGAGCTGCAGCATAAGCTAAGAATGCGAATTGCCAATCTTTTAAGTTTTGGGCATCCATCTCCATAGGCTTCCCACCATTCCGCTGGGGCCAATTGTGTTCTTAATGTCTGTGCAGAACCACAACTAAACATGCCCTTTGCGAAATGGAATTCAACCAATTGGAACTCAATTTTGTCTCTTTCTCCCTTATCTTCAACTAGTCTTGCTACGCATTCATATAGCCCTTGCTTAATCGTATAATCAACTTGGAAGTCAGTGTTGAAGTGAAAATGAGGATTGAGGTAATACGCAGCTACATGTAAAGGCCTATGCAATTGAGCATCTCGCCTTTCGTCAATTATGTTCAATATAGCCCATAGCTGCAGTAATCAACAAACAATTAAACTAAAATATATTAAAGATAAAGACACTAATATAAAGTATATTTGTTTGTATTTACCTCCTTGAAATATTATTAAAGTTCATCTTAATTTTTGCCTTTGCACTTTCCATTGCTTTATATATGAATCCCATGGCTGGTTTTTCCTCTGAATCCACTAAGCGAAGAACTTTAATGAGAGGAACAGCAGCTTTAAGGCAAGTAATCATATTCCTCCACAACTTGTTATCCATAACACTTCTTGCCACTTCCTTCCCATCCTTAGTAGCAGAAAATTTGCTATCTTTCCATTCCTTAAAATTAAATAGATTTATCAATGTCGCTTTATGGTCATTAAGACAACCTAATGTCAAATAAGCAGTGGCAAAATGAGTCACAACTGGCCTAATCAAGTCTCTCCCTTTTGTGAATTTTCCTAACATATTGATAAGCATTGATCTTGCATAAATGTAAGTTGTAATTCTTCTGCCTTTACTTATGGTTTCTTTATGCAACTTTATTTTCTTTTCTAAATCCTCCAACATCAAATCAATGTAATGAGCTGCACATGGTGTCCAATATAGGTGTTTTCTTTTCTCCATCAATTTTTGTCCAACTACCTTGTAATTTGCAGTATTATCAGTTATTATTTGCACCACATTCTCCTATCTCACTTTTTGAACAACATCATCAAGCATCTCAAACACTTTGTCAGCAGTTTTAGAAATATGATAAGTGTCTAGTGAATATAAAAACATGGTCCCTTTAGGACTATTGACCAAAAAATTACAAATGGAACGCCTCCTATTACCCATCCACCCATCAGACATAATGGAACAACCCATCTTTTTCCATTCTTGTTTAAACTCTTTAAGCATGGCATGTGTATTCTTAACTTCCATATTCAAGTATTTTTCTCTAATCTGATGATAGGATGGAGGCTTAAACCCTTGGCCATATCTTCCAATAATCTCACACATCTTAATAAACTCAGGATTTTTTACACAATTAAAGGGAATGGCACTTGTGTAAAAAAAATGAGCTACTTGTTAGCAAGCTTCTTCCCTAATATCTTTCTTTAACATGTGATTAATGGTAGATTGTGAGCTACCTTGGCCACTGCTATGTTTTTTGGGAGCTCTTAATAAATTTAAGAGGTCTTGGGGATTTGAATGTCCCTGAGTGCTTGGAGTTTCCTCCTCACCAACATCAACCCATTGTTTTTTCCTTTTAGATGATGCACATTTGGATTCAATAACATGTTGTAACATTTATGCCTTAACATCATCCAAAACACCAACATATGGTTCAACATCTATTCTTATGCCAGCTAAATGATGTTTAAATCTATAGACTCCTCCATTATAAACTTTGCCACAATAACTACATTGAACTTTTTTATCATCCCCACTAACATCCTTCCCATGTTTCCACCCTATATCAGATCTATTACCTGAAAAATTCTTCCTTCCAGCAACTACATTTTTTCCAATAAGGGCTGATAGAGCACTTGCACTTGAAGACATGTTTTCTTTGATGTATAACAAAACAACAATATATAAGTTCATATCAGCTAAAGAGAAATCCAATGAAGCTAACTAAAACAAAGATGAATAAATGTAGAAAATAAATTCAAAGATAACATAATAAGTTTTATAATTTGTTCAAAATAATAATAGCTAACCAACCATATTATACCCCATTCCAACATAATAACAATTTCATAATTTGTTCAAACTCATCTCCCTAGCACCATTTATATTCCTATTATACACTCCAAGAGAACTGCCGCTCCCTAGCACCATTTATATCCTTGTTCTTCAAATAACAAATTGTATCATTATTCATTACAGAATATATCCCTGTTCTTCTAATAATAGATTGTATCATTATTCATTACAGAATTATGATTAGATACAGAATTGTGATTAAAGAGAAATAACTGCATGCTACAGCAGCTACATTATATATGGTCATCATCTCTTATCAATATTAAAAAAATTAAAGAAAAAAAAAAGAAACATGAATGAACAATCATTGACATTTGTTTGACTAGAAAATGATAGATAAATACAAAGTTCTTTTAAAGCGATCAATTTATAAAGTGACACCTTTATGCACAAAAACTAAATAATGTCATCAGTTCCCTATCAAATCAACCTTGGAGCAAAAATGCAATCACATTTTATAAAGATTTCCTTATTTTACTCTTTCTTACATGTAAAACAGAAGAACAAAGAACTGCTTATTGAAGAAGACATTATATGCTAAAATGCACAAAACGGAAAAGAAAAATCCCAATTCGAACAAAAAAAAAAAAAGAATACGCCTGAAAAAGCAATAACATATAGGATATCAATACAGAAAGGCATGCAAAAAATTTCAGATAGTAAAACAATCTCATTTTCAATTCACCCTGCAAACTGTAAATTTGAATGATAAAAAAAATCAAGCAGATCGAAATGCTTTGGAAGTAACTTCAGCTTCACAGTCGTGGAACCCACAGTGATTAAATGTGTGCGAAAATAACACACAGAGAGAGTGTGTGTGTGTGAGAGAATGCCTGAGACTGCGAGAGTATTTGCTTCCCTTTCACGTACCAGAGGAGGAAATTGTAGCAAAACACAGCAGTGAGCAGCAACCACCAAACAGCGAACTGGGAGGAACAGATTAACAGAACCAGCCACTGAGCAACGAGCAATGACCACCTAGCACCGAGCACCGAGGAGTGAGTAGCAGCTGAGAGGAACAGCACTGGAGAGCAGGCACAGCAAATCGCGACCACCGGCAATGACAAATCGACAAGAAGTTGAAAACATAGGACTTAGGGCGCGATGAACAGTAACGAAGAAACACGAATGCAGCAGTAGCTTTGATTCTGTAGCTGAGCATGAAGGATTAAGGAAGCTTTGGTTTGGTTTGGTTGAACTTGATTCACTTCGCAGAGAGTTAGGCAGCACTGGAGCTGTGGAGCAGGCTACAACAACGTTGGGCCTCACTGTTGGTTAATGGGCATCTCACATATACCATTTTTTTTTTTTTTTTGCTGCAAAAGGGTGGTTGAGTTAACTCGTTTGACTCAGTCAAACTCGCCAATTTTACCGAGTCAGTGGCGAGTTTAACCGAGTCAGTCCTGATTCCGATTCTAATTGCGATTTAACACAAAATTGCCATCTAGGATCATAAAATCGACAATTCTAATGAGTTAAATTGCGAGTTTGACAACATTGCGTGTAGATAAACTCTTATGATTCTACATTATAAGTCCACCATCATTTTCTAAGTCTGCCTAGAATCACGATTTTAATAAAATTGATATTAATCTTAGGGGGCTAAATGTCATGTTAGAAAAAGTATAATGAAAATTTTAATTTTCTTATATCAACAAAACTAAAGAAGAATATTCGAAAAAAAAAAAAGTTAAATTATACTAACCTTCTTTGAGATTTGGTTTAGTTATATATGATATTTCTTTAATTTATTGTAAAAATTATACATATAATTGCCTTGACATTTGATATTTACTAAAACATCCACTCTAAATTAATTTTTGTCATTCAAGTTAACTCTTTGCACGATGTTAAACCGAGATTTTCTTTTTATTTTGACACTAAAGGTACTTAAGCTACTTTAACGCTTGAGCATGACATTAATTATGGTCTTAATTATATGACAATGAGCATAACTAATTAATTATATTTTTAGAAAGAACTCATTCTGTAAAATGTTACATTTATTTACAAAATATAAGTTGGGGAGAAAAATTTTGTAGTATATACGTAGAAGAATTAAATAGAAATTTAAAATAAGAAGTGCATTAACTTAAGTACATATAGCTCAATCAAACCTCTTATGGTTAGTGTAATTTACTGAAAAATAATAAAATTACAAGAATCGCATAATAGAACAAAATATACATTAAACAAAAATAAATTGAGACGTTCATGAGTAGCAGATATATCATTCGATGAACATCACACATTATTCAACTTTCACAAAAATAAGAGTTTAAGTCTTAATTTTACCAATCAATTTAGTTTCTCTGTTAAATTGTGAACTCAAATGAGTTGCTGACATGGCTTTAAGGAATGTTCACGTGGTATATGTAATTTAGATCTATTAGTGATTGATCATTGACTTTTTTTATGTTTTTGGATCTTGCAATGTGAAAAAAAAAAATATGAAGATGTAATTGGATCATCTTGAGGCTCTTCAATATTTGTGCAAAATCAACAAAGCGTCACTAATAATATTGTGTAATTATAAAACGATTCAAATGACACACTAAAGGAGAATAAGAAGAGACCTTATTAATGAACCAGCTGCAAACCCACAGACTCACTTGCACTTTATCATGGCACTTATTAATTAAAGCATAGAGATATAGTACCTCAAAATTGTTATCTAATTAATATACACTTACTTGTAACTAGGGTTGGCCAAGACGTAACCCTCAATGGCCTTGAAGAGTCCTTCACCCTTCTAATCGCCCAACAGTACTCCCTTAATTTAGTTTAATACATTTAAAAATTTTAAAATAAAGTCGAACCCAGTTAAGGGACTTAAATTAATTTATATATGTAAAATGAACAAACCATTACTAATATATATATATTAAGTGTGATTAAAAAGAGTCAACTATCAAATCTCTTCAATTTTATTGCAATAGAAAAAGAAACAATTATGATATGTCAACTTCCCAGCGGCCATTACAGATTACATATTTATGCTCAAGCATAATCAGAAGAAACCTTTGCAACTAATAAAGTAATAAAGTGATCACGGATGTGCCCTCATCGACTTATATATCACTATGAAAGCACTTATTAACAATTCACAAGGGTTCACATTAATTAGTTGTAGCTAGGATTGGCCAAGACGTAACCCTCAATGGCCTTGAAGAGTCCATCACCCTTCTCCTTTCCAATCTTCAGCTCTTCTTCCTTGGGTTTGGCGTCTCCCTTGGTAACGTACTTAACGGTCACCTTAACCACCGATCCTCCGTTAGGTGCCGCCGTCAACTTGGTCTCAACAGAGATCTTCTCCAATGTCTCTGGAAATGTGTCGCTCTCCACTAAGCTGTAGTTGTATACGAAGTTGTCCTTGTCTACGTCTTCTACCTTGTGCTTCGCGTAGTGCAATTGTCCACCTGCACACATACCCATTTCTCATTCACTTGAGTATTTACAAAACTTTCGTGTCTTCTCGTTGTTTAGTTAAATCTTTCTAAAAGTAAATGTAAACTGACCTTCAACGTAGGTGAGCTTCTTGATGGTTCCGGATGCACCATTTCCTTCAAGGATCTCAACGCTCTGGATGGCTTCAACAACCTTAGGGATGAGGTTGTCGCCATCGACGACCAGAGCCTTGAAGAGTCTAGCAGGGGCAACAGCGGAGATGCTCTCTTCGGAGAAAGTGAAAACGCCCATGATGATGAAATTCAGAAAGAAATAATAAGAAGAAGACGAAGGAAGTGATAGACTTGCTTACTTCGATGCTTGTGACTTGTGACACAGTTCATAGACATGTGCATTTTTATAGGCACTAGCAAGCTGAGGTTAGGTGACGAAGTTTAGCATTACTTTGGGGTCCTTGGATCATGTGTGTACGTGCGTGTTTACATTAATTCTTTTTTTTTTTAACGTGTTGATGCGGGCATAGAAGACCAGAGAGAGTTTCAAGAAAAGTGGTCAGGGTTGGCGGATTTGGAATTTCCAAATTCTAGAAGGCGTCGTACTTAGTTGTTTGAATTGCCGTTGCAAGTGACTTTCCTAGTTAGGCTGATACTGTACTTACTAATAGATTACAATACAATAAAAGGGTATTACAAAACGTTGTGCAAAGATTATCTTTTTATAACTATCATTTCCTTTCCGTTAATATTTTTAATTTGGAAATAGTGTTGATTTATAAGAATTTATAAATCATATCAATCATGATTATATTGACAAAAATATGAACATGTCAAAAAAAAAATTTAATGAGACTTACATTTCCCATATTTCTATATTTATCTATAATTATTATAACTTACAATTGTTTTTGAAATCTATATACAAATTTCTACAAAGTGCTTTAAATGTCTGTCGTATATTGGTATAAAATTCAATGATCGCATTTATTAATCAATTTTTTTCTAAACATACATGGGTCTAAATTAATTTTTAGTTCTTTCAACTTTTTGTAAGTTTTAATTTGATTCTTCTAATTCAAAAAGAATTTCAAAAGTAAATTAATTTTGACTATTTTTAGATTAAGATATATGATAAATTAAAATATTTTATGATTAAAAAGACTAGAAAAAAGCCCCCCCCAACACACACACACATATATATACACACACTTTTGGTCTCTTCCTTATTAAAAAATTGTCATTTAGTCCTTCACTCATTAAAATGCTCAAAATAGTCTCTCACTTTTAAAAAATATTACTAAATTTAGTTCATTTATTAAACCTTAAACTCTAAATCTATAGGACAATCTATTTTTAAAAGGAAAAAAAAGAGTGGGAATTAAGTGTAACATTTTCTAACACATGGGTTTAGTATTTCAATAAATAAATGACTAAAATGATAATTTTGTGATAAGTTAATGACTAAAAATGTATTTTAATATATATATATATAACAAACAAGTAATGAAAAAATTACCATTTTGGTCCCTCTCATTTTAACTTAGTAACAATTTGGACCTCCATAAATTTGGAGTAAAAAATTGGTCTCTCAGGAATTCATCAGTAAACCAAACAAGTCCCTCAATTATCTTCCTGTTAAAAAAAATGTTGAGATGAACTTTTTTTAACTGACATGGGGGCTAGATACATATGTGGGATAAATTTTTTTTCCATAATCACCAACACCTCACCAAGTGTGAAACATTTTGTAGGATTTTTTTGATCAAATCTACAACAAATTCACACTTCTTCTTTGAACTTCAATCTAAAACCCTAAAAATGCTTCACCTTGGTAAGGTGTTAATGATGGTAGGCAAAAAAATTGATCTCACATGTTCATTTAGTCTCCACACTTCAAAAAAATTGAGTCCTAACGACAGTTATTAAGTGGTCTTAATGACAATTATAAGCATAGTAGTAGGCTTTAACGACAGTTATAACATCCATTGTTGAATCATCCATGGGGACTAGTTTAACTATAGTTATATATAAACATCGGTAAAACCGTTGCTATGGCGTAAGGTGACGACAGGTATATTTAAATGGAGTTATTTGTGGTTTAACAATAGTTACATACTAGCCGTCATTAAACCAGGCTTAACAACGGTTACGTAACTATTGTTAAGTCATTTTTTATGACGTTTTATTGAAACCTTTGTTACTTGTGTCATAACAATGGTAATTTATAACTGTTTAAATTTGTGGCCATACTTTTTGAAAAGTAGTGGTTAGAACCACTGCTAGTGCTATTTTTTGTTCCTATTTTATATGTATTCAATTTTAACAAATTTTTTTAAGCAACACACCTAATTTATCAGCAACTTTTACAAGCCAACACCTTCCATTTGAAATAACAATTGCTTAACATCCAACTACTACCCATCAATATCTTAAGCATTGAAAATATAAATACATAAACAAAAAGAAACTAAGTTACACATAAAGATATATAATCAAAGTCTATCATAACTAATCATTCATGTACTTGAAATGATGGGAAAGGTTTTCTTATTGAGCTAGGTTTCCACTATCTTGATCACTCAAAATCTAAAATTCAAAATCACAAAAATTTGTTAGTAATGAGTTAAAGATCATAATATATAAACATTCTTTTATTCATATATAATAGAAAACAAAGTAATAATTACCCCAAGTTCAGGTGGCATTTGACCAAGAATGTTTCGTAGGATAAAAGTCATTATTGTTTCCATTTGACGTTGCTTAACAAGCAACTCTATATATTCAGTAGCTATTTGTTTATGTCGTGCAACCATTTATGCATGTTCTACAACAATATCTGATTTATGTGCTTCCCTCTCTACAATTTTCTCCCTTAGTTATGCCACTTCATTCTACAATTCATTGTAAGGAGGCGTAGATGATGAATTATCACATACATGGCATCCAAATACTTAGGTTGCATAGGCACCTAAACCCTTTCCTCTAACTCTGCCATAGTGTTCTTAAGTTCCCAAAGCTCTAGCCAATGAATTATAAGCGAATATTGGTTAATATGAAAGATCATCTACCTCAATTATAACAATCTTCTCTTGAAATGCAAATAAGAACAATTCATTTCCATCGACAATCTAATAACATACATACAACTTAGGTTGCAAACACTGACACTTATAAAGCTTCATCATTAACAAATGATCCATTAGCATACTTATGGATTGCTGTCTACGCATCACCTCATGTGACTAGACCACCACGCTCAACTTCTTACAGAATTGAAGACACATGTGACATAATACAATTTACATTTTCCTTCTAGTTACTACAATGAACTTTTCTTAACCACAGTCATTGTAGCCATTGTTATGTTTCTGTCATTATAACCTCTTTTTTTTTTATATGGCCACATAAGCATAAAACAGTTCATGTCAATGTTTCTTTAACAAGAAGATAATGGAGGAACTTATTTGGTTTATTGTTTCTAAAAGACCATTTTGTCCAATGTTGTCAAAATCGCAATTTTAGGTAAACTCGGAAAGGGGGTGGACTCGTAACGTAGAATTATAAGAGTTTACCTACACCTATTATTTAAGCCATTGAACATAACCATATTACATAAAATTTCATACATAGTTCATAATCCATAATCTATAATATATAAAGTTCAATAAACTTTGTAATCCATATCCATAATCCATAATATATAATCCAAATCAGCATACAAAGTTAAATAAACTCTATAATCCATATCCATAATCCATAATATATAATCCAAATCAATATACAAAGTTTAATAAACTCTATAATCTATAGGTCATAATCCATAATCCATAAGATATAATCCATCACACATAATACATAATAATCATTTATTTAACATAACAAACTCTCAATACAAATTCAATAAAGATCATCTATCCCACAACTATCATCACTTCCAGAATCTTGATCATCTCCTATATAACCTCCACCTATCTCATTCTCATTCTCACCATTATTATCTTTTTCTTTATCTTGGAAATCATCATTAAAATCCATATTGTTAAATTGTTCACCAGTACTAGTACCACCAACATTAGCATCAAGCTGAACAACTAAATCACTAATTTCCATTGCCGTTGAAAGAGGATTAACTTAAATGGATTCAAGAACCTCATCATCTACCTCCACATTATCTTCATTCTTGTAGTTTGCTTATTTATAATATGACAGTAAATTCTTGCATCTCATGCAAATTTAAGTAACCATCTAATACTCTTGGCCAAAACAAAGAATTAAAATGATAGACATTCATATAAAGATCAAGAATAAAAAGTATGGAAGACATTCATACATTATGATACAAAATAGTTCTGATCAAGCTTAACATCTTCATTACTATATGCCTATATCTAAATAATTGTTTGGTAAATGCAAAGGGCAGCACAAAAAGACATATTCTTCATTGCTTTAAGATTCAACATAAATAATATAGTAATGAATACCGGTCTAGATTCCAAAATTGATGAGAAAACAACCAATTAAAAGATATCTGCATATAACTAACAAATAAGGCAAACAGAATAGATTTCTTGCACATTCTGCAATTGTTTTATATAATTTGCATTGAAACATATACCATTCGAAGTAGTAGAGCACCATTCCATTTCGAAGCATAACAAATTGAATAGAATATAAGGCTTGAAAATTGCACAGAAACATAACAAATTGAACAGAACAAGAACAAGCAGTAGCACCACCATTCCATTTCGAAACATCTACCATTCGAAGTAGTGAAACATCATTCCAACCATAAGCAGCTAAGAAGCTCCGAGAATACTTGGTGGAAGAAGGAATGAGACAGACCAAAGATGAACTGAGACATGAAGGCAAGAGGCAGAGGCAAAGCATTAGCGTCAGGCAAGAGACAAAGGCAGAGCGTCAGCGGCAAGCGAGAGGCAGAGTAGAGGTAGAGCACCGTCAACGTCAGGCAAGCGGCAGAGCACCGTGAGGTGAATAGCAAACTGTAGACTGCAAACCACCGTGAGCCAAAGGAGAAAGGCATAGCAGTGAGAGCACCGTGAGGCTAAAGGCAAAGCACAGTCAAGCAAAGGCGAAGGCAAACCGCAACATTCACCAACCAGAGGATTATACGATGTAACATTCATCGATTTTGTGGCTTCTAGGGATTTCGTTCTGTGCTTCGACTTATGCTTCTACACTATAACATGTTTGACTTCAAAGGCATCACACTTTTTTTTTTGGGCGCCGGTGATTTAGGGATTTTAGGCTGAAACCATTTTTTTTTTTCAAAGAAAATGAGACTTTTGATTTTGGGCTACAGAGATGGCCCATCAGGTAGAATCGACTAACTCGGTCAAACTCGCCAATTATACCAAGTCTATGTGAGTCAGTACCGAGTTTGACCAAGTTAGCATTGATTTCAATTCTTCTTGCAATTTAACATGAAAATGCTACCTAAGATCGTAAAATCAACGATTCTACCGAGTTAAATTGCAATTTTGACAACATTGATTTTGTCACTTCAAAGTTGTAGAGGACTAAATTATTACTAAGTTAAAATGCAGAGACCAAAATGGTAGTTTTCTCAACAAGTAATATTAACATTTTCAGTTAGAAAAGGTATAATATATAATATTTGTTTAAAAAATCCACATAAAAGGATTGCTTTACGATCTATGTAAATCAGATATTGTTGAATCTTTTTTGCTCAAAATAATATTGTGAAATTTTGAGAGCAATATTTAGTCAACATTTACACGTAAGAGTAGGCATTGGTCAAGGTATGGGCATGGAATTAAAAAAAAAATTGAAGTTGATCGCTTTGTCCTTAATGGCTTTGTAATATAATTTGGGTAAAGAATTAAATATTCACATCTTTCTTGAAATATATTCAAATCATAAAACTTTTAAAATTAAATGATAAGCAAAATATCTTTAAATATAGTACTATTTTTATTCAAATATAATTTCTTAAAAATTTTATTTTAAACCTTTATTTCAATATCTTTTTTTTTTAAATCATAATTTGTTCTAAAATTATATATATATATATATATATATATATATATATATATACACACACACACACACACATATATATATATATCTATATGTGTGTGTGAGAGAGAGAGTGACAATTCTTATTACATTCATATATATTTGATAGAAATGTTATTTTTGAAACTAACTATCATCTTTAAATTAATTAATTTTTTTCAAATTATGTTGTGAATTTTGTAACAATTATTAATTTTTATCAAATTGGTCCCGTAATTTGGTAAATTTAGAAGTGAATATTTTATATATGTAACATTAGTATTTGATATTTATTATATTATGTAATAGATATAAACATATTTTAGTTAAAATAGGTATAATTATGACATACATAATATGTAGAAAGTAAATGTAACCCATCTTTTAGTTTTAACAAGGGAGATTGTATCTCTTTAAAACAAATAAAAGGACTTTAATTTGGAGGTGAGAAAAGTAATTTATACTCTATCAAGTTACTTATATCTCATTAGTATTTTTCAGGTAACTGTATTTCATGGAATGCCGCAAACTTTGAAGCATGGAAGCGTATTGTTGTTCGTATATTTATACTCTATCAAGTAACTTGTACAAAATTCAGTGCACTATAGGTTGAAATATGGACTCACCCTTATCTTTCTTACAATAATTTTTTTATCAGACAACATGATATCGATTTCGTTTACCATAGAGAGAAGAATCCATCTTTAAGAGAGATATTACAGAAAATTGGCATATTATTTATTGGGAACCCAAAGTTTATAACTGTTAAAGTGGGTCAACCCGACCCACTCGAATTGACCTGCCTAAGTTAGTGGGTTAAACGAATCAGCCCATTTAACCCATCACCTTGTGGTGGATTGAAAATCTCAATCCACCCCACCTGGTGGGTTAAGCAAGCTAACCCGTTTAACCTATCAAAAAAATAAAATAAAATAAAAAAATTATAAAAATTCAAATGTGACTTTTTTTAAGCACATGTCTTGTTTAATTAATTAATTTTTATATCAATATAAATAAACAAAAAATAACTAAAAAAAAGCAAGTTTAAATGAATTAAAACAACTAAAGTAATCCAATAATTCAATGATTCATTAATAATAAGAATATGATTATGAGTAGAATATTCAAATCTGGCAAATTACAAAATAATAGATACAACACAACACATACATTAAGTTAATTTTTTTAAAATAGAAAAGTGCAATGAGGTGAAGTGCTAGACTGAGTGAGTGAAAAATTAAATAAAAAAAAAAAAGGGCAACCCATTTAACCTGCGAGTTAACTCGTTTAACTCGTAGGTTAAACAGGTCAAATCGATAGAAGTATACTAAATGGGTTCTCAAATAAACCTTTCAATCCAACCCATCTCTTAAGTAGGTTATACAAGATCGACCCGGTGGATTGAACCTGTTTTAACGACTCTATCAAAGTTCATAATATTGAACTCCAAGAGAGGGTAAAGAAGAGATTTTACTTATGAAAGATATAGCATGTGTTTCATTATACCAATGGAATCCATTATGGTTTAAGCTTCATTCAAATTGTTTAACGACGTTTTAGACTTCAATTAGTGGTCACAATTAGCATAGGTACACATATCGTTAAATAAATATGGCATGCAATTCAAACTTTAAAGGGTACTACTAGATATAATAATCTTTTTAATAGAAAAAATTATTGATATATGACTAAGATACTGATATCATTTAAGATATCAGAAATAGCATTGTTAATACAGGTTTGGACATATGGGTCAACTAGTGCACCAAACAAGTTTAGTATTTAATTTAGGCCTGTTAAAATCCAAGCTTAAAAAAAGAAAAGTGAATACACACATATTGGCCCAACTACACAAACATTTCTTAAATTATGTTGAAATTATATAGGCCTCTTTCATTTTTAAAATCTGCACTTTATTCTAATTTAAAAATTTGTAAATTAAAATCCCATTCATGAAAATCATAAAAGCATGTTTTAGTTGCAAAAACATGTATATATATTAACTGACGCTATTTTGATTAATATATATATATATAGTTATAAAAAATTAAAAATAAAATTATACTAAAATGTAACATAAATTTTATATTTCAAAAACAGAGAAAGTATCCTCAAAATTAAGAAAACATTTGTCTAATTAACTCAAAATTTACAAAAGTTGGAGAAAACGGAAAGTTCACTAAACGGGCCCGATTGTCAAAAGCTTGTGTATGGGCTATTTAATTGTATACCAGTAGCAGGCCTATTTAGTACGTTATCAAATGCAAATTTCCTTGGCCCAGGCTTACTCGTTTAAGTGATGGCTTATGCCTAATTGTGTGTTAATCTATTCTATTATTGGATAGTATTTAATGAGATATTTCAAAGTATTAGATTTTATTCCATATAATATTTTATAATTTTATTTTTTAATTAAAATATAATAAGTGTATAATTCTTCAATAATTACATAAAAATAAATTTTGATCGAGGAATGATATGTTTATTTGTAAAAACATTATGTTTATGATGTTATTATTGAAAAATCATACACTTTTCAATTGAAAATTTTAATAATAAATATATAAAAATTAAATATAAATTTTTTCATGTACTATATTATTCAAGAGCTATGATATTTTAAGTTGTTTTTGAATTCGATCTTTCATGGAATTATCTTTTAGTTTTATTTTCCTTTATTTAGCCTTTTATAAATTAAATCATTATCAATAATATTCTTCATATTTTTTAAGTTAATATAATTTTTAAAGAAATTTGAGAAAGGTGCAAAATTGATTCCTCACTTTTGTACTTTATAACAATTTAGTTCCTCATAAATTCAAATTTATTTAAATTAATAAGAAACTGATTTGTTACGATTTTTTGTGATGGACTAAATTTTTACAAAATATAAAAGTGAATGATTGATTTAATACTTTTATTTTTAAAAAATTATTATTATCAATTTTATCTGTGAAAAATAAATTGAGAAATATCCATATACAAGGAACCAAATTAAAAATGTAAGTTTACAAAAACCAAATTAAGTCTTATCTCTAAGAAAATAATTCAACCAAAGATGAACTTAAAAAATACTACCAGGGATCAATATGGAATGTTAGTCAAAGAATAAATTTACGAGAGAATGAAAAACTGACCTTGGCCAAAGGTAAATCTTCTTGATGATTCCAACGCCACCATCTCCTTCAACAGTTTGCGAGCTCTCAATAGCCTGAGGAGCAATCTTGGGGATAAGATTACCAGCATCAAGCACAAGAGCTTTGAACAGCTCAATTTGCTGCTGGAATTGCAGATGTGGTCTCATTGTTAAAAGTGAAAACACCCATTATATATTAACACAAAGATTGAGCACCAAGAATATGAACAAGCTAGGAAATTAAAGATACAAGACAACCCCAATGAAGCTTTGAGTTGAGTTGTTAATTAGTGGTATTTATGGTGCTGGGTTATATATATTGAAGATCCGTATTGAATTTTAATATATATCATTCTGATTTGTTTAAGAGATGGCATTTCTCACCTTTTATAAAAATTAGTTTGTTTTGTTTACGTGGAGATTCTACGATACAACACGACAATATCATTAAGTCATAGATAATCTCTCAAGTCTTTTCAGTGGGGTCATACAGAAATCTAAATTATTGGGAAATTATAGTTATATTATTAGGTGCATTATTCTAATTATTCACGTCCTTAGTCTACATCAAGATTCCAGACTAGCTCAATATAACAATGTTTTTTTTATAATAATCATAAAATATGAAGGCTGGGAATTATTCTTTTTTTTTTTTTCAAAATTCAAAACATGGTATTGGATTATATATAAGAATATATTCGATATAACCATCTTATATGAATAGTTTATAGAAGTTTATTTGTCGGACAACAAAATTTATTATTAAAAAATATGAGTATATATTAATTTTTTGTGAAAAACATACCAAGTTATTAATCTGTGAATTTTTCGAATTAATTGGTTTCTAAAATTCGTTGACAAGAGACTAATAACATATTTTGAGGTTCATTTTCATGTCAACCGAAGGGAATCAAATAATGAATATATTCATAAATTCAGAGTAGGAGACTTACATACTTTTCTTAATTACAGAAGCTAATCAAATTCTGGCTGGAATCATTAATCGAATAAAATACCCACAGTATATTAGGTGTATCTTAGGTTTTTACAGTCTAAATCCCCTCTCGAATGCGATTGTAGAATACTTCGCAGATATTCCTCTCAGAGCGTCTCAAGTCTCTTTTTAATCTCTTATCTATCGTATAATAGTTTAGCCCTATTTATAAGAGGCTAGCTAAGGTTAGGGTTTAGTAGTAATTACTATAATTACTATTTTACCCTTACTTAATAAGCACCTCTTATAGATAGACACTATATAATATCTTAACATATTTAAATTCTAGATATTATATGATATTTTAACATCTCCTGCTCACACATAATGGGTGTGCTCATACGCTCTAAACCCAAGAAACATATTATTAGTAAATCAAGAGAACATTTTCTCTTTATAATATGTAGTCGTTCATACAAGGAAAGTAGGTTGTGCGACCAACATACTATGAAAGCACCAATGTTATACATCAATTATGAATATATAGCCTCTTGTCAAAAACACATCTGCACGTATATCATAAAGTATGCATACACCCTATATCATAAGAATTATATTCAGATATCTCTCAATGATCCCATTTATCATAATATCTTGTATTCACAATCATGACACACAAGTCATAACTAGTATACCGATGAATACAAAATAATGAGATTCTCTTTATGATCTTCCTCTTCTCACAATCATATCAACACAGACTTAGCTCGCTTTTCTAGACATGTCCAGCCAGACTGAATCATTACACATAGTCCTTAGGTAACATGCTAAGATAGCAAACACTAAGTTGCATCTCAAGTACCTGATCGAAGTCCAAGGGTACAAGTATAGAGCCAACGTAAAGGCTCAAGGGTCTCACACAATCATGAGTTGAGATCACACTCATGTTAACCCAGATGGTCGACATTGGCACATATGGTATAAAACATGTGCTACAACATTCCTCCTTTTTCCTATAGAGTGTATGTCTTTTTCATAAATAATGTTATACATATGATATTTTAGACATCCAAGTCTAAAACTGAGTTTCTTGATCTACACAATGTCTTGAACTCACATTTAGCAACTAAGGTAGACTAGAAACAATGAACTTATTTCATCAAATCAATTTTAGTGATCATATGTCATCAATTAGGTGACTTAAATGATTTAAGTATCGTTGCTCTCAAATTATTCTCCTGATAACTTTTCTTAAAATCTTGTCTCATCTCCAATGTCACAAAGACACTGAGGCGATTACCTAGTTACCTGTGTGAGAAGGCTAACCTTTTTGTCTACTCGACATACTTAACACTAAATAAGAATGTACACAATATTCAAATAAAGATATGTAAGCATGAAAATCAAACTTTATTGATTATCAAAGAACATCAAAATATCTATGTCTATGAACAATGGGAAAAATATTAAAAATAAAAATGAAGTATACTAAATTCTACGCAATCCTAAAGACCTAATGTGTCTTAAAACACATCTCTAAAAATAGATTTGGTCAGCGGATCTGCTAGTATCTCATGCATAAATACATACTTCACATTCATAGTCTTGCATGCAACTATGTCCTTCACATAATGATACTTGATATCTATGTGTTTGGTTTTGCAATGGTAGTTAAGATCCTTAGTGTATGCAATCGCAGCCTTACTGTCGCAGTACACTAACACTGGTTCATGTTTTCTAGTTTGCACAATAATTGATCCAAGAATCTCTTCAAACAAATAGCCTCATGGGCTGTTGAAGATAGGGCAATGAACTCTACCTTCATTGTGGACAAGGATACACAGGAATATTTCTTACTACTCTATGATATGGTACAATCACTGAGTAAGAAAATATATCCTTAAGTAGACTTTCGCTCATCTAAGTCCCCTCCATTATCAGCATCAGTGCATCCTACCAATCGTAAATCTCTACCGCCTTGATAGCAAAGCACATAATCAGCAGCCCCCTTCAGATATCTTAAGATCCCTTTTATAGCTTCCCAATGTTTAGGACCTGGGTCAATTTGATATCTACTCACCAAGCTAACTGCTTAATAGATATCAGGTCTTATACACATCATAGCATACATTAGATAACTAATTGCATTCCTATATAGAGTTTGGCTCATACGCTCTCTTTCCATAGTAGTCTTAGAACACATTTTGGCACTCAAGGTTCAGCTTGTGCTGATAGGAGTGTCAGCAGGGTTACAACTTTCAATACTAAAACGTTCCAAAACCTTCTTGATGTAATTCTCTTGTAAGAGATATAAGAGTTTCTTAGAATAATTTCTTGAAATCTTAACTCTAAGAATGTATGTAGCTTCACACATATCTTTCATCTTAAAGTAAGATGACAACCATGTCTTTACCTCGTTGATTAGCTCCATATCATTTCCAACTATAAGTATGTCATCAACATATAATGTCATAATCTCATACTTGTCCTTAAATCATTTGGTATATACATAGTTGTCTTCACTCATCATAGTGAAACCACTAGAGATGACTGTATTGTAAAAACAAATATACCACTACCTTGAATATTGTTTAAGGCCATAGATAAACTTCAAAAGTCTACAAACTTTTCTTCTTTGCCCTCTTTTATGAAAACCTCATATTGTTCCTTATAAATTTCTTCATTCAACTCTCCATTGAGAAAGGCAATCTCTACATTCATCTGATATAATTCAAGATCTAGACAAGCCACTATAACTAAAAGTAAACGAACAAAGGTAAATTGTGCAGCAGGAGAAAAAGTTTCATCATAGTCAATTCCTTCCTACTGTGTATACCCCTTTACTACTAGTCGAACCATAAATTTTTCAATCATGTCATCAGCTCTTTTCTTAATTTTAAAAACCTATTTGTTCCTAATAGCCTTGCATCCCACTGGAAGATCAACAAGTTCCTAAACATTGTTGACTCTTGTAGATTCTATTTCCTCTTTCATAGCTTTAGTCCATTTATCCTTAGAAGGGGATAAGAAAGCTTCTTTCATATTTCTCAACTCATCTTCATTTTGCAAAAGCATTGTAAATAGTTCACCACCTTCAATCTCATATCGTCGGTGATGAGTCTTTTTATATGAACCACGTCTCAGTTGTAATTCATTGAATTTTGCTTCATTGTTTCCATTTGGATTAATATTACTCCTGCTCGGATCAAGAACACTGGTCTCACTCCCACATAGAATAAGACCCATTTGGTCACTCCCACTTAGAGCAACTGGCTCTAGAACACTTTCATTCGCATCAAATGATGAAGAAGGTTGTTAATGAGAAACTAATTCATCATATACTATAATCCTCCCACTCAAATAAAGTGGTCCTAGTGCATTCAGATCCTCTATCTCAAATAAAGATAGGTCTTAACTTACCTCACCCTTCTTAGGATATTCATTCTCTAAGAATGTGACATCTCTATATTCGAATTCAGTCACACTCTCACTATCTTGCTGACCTATAAACACATAACCTTTTGAGGTTTTTAAGTATCTAATAAACTTTTCTTTCCTCTTGCGTGCAATTTGTCATACTTGTAACAGGAATCATGTGTATAGGCAGCACATTCCTAAGGTTTCAAAACACTTAGTTCAGGCTATTGCCCAGTCCATAACTTGTATGGAATGGTTGCAAATGATTTCGTAGGCACATGGTTAAGTACATAGGCTGCAAACATCAATGTATCACCCCAATAGGTAATTGGCAAATTAGCCTGTGTCATTATAGACCTAACCATCTCAAGGAGCGTTTTATTCCTTCTTTCAGCAACACCATTTTGTTGTGAAGTACTTGGAATAGTCAACTAATGAATTATCCCTTTCTCGTCATATAATTCATTAAATTAAATCGACAAATATTCTTGACCTCAATCGGTTCAAAAAGCCTTAATCTTCTTATCTAATTAATTTTTAACTAAGTTCATATAGTTTTTAAAGCAACTCAATGCATATAACTTATGAGAAACCAAATAGACATAACCGAAACAAGTATAATCATTAACGAATATGATGAAATAATTCGCTCTATGCCTAGCCCTAACATTCATAGGCCTACATATGTCAGAATGAACTAACTGTAATGGATAATTGGCTCTAGGTGCTTTATCGAAGAGTTTTCTTGCAGATTTTCTTACTAGACAAGATTCACAAGTAGATAAATCCACTCATTCAATGCCGGGAAGTAAACCCTATTTTGCTAACCTTTGCATTCTCTGTTGGCCAATATGACCAAGTCTAGCATGCCATATATTTACATCGTGATTAAAATCATGCGTAGAGGCAAACATGGAAAAACTAACATTATTATTTATGTAAGATTTGTCATCCAAATCTATAAAAATAAAACCTCTAATTACATAACTAAAACCATAAAAAACTAAGTCATAACTCAATTTAACACAATTGTCATGGAAATACAAATCATAACCTAACTTAAGTAAAACCATAACTGAAGTAACATTCCGATGAATTTGAGGCACAAAAAGGCCATCATGTAAGATCAAGTCTTGACCACCACGCAAGACTAACTTGCATGTTTCGATCCTTTTGATAACAACCTTAGTGTTGTTGCCTACATATATCTAGAATGCTCCATAGGGAACACACCGAAAGTTAACAAAGGCTTCATGATCCCTCGCTATGTGGTCCGTGGCTCCTAAATCTACAATCCACACAAGAAAAGATTCAATAAGCATAATAGAGCTAGAAATACAAAGTTCACTAGCATAAGTAATGTAGGTTACCTTTTTGGAAGGCTCAGGGTAATCATTTGTATAGTGTCCCTTCTTTTGGCAATTAAAGCACTTAACTTTTGTCATATTAACCTTTCGCTGCTTCTTTCTACCTTGCTGATTAGTCTTCAGCTTTTTCTTAGGTTGAGTTAACCCTTTGTTCTTTCTCTAGCTCTTTCTCTTTGAATCACATCTTTCACCTAAAGTTGCCATGTGCAACTTAGGTATCGGCTTGGCTGATTCAAGCCTTTCTTCTTCATGTTCAAGATGCCTTCGGACATCTTCTAGAGTCGTGATTCTGTTATTGTGAGTGAGATGCATCTTCATATGCTCCCACGAACTAGGCAAACAGCGAATAATGGCTTGGATTTGCTGCTCATCTGTTAAGACATTTCTAGCATCTTTTAACTCAATGATCATATTTGACATCAGCCTCAGATGTTTCCTCATTGAATATTATAGGCGTTTCTTATATAAGTCAAATTTGATCATTAGATAATGCAATTTGCATACGGACATAGTTCCGAACCTCATTCTCAGAGCATTCCAAAGCCCCATAGCACTTTGGTCATCTTTGAACTCCCTTAGGATGTCATCATCCAAAGTACTCAGCAACGTAATGCGAGCAGTGTAAATTAATTAAATCAAAATACAACTAAGTGTCCTAATCATGCTACAAACAAATTATAAATTTATTTTTGAAATGTTAAACAAATTAACATTTGTTAACTATCATGTTAAACTAATTAACAGATTAATAAATCAATTATGTAATGCTTGACTAATTAACATTGATTAATAAATATGTTAAACTAATCAACATATTGAATATATGCATTTAATGCTTTAACAAATAGCAGATCCTATACGTGGTATTGTTAGACCAAGAACATAGATCTAAAACAAATCTCTTAGGACCAGTAGCTTACAGTTTTGGATTTCCAGCCGATATATGAATCCAAAAAGCAATAATATAAGGGTAAGGGCTTACGCATGTTAAACAAATTAACATAATGACAAGTAATCACATATTATTTGATTGAAAATATTGGGATATAAAAAGATTAATTTTTTACAAAAAATTAATTGCATTTATTTGGGACTAAAATATAAATACACAATTTATATTTTTGGACATATCTAAATGTTCATTAATTAGGGATTTAACAATTAGGTCTCTAATTATTATTATTTTGGATGGGTCACATGCCTAATAAAAAGAACAATGCACAACTCTTAAAAAAGAGAATGACAAAAAAAAAAGGCCCTTTCCTTTCAAAATTTGTAAAAAAAAAAAAAAGTCCAAAACTAAATTTTTAAGAATGAGCATAGATTAAACCCTATAAGCCTATTAAAAAAAAATTAAGGTTTTAGATCCAAAAAAAATTTTAGGGTTTCTAAAAAAAAAAATTTAATTTTCATTTTTTTTTTTTTCGAAAAGAAACTACTAAATTCATCTCCTTTCTCTTCCTCCTTACAGAAGGTAGCGATGACATGTTGGCTGGTCATGGTCCAACAGCATCCATCACCGACGTTGAAAGAGCTCTTCCTCTTGCTCTTCCATCCTCTATTAGTCATTTCCAGAAACGAGTGACGCCAACGACCGTGTTTCGGTTTCTTTTTTTTTTTTTTTTTTTCTTAGTGGCTCAGGAGGTGCTGATGACTACAAGCTCCACCTACTGGGGGAGTGTCACTGGCGGTGGTAAAGAAGAAGAGAAGAAATTTTTTCGACAATGGGTTGCCCTTCGAAATTCTTCCCGAGGGAATTTTTTGAAAAAATTCAATTTTTTTCAATGAATTCTGAAACCCTAATTTAAGAAATTTGGGTAGAAGTAAGTGATTTCTTGGTTTGAATGAAAATTTCAAACAAATTTTGTCTCGAAAACCCTAATAAATAAAGCCCAAATAATTTCTCAAATCCCAGTAAAATATACAAATGATCAGAATACCAGCCTACTACTCTGATATCGGGAATCAAATAATGAACACATTCATAGATTCAGAGTAGAAGACTTACATACTTCTTCTAATTGCAAAAGTTAATTGAACTCTAGTTGTGATCACTGATCGAATGAGATACCTATAATGTATTGGGTGTATCTCTGGTTTTTACAGCATACATCCCTTCTCGAATGCGACTACAAAATACTTTGCAAGTATTCCTCTTAAAGCGTCCTAAGTCTCTTTTTAATCTATTATCTATCGTATAATAATCTAACCCTATTTATAAAAGGCTAGTTAGGGTTAGGATTTAGTAGTAATTCCTATAATTAATATTTTACTTTTACTTAAAGAGCACCTCTTATGGGTGCATACTGTATGATGTCTTAATAGATTTAAACCCTAAATATTATACGATATTCTAACATAATATAGGTCAGAATTGTTTCTAATTGTGGAGTTTTGCCAAGGCAAATTAGAACAATCAAAATTCAATAAGTAAATTCATAATTCAAAGCATTAATTAAAATTAACATTGATCAATACATCTTTTTTTAGAAAAAAATAGAATCGTAATTTTCCTTATTTTCCTTCCTCATGCACAATCGTTCAAGCTCCACTAGCAAGGATTACTTTATTTTTGAAATATAATTTCGGTGGTTGACAATTTCCATGAAGGCATCTTAATATCTCATTAGCTTTCTTTTCCTTATGCACTATAATGTTTTTATTTTATTTTTTCTGTTGTTCGATTCCTCCAATTTTTGTTGTCTCCTCATTTATACACTAAATTATTCAATCTTGTTGTCATATGTTTTTCGGTTACATATCTAAAATTATAAATGACTTTTTGGTGTTGGTAAAATAGATTTAATTTATCAAGTAGTTCCATTTAACTCACTATTTTAGTTAGTTGGATAAGATTTTCAACTCATTTAACATATGTAAATCAAACTAATTCAACTCATTAAACAAAAAGGTTAAACAGGTTAACTTAATATATTTGTGAATTAATCCATTTACTATGTTTTGTAGAGTTATTTTGTCAAAAATTTAATATTTTATAGTCTCAAATTTAACTTTTCTATTTTACTCTGTCTCTAAATATTTAATATTTTAGAATGAACTAAATAAATGAAATTTTGGTATCAAAATTAGATATTAGGATTGATGATTGAATTTTTTTTCATTTTAAATTCTTGTTTTTGTACAAATTTCTTTAATCAAGTTTAATATTTTAACCCACTTAATTGTCAAAACAAGTTAATCCATTTCACTCACAAACTTTTAACAATTTTAATGGCTTTAATTTCATAAGGGTATACTTTTAAAAAAAAAAATTGTATTCAATTACTTATATCTTTGTCATGTTATTCTTCAACTAAAACATGACAAGTGTTTAGTTTGTTTATTATATTGTGACACATGTATAATTATTGTATAATACTATATTATTTTTTAAATTAAATTATATATTATTATTAGTTGATGAAACACTTATCATATTTCTATTGAAAAACAAGATAACAAATATAAAAGTAACTATATATAAGTCTAATTCATACATTTTTCTAATTTTAGTTGAATTTTTTAAAACTCAAATCATATAACCCTTTAAATGCCAAAATATATTAATAAAACCAAGAAAAACTAACAAGAGACTAAGCTTAAGAACGAAATTCCAGCAAGCTCGCTTGAAATCAGATGGTGCAAATCAATTTCATACTAGAGGATATTCTTCTTTTTTTTATTAGATATTACACTTCTTTAATCACCAAAACTACTTCAAACTTCCTAAATTATATTCATTTAAACTAAAAAAAAACTGAGATATGTATAATACTTTCTAAACAACTTATTTCGAGCAATGTCAAGTTTAATCTTGTTTTGCAAATAAAACTTCGAGTATCAAATTCAAAACCCACGTGTGATTTCTTTTGCAACTGAACTTTCTCAATAATCAAGTATAATTATAACTTAAAGATATCAATAAAACAAATAAACAACACACCTCCTTAATTAAAACACAAAACATAAAAAAGGTAAATAAACAATACTCTTTACTAGTACAATATCCAAATAACATAATAAGAGAAAAGGAAAAAAAAAAAAAAAACTCGAACATCATTCTAGCACGTTTATACCCTGAAGTGGGTTAAAACTAAAAATGCTGGGCTAGTGGGCTTGACTGGACTTAGGATAAAGCCACAACAATTTGGGTATTGGCCCAAAAGCCATAAATTTCCAATTAACGTCACTTTAATAAATCCTAATTTTATTTTTTTTATACAAAGGTCAAGAAAGAAAAGAAAAAATTAAGGAAGGTCTAGGGAATGAGCTAAGGGAGGTGCTGTTACTTTCGAAGGAAGAGGTCCTCCCAAGAAGGATTTTGGTCTTTTCAAACTATTCTAACTATTATCCTTGTAAAAGAATTAAAAAGATTAACAATATCATAACCAATGTTCCAAAGGTGACAGTTATTGTTTCGTATGTCATATATCAGGGGATGGGTGGTAGTGTTAATGAAGAGTAGTTGGAATATTTTATCATAAGGAAGTTGGCAAAGATTCGAGTTGAAATCCATAAAAGAACTTTTTTGATTTCATAGCCCAATAATGAATTATCTTTGATAAAAAAAAACATGTTGGTAATTGGCTGACACAAAAAAAAAAAAGCACAAGTTTGCGCGATACTAATTTAACCCTAGAAAAAAGGTAAAATAGAATTTTTTTTCTGTCCCAAAATGTACTTTTCATTTTAGAGAATAATACAGTTTAAATAATCAATAATTAAAATTTAGGATAAAGCCATAACAATTTGGGTATTGCCCCAAAAGTCATAGCTTTTCAATTATCTTTGATAAAAAAAAACATGTTGGTAATTGGCTGACACAAAAAAAAAAAAAAAGCACAAGTTTGCGCGATACTAATTTAACCCTAGAAAAAATGTAAAATAGAATTTTTTTGTGTTTTCTGTCGTAAAATATACTTTTCATTTTAGAGAATAATACAGTTTAAATAATCAATAATTAAAATTTAGGATAAAGCCATAACAATTTGGGTATTGCCCAAAAAGTCATAGCTTTCCAATTAATGCCACTTTAATAAATCCTAATTTTTTTATTTTGATACAAAGGTCAAGAAAGAAAAGAAAAAATTAAGAAAAGGCTAGGAAATGAGTTAAGGAAAGTGCTGCTGCTTTTGAAGGAACAGGTCTACCCAAAAAGAATTTTGGTCTCTTCGGACTATCCCAAGTATTATCTTTGCAAAGGAATTAAGAAGATTAATGATGTCATGACCAATGCTTTATAAGTGACAATTATTATTTTGCATGTCCTAGGTGATAGGTGGCAGCATTAATAAAGAGTAATTGGAGTGTTTTGTCACAAGGGAGTTAGCAGAGATATAAGTTGAGAATCCATTGAAGAACTTTCTTGATTTCATAGCCCAATAATGAATTATCTTTGATGAAAAAAACGAACATGTTAGTAATTGGCTGGCACCAAAAAAAATATAAGTTTGTGCTTTGTACTAATGTAACCCAAAAAAAAGGTAAAACAGGATTTTTTTTTTTTTTTCTCCTAAAATGTACTTTTCATTTTAGAGAATAATACAGTTTAAATAATTAATAATTAAAATGACAGATAATTTTTAAAAATCAAAAATTTATTCCTTTTATAAAAAGTTAAATAAATTTTCATAATGAATAAGAAAGAAATGGGAGAATGGAACTATCTTGATAGTATGAGGTAGGAGAAACAGTACACAAACACTTCTAGAGCCTTCTGGTCCTTCACACTTTCTTTTTCCATCAGCATTCTTACTTTTGACACGCAACAAAAATTATTATCTCTCTCAATTCTTATTCGCACCTAAATAAATACTATTTGGATTAGAATAGTAAATCCCTCACGCGAGGCTGTAATCTTAAGCGTAACTTAACGTCGTCGTTTCCTTAACATCGTAATCGTCGTCGCAGCATCACTCCCAATGTCGTCCGGCTCCGGTGGAGTATCCGTTGCCGGCAACCGCGGCCGGAATCGGTTTTTCGGCGAGGATCGATTCTACAACCCACCGCCAGTGCGGAAATACAGACAAAAACAGGAGCAAGAGCAGGAGCAGCACCGTAAGTGTGGCTTGTCCCAAACTCGTTCCTCAATTACGTCGCAGAACAAGCCGTCGTCTTTCGATGGTTCGATTTCTTCTCACAATTCAAGGAACATCTCTAATTTGGATAGATTCTTGCAGCATATTACGCCAGTAGTTTCAGCTCAGTATTTTCCCAAGGTATTATATTGCTGATAGATTTTTTTTCCACCTATTTCCTTCTTTTTTTTTTATTTGATAAGTACTGTTACAGGATCGGAGAGGTTATTCTTAACTAACTAATCAATGATGAATTAGATTTTTTGTAGTCAATGCTAAATTCACTCGAATGAACCAAGATCAGAGTGAGTTTGTAACTGTAATGCTGTATATTGAGCTAATGCAAACGAAAGTAGCAATGTAGCATAATGAGCTGACTATTTAAAATGGCTTCTTTTTAAGAACATTAGAATAGACTTACTGGTTCAAAAAAGCTGTCTGGAATTTACAGACAAGCATGCTGGGATGGAAAACAAGGGAGGCAGAGTTTCATCCATACTTCGTGCTTGGGGACTTGTGGGAATCATTTAAAGAATGGAGTGCGTATGGTGCAGGTGTTCCTTTGGTGTTGAATGGGAGTGACTCCGTCACACAGTATTACAATGTCTCCTTGTCAGCCATTCAGCTATATATTGACCCATCAAGACCTTCCCCAGCATTAAGGTGAACATTTTATCCGGCATTTCATTTTGATCTCTTCTCTTTCTAGTTTCAAAATGCTAGTGCACTTTTCATACCATAACATGTCCAAATATCCGGATGTTTTACAATATAATCTGATGACGCATTTTCTTTTCTTTTTTCGTTTTGCGGAATCAGATTTATACTTGTGCAGTGTTCTCCGCATGTACATGTAATTTAAGTTAAACAGATGAGATCTAAGCCAATGTTAGTAATAGCTTGAAACAGAGCCTACTCTGGTTTAAACCGACTATACTTCGATATGGTAGATTATATCGCTCTCAAGATATCTTATATAGAGAGTGACAATTGCTTCTGATGCTGTCAATTATCAAGCCAACGAGATTCTCTATATTTTTAAATGGTCTTTTGTTGCTTAGTATTGTCTCTTGGCGTCACTCAAACTGTTTTGTCCTGTTGTATATGGCCTTGTTGTGGTCTACAAATATTTAGAGTACTTGAAGCAAATGTGAGAATGTAAATTCAAATGGTATCCAATATGGTACGGGTTATATGTTTCTCCTATTAGTTATGATAACAATTACATGACCATTTGAGATGCCTGGAATTCAGCTAATACATACTACCTTATCCATTTTCTTTTCTTTTCTGTTTTTTTAAAATATTATTATTATTTTTCACAACAAAGGTCTACCCCTTTACCTGCACCATTTTGCCACTCAAGCTTAATCACAAAACTTAGTAGACCACTTGACATGTGCATCTCTCATTTTCATCTTATTTTCAGGAGACACGGTGAGGAGAGTGACTCGGAATCAGCTAGAGAGACAAGCAGTGATAGCAGCTGTGGCTATGGTCATGAAAGAGGAGCAAACGGTATTGTCAGTGGAGGTTGGAACCAGCCTAACATTACAAATGCAGGCGATTATGGTCTAGAAGGAGTCTCACGAGGAAGTAAACCTTTCATGGGTTCTTCAAGATCAAGTGATGAGAGTGAGACCAACCACCCACCTGGTCAACTTATATTTGAATATTTTGAGAACGAGACACCTTATAATCGTGAGCCGTTAGCAGATAAGGCAAGTCCGTTTTCTTTTGATTAACCACCTGTCGGAGGTTATATTGTTTTCTAATCCTAACAAATGCCCATATTGTTTGCCCCAGGTTTCTGGTCTTGCACGTCAATTTCCGGAGCTGAAGACATACAGGAGCTGTGATCTTTCACCTTCTAGTTGGGTTTCATTGGCATGGTATGTTCAGTTCATTTATAGCTTACTTGATTACTAGGATTGGATATTGCATATGATGGTTCCTAATGTTAAATTGTTTACCCCTGCATATATTATGAAGGTATCCAATATATAGAATACCCAATGGACCAACACTACAGAGCTTGAGTTCCTGCTTCCTGACCTTCCATTCTTTATCAACATCTTCTCAAAGTATGTCCTTCTGGCTCTCTTTGGTTTCTATATGATCGATTGAAACGAGCATCAGTTATGACATTGTTGTTTATATCAGGTCCAAATACCGATGGGCTTCATTTTAACTGTTCAGGAGGTAGGAACATGTCATCCAAGATATCATTACCAGTTTTTGGGCTTGCCTTTCACAAGTTCAAAGTTTCTTTCTGGGATGGTGATAGTGGTTATGAATGTCAGAAAGCCAATTCTCTATTCCGAGCTGCTGACAATTGGTTGAGGTCACTGCGAGTTTATCACCCTGATTATAATTACTTCATGTCCCATTATTCTTATTGGAGATGATAATGTAGTCCCATGTGGTAAATATTTGTTGTCTATTTAATGAAAAGTTGCTTAAGTCAAAATCACTATTTTCACAGGGTGCAAACTGCAAAGGCCTGTGTTAGTTGTGCTTTTTGGTTTGGCCACTTGCCTATAGTCAATGTAAATTAACTTTTCTTTTCTTCATTTTTGGGTATAAACGATCGCTTACATCTTTATCTTGATACTCGATATGGACATCCATGTGATAAGATTTGATTATCTTATTGAATCTTACATCTTATTAATTTATTGCTCCAAACTGAACTATTCAAATTCCTTCTCTTCCCGTTCGTGAAATGAGCAGATGAGGATCAGAGAGAGAGGAAGGAGGATATAGAAGAAATTTAGTATTGTCGGTTGGGTATTTTAACTAATTAACTCTACAGGGATCAAATGGGAAGACCATGAGTGGAATATTTGAAATGACTGCTATTATGGGACAAAACTTAATGACTTCTTCTTCATGTTAAGATTAATTATATCAAATTATCAGGAATAAGAATTTAAATACAAAAGCGTATCTGAATTTATATTGATTATAATTGGTAGCTATTGATCTTTCAAACTAATATATATGAATTTTAAGAGAATGAATTTTTTTTTTTCTAACAATGGGATATTAGAAGATAAACTTCATATATTCAATTTGACACCATAATCCTATTTTATATAATGGCGCACACTGCCTTACAATATTTACTCACATATAAACACATACTTTATAATATAGTTTAAGTCTCTTAATTTTAAATTGAATTGGATCATTTTTAAAATTTAAACTTATTCTTTTATATGATAGTATATATCATATATTTGTTATCATTATCTTTAATATTATCTATGTGTGTGTGTGTGTATATATATATATATATATTTCACCTTATAATTGTATATTACAATATAACCTTATGAGCTCAAAACTTTTTGCTATCATAACCCAAGGTATCCCCGAATAGTTTCGTCCATTGATTATGCCAATATAGAACTAAGGCGACTTTTGTTATATGTACCGTAACTAAATCCATCCCTAATCACATATATCAACAAAAACATGCCTATTCCAGTTGGTTTACCTTAAACTTTAGTGAGATTAAACTATACCAAAACCAAAGTGTGAATGAACTAGAAGAACTTTATTTTTGCTGAAAATAGCCTCAAAATCCATAACTGAAATAATCATAAAATGTGTCTATAAATCAAAATTACAAACTCTCACTCAAATTGAATATCTTGACACCCATTTGAGCATTCTGCTCATGAAAGACCTTGGATGTTAATTCCTTAGTAAGCAAATCTATAACCATTGAGTTTATACCAATATGCTTTATAGACACCTGACCACTCAGAACTCTTTCTCTATCAACAAAGAACTTAATATTTATATGTTTTAACTTCATTAAGCTCTTGTTATTAGAATAAAAAATTGTTGATTTATTGTCACAAAATATATTAAGTAATCTATCAATTTCATCCGTAATTCGCAACCTAGTGACAAACTTTCACAACCATATTCCATGATTGGATGCCTTATAACATGCTATAAATTTAGCTACCCTAATGGAAGGAGCTACGAGTGTTTGTTTGACACTCTCCCAGACTGCTCTTCCAACAAGCAAATAGATAAAGCCCAAAGTAAATTTTATATTATTTAAACATCCTACAAAGTTAGAATCTTAATGCCTGATGAACTTTAACTTATCCAACCTCCTTACGCGAGCATGTAATATTTTGTTATCTATAAATACCATATGAACCATTTGGCTACTTTCCAATGATCCATTCTTGGACTGATTTAATATCTACCAGCATTCCCATAATGTACGTAACATCTGGATGTGTACAAATATGTGCATACTTTAGACTCCCCATTGCTAACGCATAAGGAATCTATTATATTTCTTTTTCTTTTTCTCTAAGGGCATTCTTAGGAAACTAGTCAAGACCAAATTTATCTCCTTTAGCCATAGGGGTATCAACTAGTTTATAATCTTGCATACCATATTTTTTTAGAATCTTTTCGATATAAGCCTTTTGTGATAGTCCAAGAATACCTCGAAAGTGATCCCGATGTATTTGAGTCCCTAATACCAAGGTTGCATAACTAAGATATTTCATCTTGAAATTTCTCTCTAAAAGTCTCTTGGTGCCATGCAACAAGCCTATATTGTTACTAGCAAGCAATATGTCATTGACAAATAAAACTAAAAAAATATGTTTACTCCTACTAAATTCATGATATATACAATCATCAACCAAATTTATCTTAAAACCAAACATGATATCGACCTGGTGAAATTTATAATACCATTAATAAGGCACCTGATTAAGCCCATAGATAAATTTCTTTATTTTGTAAACCATTGACTTTGTATCACCTAATACATAGTTTTCTGTTCTCACTATATAAATTGTTTCATCAATGTCACCATTGAGAAACACAGTCTTGACATTCATTTGATGTAACTCATGATTGCTACGAAAGCTATTATAATCCTAAAAGAGTCTTTCAATAAAACTAGAAAGAAAGTTTCTTTATAATGGATGCCTTCTTTCTGTGTAAAGCCTTTAGCAACAAGACATGCTTTTAATCTTTCCACATCACCTTTCGAATCCCTTTTGGCCTTAAATATTCATTTGCAAGCAATAGGCTTCACACCTTCAAGCAATGGGACAAGATCATATACATTGTTGTCCTTTATGGACTTAATCTCTTCATCCATAGCATTAATCCACTTTTAAGAGTTAGAACTTTCCATGGCTTGGCGATTATTTAACATAACTTCAATGCCAACATCATATCCATGGAAAAATACAATATAGTTATCTAGAATTGTATTTCTCCTCTTTCTAGTGGATCTCTCTAATGGTCATAGTTCTTGAGGTTGTGGAGTTAGTTCTTCTAGAACAACTTCTTAAACTTGTGCAGGAGGTTGCACAATATTGTCTTGATCTGGAATTGCTTCTTGAACAATGTCAGGTGTGAGAAATTATTCCTAATCATTGTCAATTGTAATTAAAGGAATATCCATATATTCCTCATTAAAGACAAAATCATTAACTCTTTCCCCTACAAACTCAATATCCTTAAATAACCGGGCAACTTCCGTGTCGAAAATAGACTTAGTTATGGGATCATAAAATTTGTAACCCTTGAACCTTTTAGAGTATCCAATGAAATAGCAACTGATAGTTCTAGAGTCTATTTTTTTTTTTTTTTTCATTTGGCCTATAAGGCCTTGCCTTAGTTAGATAACCCTAAATGTGAAAATTCTTCCCTATTACAAATAAAGGGTTTTTTCAGTTGCCTTACTTGAAACTATGTCAGTATATATGCTACAATATTTAATGATTTTCTCTAGAGTGATTCAAGCAAACTCTGTTGACTAATCATATCCTTACGCATTCTAATCATAGTGTACTAAAGACAATATCGTATTTTTCTAGAGATTTTACAAATGGTCTTAGATGTTGTTCACCTAATCCATCATATCTTCCATAATATTCACCACCACGATCAAGTATGACGTTTTAATTCTTTTGTTGAGTTGATTTTCAACTTTAGCCTTTTAACCTTTTGAACATATCCTCTCCTTATGTTTAGGTATCAAAATCAAATGGCCTTAGAACAAACAAAATTAAGAAGTATACCTTGCACGTCATGCATGACAGTTGGTACACTCCTTCTCCTTATGACCTACAGCCCTAGAGAAGAAATAGCTATCCAGAGCTAGTTCCTTATATTGTTTCTTCAATGGTGTTGTATCTGTAGCCTTCAACCTTTTTTTTTAATTATCTTTCTTCTTATCCTTTAAAGTGGAAGTCAATTGTGCACTTGTTATCCTATCATGCTTCAATCTCTTCTCTTCCTAAACATAGTGTGAAATGAGCTTATTAAGTGAATAAAAGTCATTTTAGTAGTTATTGCTAACCTTGAACTGTGTCAAAAGTTATATTAGGACTAAATGCACTAACATGCCTTTAAACAACTTTAACTTAAGTACCTTTAATTTTTTGAAGCCAGATGAGATATTTCCAAATTTTACTTCCTTATGTATCCTTTATCTACATGCCTCATAAAAAAAAGTTTTTCTAAGATTGTACTAGTTTTAACCTTTTCATTCTTAGCAAATCTTTTTTCAAGGTCCTCAAAGAAACCTTTAACTGTATCCACTTGATCATACATATTACCCTTAAAAAATTTTAAAGTGGCAATTTAATTACCATAAGACTTATGCGATTAAACTTTATATATATATATATATATATATATATATATATATATATATATATTATCTCCCTCTCTTTTTTTTTTTTTTAATATAAGATACTCTATTAGCAAGCTTATGAACATTTAACGCAAAGTCTAGCTCTATGACTATAAAAATGGTTAGGACACTCTCATGTCATGCCTTAAAACTAGTGTCATTCAACAAAATAGTTAAGTTAATGCTAATTGCAATAGTAGCTGGAGTTGAAACTAAATCAAAAACCAGACAAAAAAAACTCACATATGGACCAAAGCGAAACAAAAAATGGAATAATAAATTTGAATGAGGTTATAGCGCATCACAAGATATGGGAACTCCATTAATATTTTATTTTTGGACAAAATATTAATTTGTAAGTAATATCTCAATAATCAAACACTAATAATATAGTAACATGTCAAACAATAAATCTTCTTTTCGGCTAATTTAGAGCACACATGTAGAAAACCAAATAATTATCACGTATTTATTACCACAAGTGCATACGCAATTATATTAAATATAGACTTTTCTTTGGGCCAATGAATATTTACATAAATTACATATACACAATCATTTATATATTTCAAAACAAATTCATTTTTACAATAATCACTTTGACAATATCTTGTTTCAATTAATTCATCTATATATATATATATATATATATATATATATATATATATATATATATATATACTACCAACATTCAAATTTAAATTCCCTAAATTTCTGAACTTGTAGCATATTATTATATATCATATATAATTATTTCTGTTTTCCTTTTTTTTTTTAATAATCAACGTGCAATAAGCAAAATCTTAAATAAGGATAATAAATCCTATATATAGTCCCATATTAAATTAAATTGTAGTGTGTACTTTCTTTTGTATATGCATAACATATTGCAGCAAATCCCTTTTCATATATATGAAGCATATATATGTATATGAAAAATACCAGGCCTATGTGAAACTTATTCAACCATAAGCTATGTCGTGACAATTTTCATTCATGTAATTACACATATGCTAAATTTCATATTGCCACAATTCTAGATTTTACATATGTAACCAAAAAAAAAAAAAGAGTCATAAGGAATTAAACGCTCATGAGTTTAAAACACAGGCAAGAAGGTTCCTTTTATACGTATTTTAGTTATGCGTGCAATCATCGTGATTGCTGTAACTATGGGATTGTATAATATATAATATAAGTCATATATAAAGATGGATCGCATGCAAATCCTTACTTCATATTAACGCGGTTAAATGTACCAATCCCACATTCCCGCAACCTTAATTCCATATTACCGAAATGCCAATTTTATATATGAATCATATATATATATATATATATATATATATATATATATATATATATATATATATAGCATTATCTTGCGTCTATACTCAAAAAATGACGAATTGCCACAAACTTAAAAATAATATGGTAACTAATTCTTAATGATTCAAAAAGAAATGTCTCTTATACTATTTGTTAAGATAAAACTTAATTTTAATGAAATCTTTATCAAATTAAAACTCATTATGTCAAACCATCAAAAATAACAATTTAAATGTTGAAATATATTTAAATTTATATTAATGATAATTTATAACTATTAATCTTTCAAAGTGATAAATCTTAGAATAATGAATTCTCTCTCTTCTAATAATGAGATATTAGAGGAGAAACCTTATACAACTAATTTGATTACTATAACCCTATTTTATATAATGGTACACATTGCCTAATTTTTAATTAGATTCATCATCAAATTAAAAATTAAATATATTAAGATATCTACAAACTCATACTTTATAATATACTTTAAACTAATTTTAATTTTAAATCGAATTGAATCACTTTTTAAATTTAAACTTATACTTTTATATGATAGCATATAACATATAATAATAATAATTATTATTATTATTATTATTATCTTTAATATATATATATATATATATTTATATACACACGCGCGCTAATTTAGAGCTTGTTTTCAGCAGACATAAAATTTCCCTTATTTCATAATAGTTGACTCAGTACTCACTTCTCATAGTAGTAAGAAAAAAAAAAAGGACAGCTTCAAAAATATGGTAACGTAAATGAGCAAAAACTGAGTGGCCGACCGGAATGTTCAAACTCCAAAAACATGGAATTAATTTGACTTTGACTATGATATGAACTTCGAATTTTTCATATTCCAAAATAATTGTAAATTAATGAATACTTAATGTTTACGATATGATTTCATTTATCTATGTTATGTTCAAAACAATTATTAACAATATGTTTAATTTCATGTGTAGAAAGTTAAGAAGTCAGTTAATATAAAAAAAATAAAAATTTAACTAAATAATTTTGTTTAATTTGATGTTTAAAGTTTTTCAAAAATTACTTTTAACCTTTAAATTTGTTATTTCACAGAGGACAAAAAAACTTGTAATAGAAAAATTCAACTTTTAAATAAGAAATTTTAAATATAAGTTACAATGATATAAAATTATATCTAACTAAAATTAAATTTGCATTTTATTGATCTGAAATCAAATTTACGTAATTCCAATTCAAACACTCACGGTCTCCTGTAACAATCCAAAAAAAATTTCTTGAATATGAATTAAATTAAAAATGCAAATCATATCCCTTCGTGTTTCTTAATAAATTTAGAATGATCCGAACTTAAGGTTTTCTTATTAACCAAAAATTTTTAAGGTTTTGCACCAAAACTGATCATAATCTCTGTGATATGATGAAAGTAAGAAGTGATAGGTTCTTCAGCAAGGGAAAAATTGACCAATACAACTTTGCACAACATTTTTTTTCTTCCTCGCAATTTTCATACTTAACATTTGAGTGTATCTGAAAACTGTAAATTTCATCGAGGACAGAAGTTACACAACTCAAGAAATATATAATTAAGTAGCAAGGGTGTACATTAACCAGTCCCACATGGTTAATCTGGCCCAGTTCCATTGTTTTGGGTCAAATCAATGTATACATTAAATAGGTTTGGGTTCTAAACGATAAGTCAGATCCCAAGCTAATGTGTTGGTCGGCCTGACATTTATATATATATATATATATATATAATTAATAATATTTTAAAAAATAACTATTTTTTAATTTGTGTTATATATATATAAATAATTTTCATTAACATAAAATATTTTATTTATTACATATTAATCAAAACAATTTTAAAAAAATTCTATATTTAAATTTGAAATATAATATATATATATATATATATATATATATATATATATATATATATATATATATATAAAGGTAACTTGACTAAGTCAACCCGATTATATGCCAAGTCTTGGATTCAGCCCAAGTTTTCAGCCTAGTGTGTATTTCAGGCTAGGCCACATGTTGAACCAACCCGACATAGGATAATGCACACCTACTATGCATGGTTTGGCGAAAAAAACAAAATGAGGTGAAGTGAAAGAAATATGAAGAAGAAAGTGTAAATTATGTTAATTTTTCTATCATTTAATTTAAATTAAACCCAACGATCAAAATTCAACTTATATTTCTCTATACTATACTTCTCATGCACATAAAATAAACCCAATCATTAGGGGCACTATATACTTTATACATATAAACGTTTCTCTCGTTCTAAAAATCACACTCAATTCTCTTCTATTTTGTAAAAAATTTGGCTCCCAATATATTTCCTATAAAAATAAACGTATTGTACGGCATAAGATGTAACATTTCAACAAGAGTCTTCTATGTTAAATATAACAATAAAGGCAATTAAATAAATATTTTTAAAAAAATGATATAAGGAGCTAATTTTATTTCTATAAAAGGATTTTAAAAATTTCAGTATAATTTTAAACATAAAAAGAATATGTATAATTTAATTAAACTTTAGAAAAAAAATATATTAAAGCCAAGGCTCTGTATTCCCCTCACCCGCGGCCGTCGCACAGAAATTTTATTCCCACTCGCCAAGAGAAACTAGCACAGAACACGAGCAGAAAAACAAGTAGTTCTACCTTCGCTTTATTATGCAAATAGTTACAGATAGATTAACCATACATATATATTTCTTCTAGCTACTACCACTCTAAAACAATCTGAATGAACTCCTCCCTCAAGCTTTATGGCTCCTGCTCCTAATAGCATACTAGCTACAGTTTCTGTCGTACGTTATTCATCAAGAATGGTGGAAATCAACATCCCTTGAATGAACTCAAACCTCCGAGCCTTCTCTATTTTATCCTCGTCCGACAGCTGCAACTGCTGGGGATTTCTGAAACCATATAATTTTGTGTTAGAAAATAAGTCACAGATGGGCTTCTGAAAGACAGAAAGACAGCGTCATAAGAAGCTCAAACAATTGAGATTGCAGCACAAGTCTTCATGCATGAAAGCACGGATAATATTAGCAGGCTTCATTCACTACCCAGGACAGTGATTACGTTACATCATTAAGTTTTATAGCAAAAACAAAAAACAAGCGCCCCAGATTTTGCATGCAGAATCTAACACCTAAAGCACATGCACATCTATCCCATTCAAAGACTTCCACATCAAATACTTGTGTCAACAAAAGTTTCCATTCATTTTCAAAACGAAGCGAAGCTTAATCAAAACAATAATATATCATACTTCCCACCTTTCCAAGGAAACATCTTTTGAGCGTTCCTGTACTAGGGTAGCTTCAACTTGAGGAGATGACTGTAAACCCAGCGATTCATCAGCAACAACTGAGTTATGAATAAATGATGACAGCACAGGATCAGGCATAGAATTGGAGGAAGCTACAAATGAAGAACCTCCAAAAAGAGACTGCAAGGCTCCTTTTCTCAGTAACGAAAATGCTGAACTAGAGCCTCCTCTCCTGAACCTGCTCTTGGGCTGTACGTAATTTCTGGTTAAGGAACAAAGAAGTCTTCAATCCAGCGTAGTTATAAACTAAACTAAGAAATTTTGATCAGACGATTGCAGTGGAAAATTTCTATGATGCAAGCAGATATAAAATCGGTTCACCTAAGTTAGATAGTTGTTTCCTACAATATTTTAGGGTTAACGATATTAAAATCATATAGCACGACATACAGGGAGGGGGAGCCACTGCAAGATAGTCAAAATGTTAAAATCACCAGAATAGCAGGCTACGAACTATGATCAAACACATTAGACTGATTAATGATTCTCTATTAACAGCAAACCAAGTACTCAATCCATTTCTCTGCAAAATTAATTGAACTTTCATAGTGTTTAATATCATATATTCATACAATTTTAAAAATTCATGCATCTTAAACAATTTCAATGCCTATTTAAAATTATGACTGACGTAGCGTGACACCCTCATCCACAATCAGACCTACTTTCTCAAACAGATTAGTGTAAACTAAACCTGATCCAGCTACTGCATGCATAACGAGCATGGATCTAATATAGACAACAATGGAAACAACAAAAACAGAAATTACACAAAGCCAACTTGCTATAATGAAAGGATATCTTCAAAAAGTTCCCATGTTGCTTGGTAATATGGCCAACAAGATCCATTCCCACCTTTTTCCCACAAACAGGACAGACCTGAAATTATAAATAATTCAAGCAATAAATACTGTTAGCAGACAAACTACAAAATCAAAGGCAACAAGGATCGAGATAAGTTGTATAATCCCCATAATATAAAAGTTAAATAATGATAAAAATTTTCATTTTACTTAGACACGTAGGTTTATGCATTAAATGATCAAACCAAAAAATAAAAAATTAAAGCAACGAAACTTAAACAAGGTCTCATATTCTCTTGTTTAAGAAGGTATACCAGCTCCCTCCTCTGGCTCTATCGGTCATCTCTACTAATTCAACACGGAGCACTTCTAAAACCCATATTCATTCAAAAGATTGTCTATCAATAGACATTCAAAAACAAAATACACTTGGAAGAAGATAATCAAGCGACTGTTACAGAGCACCAGCATCTCATACGTACGTATGTTTACCGTAACAATTTATGTTTCTTTACCTTGGTACATTCGCATTTTTTGTTCAACACTGAAGCAATAAATTGATGTGTTTATGTTTAGGGTTAGGGGGCGGCGGCTGATGGAGACGAATAAAACCACATGACATGAACCCACTTGTTTGACAATTGACGCCCATCTTTCCCTCGTCATAATTGACTAGGATTTAAATTTATATTATAGAGGATCAAATGTAAATTTATTAAAGTATAATTAAAAAAACCAATAATAATAAAATGGCAAAAGTTGGAAATTGGAAATGAAATGAAATGAAATGGAACGAAATTGATACCCCGTTCCTGGCTTCGACAGGATGCTCCTCATCAATGTGACAACAAAGCCCAACGAAGTCGTAATCCTCGCCGCAGAAAGGACAGAGAAACTCGGCCCTGAAATCATCATCTCCATCCGTATCTTCGTGACCACCAAGGTACAGATGATCTGCATCAGTACGAAATTCAGCTCCGATCATTCAATAATGAACACAATTAAAGTCCCCATCGACTTTCCCGCAATTTCGGGAAACAAACAGGTGAGGGGGAACGGACAAAATGAAAAAATGTAAACACAGAATAGGAAAAAGTATCTCGGGAAAAACATCGACAGGGAACACAAACCAGATCGAGATTGATAGCGGCGCGAATAACCAGAGTGACGAGCAGAAATCCATGAATCAGAGTCCATTTCAGAACAATCGGAGAACCCAAAGGCGAATGTTGGTTGGTATAGGAAGATATGAGTGTGGGAGTTGAGGGATTTTCACTGGAACGGAGGCGTGAAACGAAAGAGCAGCAAGTGGAAAAGATGAGAGAGAGTGTAATAAAGTAGAGAGGAAGAAGCGACGAAGGCAACGTGAAATTAAAAACACAGTACAGAGCTAAATATCTTTACGACTCTAACAAACCGACCTTCAGGCACGCGGTCAATGTCTTTTCGGAAACATTTCAGTTAGGGAAAATTACTTTTTATCCCTATAGTTTCACTGAACTTTTTCAGTGCTTGTAATTTATAATTTTATAAATAAATCCTTAAAATTTAAATTATTTTTAGTTCTATCGTTATAATTTTACAAATATTATATTATATATGATTTAATTTTATTTTTATTATTTATTTTACAGTAGAAATTTTATATATTTGAAATACTAGGATAATACACGATTAGTAAAATTTTCTAGAATGCCCATCTCTCATATATTTTATTTCAAAAATGCCCTTTACTGTTTCTTCTTTTTATAGGGAACAAATTGTTATAACATCATCAGCTCTCGTAGCTCAGTTGGTTAGAGCACCCGTTTAGTAAGCGGGAGGTCTTGAGTTCAACTCTCAACGAGAGCATTTGTCCTCTTTCTTTCTCATTTTGTGCCCTGCGTGTAGTGTTCAGGCCAAAAATGTACAAATTCTTCATTTGTGGGACAGATATTATGTAGTTTATGAATTTTATGAAGATATGATATAGTTTCTAAAACATTTTAACTCCTCAATAAACTAATAAGACAAAAACAAAACAAACATATATGTTCAAGAACTAATAAATAATGAGTCAATATATTTTAAAAAATATAATTGTATATTTGATATTTATAAACTATATAATTAAGTCATGTAAATGTTGGTACATCTTTAGAAAATAAATAAAAAAATATTAAATTAATTCTCTAATTTTATATTTTATAATAATTTGATCATTTATAAATTTTTTATACGAAATCAATCACTCACCATTTTTATTTTGTACAAAAATAATTCTTCTATTGTCTTATTAATTTATTAATTAAGAATTAATGAGGAATTAAATCTATACAAAATAAAAATTATATAAAACTGATCGGATTCGAATAATTTATAAGAAACTAAATTATTAAAAATATATATAATTAAATGATAAATTTTATACTTTTCCCCCAAAATAAATACAATCAACACACTAAACACGTTTTCTTTATTAATTTTTTTTATTATAAATAACAGTAGGTACGCTTGGAAACGAGGAATAAGATCGGAGCTTGGCTTGTAACAGGCTATCTATAGCGACCCATTAGTCCTCGAAAATTTTCCAACTTTGGGTCAGAATTATGGATTTGCAATACGGTTTGACTATATTATTGGGCTTTATTACGGGACGGACCGGCCCAATTTTCAAAGGATGTGTCTCAACGATCAAGCTTGAAATCTACAGCTACCTTTCTGCTTTGTGCTCAAAACACAAAAGAATTTGTAGGACAGCGTCCTACTATTTTGGATATTGGATTGCTTCTTGTTCTCGGGGTGTTGACGATTAACGAAACACGTAGGGATTTTTAAATGTTATTCTATTCTATTTGATAGAATGAATCAATCCAAGAATATTGGTAGAAACCCCTACTTGTTTCATCTTGAATATTTTGAGTGGTGAACGTTAACTGCTATGGAACATATGAAAAAGAAAAGGACTGTTCCAGATAATGGGACTGCATATATATAATAGACCATGTGTGAAGAATAAAGGTAAATGTGTAAAAGGTTATATGTACGTCAGCATTAAAGGATTATAGTTCCATTATGATTATCACTTCCACGTTGGCAAATAGATCAATTGTACTCTCCCGTGAGACATGTGCCGTTATACTTGATCATCACAAATAATGCTAATCAGATAGATTAAGTTATCTGTGTGTCAAATCTGAGTTAATTAGTGGGTGAATTTAAAAAAGGTGACCTTCCAGTTAATGGGAAGGCAGTTGGCACTGGGGCTGAGAAGAGGGTGGCGGTGCGGTGTGTGTTGTGCGTGAAGCCAGTGAGGACCGTGGAGTCGTGACTGAAAGGGACGTGTATGAGAGGCGCACGTACGTTCCCAGTAGGGCCCACTGGCTTTTTCCAGAGATGACACAATAGATGAGGTCCAGTGGGCCCCCATCGGAACCCATCCTCCTTCCGCGTTTGGGCCCCACTCATCCACCCTGCGCTCCACCACGTGTCACATCGGATTCCACCCTCAAGGATCGTTGAGCACGTCACGTCCGCTGCTGATGTGGACCGCTTCGCCCTTCATTTATCTACTTTCTTATTTAAATTTTCACCTTTGTGAATTTATTACGTTAAATATATTATATAAAAAAAAAATATTGAATTTCAAATCAATATAAATATTTTAAAAGATGAGGCATGGTTCTGTAGAGAAATTGAAACGTAAATTAATTATTTAAGAGCTCGGATACATCATGTAGGTATGATTAGAAATTTCTTTGGATAGAACTTAATTAATAAAGCGTGGGGTCCTCGGCTCATGACTGTAAGATAGCTGGATCCTGGTGTCAAATTCTGCATATAAAATAGTAACTGGGCCATATGGGATCAATGGCATAGTGGGTTTATGTACATATGGTTGAAATTTAAAATTCAAGTTTTTTCTTTCTTATAAATTATCCTGTCATTATTATTGAACTACAATTCATTAGCACTTTTTTCGTTATTCATCTTATTAAACAGGAAAAATGAAGAAAGAAAGAAATATTACTGTAGCAATAAGCTTATAATACTTGTGAAAGAAATAAAAATGACTGAATAAAAAAAAAAATACAAATACTAGATCATGCAATTAGAATCAATACAACTGTAAAAATTGTAAACATTTTTTATATTTAAAAATAATAATATTATAAGAGCATCTTCCTTTAGAATGCGTTATCTATAAAATGCATCTCTTAAATGTGAATCATTGATGAAGCATCCTTTTTAATTATGTGATAATTATTAGTGGAAGGGGGAGATGCAGTATTAATTATGGCGCATGAGTTATTGGGGGGCCACTGTGAATGATGCATTTTAATGTCAAATGAATCTTTGTTTGGCTTGAATATGACTTCCACTTTAACTTTCTAATTGTTACAATTCACAAATGGACACTAAGCATTTAATTTGTTCAACTTTTCAGAATTTCAAATTAAATCCCATATTTTGAAACAATTAAGGTTGCTGAGTTTTCTCAAGCCAAATAATAGTGATCTACCAATTGACATGTCTAAGAAATTAGATATTCATACTAAATCAATGTTCAAATTTAAATCATTCAAGTTACTGCGGTTTGTTCATGTGATTGGATCAGTGAAAATTAGCACAAAAAATCATAAATTTATTTACACTAATATTTTCATAACTCATGTTTTATAAGTGTGTTATGGATGTGTTATAAACTTAATATTTGCGTATGTCTAAAATTATTTAATTTATATTATTAGACGCGATTATAAGAAAAAATAAATAAATAAACAACAACTTTCCGAGATTTTAAAATATTATTGATAAAAAAGCTCAAATACTATTATATATTGATAATATCAAATTACCCTCCTTTCTTCTTAACTCACGAACAGAAGACTGTATGCCTCACAGACCCTAAACAATACATAACACTCTTTGTTTGACTAAAATTTTCATTTCTATTTTTCTATATCTTCAACTTTATCAAAATGAATGACGTAATTTTGTATGCAAAATTAAATATATCTAATTTAAGGTAAAATTTTTTGTGTAGCTATGAAAATTGATTGTACGAGTACAAATATTGCATTGTATATTAAAAGAAAGACATGTGATAATAACATGTCATACTATGTTAATTGCATGTCAATTTTAAATGATTTGTTATTTTTATATTTTAATTTTATTATTTTTAAATTTTATTTATGAGCCAAAAATTTTTTAAAAATTTTTCAATTTACTTCATTTTATTTTTCAGTAACTCGCACATAAATATTAATTTATAATTTTGTTAACTCACCCTATATTTTATTTCATTTTTCCAATAACTCAATAACTTATTAATTTTATTTTTATTTTTAATTCATGAACTAATGTTTTAAGGGCCACTAAAAAAATAAAAAAAGAGTAGATAAATTAAGTTTTTTAAAATTTTTAGATTTATAAATAAAATCTAAAAATATCAAGGTCAAAATGCAAATACAATAAATTATTTTTAGTTGATATACAATCAATATATTTTAATACATTACTATTACATTTTTTTTTCTAGACTTGCTATATAATGATTATACCATTACAACTAATTTTATAATTGCACTAAAGATGAAACCCTAACTTAAATATCATATTAAAATATGATTTACTACAATTGAAAGACATTTTAAGTTAAAATTTTATATAATGGCCATTTTTTTATCTTATATATATATATATATATATTATGTCTTAATTTTGTATATCCTCTACCTTTCAATATAAACTAACTTCGAATTAAATAAAAAAAAAGTTGTAATTATAACAACCAATCATTAAAAAAATAATTTAATTACAAATCTAATTTTAAAATGAAAAAAAAAGTACAAATTGAGATGAGAGGAGAATATATATATATATATATATATATTAAAAAACAAAAAATAAAACAAAAAGTGAGGTGGTGTGAATAGTGAATGGTGATGATGAGCATGGGACTCATGATTGAAAGTGGAACAAGAAGCAGAAGAATGCAATCCTATTATTGTTTTTATTATTATTCTTAAACACAGAGACAGGGAAAGTTGGCAAAAGTTAGTTCGACTTTTCTCCAACTTCCATGCCTTGCCACGTGGCACAACTCACCCCCCCTGGAACCCACCACCCCCTTCTCATTCACTACATGTGTAGCTGCATACCTGTTAATGTTAGTTGAGTTTTAATGTTTTTTTTTTTGTGTAAGACTTTACTACATCGCCAGCTCAGAAGATGATGATTCTAATACATACGTTATTAACGTGTTATTCATAACTAATTTAAATCTTGTTTCTTTATAATAAACATTTCAATATTATATAAAAATATTTTAATTATATCTTCATGAAGATAAATGAGTATGACAACTTAATAGCAAAGGCCAGTTAAGTTTAATTCCTTCGATTAAAAATCAGAACTCTGATAATCAACGCTAAAGATTTAGTCAATGGCAAAATTGTTTTTCTTTCAAGGGATAAAATTAGATGTGTGTTGTTTTTAATTATAAATTAATTACGATTTTAATACAAGGACTTAAAGATGTTAAATTACATCCATTATATTGTAATAAATAAAACCCCCAAACATCAACTAATTTATCCTCTGACAATCATAATAATTTTTAAACGTTAATCTTACTTGATAATTAGTAACATTTTTTATTTTTATTATATTTTAAGAAAATTAAGTGCTGTGTTTTAAAATTGGTGTAATTTAAGTTATTTTTTAATTTTTGAGATGATATGGAAATTTCTTATGCAATAATATTTAATGAATTTGTAATTAGTATATTATTTTTATGTACATTATATGTATGGCTGTAGTTAATTATTATTATTATTATTATTATTAAAATTGAATATTTATTCCATAAATTCTTTTAAAAGTGTAAAACACCTACATCAACTAAATAACCTGTGACAATCATATTAACTTTTAGACGTCAATTTAATTGATAAGTAACCATTTTTTTTATCATTATGATAGTATGAATTATGGTTTTAAAATTTGTGTAATTAAGTTACTGTATAAAAACTTAAGCAAATTTATAATTAGTATATTAATTTTAAATACATGGTATGGGAGTAGTGTTATATGTAATTAATTAATTAATTAATTATTAGTACCATAAAAAGACATAAAATAATATAAATGGCGCGCGTGAAATTTTGGATGGCAGTCACGCACAAATATTCCGTTTTCCCCCTTAAAAGCATATAAGTGATCCGCTTCACTATTCTCATGAAAAAGCTAACGGAAAAAGCCAGAAAAACAAACCCGATATTATTATAAAATGATGAACTTTAAAGATTTGAATCTGTTGGGAAAACCCAAAGCCTTCAACCTAAGACTACAACTGATAGTATTAGTAGTAGTGGGCTCACACACACACGCACAGTGTTGATGTGTTCATGCTTTCATAGTTTAATTAATTAATTAATTAATTAATAGAGATTCTGAGGTCTCTGGTGTTCTGTTCCAAGTAATAACGCAAGCACTTCACTTTTTCTTCAACTTTTGTGTAGTGTTGTGTTGTGTTGTGTCGTGTGCTGTGTCTGATTTATATTCCCATTCATCGTAAGACAGAAAAGGTTCCTCCAACCGAATATACGTTTGCAGAGTGCTTCTGCTTTTTGGCTATGCCTCCTCCCTCCTTCACTGCTTTTCTTGCAGTAAATAATTAATTAATTAAATAAATGACTTTTACTTTTGTTCCTCTTTCAAAATCAAAAATATTATTATTATGTTTCGTTTGCGTGAATTGGTTATCCTAGGAATTACTTGCCACACTTGCTTCTTCGTTCTCTCTGAAAGATAATAGTATTTAATTTTGTCAATTATTTTATTATATACTTTTTAGAAGTTAACGACGTGCTCGCTTGTGTGGAATATACTGTTAGGAATATGATAAATGAAATGTTATAGATAGATAAGTATGGAAAAAAAAAATTATAGGGAGGTTTAAAATAAGAAAAAAGAACAAATAGAAGATAATCTTAGTTTTGACTCTTCATTCTGTAATCAGAGAAGAATTTTAGATAAAGTTTAAAAAAACCCCTCCCTATAAAATATTTTTTCCATACTTATCTATCTATAACATTTCATTTGTCATATTCCTAGCATATACACACTCTAATATTGAATGAGTGAAGAAAATATTTGATCAATGCAATAAATTTTGTCATAGTCGGACCAACTTACTTTTAATTGATTAGTTTTTTCTTAATCAAAATTCAAAATTAAATATTGTTACAATCTTAATCATAACAATAAATATGTCCATTAACATAATTCACATGAATTATATTTCAACACAAATTTAAATTTAAATCAAACACAAACAAGTCAGTATTTTTAATCATTAGAATTTTCACTATAAATTTTAAATGTTATATAATTCTGATTAATTGGTTAATACTTAGTTTAGTCAAATTCTCATATAATTAATTTAGTTACGGGGTCGATTTTGGTTGAATCAAATCAATTTGAATTTTTAAAGAATAATAAGAGTAGAGAATACAGTTACGTGGTTTGAGGACTCTTTGAATCATTTATAAATAAAATTTTGTCGGTGTTTAAACAATTTCCATTGATTGGATAACAAGGAATAATAAGGTGTGTGGCATGAGGTTGCTAGCTTTTCGCAACTAAATCACTTTTTGAGATATTTAAATATAATAATAATAATAATAATAATAGCAAGAAAAACAAATTTACAAAAATCTTTAAAAAACTAAATAATAAAAGAGTTTTATATCTTGAAAGATAAGTTTCTCGTAACATTACACTCTTCCTTGAAAATTCTCAATGCCAGTATATCAATTTTGAAAAAAAATTATTTTTTAAAAATAGATGTTGAATTTCTGATTCCAAAAATTTTCAGCAGTGTAATTTCACACGCAAAAGAATGCATGCATTCGTCGATGTATTATTATTTTTTATTTTTAATTTTATTGATGAAGAAATTGACTGGAGAAAAGAAATGGGGTGGGAAAGCGTGAGTGGAAAATGATAGAGCGATATAAGCCAAGGACACCTTATCCAGTGAAAGTGGCGTCACGTGACACGTGGCAGCGGGGGGTGATCTGTAGATAAATGGCCAAATGGAAAGGGAAAATTAAAGAGTGAGTCAGAGTGCAAAGATGAATCACTGCACACATAGTGAAAAAGGAGGCTGAACAATTAGCACGGAAGTGGCTACCAAATCAAAAGCAGAGCCTTCTGTGTGGAAAAAGTTTTTGAACACAAAACTCAAACCCAAACCTTTTCAAATGCTTTTTTTTTTTTTTTTTTTAAGTTTCATGGGTAAATTTATTTATAAATCTGAAGATAGATCGATAAATTAATAATAACAATAACGTGTCCTCCCTTTTCGTACAATCTTTTTTAATCTCATTTCAAATTTATATATAATTTAGTTGAGTCTCGATTAAAGTTGTATAAAATTGATTTTAAATCAATGTAATTTAGTCAATCATAATTTTGGTTAAATATAAATTTGTATGAATGTGATTTAAAATTTTTTATTTAAAAATTAGATTTTTTTGGTAATATAATTCATCAGAAAAATATAATTTTAGTTATTTTAGTCTTTTATTTTAATCAATTTGATTTTTAAAGACAGAGAATATTAAAATAATTGTTTAAAAATAAATATTTTTCAAAAACTAACTATCGTTTCTTGCAATTAGAAAACTAAATTAATTTACATGTTCATATTTTGAAAACAATTTAATATAAAAAAAACTTATATAAAATTAAATCTTTGTTGTTTTGTTTCCTAATTAAACACGTCTTTGGTTATTTAATAATATTATGACATGTATGAAATTGTTACAAATAATTATTTTATTTTAAAATTAAGTTATACATTATAATTAGTTTATCAAATACTTGTCATATTTTAATTACACAACAGTATAGCAAAAATATGAAAAATTACATATAAGTGCAATCCTTTTAATATTTTTATCTTTTGAAAATTAAACTAATTTTTAACCCAAAAATAAAAATAACATTTTTCTGTTTACAAAAGTTAGTTTTTTATGCTTCACACAAATAGGAGGGTTGAGGACAAAAATGATATTAAAACAATGTAACATTAAATGGAACAAAATTATTTATAGGATAGACACACTGCAAACAAACTCGTCAAATTCTTAAAAGGACTAAACCAAAAGGGAATCTGAAGTCACTTTTAGACTCCGTTGTTGAGCCACTTGGAATCCATAAGGAAATGAATTCTTTACGTCTATAAATTTTAAACGTAGGTGGTGTTAATAAAATTTGGATTGTTAGATAAAAATTTAATGTTTTAAATTTTATAAAATTGATAAATACTATTTAATATTTGTTAAAATATGAATCATTAGATAAAAATTTAATAATTTAAATTTTAAATGTTGAGAATACAAATATAAATAATCCAAATCTAATCCGTAACGTTTTTTTCTTTTAACCTTTTAAGGAAGCAAAGTCGGGGGAGAGAGGAGGGAGAAGTAGCAGAAAATTGGAAGGTTTTAAAAGGGAAAGCTTGAAAGGAGGAGAAATTAATATTGTAAGGACATATGGGAGGGTATGGCCACTCCTGCTACATCAAAGTGGAAAACTAAACCACCCCACATTTGAAGTGGCTGTTGCTTATGCCTTCATTTGCTTCCAATTCACATTATATTACTCTTTTGGCAATCTCAATTTGGCCACATTCACACGTTTCCTTTTTTTTTTTTGCTTAAAAATCTATTTAACTTTAGTGCATTAATTTTAAAATATAGTAAAAATACTTCATAATCTTTTGAAAAAGTACAAAATAGTCTATATCAAATGAAACTAAGTTAATATTTTTATTGTGTGTCTAGTCTAACGGATGAGAGATTCAAAAATCTGTTTACATGTATAAATAGAGGTTTGTCTTACAAATATTTTTGTTTGGTTTTTATGTTTGATTTTTATCAAAATTAATTTTACCCTCCAAATCTTTCACTTGAATAGAAGTAAAAAGAGCTTATTTATGCATTAGATGAATAGTATATATAGTAAAACTTAATTTTTAAAGGAAAGTATCCAAACATAAATTATAGTCATACAAAATCAAGTTTAGCCAAAATCAATTTAAAAAATTAAGTTGACCAGAAATCAATTAGCCAACACTTAATTTGTTTAAATATAAGGGATATTTTGTTATATATTTTTTTCGACTTGATATATTAAAGTTGCAATCATTACTTCAAGAGGTAAGACAAATTGATTTCATAATTTTATTTTCAAAACTTAAACTCAAGTTGATAAAAATATATATAATTTAATATTTTTCAAAGATATATTGTATTTTCTCAACGAAGATTTGATATGTAACCTTTGTATAATAATTTTAAAATATAATAAAATTTCTAGTAATTTTTTTTAAATATAAATAATTTAAATGGAATTTAAATTTCTTGTTTTAATTTCTTATAATATAGTAAATGGCTTTTTCTATTTTCAAATTGATATATTAAATTTTTATTTTATTTTCAAAATATAATTTATAAAAAAAGTTAAAAGAGATATATCACCCATGAATTCACCTCTCTCCACTTCAATATATATATATATATATAATAGTAAATTAAAAGGGTGTGACCTTATTCTTGTTGGGCTATTAATCCAATTAGGAAGGTAAAGTTGGGGATACATGGTGGGGTGCTTTGCCTTATTTAAGTTCATATGGAGTGAATGTGAAGGTGCATCCAACTAAGTACTTGGGGTCATTATTAAGTCAAATCGATGAACTGTCTTTCAGCAGTTCGTATTGGTTTACATCCATTGTGGACATTGACCCAAGCCAACAAACTCACCCTACCTCTATCCCCATTTATTTTACTTTCCCATAATATATTTTTTAAAAAAATTAGTTTATTAAAAGGGCATCCACCATTGCAGGATAATGCTTGCTTCATCATTTTATCATCTCTATTTTTGAGTGCGCAATGGAGGGAGAGGACTAGGGTTTATCCGTTTCAAATGGGAACTTGATAAGGGTTATTATCATTATTGGGAATGATATAATTTAATTACCAAAGTAAACATATATCAACTTGGTACTTTAATATCGGACCAGTATGGTGACATGTAAATGTACCCCAACAAGTAATTTTAAAATTCTTGTATCTCTATCTTCATTTCACTTTTTGTCTCTTAAATGATAATTCCTTTGTATTTAATTATATAGAGTTAGCAAAATTAACGTATCTCATAAAGAAGGCCCATTTTAAGGTTACACATATCAATGCCTCTCTGTAAAATATCTGATCATTCTTATTTATTTACGCAATTTCTCACACATTCATTAAGAACCACCATTTATTGCCACGTTTAATAGAAAATTAACTTTGAAGTGAAAATTACCGACATGTCTGTATTTAAAGCTGATATGCACAAAGATACATTTGGTTATTTAATGGTCGCCACAAATTAGGTAAAACAAGAAATTCAATTACTATTAAAAATTTCAAAGAAAGAAACTAATCCACGGACTTGAATGACTATAAAAAAATTATTTGAACAACATCTGAAATAATAAATTAGGATATTTTAAATTAATTCAGTTGTTCTTTTTTTTTTAATAAAAAAAAGAGAAAGGACTGAAGAGCAAAAATAATGATTCATAAAACCGAAGCTGATTACAGTAACAAAATCTTACGCAGATATAAATATGAATTACTGTTGGAGTAAATTAGGTTCTGAAATTATTTTAAAAAACAAGAAAATTCCATTAAAATCATACAATAAAATTATATACAATTTGGGTTCAATTATATGCATAATGAGCACATTTTTATGGGGGGGAAAAATACTAATCCAAGGTATGAGCTGGATCCACTCCTCCAGGGGTGACCCAACTTTGAATATAATATTTATATCAAAAAAATAATTAAAAGCAAGAAAACAATTTACGAATAATTAATAAAAAAAGGATAAAATAGTTGAGAAATTCAGCGGGTGACAAGGACAAGGCGGGCAAGGACTTAATAATCTGAGACTCAGAAACAAAAATATTTTATATATTTATAAATTTTCTTTCCCTGAAATATCGAATTCGCCTTTTCCCATTCCTTCTTCTCCGATTCCTGCGTGCTTCTCAGTTTGAGTACGTTGAATTTGGAACTGAGGTTCAGCATCTTCACAATATCGCTACTTGCACGCCAAATTCAACTATGTGGAATCACTAATAAGTGTTCTTCTCTTCTGTTTCATGATTTTTCTGTGCTTGTTGTCTTGCTTCTATTTGGATCTTTGAAAGGATGAATCTGAGCAACGGCATGGGATCTATATCAGCGACTGGCTCTAGTGCGACTTTGAAGTCCGGCGACATCGTCTCCGACCAGTTTCCGGCGGGTCTACGTGTGCTGGTAGTGGATGATGATCCCACGTGCCTCATGATACTCGAGAAGATGCTTCGCACTTGCCTCTACGAAGGTGCTCGATCGGTTTTTTGTTCAACCAAGATTTACTTTTTTCCTATCTGTTTTCTCTTTGAGCTCTTCGATTTCGTTTTGCTGATTTGAGTGAAGAAGTTATAAGAAAAAGATGAAAGACTACTCTAACTTTTGCTCAACGTTTATGAGATAAAAGATGCTTGTTGGCGATCATTTCTTGCCTATTGTTTTTCAATTTTGGCTCATACTCTGTTGCTTGAAAGATTATTACACAAAACGGTTTATCTACAGCTCTGTAATTTCAAATTCGCGTGGCATCTTTCTATTGAAGTTTACTTTTGAAGCTTTTGACTTCGTTTCTTACGCTTCGAGTGCTGTTCCTCTGCATCTTGAGATGTCAGATTTGTATATTTCTGGCGAACCATCTCAATTTTAACTGATGAATAGATGCCAGATTTATGTATTTGTTTTCTTTATGGATTCTTTGAAATGGTTCTGTGTTTTGAGGAGTGATTGTGTTTGCTTTTTGAGTCCATTTCAGTTACGAAATGCAATCGAGCTGAGATTGCATTGTCACTATTAAGAGAGAACAAAAATGGGTTCGACATTGTTATAAGCGATGTACATATGCCAGACATGGATGGCTTCAAACTCTTAGAGCACATTGGGTTAGAGATGGACCTTCCTGTTATTAGTGAGTATCTAGTTGGATCAAATTAGATCTATTGAATATATTGATATAGATACTGAGCTACTCACATTAACATATTATGTATGATAATTGCAGTGATGTCCGCAGATGATGGGAAGAATGTTGTTATGAAAGGTGTGACTCATGGTGCTTGTGATTACCTTATAAAACCTGTGCGCATTGAGGCTTTGAGGAATATATGGCAACATGTAATTCGGAAGAGAAAGAATGAATGGAAGGATTTAGAGCAATCAGGTAGTGCTGAAGAAGGAGATCGACAACAAAAGCCAACTGATGAGGTAGATTACTCATCCTCTGCAAATGAAGGCAATTGGAGAAACACAAAGAAAAGGAGGGATGAGGAAGAAGAAGCAGAGGAGAGGGATGACTCATCGACATTAAAGAAGCCGCGAGTTGTGTGGTCAGTTGAGCTCCATCAACAATTTGTGGCTGCAGTGAATCAGCTAGGAATTGACAGTATGTATTCTCTACCTACGTCCTTGAATGAATTTGTTCTTGCCCTTCCATCTTTCTTGCTTTTCCATGCAAACTCATCTGTCACTACAAATCAGTGCCTTATCTAATGCGTAACTCTACATGTCTATTGCTGAATTTTTAGACAAGGATCGTGACTCATGAAACTGTGAAAGCCTTAACAATAATAATTTAACTACTTGAGTCTTGGGTATTCGATGAAAATATGTCGCATCATCCCGCCTACACTTTTCAGATTGTTTACTAATAAACAGATCGGTCTTTATACTATACTAGTCAGTATTTCTACATAACAAAGATACAATTTGAGTGGTAGCTTTAGCAGTTTGTTTTATTTTCAAGATAGATTTCTCCCCAAAATATGTTACTTGAATAGCTTTTGTCTGAAGAACTATGGTTTCTCTCCTTGCTTAAATTTACTGATTTATATGACACACACACAAACATATAATTACTCACACGTTTTCAAATTTGAAAATATGCAGAGGCTGTTCCTAAAAAAATTCTGGAATTGATGAATGTTCCTGGGCTCACTAGAGAAAACGTTGCTAGCCACCTCCAGGTATGGTAGTTTTATGTCACATGTGAAGGAGTTAAGCATAAAAATTGTGATCACTATGCTACTTCAAGGAGCTAACTCTTTTCACTTGCCTGGTTTTTGGTACAGAAATATCGCTTGTATCTTCGAAGGCTGAGTGGTGTTTCTCAACACCAGAGTAACTTGAACAACTCTTTCATCAGCTCACAAGAGGCTAGTTTTGGGGCAATTCCTTCACTTAATGGAATTGATCTTCAAGCTCTTGCAGCTGCTGGCCAGCTTCCAGCACAAAGTCTGGTAACACTTCAAGCGGCAGGACTAGGTAGATCAACTGCAAAAGCTGGCATACCCATGCCCCTTGTTGATCAAAGGAACCTTTTCAGTTTTGAAAACCCAAGATTAAGATTTGGAGAAGGGCAACAGCAGCATCTGAGCTGTAGTAAACCAATGAACTTACTTCACGGTATCCCTACCAACATGGAGCCAAAGCAACTTGCTAATTTGCATCAATCTACTCAATCCCTGGGTAGCTTGAATATGCGAGTCAATACTTCTCCTGCACAGAGCAACCCCTTATTGATGCAGATGTCTCAATCACAACCAAGAGGTCATATGCTAAGTGAAAATACTGTGTCTCATGTTCCCAGACTTCCAACATCTATGGGGCAGTCTACAGTGCCAAATGGAACCCCCAGTGGTGTTCTGGGCAAAAATGGGATTGCTGATAATCATAGAGGAGCTGCATATAATCCAGTTCCCCAAACCTCTTCCATTATGAGTTTTCCCGTGAACCAAACCACAGAAATGTCCGCAAGCAGTTTTCCTCTTGGAAGCACTCCAGGTATATCAAGCATCACGTTAAAAGGAACATATCAAGATGGAGTTGCTTCTGGAATGAAAGGATCTTCTGGATTTGTTTCAAGTTATGATATCTTTAATGAACTGCACCAGCAGAAACCCCATGATTGGGAGATACAAAACTTGGGCCTGACTTATGATGCCTCTCAGCATGCAAATCCTTTACAAGGTAACGTTGATGTCTCACCATCAGTTTTTGTCCATCAGGGTTTCTCTTCCACCCAACAGACTGGACAGAATAGAGATGCTACTTCCATTGGAAAGGCCATGTTCTCCCTAGGGGAAGGCATGGAACCAGGTAATTTCCAAAATATCGGTCAACATCAGGGTTTCCAAAATACGCTTCTTGCTGATAATTCTGTAAGGGTTAAGACTGAAAGACTTCCCGATGCTAGCTCTCAGGCTAACCTCTTCCCTGAGCATTATGGGCAGGAGGATCTTATGAGTGCACTTCTTAAACAGGTTGGTTCTTACCAACCTCCCTTAACCCCGTAGTATTAATATGCTTCCTTGCAGTTTTTGGTTATACTCATCAAAAGTCATCTATATTTCTTGCAGCAAGAAGGCATTGGACCAACCGAGAATGAGTTTGACTTTGATGGATATTCCATGGACAACATTCCTGTCTAGAGCAGATGCTGCCAGTTCTCTTTCGGATTGGAGTTTCCAATGTAAATAATTTGTTACATATGGACTTTCATTCTGCAATTAGCTAGTTCGGATCTGAGTTTAGATTGTCCAAGGAACAGAATTTGGTTGATGTCACAAAATCAAACTTCTGAGAGTAGCATGCTATGATGGCTTACTCTGCATGCTCAGGATCATTTAAATTGTTGGTTGAGATGCATCAACTACGTGGTACAAATGCATTTATGCAAAAGGCATATATGCAATTTTTGACTGGTTGTGATTAGCAAAATTCCTATCAAGTTTCAAATTTTAGGGTGTTTATGGAAATATGTTGGGTTAGGCAGGGGATTGCAGCAGGTTTTGAAACATACGAGGACTCGTAGAAGCATTTCTAACTTGAATAACAATCTATGTTGATCTTTGCCCTTCTTCCGTTCTCAAGTTTATTTTCTTCAATTTAAGCAAATGAATGCTGTAAGAATGTAAATATTCCATTTGGTTGTTCAAGACCTTTGGCCTTGGCTATTCTTTCAAGGTTGTTTCTGTACTTTAATATTGCTTCTGCTTCAGCTTTTGCTGATTTGCTTTTTTCATAATTATGTCATGCACTGCATGTACTTGAACATGATTAAATACTCCGGCGGGAGATATATGGTCGCCGCCATGCAAGAGAGTGATTATGGGGCTGTCTGTGGTTCACCCATTTTCTCTTTCCCATTCTACAAGAAATTTTCGATTTTCCAGAGAGATCTTATGATACTTTCTTAGAATTAAATAAATTATGTTGATCTCGTATATATATGTCAGCTTAACCAAAGTGAGATTCAATGTAAAAATGTACTTATATATTTATCTTTTCTAAAATGAATGTATCTCAGAAATTTTCTTTGCAGTTCTCTCCTGTATTCGTGCAGTGGTTCGACAGGTGCCTGACGAATATATTCTTTTTTGGTTTCCCCTTATGTCCGAATATTCGAGGTTACCTTCAATGTAAGAATGTAGATAATGGGATGAAGATTTTGTCAACGGCATTTACATTTTGGTGGTGCTCACGTCACGAGGCACATGTACATTAAAGTGACTGGCCTTGGTAACGATACCACTCATATTATTAATCACAGTTAAAAATAAACCCACTTTCATGTTATCCACATCCGCTTATCATTATATTAGCCGTCTGTAATTGAATATATTATATTTTATTGTCCATAATGCTTTAATTCAATTAGTTAGTTTGAAATTAATTTAATCAAATGCGAGTGTGAATATCAGTTATTGAATCCATACCTCTAGGTGTTAATTTTCAGACCTGACAAATATGGCTATTATTTAATTTTGGATGATCATAATTTTATAAATTTGATTATTGTCAAATAATTTTATATCCGCATAATTTATATTTAAAAATTTTTATATAAAAATTGAGTTTTTGTCGTTAAAGTTATTCATCTAAAGCAATAATAATTTTTTTTATACATAAATTTAAACTAAAGATTTAAGGACCAAAATAATTTTAAAAAAATTTTAAATGTCAAATTGAATGAAATTATTTGTACCACAAATTCTCAATTCGGTGCGTGCAAAAGATAAAATGTAAGCATAAGTTGAGCCTTCCAACATATCTTGATGCAGGGGACAAGGTGTAGCATAATTTTTTTGACAAATACCTTGGGAGTTCAATTATACTTTGCTCTAAAATTTTCTTTTGCCAAAAAGAAAAAATGTATATTAAAAAAAGAAGAAGAAGAATCTTGCTTGAAATAATACTGTATGGTAGCAATAGGAAAGGAAATTAATCAAATTTTATCTATATTCAAAACAATCTTTGACTATAAGTTGAACCGGTTTTATCCAGAAAGTGTTCAAATTAAAACCTGGTCGATCATCAATTCATTCTCTTAATTTCTCTTAATATGATAATAATCAATTCCAATCTTCAAATAGTAATTTAAAGAGAGGAACGCTCGTCTATATCAGCTATGGTTCCTCCTCCATCAAGACTAAAGAATCCAGAAAAGATGAAGAAAAACAATTAACCATAAAATACATGAAGAGAAGAATATACTACGTCTGACAGAAATCTACATTCTTCCGAACTATATGTAATCACTCTCGAAAGAATCAAATAAACTGAATTTAAATAAGATATACAGCATGAATGCTACAACAACAGCAAGACTTGATGAACTTTGCCACTATAACTGCATCATGGTGATGAACAGTGTCAGTGTTAGGATCACTGAGGTGGCCAAAGAAAACTCATTCCTGAAACCACTGCTTGGAAACACAGAAGGAAGAGAGCATTCCTCCCCATTGAAGAAGACTTTAGTGGGAAACCCATCTCCACCAACCACATTGATTCCAGGAGTAGTTTTCTTTGTAAATGAGATTACTGACTGTTGCTTACCAGGAACCCTAGGATCTCTCCTAGGGTCTTCCCCATCTGTTTCTGCCACAAGGTAGTTCAATCCTGAATCACCTTGCATCATTATAGTGTTATTTACTCCCTCCAAGGCGCTTGCATTGAATGAATACATCTTCTCAAAACCTGCAGTAGCTTTGTCCATTTGTACTGCAGCAAACCAATCTGCAAAATCAGTCTCACCCCAGTTGAAGATTGTGACCCTCGCAGTCCAACCTTTGCTATAGTCTGTGAGCACATGCCAATTGATCGTCACACCGCAGTTATCACCACAGGGCATTGGGTTTGGCACTCTAAAATCTTTCAAACCAGCCCAAGTAACAGCCATGGCACTCCGATTCTCGAAAGGAACAAGAAGTGCCTCTGCTGGAAGCAACATAGCTGGTGTTTTTGTACTGCAAGTTCTTTCTGTGTTGCTGGAGCATCCACAAGCACATGTATTGCAAGGAATGACTGACTCATTGTAATAAGCAGAAAATGAGACACAGCATTTTCTTGCTGTCCCCTTGTCCTTTGTTATATTGCACACAACCTGCCAGCTAGCAATTGCAGATTTGTTTGAAGGTAAGCCTGTGGAATCTGGGTTTTCACTAGGACTCACTCGAGCCGGAGGGCTACATTGATAGTCAGGGTTGAGTGTGCCACTTATCTTCCAGTTTTCTGGAGGATTGAGCACAGAGCGATTGAGGTCTGGTGGCATTTTGAAGACCTGCATTTGGAATCTTGAAGATGACTTACTGGGGTCCATTGATGGTGGCAAGATAGTACCATTGCGGCAGCAAAATGGAATTTTTCCAAGGTCTGAATCATTGAACTTTGTGGGGGGGAGGTCGATTATCGTTGGCCTTCTTTCACAATTCAACACACTGGCAAAGTCAAGATCCTGGTAGTGTCCACCTTGCGAGCCAAAGATACAGTCAGAAGAGTCCACGACAGACGGATAAGCACCCTTCATTGCATAGATAAACTCTTGCCTCATCCATTGCCAGCTTAATCTCCAGTTATCAAGACGACCAAGGGAATTATGGTTTGAGATTGTAACCTCAGCCCAGTAATTGGAATCATAAGTACTGATCACATCATACATAATCGTAAGATCACCACTCTGGCGGGGTAGAAATTCATCATTTGTGTTGATGTTTGATCTGGAATTGGTATCTCTTGTGCAACAGACATGAATCACATTCTCCCCTGAAAGCCATACACAGGTTCTTCAACACTTAGTCCGCAGCCTAAAGCATACTCTGTTCATAAATTTTGCTGTCTTGTATCATCATACGCCTAATTTTTTTTTTCCCCTATCTTGATACATACACCCAGTCAAATAATCTAAGATCACACAGACATAAATAATTTTTTTTCTAAAAACAACCCTATCTAGATGGGAAATAATTTCAGGAAAAAAAAAAAAATTCAGCTTTGAAAAATGGCAATAATTAATGTAGACTTGGATAGGTCTACTAAAGTAAGCTAAAGTGTCAAAGAATTAACCATTTACAATTAGATATTATAAAATGAATTTTGAGAACTATAAATCTGAATATAAGTCAGGGATGAATTTAAGATTTTATTTTAAAGAGTTGAGAAGTTTGGAAATTAAATATTTGAACTAGATGAGTTAAATGCTTGCAATCTAGAGAATGTTACATAAAAATCCATCCTGATATGAGTATGTTACCATATGAATACTATAATGCGAAAAGATAAGTAATGTTGATACAAATGTTGAATAAGTGTCGAACACTTGGGCTCAGATTTTGAGGTGTTGGTTTTTCATGCTGCCATCCAATTTTGCAAACACTGATCCTATTCTTTACAAGAAAAGAAGGGACTAAAACACAAAACAGAGAAATAACAGATATCTCATCTCAAGTCAACCGGCAACAAAATTTTTGTGCACAGAACCTCAAACAGAAGCATTAAAATCATATATGAAGCAAAAATGGAAGGTACCTTGACTGGTGGGCCTAGGACAAGCAAATCCATCATTAGCGAGAGTGAGGTTCGACGGCATCGGCACAGCCGGCGGCGCCACTCCGTACTGTGTCCCCACTAATTTGATCTGAACCTGCATCTGCTCCAAGTCCCCTGCAGTCTCCGCCGCGGTCTTGAGGTCGGTCATGGGGGACCCTGCAAAAACGGTGCCGTTTCCGACGCCGGCAGGGAGGCTAGTGCCATCGGCGAGCACTGCGTTCGATGCAGAGACCAAATACTCGTCGTGCTGAAACCCCACATAAACCTGCCAGGACTTGAGCTCGTCCAGTCCGTTGTTGAGCACAGTGAGAGTAGACTCGAACCGGTATGGCTGTTTCGCCGGATCGGAGACGTTCGGAGTCAGCCGTCTTCCGTCGGTGTAGTTGTACGACAAGAATATCCCGTTGCAGGAATCGGCGGATTGAGCCGAAGAAAGCGACAGCGTTATTCCAAAGAAAATGAGAAAGACGGCGACTTTGAGGACGAAGCAGGGGGCACGGAAATGCGAAGCCATGTTGGGTTGGGGTTTGCTTAATGGTTTGAAATTCGAAATTTGAAGAAGAAGAGGAAGGAGAAGAGAGAGTTGGTAGTAATTAATTTAATTTAGATGACAGTCTTTTGAGAGATTCAAATTTTCTGCTACTGAAACGTTCCATGGTTTGCATGAAAAGACTTGAACAGTTCTTCTACCTGCTTTAATTTGAAGTGGTCAACGTTGATGAACACGGCTTTTGACCTTGTTTTTGTGCTTTGTGCTTTGTCCCCTTCCCAGTTCATATTGCCATTTGCCAATAACGTCGACTTCTTGACTAATGGCCTTTTTTAAACTAGGTGTAGAGGAGATGAATGATTTAATTTCAAAAATATTTTTTAACTAAAAAATTTTAATTCCATAATTTGAAGTTCTAATTCAATGAAAAAGTTGTGCTAGAGAAATTTCTTCTAATTAATAACAGTGATATCTACTTCAAAAAAAAAAAAAACAGTGATATCCATTAGGTAAATTTTACAAAGGATTAGACTTATATGGAATTGTTTATATTTTTGTTATATTATTTTTTTAGTTAAAATATGATAAGTATTTGATTGATTAATAATAATGTTTAATTTAATTTAAAAATAAAATAATGTTCCACAATAATTATATAAATATTTATTATGTTGTAATTAGATAACAATATAATAAAAATATAAGGAATTATATATAATTTTTTTTTTTTTTACAAATTATGACTACATTTTGGATAAACTTTGCATAAATCACTTAATTTTAGAGAAAAAAAAATATCATATAAGTAAGTCCAAGTCATAATTTAATGGTTATGTGTTTATCAGCTATGAGAAATTTATTTAAGAAAGTGATCACATTGATTAAGAGAAATTTTTGGACGGCTAAAATTGAGAATAAAATGATTTTTAAAAAGTAAATCATTTATTTACCCAAAATAGAATAATCTAAAAGAATAAATTAGGAGAGAAAATTACGGGTTTAGTTCGTAATACCCACATATATAGTCTCTTAATTTAATCTTTAAAAGATTATACTCCTTCCAATTTATTTTCTTCAACTTTTGTATCCTATCGAAACGGTCCTCTCCCACGTAAAATTTGGTGTGCCAAATAGAACAATTAGATTGGGAGAGAATATGTGGAGAGTAAAGCTTAAATAAACTCTAACAAGTATTTTGCACTAATTAATCTTATTAAATTTGGGATGACAAAAAAGTTATTTGACTTTGAACAATCAAATAAAAATATCATAGACCCAGGCGAATTTTTATTAACATTATCAAAAATAAAAGCTCAAGAAATTAAAAAAATACGTGCAAAAATGAATATAACAATAACTTGTAACATGGTCCTATGAACATATTATATGGGCTCCACATATTCATATACTCAATAGGACAAAACAATTGACAATTAAACCTATTTTATGATAAAATAAAGATTAATAATTTTAATTGTTCAGAATCTACCAAAAAAAGAATATACTAGCAAGAGAGAATATCATATTTATAAGTGTAAATATTGTAAACATATCGACACAATAGATAAAGCTGAAGAAGAAATTGATAAACTTCTAATTTCAACAAACATCCTTGAATAATAAGAAAAAAAAAAAAAAGAGAGCGAGAAAGAAAAAAAGATACTAAAAAATACTTAAAGCAACTGAAAGAAGCAAAGCAAAAGCAAATGACTACCAATAGAAGAAAAAAAATAATGGTACATCAGCTTAGCCAATAATAGGAATTTGGAAGGATAACAATAAAAGGCGCAAGGACATAACATAGCCAACAATAGGAATTTAGACAAACAATAATCAAAGGCACAAGGACATGGCAAAGCAATAATGAAGGAAACTAAAGATAATAAGGAATAGTAGAATAGGAACAAATTTGGAATATCCCACCTATATAAAGCCTTGCAATTTTCATTTTAAATCATCAAGCAATAGAGCATTGAGCATTGCATGCTTCCTTGAATTTTTTGGAGTATTCAACCTTCTTAGTTTCTCTCTCCATAATGTATCCCAAATAGTTTATCAATAAAATACTTTTTGATTAATTTTGAATCTATCATATGAAGTTCCCAAGTTCCTTATCATTATTTATTCATTGATTATCATAGCCAACTAAAAGTATAAAATTCTAAATTTCTTATAAGAAATTAAGGGAATTATTTTATGAAACCTGGTCAATATGTTATGATTCCATCGATTGATTATCAGCAAATTATTGTTTATCTTAATGTTATATTAAATTATAGATTGAATATACTTTTGGTAGAAAACGAAGGAAGGTTGTGTTGTATTAAACTAAAGAAGAAATGTCTTACTACTAAAGCATGTAAAAAACTTCTGCATGAAAGATGACAGAGTTCCCTTTATCATTTGATTTGTTATCGGTCAAAGATTAATCCATAATTGATTCTAATATTCCTATAAGTAATAATAATTGTATATGAGTTAGAAATTCAAAATTGTAGGACTATTGATTTGAAAAAGTATTTCAAAGATTTAATTTTTTGGTAGAATAATGCCAAGTACAATGAATTGTCATATTGTTATATATATATATATATATATATATATATATATATATATATATATATAGAGGTGTGAATTCACAGGTTTGAAATGCTATGATGTCAGAAGGTGTGAAATTTGTTTGCGTGAATACATGGGAAGGCCTGGAAGGTGAGTGAGTCTTTGTATAAACGGAAAGGGGTAAACGACTATGTCCAAATATACACATTTGGGATTGGGGAACAAGTCCCACCTCTATTCATAAATATTTTTTTTTCAAAAGGTAATCTTTGGAGTTTGAACATAAAATTTGAGTTTGGCATCCGTCATTTTTTATTGGAAGTTAAATAAATTTTAAAATAACCTAATATTTCGTTGATAAACATTCACCAATTTAATATTTGAATAGTAAAAATTACTTAATTTTAATCTTCGAAAATTTGGAACTTTTGGTGAGAATAGAGTGAAATAATTATTAATGAAAATGAATAGAGTGACAAAGAATAAAGCGGCAAAATATGTGTCACTCTCTTGTTAAAAGTCTAATCAAGATGAGGAAGATAATCATTAATAAAATGGAAAGGTTTACATATTAATTTTATAATATTATTTTTATAAATAAAATATTATTATATTAAGTTTTTAAACAAAAAGAGAGTATCATAATAATAATTACCTTTGACTACTCTATTTCATTCTTGACTCCATACTTAAAGAGATAGAAAAATGAGAGTTTTAGATGATTAGGAAGAGTCTTGAAATCTCTCATTTGTCATTTTATTTTATTATTAAATATAAATGACACTTTAAATTAGCCACTTTACTCCATCTTAGTCTATCCCTGACCATTCATCGAAACATGACACAAAGTTCACCAATTAATCTTTTAAAATAATACATTCATTTGTTATTAAATATTGTAATTTAGTCTAAAAAATATATTGAATACTGTAAATAACTTAATTATTTATATTTAAAACAAATTATATTTGATAAATTAAAATTAGAAAAATAAAATTTTAATCCAAGGATCACAATTCATTAATAGAAACATTAGATAACTCCTATTTGAATTTTGCTAACAATAGCACTAGTAAAGGATTATTTTGTTACATATAATAAATGATCCTTAATTAATGAAATTAGTCAAGAATAATTTATTGTATCTATTATTATTAATAATAAATACTTACATATTAATTTTATTAGTTAAAATTAATTAATTATAAGTAATCAATAACGTTTAACTGGCACAATAATAACATTTATTGCGGGTTGTGTGTTTTTCAACAACTCACATGCAATGATTTTATTACTTTCAATGAATATTTAGGTGTTGAAGCCTTGCAAGCTTAACCATTCAATGACTGTATTGTTAAATTAAAACAGATATAATCTGCAAAAACGAAATGCCCATTTTGCCCTGCCAAAAACTCTGGCCTTGTGTTGCCTTGACATCATTTGGGCCAATACAAGCTCAATAACATTATGAGGCCTAGTACAGGTGGAACAAGCCCAACCCAAAGGAAGCGTTCGTTAAACATATTGGACTTGTTGCTCATGAGCCTACTGTATGACCCGGATTAAGCAATTTTAGGCCCAATTACACTCCTCATAAGAAAATAATTTAAAAAACAGAGTTGCATTTGGGCTCATAAAATTGATTGAAATTACAAATAAATCAGGGAGGTAAATTGGCGGAATCACAGAGCATGCATTCACCTTTGGGTGATTCGATCATTAAGGCCGGCTCATACTCAAAATAGCAAAAGAAGCCAAAAAACCAAAGTGTGAAAACCGTGTGTGCTGTGTTAATTGTTGGCATAATATTCATATTTTGAGTCCTCACCTTTTCCAAATTTTTATGTATGAAAATGAATAATTGAAAATGCACTGTGATGGTCTGTTACTTTCAGAGTTCACACTCACTCTCTGTTTAGGAAATGTACCTCGTTGCCTTTCAAGTAGTAACGTGATATTTAAGAATTTTTAGTCAAATAAAAATTATTAAATAGAAATTTAATCGACAATTTTATTTTTAAATATAAATTATTAAATTTTCATTCACTAAAAATTTTCTAACAGTTCTATAAGATTCACGCTCCAAGATTCCCATCTTCCATTATTCCTCTTTCACCTCTTAATTATTTAATAAAATTACAAGATATCTGTACGTAAAATTTTATAATTATGTGTTGCCAAATTATCTAATGATTAATTATAAAAAGATAAAAGTTGTAAAAAAAACATATATCATTATGCAGTGCCGACAAATTTACAAATTTGACACATGTGAAACAGCTATACAAATAGTATAAAGTAGTATTCATTATATAGCTTTTGATAAAATAGACAAGACACAAAATAATTGTGTAACGTGAATAATAACAAATGAAAGAAAATCTGCCTAATGATTAGTTGGCTCTAGTGGGAAGGCACATGCATGCTTATGATTTTCACATTTGAGGTGCAACCAAAGAAAATGAGTAACATAAAGTCACATTATTAAATTCGTTATATGCTGAATTCTAATCTCTATTCTTGCCCTTTATATCTAATTTGTTTATTTGCTTTTTTTTTTTTTTTTGTAAATTTGTTCATCTTGAATGGAAAATAAAAAAAGTGAAATATTTAAAGGTTGTATAAATTTAACGATTGAAATTAAAGTTGAGATACTAAAATTGATAATTCTTACTTGTTAAAAAAAAAATCTAACGATTTGAATTAAATAAACTCTACAATCTAACAGTTGTAATTTAATGTAAAAAATGCATAAGATCCAAACACACTTTTTATGACATAAGGTTCAAACAATATTGTGGATGGTTTCGAGGAGATCACAATCTTGGATTTCATACTATCTGAATGTGATTCCACTCTTGTGACTCTCTTAATAGTCCATCTCACTTATAAGGTTTAGAATTTAGGGTATAGAATTCATATAATTTATTGGCTCTTGTTACATAATCAAATAGACTGTACAACATATAATCTAAACTCCTTAAATAATAGATAGTTGAACAGTTGGTCTGTTCCGTATTTGATTGCTCATTGTCTCTATACTTAATATTTCGTTAATTTTCAAATTTTTTCACTTTTTACACCAGATTTTGGTTTCCTTCCATGAGCTTTGTAAACCTCATTCTACTTCATGTTTCCACTTGATGGGCCATAATTTTATTTTAGTTCTTTTATGGAAAAATATATTTTTTGAATTTAGATTTTCATAAAATTATTTTTTATTTTCAGACCTTTAATTTCTCAACCTAATTCTTCACATATATTAATAAGATTAGTGAGGATTTTAGCAATCTCAAGTGTGGGTGTCTACGTGGATGGGAGTTTAGATTATATGCCGGAATGGATCCCAATAAGCATTTGGAGGGTTTAGAATTTAGAATTTAGTAAATAAACTAAATATAGTATTTGTTTGAAATTGGAGGATGAACTATGATATTTTTAAGTAAGTAGAACATTATTTTTGAATATTATAATGAGTGATAGATTGAAATAATAATTTTGTCATAAATGGAGATCAAAAAAATATATTCTCTTATTATACCTGTGATAGAAAGTTAAGTAATTTTATTTTATATGATGCATATTGTGTGAAAAGTAACTATAATGATAGAAATTAGATAAATTAAAAAAAGTTTGTAATATATATTAAATGTTGAAAATCTGAATGATATTTTTTAAACAATAATAGTACTAAATAAATATAAATAAACTTAAAGAAAATTAGTTTCATTTAATCCAAAAAAAAAAAAAAAGTTCGTGAAAGAGCATTCCTCACTTGTTTAGCGTCCAAAATCCTAACTCCTTGCACCATCATTCACTCCTCGTGGGATGTGGCGAGAATAAAGTGTGCTGGGACTGGGCAAAATTCTTATATGTAAATATATATATATATATATATATATATATATTTAAGAATTAAAAATGTGACCAAATCTGCTTGATGACAATGATGAAGCTGCTGCTTAATTTGCTGTCGCTAGTCACTAATTTCGTCTTACTTAATAGCAATGTCTTCGTCGCCGAGTCCATTACCCACTACGTAAATCAGGCATAACAGTTGAAATTAAATAATTGGGGAAATTTTGATATCCCTCCCAAAATTAATCTTTAATTAATTATAAAACCAGTCCATTAATTTCTTTCTTACTACAAAGAGCCAATTATATTTTTTCTATATTCATTAGGCTTGTTCATTGGCTCAGTTGGCTTAATCTAAACGGTTATATTGGAATGGATCAAAATAAAAAAATAAAAAAGTTTTAATTGGTCAAACTAAGTCCAGGGTTTATACAAGATTGGTCATATTATTACTTTTTATTTCATTTATAATAAATTTTTAAAATTTTGATTCTTTTTAGATTTTAATAAATTTTCATTCAAATTATAATTATTTTATTTTATTTTTATTCATTTCAAATCTTTATTTTTTTTAATAAAAATTACTTTTTATTAATACAAAATTTGTTGTATAAAATAAAAATTAAAAAATCATATATAAATCCAGCCTAAACTTGATATAATACAACTCAACCCAATCATTTATTGACCTATGTCGGATCTTGAGTCTTATAAAATTGTGACCAGATCCAATTTGTGCTTGCCTCTAATTAATTATTGTGATGCAGTTTTCATCTTCATTTTTTCGAGAGAGAAATTTTAATTAAATTTAGTTATAAGTTCCTTCTTGGTTTATACAATCTTTACGAATTGGCAATATAAAAGTTTAAATGAGCAGTGGCGGAGCCACGTTGCTCTTTTTTTATTATTTATATAGTATTAAGATTTAATTTCATGCCTCCAAGTATTTTAATTTTTTGAACTCATTGGAATTGTTAATGTTATATAATTGAATCATGTTATTTTTATTATTATTTGATATTTTTATTCAAACCCATTTGGCTTATGTATGTATTATGTATAGGTAAACATTTGATACAATTTTGTAGAAAAAAATACAATTTTGATCCCTTAATTTTGGCCAAAGTATTAATTTAATCCTTTAAAGATTGAAAATATTAGCTTGGTCTTCTAAAGTTGAAAAAATGAACTAAGTTGTTCTCTTTGGAGGACCTTTATTAGTGAAGAGTTTTAATTTTGGAGAAACATTTTGATATTTTTTATATTTTGATAACCAAATTGATTTTATGGTCAAAAGTCAAGGAATAAAATTATATTTTTCTCTATTTTAAATAATAATTTTAGAATAACTGAATGAATATAATTAAATTCAAATGTTAATATGTTGGTTTTAGTTAAGTCTTAAATCTTTAAGAATGTTGTGAAAATTTTTTAAAGGTTGATGGATGAAATACTATTTTGTAATTTTATAAACTATTTTAATTTATTCAAAGTATTATTTTGAGATGTTTATTGAACAATCATAATATTGTTTAGTGATATTATCTCTTTTTAGTATACTTTTTGCTATGTATTATTTTAGCAGTGAGTTGATATAAATGTTCTCTCATAAACATTTTAGTAATGAAGTTAATATTAATATATAAAATATATATATATGATACAATACTCTTTTAAAGTTAGTCTTATTTTTAATTTTAAGAGGAGGAAAGTTGGGATATTGTTAGTGAATTAATTTTATTTAGTTTAATTTAAAAGTTTTTGAAAAATCTAATATTTAAAATAAAATATAAAAAATTTTAAAAATTTTACGGCCCCATTAATGGAGCATCCTAGCTCCGCCACTGTAAATGAGGATCCTAACTCCTTGCAGTTAACTTATATTGAAATTTAAGGTTTTCATTTTGGGTTACAGAAGAGACAAAGCATAAGGAACTGTAAATTAGAAAAAACATGGTTGGAATTAAACATCAATACAACAGAAACCCGTAATATTTCTGAGATATATTAAAGGCAGGTGCCACTAAAATCAAGACTTTTGTTCAAGTCATCATTATTTATATATATAGTTTAAACAAAAAAAGTATGTTTTTATATTTTATAATTTTTATACTAAAATTATAATTATATTTTAGTTCACGGATGATAAAATATAGTATTTTTTAAAAAGTTTGAAAACATTAAATTATTCTTTTGTTAGTGACCTATAGTATTCTCAATGAAAAAATGAATGAGGAAGACATAATTGGGGTCAACATCCATGACATTTCATATATAGAATTGAAAATATTTGTTACGGTAAAAGAAATTATTTATAGATGGTGTAATTCTTTATATTTGAATTGTTATATTAAAATTTTGAACAATGTATGATCATCATATTTAATTTAAACCATTTTAAATTAGGCAGGATTTTTTAATAATAATTGTTGTATTCATACTTTTTTTTTTTTACTAAATGTAATAAATACGAACTCGTTGTATGTAATATTTCTCATTTAATTCATTTCATACACATCCATTGATACTAAATAAATTTGTCTCCTTCTCAATAGATGGATCCTTCCAATTGTTTATTTGAAAATTTGAATGATTGACATCTACAAAATAGCACATGTAGCTGCATGGCTTCAAGCAATTAGAACGTTCTAACAATATTATTAATGACGCTTTGTTTTTCCAGGAAAAAAGATAATTATAAAGAGAAAGGCTACTGACACTACACTTGTGTCCAGAGAAAGAGATAGAAAGAGAAGTATAGAATATTTAGATTCCCACCGGTGGAAGCGATACATGAAAGCATGCAGGAACATTGTTAATTAAAAAAAAAAAAAGAATTTTTAAACATTTTATATATGTAGCATCATTAATTTTTTATTATATGGTAATGGTATTTTCTAGTTAATCTACTCGTCAACTGAAACTGAATTGTTCTTGAGCAATAGGGAACGTGGCTTCCTTCACATTGATTTGGTGAAATGTTGGGAAGTGTTAATTTTGCAGTTTAAATTCATCACTGGATTTATAAGTTGATACGGCATAAATATAATTTTTGAAGAGCATTATAGAAAGCCGCTTTGCGTGACGTGTCTGGGAAGAACTTTATAGCTGGTTAAATGCCAAATCCATCACATTCGTAGTATGCACATTTTACTTTATTAATGAGTTAAATATTTGTTTATGTGCTGATAAAATAATAATCAAATGTGTCATCAAAGGTCAGAGTTGAAGAGATTCGATTAAAAGTAGCCAGCCATGAGGGTCAATTATTATATGAATTGATTTCTTTCATATTTCGTCGGCCACACAAGGAGCCATGCATGTGCCTCATGTTCAGATATATATATAATGTATATTCGTGCCAACTATTTAGATTTTTTTTTTTGAAAACTCATCAACAGTTAAATTTTTGTACTTTTATGATTTTTTTTCATTTGGATAAATAAACAGAATTAAAAAGTGAAGAAAAGCTTACCAGGGGAGACATAAACATGTAAGAGGAAACTACTTGCTCTAGTACATCGATCCCCTTTGTAATTCTTTACCAAAACACTGATATGTTTCAACTCTTCATTAGTTTAAGAATGTCTTGAATTATTGTTTGCACTTGAACCCAGTTGGTTGTGTTCATCCTCCAAACAAGATTTCCATGTCCGACCTTTGGAATTGCCAGATTTTGAGAGAGACAAGCATTTACATCGATCTGAAAGAATCAAAGAAGCACTTCGCTAATGGAATTAAACATCAGAAAGGCCTTCTTGTCCGTCCTGTCCCAAACAAACACATAAATGCATCTCTACCTTGTAAGCATTAACCTTGTTGGGAATATTACCGCATTCATTTTGTGTCGTATGACTTGCCACAGAAGTTTTCAGCTTCTTTCCAAGCTGATCAAGGCAATGGAAATTAAGCAACATTGGTGAGCACAGGCCAGGTTTTTGGCTGATCCGAGACCTGGACTGATTTGGTTAGACCTCGATAGTGACTAGGCTAGACGGGGTTATTTTTTTTTTAATATGAATTATTTTGTAAAAATAATTTTTTTAAACAAATAGTGAAAAAAATTGAAAGAAATAAAATATAATTAAAATTTTTTTTAAGATTTAGAATAAAAAGTTGAAAAGAATTGATATTTTGAAATTGATTTTAAATCACATTAAAAATATATTATAACAATTAAAAATAAATACCAGCCTGAATCTCATGTTATTTTCGTGACTTAGTCTGGCTCGACCTTAACCCAACCCGGTTCGACCCAGTGAAAATTTTATTTTATTTTTATTTGATCTGGTCATAATCCAACCCAATGTAACCGGGTCTGGTCGAATTTACTGGGTTGACTGAGCCAATAATCAACCCTAATTGAGACTAACAGTTAGTAATAGATCTTTGGGTAATTAAAAGGTTGATCATCTTTAAGGACTTGACATGATCAATATATTATTATTTCCATTGAGAGTTAATTCTATTATAAATTTGAACAGCATTTGTGTTAAGAGATTCTTTGAAAAACTTACATAAAATAACATAAACAGAGTTATTTATGCTGAAAAAAGTAATAGTACTAGTGTTTATAAGGTGTGCTGCAAGTGATTTTGCATGTAACTCAGAGCCAATAGTTGACTAGTAGGTATTAATTATTAATAGGTACAAAAGTCTTAGTAAAATTATATGAAGAAACACGACCAGTAATTACTAATAAATTGATAAACTATTGAAAGTTTCCAATTGACTATAACAACAAATTATCAATTGATTAATAGGTTGATAAAATGTTAGACTACTATACAAGTAGTCACCAATCGATTGACAAACATGAAATAATCGACTGATCGTCTTATATATAACACCAAAACTATTAAATATTAAGTAATTAATTGATTATCAAAAAGAGCCAATCAATTGATAATACCAAATACCTCTCCAATTTAAATCTAAAAGATGAAGTGTCTATTGACACTAAGGGTTATGTGGATTCATGGAACAAGAATCTAAACAATATTGTCGGAAATAGTTTGATAGTGTTTGGATATGATTAAATTCAAAATAAAAATAGACATGATGATTATGGCAAACTCTATAAATAAGGTTTGAACAGGAAAAGATCAATAAAAATCTTTCAGATTAATCTCTATCTAAACACTCTCTTTATACCATAGTTGTCAAATTCATAAGTTTATCATTTGAGTTTACAAGTTTAAGATTGTATATAAAGAAAACAAATTAACTCATTGTAAATTCATACTTAGTACAAACTTGAATAAACTTGCAAATTAACTTATCGAGTTTACGATTTTAACGTGTCAACTAATTTGTAAAGTTAGTAACATAATAATTTAAACTCAAAACTAAATAAGATATAGACAACTTTTTTTCTATGAAGTTTTTACAATTTATTTTATTACAAATTTGAATATGCATAAAAAATAATAAAATTACATTTAATATGTACTTATTGAATAAAATAAAATAAATATTATTTAATTAGTTATATTAAATAATTATTTATGTATGACCATCTTAAAATATTCAGGTTGAGTATTACAAATTATAAAATATGAATAACTTTTATTTGATTAAGTATAATTTGAATTACATTTGAATAATTTTTTTAATGTATATAGTATTTAAACTATAAAATTACATATTTTGATAACTATTTATTAATCAAGGCAAATTCTTACGAATTTATGTTGCAAATTTATATTATGAGTTTACCTTTTTCTTATAAGTTTATCTAAACTTGCGAGTTTAATAACCTTGCTCTGCACTCTTTAGATTTACTTTTGATCAGACTCCATTATCAGTTAAAAAGGAGGGCCTCATGTTCAACGAAGGCCTCGAGGATTTCATGAATGCAAAATCAGTGTTTCTTTAATAATATTTATTTGCCAAACAATAGTCTAGCTGGATGGTTCACAAATTTTCATTTCTGGTTACTTCCCAAAGCCTTATTAACCAAATTGGTTAGTGGTATATCACTTCTTCATCAAACAGGGGGTCCAAATTATCACTCATTGTTTCTCGAACAATCTAAACTCGTGTAACTGCTTTTGTGTATTCTTTAAATAACTATACTTATTACAGAAAAACCAGACATCAAACTCCTTAAAGAAATTATGCTTTACCTTAATTTACTATTCAAGTTCCTGTTTATTATCATTATTATATTTCCTTTGAGGAGGCAAAAAACTACTATAGGGATCCAATAAGAATTAATGGGCAGAAAGGAGAATATGATGAACGAGGATTAACGAGAAGTTGACAAAAATTCTGATCATGCTCTGGACAGTCTTAGGAGTTAGGATAAATCATTTCCACGAAAGTAATCATATATACTTTAACAGAACGCTTTCAAACTGAACAAAAAGAAAAGTATATATAATCAAAAAGGGTAGAAGCTGCCTTGCACAAGCAAGAAAAAATGGAAAAAGCAAGTAAACGAGTGAAGAAAGAGCGAAAACAGGATCCCATAATCACGCACTACTTTTTTACTTCTCTCATTTGTTGTGTGTATATATATATATATATATACACACACACATACACACACATACAACTTCCTTGCTTAATTAACACTCACTTTAATCTTTGACAAAAATTAATATATCCATAAACTTAGCTGCAAAGACGCTGCAATATTATATATAAATACGTTACGTACGTCTTTGTACTATGAACTGATTAAATGCAATCAAAGATATATTTTTCTTTGGAGAAAAGAAAAAGAAATGATTTTGCATGCGCCGTGATCCAAAACTGAATGCAATATGTTAATAAGCGATCCTTTTCTACGTTGTAATATATGACATTTAGCACATTTGACCGATAAAATTGTTTCCAGGAGAGTGTAAGGAAGGCAAAGTTCAAATGTGGTCTTGCGTTAAGGTAGAATGAATTTGGGACACGATAAAAAGTGAACCATCTTGTCTAACTAATATTTATTGTTTAATACTATTAGTTCACATGCACTTCATGTCAACTAACTTTTTAATTTTAATAATTTTATATTTTATCATGTTTTATTTATAAATCAAGATAACGCTTAATCATTTTTTATTAATAGATATTTAGAATTTATCACACATTATGTATAACACGGGTCGGGTCAGGTTTTATAAGATCTAACTTGGTTGAAATTTACAATTTTTTCTTTAATTTTGATTTGACTCAACTCAATTTAATATATATGGCAAATACCAATTATACCAATAAACACCCTTATATATAACTAGGAATTAACTGTTAACTCGTAAAAATTAAGCCATTAAAAGATTTAGTGCTTTTTGTCGAACCAAAATCATATTGATCATTCTAAATATTTTTAATTATAAATATGAAAAGAACCTCAGACATGGAAAGATTCTTAACGACTATACCATGTATGGTGATCATATGGAATCAGTGGGAACTCTCCACTGTAATTAGGTATACCTTTCAACATATTCACGAGCTTGACCTTTTCAAGAGGTTAAGTTTTTTATATCATCTAATCCATTTCATTTTCTTTTGTTGTGATATACAAAATTCTGGAGTTGATGAGCCAACAATTAAGGAGTTCGATCTCAGAAAGTTGAGCTTTCCATATCAAAATCCAATGGTTATTAGCCCTTATGAGAATAGTTTAGTGATAAAGCCGGACATGTAGTGTGTGTGTGTGTGGTTGAATGAATTCTCATCATAATGAATGATTTCTCTATAACCACAGTGAAAAGGTTAATTAATTGAAATGCATGAGAATCACACGGTATATATAACTTCAAAACTATACATATAGATAATGAAAGAGAGGAAAACAAAGTAAATGTGGTTAATGGAAGACAAGGGACCAACATCTCTGGTATGATAATTGAAGAAGGGATTGATTGCCTAAACAGAAGAATTTGGGGGCTAGTAGGGTGGTGGAGCCCTAGACGGAGAGTGGACTTTACTAAAACCCTAAACAGCCTGGAAAGTTCAAGTGGACGGCCATTTGTGTGGAGCAATCTTCCCTTTTCTCTCTCCCTTCCCCTTCACCACACAGTCACACCACCAATTATTTTACCACTATCAGCCCTTGGGATTAATGACCCTTTGCCTTTCTCTTCAAAAAGGGTTCTTTGGTGTATGACTTTGTGCCCCTTTATGTATGGGTTACAGAATATAGTTTGACGAACTTAAACACAAGCTTTGTTCATTAATTAATTACAAATGATTCAATGTAGAAAATGAGGGGTTTTGAGAATGATATATATATATATGGTGAAGTGGCCTTTCGGCTAAAAGATTGCTACGGTTGTCTTCAACTACAATGGTCACTAATATAGGGAAAAAAATTAATTTAGATTCACGTAACTTGACTCAACCAATTTATCTTCTAATTAGTATAATGGGTGTCGTTCAAGTTCTTTGTTATTTGTTATGTTATCATTTATCAGTACTTGATTATCTTGTAACATTTTTATTCAATTTTTTAATTTCTAATTAGTATAAAGGGTGTCGTTTAAGTTCTTTGTTATTTGTTATGTTATCATTTATCAGTACTTGATTATCTTGTAACATTTTTTTCAATTTTTTTTTTTAAAAATTATCAAATAAATGTCTCAAAATAATAAAATAATTTATTGTTAAAAATTTTGTCATGTATATCTTAAGCATACTTTCAAGCATTCATAAGACATTGTCATAATTCATTCTCTATTTTTTATTTTCATAAAATTATTTCTTTTTTTTTTAGAAAAATATGTGAAGTATACCTTTTTTCTGGCCATTAAAAATTTTTTATTTTTCAAAAATATTTATGTAATTATTTATGCTAATCACATAATAATTAGATGATAACAAAGTAAGACACACACACACACATATATTTATATATAAACACTTCAAAATAAATCGTAATTTTCTCATGGTATAACAAGACATAATAAACAAGTAGACGTACCGAAATAGAATAGGGTTTGGTGGTGCCAATTGAATGAGACTAAGGTTAACTACAAGTTATGGTAGGCTTAAATAATTCAAACTAGAAAATTGGTATTATAAACCCAAAAATATTAATTATATATTTTACTCGTATTTCATTTTTAACTTTGTAGAATTTTAAGTTATCTAATAATTAATAAATTATAATAAATCTAGTCTAATTTTTATGTAATTGTATGACTATAATTACAATAAAAAATAAAATAAATAGATAAAATACTATTTTATGTTTAATAATTATAATATTATAATTAAGAGGCATAATATTCTAAAATTAAAAAAAAAAGTAAGCTTAATGAAGTAAATGAGGATAAATTAACACAATGAACAAGAAATGAATGAATGGGGATAATATTAGAGAGAAGAAGCAAAGCTTGTGAGGCAGGGCATTTCATGGCCCCAAAGCCAAATAAAGAAGGAAGTATCCACACGCACCCTCTTATAACGCCAAACCACGTGGACTTTGCGTCTTCTTCACGAGTCCTCCTTCAAACACACCCACATTACATTTACAAAAAACAAGTACAAACACAACGTGGTTAAACTTATATGGTAAATTCATGCATTTTACAACTTACAAATCTTAGTACAGTGTTTGCCAAATGTCTATGACCATTTACTAATCCGCGTTCAAACTTGGCTGCTTTCTCCCGCAGTAATACGTGTCGGTGTCAGTCTCACGATCTCATCTTTTCTTTATTCACACACACAGACATTAACCTTATTCTTCTTTCCCTCTTCTCTTTTGTCCTTTGTTTTTTTTTCGGGGTTGTAATTTATGTTTTTACTTTATGCATCAATAAAAAAGGTATAGTGCTTCTTCACCCTCCATTATCAGCAACGCTTGCTCTCTTTCCACTCACACTCCTAACTTCCTCTTTTCTTTCACTTTCCTTTCATCATCATTCTCTATCTCATCTTCCTCCATTTTGATCAGCCCCACTTGTTGGATCTCCCATTTGATTCTGATCATTCTCTTTGATTCCCAATTGCCACAAATGGGAACTCTTCGCATGGTCCCATTCTGTTTCATGGCTCTGTTTCTCGCTCTGGCCATGGCGGATTCCATCAAATCCACATCCAAGGAGCAGATCCAGTGCACAATGTGCACGTCCTGTGAAAACCCCTGCAATTCAGTTCCCTCACCGCCTCCGCCATCTCCTCCGCCCCCGTCTCCTCCTCCGGCTTCCTCCGGCAGTTGCCCTCCCCCTCCTTCGCCACCTAGCTCCGGTGGTGGAGGCGGCAGCGGCGGTAGTGGTACATACTATTACTCTCCGCCTCCGCCTTCTCAGTACACTTACTCGTCCCCGCCTCCACCGGCGTACACCGGAGGTAGCGGTGGAGGAATCGGCGGCACCGGTTCGTATTACCCTCCTCCGTACAGAAACTACCCGACTCCGCCGCCGCCGAACCCAATTGTGCCTTACTTTCCTTTCTACTACTACAGCCCCCCGCCTCCGTCCACGGCGGCTCCTTCGCAGTCGATGGGTCTATCAGTTTCAGCAATTGCTCTGTTTTCCTCTTTGTTTCTCTTACTTTGGTAGAAAGCAAAAGAAGGAGAACGAAATGGTGGGAATAACTGCGCAGGTTCGCAGATCTGGAGATTTACTGGAGAATGCGGATGAAGAGGGAGCATGTGAGAGTTTCAGTGGCGGAAGGACGGAGAGACATGGAAGTTGGAAAGGCCTCGTGAATTTCCCAATTTACCCTCCTCTCGGACAAAGGAAAAGGACACTACGCAAGGATGTGAAGTTGCAAACCAAGTATTATTGTGACTATTCGTCCCTCTTTTTCTATATTCTCTCTGAATTTCTATGGCAATGTAGGAACAATGTTCTGCAATTTGTTGAAAACTTGTACGTAGCTTTATATTTCATTAATCTTATAATCAAATTCTAGTAATAAAATGTCTCATCACTTTTTTTTTTATAATATTTTGCTTGGCTTAATGGTTTTTCTTGGCGTAGAAAATTTTGTTTATGTTTATGTTTTTATTTTTATTTTTTGGATTTCTACATGATAGTGATGAATTGTTATTGGAGATAAATAGTTTAAGGCAATAATTGAGGCACTCCGATAGCAAGAACTATATATGGCAATAAAAAGTCGTTGGATTGGTGTGGTGTGGATGAGTATAATAATGGCGTGAGAAAATGAGTAACATAGGTTAGAAAAGAGTGGGGTGAATATTACAGTTGAGGATAGTGAATTTAAAATACTTATTATAAGAAATTTCATTTTAAAATTTTTTTAAAATTTTAGAAGCACATAATAAATTAAGTCTTAGAATTCACAATTGGGTCTTTCAAAATTTAAAAAAAAATTTTAAGATTTTTTTGATAATCAATATTTTAAAATATGGTGTTTAACTGCAATTTTTCCTTAACTAAATTTTGAGCTTCAAAATGAGAACAAGTTTTATTCAAAGCAATTGTTATGGAAATTAGTTGAAGTTGTTTATATGCTTGTCATAAAGTAATCTAATAAAATCATGATATATAGAGTCAATAATCAAATAACTCGGATGCAATTACTTTTAATTTTTAAAAAGTAAAATAAATTTGATATCAGAAGTTTGATTTTTATGTTTTTTTCGTACTCGGTTCAATAATTCATTACAGAAATATTAAGAATAATATTACGTCTACTAAAGGGAATTATAACAAATTCTCCTAAATTTGTTTAATTTGGTTCCTGAACATCCAATGTGGCAACTTCCTTAATGAGCAAAGGAACCTAATAAACGACGTCGTTGTTGGATGGTCCGCTAGGAATTTGTCTTGAGTTCGGTACATCAAATATGGGAGCGTCTTACTGTTTTTGTTTTTTGTTTGGTCAAATGTGGGAGCGTCTTACTGAATGACTCACTTCAATTCATTTAAAGTGTATATATATATATATATATATATATATATATATATATATATTTTATTGGGCTTAACGTTGCGTTCAATTTATGTTTCATTCCTTGCTCGTGTGATTTCATCCTTTGACCTTCTGTTTTCAAATGGGAAGCTAATTCTACGTCGTTCTAAACTGAATATTTAGAAGAATAAATATTATTGAGGAATTTTTTTCGGTAAGAAATTATTTGTGAATATTTTTAATTAATTATTATATTATTAATCACTTTTGAAAAGAAATTTATATATTGTAATTTTTATGTTGATATATATATGTATTGTAATTTTAGTAAAGAATTTTAAAATAAATAGTTAAAATTACACTTAAATTAAGATGATTAATGAGTTTTCAGTCAGTAATATTAGAATTGTTTATATATATTTAAAATACGTCATTTTAAATTAATCCAATAAAAATCTGATGAATTATTTTTAAAATAATAGTTTATGAAAAAATTAAATCAAAAGGTGCAGGAGTTAAAGTTGTGGGAAAGAGGAGTGAGTAGATAATTATCAGCAAATTATGAAAAGAGTTAATATTCCATAGTATTTGTTACGTGAAGCTTGGGGAATATGAGAGTCTGAAATCTGTAAAATTTGTAAAGCATTTTTAAAATTAAAAAATAACAAAAAAAATAATTTCATACAGAATTCTTCTTTTTGGTATCACGCTCCCTTAGTCATCAAAATTCAAATTAGCGGTTAAGGTAAGGGAGGGAAGTGTGATCAGATAGTATGAGGACTAGGATAATAAGGTGGTGCCAACGAAGCGGGAAGGAAAGGGATTTTTGTTTTTTGGGGAGAAAGCAGAAAGGGTAGGGATGGTGGGAATGATGTGGAAGGTCGGATATTCTGACACGGGAGATATGCATTGACCGACACTTGTACGTAGGAGCCATTGACCAACACTTTACCTACACGATTTACGGAAACGAATTTTCTAAGAATATCAAATACAAGGAAAACTTGATAAAATTTAAGTTATTTGATAAAAATTTAATAGTTTAAATTTTATAAAATTAATAAATATTATTTAATATTTGTTAAAATTTAAATTATTGAATAAAAATTTAATGATTCAGATCTTAAATACAAAAAGTATAAATACAAAAAATATAAATCTACTTTTTACAGCAGAGGATACTGTAGAGAGACAAATTTCTGAAAAGAAAAAAAAAAATTTTCGTAACAATTTTTTATACGTACACCAGCCCTTACAACAAGTGCTCTACAAATTTAGATGTAATGAATTTAAAAATTTAAATATATATGAATTTGATAGAATTTATATTGTCAAAAAAAGATTTAATAATTTAAATTAAAAAAATTAATGTTTTAGATAATTTTAAATATAATAAATTTATATTTTTAAATGTAAAAAATTGCATTACTTTCCGACGCATCGCTGCTTTGAGATGCCTAGAGGCTGTACCTTTGGGTGCTTTTTCACAAGAATAATAAAAAAAATAAAAATGGAAACAGTCATTATTATGAAAATACTTATGAATGGAGTCCCATGCCTATTAACTCCTCCTCATTTTCAAGAACGAAAGCTATTAACATAAAAGTGCGCGTCAGAGAGACTGCTATTTTTGCTTCATTGTTTGTCATTTCAACCCCTCGGCCCTTTTCCACCGGCTTCCCAGTTGCCACATACGTAATTAGGATGTTCATGGCGCAGTTTAATTCGCACTTATTGGACTTAAACTTAATTATCGAGTCGACATTGGTTGAAGAAAAAAATCTGAACCCATTTTTAGGGCTTTACATTTCGACTTTTATTTATTTTTTTAAGGGTTATACCTATTGAACTTAATAGGTTTTTTTATCTTAATTTATAAGTAAGACTATTTATTATTTAAAATGTGAAATGAATCATATGATTAATAATTATTATTATTTGTATAATTATATTTATGTATACTATAAATACAAATTACTTGTATTGTTATAGATCCTTTAAATGAAAGACATATGTTACTATTCTCTTACTAAGATATCACATCATATTAATTTATGGTTTTATGTATAACCACATTGAATTAAAAATGAACTAATTTTATTAATAAGCTCATATATTACATCTTTAAAATTAAGATAGTTTTATTTATAATATTTAAAATCATACATTGCATTCTTTTTAATAATCACATTAAATTTTTCTTTGAATAATAAGTTTTTTTATTAAAAAATTAATTTGGACTTTTTCAAATTTGGGCAGAACTTTTTAAAATGTTTAGCCTTAACTTGTTTTACAAAAAAGCTTTATAAATTAAGTTTTTTTTTAGCATGGTCTTATTTTTTTCAAGTTAGACCTAATGGGCTAGGCAAACTTTGAATATTATGATCAAATATAATAAGGCTAAGTTTTAGGAAAATTGGACAAAGGGATGAGTCTCATAAATATGACCCATTTATAGGCTAGTTCATGTCAATGTATAAACCCCTGGCAAAGCCTATTTATTTATTTTTTAAAAACATTTGCTTTTATATAATTTTTTTTATATAAAAAGGATACTTTTTTCTTTTTTTAAATTAAGGACTAGGTTTTGTTCAATAGATTAAGGTGAGCACAGGAGATATGAACTTGACTTCTAAGCTATGGAATAGGCAGCTAACCATGCACCCTTAAATGTGACAGTACAGTTTGATCTGGTTGTTCATATGGACAAAAGTGCCCTTTGGAATGAAGTTATTATGGCTTTGAAGGGCCGATATGCTAAGTGGACGGCCACCTTATTGACAAGTTGGTTATAAACTTTTTATCGCTTCAAGCTATTTTCTAATCGTAGGCTTTAATACCCTGCTTTGGTTCAAGACTAGCTAGGTATCCTTTGAAATCAGAATTAGAGCATGTAATTAAATATGATTACAAATAGGAAGAATAAATAAATTAACAATTTGATCTGATGAAGACGACATTGTTGTTTCTGAGTATTGGTTGAGTCTTATAAATTCAACCCCAAATGTCAAAGAGCGTCTCTCAGAGTGTTTTGATGACAGAGAGAGAGAGTGATAGATTTAGTATATCTGAAACTATGGCTTCAATGTGTTATTTATAGGGTTTTATTTTAATAATATAATTAATCAATATTATTAAAATAAAATCCTTCAGAATCTTTAAAATGATTTCTCTTTTAATTAATCAATAAAAAATAAGCCCATTAAATCTCTATCTGGGTAACAATATCAAATTAGTAATCTGACGAGATGATTACAAATAATCTTAGGTTGTGGGTTGGGTTTCTGCTCAGTGGGTTTGTAGATAATTGAACCCATCACCGATTATCTACAAATTAAAATAAAACCCAATTCATTCATAGTTTATAAATTATAACATTAATTGTTTAACTAAAATTAACAAGATACTAATATAACAAAATAGTTAATACTAATCTATAAAATATTAAAATTATTCTAACATCCTTCTCAATATTGTTACCACGCAAGCATGAATAGTCTTAAAGCTTGGCTATGATTTCCTCGAAAGAATGTAGAGTTATCTTATAGTAGCAAGCACTGTCCTTATGAACCTTAAACCAGAGGATAGAAAGAAAGTACAAGGAGAAGGAAGAGAAAAGACTAATACATGTTATCCTACTAGCAGTGACTAGAATGTGGCTATGATTAGGCAATAAGTGGGAAAAGATAATCACGATATGATGTTGAGGATGATACAATAGGTGGCTACTGTTCTCAGCTTAATGATAGAGACGGTTGCAGGACTTAAGCTAATTGTCGAGTCAACACTAACTAAAGACCTATGAGAAGTTAATAAGCTTGATGAAAGGAGGCCTCAATCTCATAATAAAGAAAAAGGTATCAAGTTCAATGAGCTTTCTATAGGTTATTTGTGGAATATTCTGGAATGTTGGTTATCAACATTCCAAATGTAATCTTATTTGATTGTGGAATGATCATTTTGAAATTTCAAAAAGCATAATCTAGGAATATTTCATTTTTAAATACCCATTTGGGGCATAATATGTGAATATTTCATTTTTGAATACCCATTTGGAGTATAATATGAGAATATTTTGTTTTTGAATACCACTTTGATGGGAAGTGGGCTTCAGTATTTCTCTACAAATATGAGGGCCCCTGACTTCATTTTGCTCACAATAAATTAAAAAAATAATTCTACTTATACCATTTATTAGTGAGAAATAAGAGTTAAGAAGAACTCATATATAGTGTGTGTATGTTTTTATTTTTATATTACGATATTCCGAATTCAAAAGAAGCAATGGCTGGTGGTACATGTATTTCTACATTATATTTATTTTATATAGATATTTTAATTATTTATTATATCCATGTATATATAGAATTCTTTAACAATTGGTATCTAAGCTTTATTAACCTTTGCCTTGTCTTGCAAATTTTGGAGTAATTTTTGCGTTGCCCATATGTATTGTATTTCGTCTCCTTATGTGTATCGTGTTTTTTGGTTCCATGATTACATGTTTATCATACGCCTTTATATTTTTGGCTACGCATCAGTGAACTCATCATTTAAGGTTATAGACTTATCTAATTGATTTCGTTTTTGTTTATTTCATTGGCTTCATTTTATGACTCATTTCATTTGATCTATATACATAATATTTCATTCCTATTTGTGAGCCCAATAACTAGTGCCCGTGCATATGTTGTTCAACGTTTTTCACATTCTGAATAAATTTTGGTTCTTTACCATGATACTCTTCATTTTGTTACCAAGTTATTTTTGTATTTGGGCAACTACGAACCTTCTTATTATTGAACATAAGACTATGTTTGGACGGAGGGTTAGAGAGGGAGTGACAATGAGTGAAATGGTCAAATTAGGATGAATACATGTTTGGATGTTTTTATAATGAGGGTATAGAATGGTAAGGAAGGGTCTCTAATATCTTTCTTAATTATCCAAAATGTTATTTTTGTTTGGAGGGATCAATGATGAAAGAGAGTGATTCACTGATTAAAAATACTATTATATCCTTCCAATTTTTTTTAAAATTACAAGTTTATCCAATGTTTGCATTGTAAAATATTTCTTTCAGCACTTTTCACACATTAATTAAAATCTCAAATTTATTTTGTTTAAAATAATTTTAAAATAAGTAATTTTTACATATTATAAGTTGTTTACTTAAAATATGTGTGTGTGTGTGTGTGTATATATATATATATATTAATTTTATTTAAGAATTATGTTGCATTTTGCGAGTTGAGAAATCAAAAGAAAAAGAAAATAGGAGAATTAGTAAAAGAAAGTGAAAAAAATATGGACAGGAGAATGAGTCACATTCTTATTTCATTTATTGAACAAAGATAAAATTATTAGTTGTGTATTTATGTTATAAGAAATAATATTACAAAAAATGATTAATAAGTCATTTCATTCCATTCATTTAATTGTAACTTCCAAACAAAAATTTTAGGAATCCCTCCCTTTACTCATTAATACTTCCAAACAATATATTTACTCCAGCCATTCCACTTTATTCCATTCCATTCTATGTCATTCTATTAATGACTACTTTATTCTATCATCTCTTAAACTTCCAAACATAGCCTAAAGTTCTAAAATTTGTTTTTGGGTAATGGGCTATACTTCATCATTTTTGCTTCTGACCTATATGATTTTTGCTTTTGATTACTTATTTTATTTCTGAACTTATATAACATTAATAGGCCTTTTGTTTAATTTTGGACCTGATTGGACTTTTATGTTTGGGCCTTTCAATTTTTCAATTAATTTGGGCCATGTTAGTTTCTAGATTTTTTATTGTTGCTTTTATTACTGGGCCTCTGTGTTACCTTATTGGGTCTATTAGTTTGATAATTTTTGGACTTTGTTACTAAATAGGCTTATAACATTTATGGGCTTCGTATATAGTAACTTTTCTGGTCCAATAATACATTCTGTCTTCTAGTCACCCAAAAAAAAGTGTGCATTTGTGCTCACTTGGAGTGTTGAACCTGTGAAGAGTTGATTAATAGAAAGGCATCCCAACAGCTAATTTAAAGCATCTTCATTACCTATTTTTGGTTTGGAATCATATTTAATATCTGGCGTCCTTATTTTTAATAAGATAATAATAGCCATTTTGCTACATGGACTTTTAATTTTGGACTAATCTTGTTCTATATTTTATCAGTATATTTTAAATATCTCCAAAAAAAATCACAAAGTTATTCTATTGTCCAAAATTTTAGGAAATTTATTTTGGTCAATATGTAATGGGCCTTTAGCCAAATTTTTCTATATTATGTGGCATTTATTTTGCACTTATTTTTAAATTAAATTTGAGCAAAATTTATGACATATTGCCTTAATATTAAGGAAGGGGATTTTTGAATTAATTAACTTTTCACATTTATGTTTAGTTGATTAATTAATTAATTAAATCCCATTATGTTAAAATCTTGTTTATGCATCTTAAGCATTTATGAGCATTTTGTAAATTTAGATGTTATGTAATTAGTATAATTTTAGTATAATTAGAGTTTAGCCACAACACCTTTAGTTATTACACATAAGGTATTAAAATTACATAAAGTAAATGACATTAAGTTGTAATTAATCATATTTGACATGATAATCATTATCCCACAAGAATGTTATTATATTGATATGATTAATTGGGGTGGGATAGCAAATTTTCTTTTTTTTAATTTACCCACAGGGATTGAGAAAAATTGTAACACTTGCTAAAGTTAATGCAAAAATTTTTCTCTTAGCAAGAATGAAAGCATAAATATTTGTATTATGTATTACTAATCAGATGTGAGCTTTAGCTTAGTAGTAAAAATAAGACATTCAAAATCAAGAGGTCGTAGGTACGAGATGCAGCTCCCTCTTCCCTTAGAATTACTTTGGTGTTGACACGTGTCCCCCCAGGTGAAATTATGAAATTGCCCTTCACTTTTCTTTCTTTTTTCCCATAACTCACTTTTCTTTCTTTTTTCCCACAGCTATCCTTCCTTTTCAGAACGACAATCTCTTTCTCTCTCTATTTTGCACGCCACCACCTCCAGCCAGCTTCCTCCTTCACCGGTGACACCTTCTGAACAGCCACCGCTTGCAGTTGGCCGGTGACAACAGCTTTTCCAGCAGGTTTACATCATTGCCACGAGCAACAGTTTTGTAGCGATCTTAGTGAGTTTTAATCAGTTTTTTTCATGAGAATGATGTTAGGAGAAGCATTTTCAGCCCTTTTCCATTGAATTTCAGCTTTGGAAGCATGACTTTAGGCAAGTTTTTTATAGTTGTTCTGATAGGGACTAAACTAAAAAGTTTCAAAATTTTGGGATTTTCAAAAAATGGTGAAATTCTGCAGTTTAATGGGTTTAAATTAGTCTTATAGGAACACCTTTAAGGTGTATTACATGAAATTGTATTGTGCTTCATGATTTTACTTAGGTTGAAGGTAAAAGTATGAAATTTGGGATTAAAGTGAAAATTTAGAAAGTATTTAAGGCAGTGAATGTAAATTTACAAAAATTATGGGAAAGTTAAGTGATGGAATCAGGGAATTTGAGCTAGGGTATGTTTTGAGTAATGAGAAGGAAATGAAATATGAAATTGGTAATGGAAATAGGAAGAATTGAAGAGAATATGTGATGAATTAATGTTATGGGATTATGGTTACTTTATGACTTTGTTAAAGCATTATAATGAACCTACATTGATATGTTTAGTGATGGGGATTGAGGAAAGTATATTTTTATAATCTAGGGATAGTGGGTGAATTTTATTGTTAACCAAGAGAAGGAGACAATGTTATTTTGGCATACGTCATCCACCAAGTAAGCGATAGCTCTTCCAATTAAATGCTTACCATTGGATTGTTATATGGTTATATGGTAGTATAATTGCTAGACTTGTTAGTCTTTCATATGAATATTGATTTATGATTGGTATGTGATTTTCATGCAAAACTATAAAAAGAAAAGATTGAATAGAAATGGGTAATGTTTTACTAGAGATTATGATAACATTAATATTGAAAAGGGAAAGCTCATGTATGGTAGTTCCTTAGATTTAAGGAGGACACTATAAGACGAATGTTTTAGTGTGAGCTTACTACTCACGACCATATGGGTGATTTACCCCAAGATGTTGTGTGCTTTCGACTGTATGAGTGATTTACCCCGAGATGTTGCGTGCTTTCAACAGATGATTAAACTGTATGGGCCATGAGTCCATGACCAATGCTTGATATTTTTGATAGTCCTCATTAGAATCTAGGTTCTGAGCTAACCATATTTTAAGTGAAAAAAGGAAGGTTTTTACATGTTCTTTAACAAGAACCCAATGGCTAAGTTCCCTTAACCGTTTGATAAAAATATACAAGGGTTAAGTACCCTTGACCGATGAGAAAGATTCTCCGAGGGTTGTGGATCCTCGACCATTAAAATGGAATTTCCAAGGGTTAAGTACCCTTGACCGATTTAATTTTCCATGAAATGAACTTTATTGTATGTTTATGACTTAAAGTGCTAAAGGGTTAAATCATGATTTATCGGAAACTGACCGATTTAAAAGGCATTATTGATTTATTACTAGAATGCTACCCGTTTATATTTTACTGAATTTTAGGCAACCATCTAGAGCAGTTCGTTGATCAAGAGGGCTATAGGAGCCCTATTAGCACTGCTAACATTTTGGTTTCCTTATTTTGTTGAGATTTTTATACTTGGTATGTAAATGGTAAAGATGTAAATGGATATGTATGACTATAGGTAGATTCCCTACTCCTCTACTGTGTTGTAGTTGTCTCTGAATTGAATTTAAAGCTGAGCTCTCTTTTATGAATATTATTGTTTTGGCAGGTATTTGTAGAAACTTTGGGAGGTCTCAGTTGCAAAGGAGACTTTGCCGAAACTTCTACAAATTATGCATGAATGTGAATATGCTTGAATATGAATGTCCATAATGTATGATTTCCGATTCGGTTAAGGAATCAACTTGTTAGGCTTACAGAGACGGGCTAGTCTCGTTATTTGTGTCGGTCACACTCCGGGAATTGGGATGTGACAAAAATGTTATTATTTGCTAGTTTCATCATACTGTGCCTGAACCTAATTAAATAAAACTCAGTCCACAAGTAACTTTATTTGTTACTAGAGTTATGTTTAATTTACATGTTTTACATGGGTTGAACATGTTATAAAGAAATTTTAAAGTTGTCTTAAATATTAACATAAGCATTTAATTTTCATGCAGCTTTCCAACCACTTAATATTTCTGATTTTCAAGTTTTATAATTAAATGGGGATAATTATAAAATTTGGAAGGAGAGAATTCTCCTCTAATTATGGTGGATGGATGTTAACTATGCTATTAGAAAGGATGAACCTCCTGCACCTATGAATATTAGTAGTACATCTGATATAGCCCTTTATGAATGATGGGAGCGATCCAATCGCCTTAGTATGATGTACATTAAAACTAAGATATTTGCTAATATACGTGGATCACTAGGAGAGCATAAAAATGTTTGTGACTTGCTGAAAACTATAGATGAACAATTTGAATTATTTGAAAAGGCTTTAGCAAGCACCTTAATGACAAAATTATCCATCATAAAGCTTACTGGAATAAAGGGTGTACGAGAACACATCATGCAGATGAGGGACATTGTAGCTCAATTAAAGACACTCGAGGTTGAGATATCAAATTCTTTCATGGTGCACTTCATTATAAACTCTTTGCAACCTCAATATGGGCCTATCAAAATCTTTTACAACACACATAAGCATAAATGGGAGAGAGTGAACATGTAGCAACACAAGGAAGAACAATAAGCAAAACAAAGCCAAGGGAATGGGCAAAGCACCATTCCATACTGACTTCAAAAAGTAAACCACATTTTTTTTCTACAAAAAGAAGGGACACGTGAAGAAGGACTACAACAAATTTAAGAGTTGGCTTGAAAAGAAAGGTAACTCAATCTCGTTTATTTGTGATGAATCTAATATCGTAGATGTTAATAGTAACACATGGTAGACTGATTTTGGTTTGATAATCCATATTTTAAATACCATACATGACTTTATAAACCAAAGGAAGCTAACGGGAAGTGAGCAGTACATCTATTTAGGCAACAAGATGGGTTCACTTGTTAAGGCTACGAGGAGATGAAAATTGGTTCTAAATACTGGTTTTGTTTTTATTTTAAATAAGACTTTCTATGTACCAAGTTTATCTAGAAATTTGATTTCGATTTCAATACTTGTACCATTGGGATATTCATTTGAATTTTTAAATAATTTGTTGAAATTATTTTATAAATCTGATCTTATTGAAAATGGTACAATTAATAATGGTATTTTTCAAATTCACTTACAAGATAATAGATCGTTTAATTCATTCTTTTAAGCTGCAAGTGTTAGAACATTTTAATATTATAACATTTAGGGTAAGTGGACTAATAAGTTAAGAAGGGTACCAATAGGAGTTCTACCCTATTAGAGATTATACATATTGATATATGCAGTCCAAATATGGACTTAAGTAGTCCGAAATACTTTATTACCTTTATTAACGATTACTCACGATACATGTTTCTTTATATGCTTAATAACAAGTATAAGGCATTGGATTCCTTTAAAGTCTTTAAAGCAGAAGTAAAGAAATAATGTGGTAAACAAATAAAGATAGTGAGATTGGAAAGGAGAGGTGAGTACTGTGGTAGATACATTGAAGATGGACAAGCATTTGGTCCATTTGCAAGGTTTTTTTAAGAGCATGAGATTTTTGCCCAATGCACTATGTCTTGGACATAGTTTGGAACATGCTTAGTAGCTCTACTTCTTAAGTCTTTATGGACTGAAGCCTTTAAGACGGCTGTGTATATTTTTAACAGAGTCCCAACCAAGGTTGTTAAGAAAACATTATTTAATTTAATGAAAGGTTGGAAATCATGTTTTAAGACATATGCGCGTTTGGGGATGTTCGCCTGAGGTAAGGGTTTACAATCCATAAGAAAAGAAGTTAGGCCTGAGGATCATTAGTGGCTACTTTATTGGGTACGCTGAAAGATCTAAAGGATATGAGGTTTATTGTCCATCTCATAGCACTAGGGTTGTGGAATTAAGATATGCTAAAATTCTTGAGAATGACTTGATTAGTGGGAGTGATCAAACTTGGGACATGAATTCTGAGAATGATCATTTGGGTACTCAAGCTTCCACATCAAGTGATAGATTGGTTATTATTACCCCTCATGTATAAATGGGTATTGAAGAACTACAAACAGTTGATCATGAGCAAGTTGATCCAGTTATTGAATAGCCACCCAAGCTTGTTGAGCAACCAGTTGAGGAACATACTTCTCAAAAGGATCTTGACTTAACATTAAGAAGATCAACTAGGATTAAAAGGTTAGCTATTCCTAGTGATTATGTTTTATATCTACGATAGTCTGACTACAATGTAGTAGCTGAAAATAATCCTGAGACGTTTTCACAAGCCATTAGTTGTATAGAATCTGAATTATGGCTTAATGTTAAAAAGGAAGAGATGAATTCTATGGCCTCCAACGAAGTCTGGGATCTCGTTGAGTTGACTAGTGATTCTAGGGTTATTGGATGTAAATAGGTCTTTAAAACAAAAGAGGACTCGTTAGACAACATCGAGAGATATAAGGCAAGACTCCTGGCCATGGGATTCGTTCAAAAGGAAGGAATTAATTACAATGAGACTTTTTCACCTGTATCTAAGAAATATTCTCTTTATATAATAATGGCATTAGTTGTCCATTTTGATTTAGAATTACATCAAATGGATGTAAAAACGACATTCCTTAATGGGGATATAAAGGTGGCGGTATATATGAAACAACATAAAGGATTCTCCTCTAGTGCTAGTGAACATTTAGTTTGCAAGCTTAAGAAATCCATATATGGTTTGAAACAAGCCTCCCGCTAATGGTATCTTAAGTTCTATGAAGTTATTTCTTCATTTGGATTTGTAGAGAACATCATGGATCAATGTGTATACCATAAGCTCAGTGAGAGTAAAATATATTTCCTTATGCTATATGTAGATGACGTATTACTTGTAACCAATGATATAGGGTTGCTATATGAGGTGAAACAGTATCTCTCTAAGAACTTTGATATGAAGGATTTGGATAAGGCATCTTATGTCATTGGCATTAAGATTCATAGGGACAAAGCTCAATGCATTTCAGGTTTGTCACAAGTAGCCTATATCAATATAGTCTTAGAGATATTTTGGATGAAAGATTACTTACTAAGTATAACACCTATTTTGAATGGTGATAGGTTTAATTTGAACCAATGCCCAAAGAATGATTTAGAAAAGGGATAGATGTGTAACATTCTATATGCTTCTACTGTCTGAAACCTTATGTATGTTCAGGTTTGTACAAGACCTGACATTGCATTTGTAATCAGACTGATAGGCAAGTATGAAAGTAATCTAGGAATGGATCACTGGAGAACTATAATGAAGGTTATGAGATATCTCAAGAGTACCAAAGATTACACGCTAATGTATAGACAAATTAAAAACCTCGAGGAAGTTGGCTACTCAGATTCAGACTTTGCCGATTGTACAGATTCTTGGTAATTAACTTCTGGTCATATTTTAATACTTGTTAGTGGAATTGTGTCTTGAAGGAGCATGAAACAGACTTTGACTACTACTTCTACGTAGAAGCTGAGTTTGTATCTTGTTTTGAGGCAACCTCACATGGTGTATGGCTTAAGAGTTTTACTTCTGGGCTTAAAATTATGGATTCTATCTCTATGTCATTAAAAATGTATTATGATAACTCAGCTACTATTTTTCTGGCTAAGAATAATTAGAGTGGAAGTCGAAGCAAGAATATCAACATTAAGTACTTAGCCATTCGGGAACATGTCAAGGAAAATAAATTTCTAATGAACACATTAGCACTGAGTTAATGATTGCTTATCATTTAACTAAAGGCATACCACCAACAATGTTTAAGGATCATATAGCTAGAACAGGACTTAGTCCCATATTGAGCATTTGATCATCATTTGTAATATAGCTATTACTTAATTTGATTTAAGTTGTTTTCTCATTTTGTGTGCACATTTGTATTAAGAGAATAAACAAAATTAAGAGGATTATGAACAAGCATAAGACTTATTCATTAAGTTATGATGGGTTGAGAAAGCTATGTGCATTGTAATAAATGGAAGGTAATACTCATATATGGAGGACATACCGCCATGATTCATGTATTTAGTTTTCCCTTCTTTGGAATATAATACTTATGAATTCTTAAATCCTTATAGTCAATTGGACCAAGTGGGAGAAAGTAGGTTATTTGTGGAATATTATGGAATGTTGGTTATCAACATTCTAGATGCAATCATACTTGATTGTGGTCTGATTATTTTGAGATTTCAGAAGGAATAATCTAGGAATAATCTATTTCTAAATACCGATTTGGAGCATAATATGTGAATATTCTGTTTTTGAATACCCATTTAAGGTATAATATAAGAATATTTCATTTTTGAATACCACTTTGATAGGAAGTGGGCTTCAGTATTTCTTTATAAATATGAGGGTCTCTGACTTCATTTTTCACATTAGAAAAAAATTTATTCTACTTACACCATATATTAGTAAGAAATAGGAGTTTAAAAGAACTCATATAAAATGTGTGTGTGTGTTTTGATTATTATATTGCGATATTCCGAATTCAGAAGATGCAATGGCTAGAGGTACGTGTATTTCTTCATCATATTTATTTTATATAAATATCTTAATTATTTATTGTATCCATGTATATATAGAATTCTCTAAAATTTTCCCCTCTACTCACACCTATCCTACAGTATAGGGATATGCACTTGATCAAAGGGCTTGAGATCAGGCAGGGGAGCCAAAACATGACTGCTCTAGTTCAGAGCTAAAATTAGAGAAAAGCCTTCAATTTGAAATGATTAGATTAAGGGCATTGACAACTAAAGGGGAACAGCTTGAACCAAATGAATATTATCCAATTCTGATATCATAGCATACCCTAGATAAAGAGTAAGAACTAATACTAATTAATTGGTAATGATTGATTGTTAACATATGTTATGAAAGAATTGTGATAATATCCCTTGTCATTAGCTTTCAAGTGAGGGAAGGCACCCGAGGGTATGTTGTCAACATAAAGTAAAGAACCCTTAGTGCGACCCAAAATGGTTAGTGAGGAGGAGATTAAATGCTTGCTTGATCTTGGCGATGTAACTTATTAAGGCGATCTTGAATAAGGTTATAGCAAGTAGTGATCCAGTCACTGAGACCTTTTTGGTTGGTCATTCCTAATTTATTAAGATAATTAAGTAACTTTGACTCTTCATTTGATGTTAAGTCTGATGAATGAGCTCGTGACGAGTCTACAATATCTCTTGCTCTAGGTGCAAAAAATTATTATATCTTAACATGATCAGGATGAGTGATATAGAAATAAGAATAATTTGACCTAAATTTATGCAGCAACCATAGTGTACATCTTCAATGTAGAAGATCAGAAGAGAACTACAACCCACAAAAACTAAGTCTGCATAAAGAGAGTTATGCATAGAAAATAGGGAGGCACATAAAAACTAGTGCTTCCTTTCATTGTATGAGTAATTTCATTCAAATCACATTTTTTGGAAGCTTGGAAAAGCTTCAATGTTGGTTTTGGTAGCCAATTGTCATGAATAATTTTAGTAGATTAGCATTAATTGTATTATTAGAACACTTTTGTGTAATAATTAATTAGACAATCAATATTAATCTAAACTAAGAATGTATTGGGTTCTTGTTAAATGTGGGTAATTACTGATAGTTTGGATCATTTACTGGCCGATTGGATAAAGATCCCAATACACAACCCAAGTTTAATTAGTAATTATTCATTAGGTTACTAATTTAGAGCTGAAAATTGAGAGATGAATTAAACTTATTTAAATAAGTCTAATTAATAGGCTTGTTTTATTAAAATATTAAAATCTATTTTATTATTTTTGTTGAAGGATTTTTTAAGATTATAAAAAGTACTCTTTAACTATTACCGAGAGCGTTCACCAAATCCACTCATCGCCTTACCAAAGAAGGCCTACTTTTATGGTAAGGGTCTTTGTGATAAGCACTCCTTTTTCGCTATATAACTATACTTAGAGTTAAATTTCAAAATGAGTAATTTTTTTATTTGGAGAGAGGGAAAAGAATGAAAAAGAGATATCATTTTTATTAATATAGGATACTCCATTTACTAAATATAGATCACACTATTTTTAAAATTTTAAATTTTAATTTTAATGAAATGTTTTTAAAAATGTACAAATTTTAGTTTTTAATAGAGACTCAGATGATTCAGCCTTGTCATGAACCAGTCTCACTAGGTCGAATATGGAACCAGGCAAAAAAATAGGAGTAGTCTTGTGGTAAAGTTAGGCCAGGTCTTGCGCTAAACAAAAGCTAAGTCCAACCCATTATTTATTGGCCCCTGGACATGTCTCTTATGTTCCCATATTTCAAGCCATGAAATGGCTAACAACTTCCCTAAATCCTATCATGGTTATCATCATAGTGGTCAACATACTAATTTGGTTATTGAATTGGTAATTTATTTGGTTTTAATTATTCAAAAACATGAGAGTTAACGTTCTGATAAATTTATTATTTTATAATTTTCTTGTACATTCATTAGTTTTCAATATGGAAATGAATTTCTACAGCGTATCATGCAGCTCAATGTTAATGTTATACTCCATGTTTAAATTTAAACGCTAAACTCAATATGGTTAATTAATAAGTTCTGGCTAGACGGTACTAAAATGATCTATAAAACTAGTAAAAATTTTAAATTGATATATGGAAATCAAAATAAAGAAAAAGAAAAACTAAATATGGTTAAAAATAAGGACGTAAAATTAGTTGGAAACGAAATCCATAAATTAATATTAATTTTTAAAATAGGGGGTACGAGGTTGTATTATAATGGGCAGTAAACACCAGAGCAGACACTGAATTGACTTTTACATTCTGTGAAATGTTGATGAAAAAAGGGTAATAACAAAACACATGGCAAGGCTGGATGGGTGGGAGTGACGTGTTTGATTATGAGGAAAGAGACCAGGAAAAAGAAGAAGAAGAAGAAGAAGAAGAAGAAGAAGAAGAAGAAGAAGGGCACTTGGGAGGGCAGGCTGGCAGATTCCATATGGTAAGCCATACAAGCATGATGGGGTCCCCCCACGCAACATAGAATTCCGCTTTCGCCATCCACACCATCGCTTTCCATATTGTTCCCACCGGGGGTAAACTAGTGAAAAATCAACATTATTTAGAAATTAAATTAAAAATAATAATTTATGAAAGTCTAATTGAATAAAAAAAATTTTTGAACCAGCAAGAGAAAATAAAGCAAAAAATATGATTTATTGGTGGTCCTAGAATGAATGGGGTTGCGGCTAAGGGTAGGGTGGGGGATAAGACATAAGGCCCCGTGAGTCCTTTTAACGTCTAGCCCATGCCCCACCTCGCCCACATTTTATACTCTTTTACTACAACTACAACTTTTGTTTTATTTTTTATTTTTTAAGTTTGTGAGATACATCATACATTTATCCCCTCTTCGTTCACTTATTCCTTTCTTAACTATTTTATAACAAAGATATTTGAGTCATATGGGCTTCGGCTTAGGTTATTGCTTACGTCTCTGGGTCTGTTTGACTTGTGAATTTAGACCCAATTGTCGGCCCACCAAATTTTCTGCTAGGTCCAAATTTAGTTTTATTATATTCTCTCAAATTGAGGTCCGATTATATTTTTAACTTGTAAATTTCAAAATAAAATATATTACCTTCCTTCTTTTTCTTTTTTCTTTTTTTTTCCTTTTGAGTTGTTGCTGTCACAAGTCACAACTTCATTAGTAGGACTACCAAAGTGATTCTGAAATCTCAAGATGAATTTGTCATTTATATCTAAATGACATTGAAGATGTCAATTAGTGAGTGTTACTAGCTATTATTGTAAATCACTTAAAAATTACTATGATATCACAATTATGTATTAATTTCTACAAAGTATAAGACATGGAAAAACGTATCATACTATTCATAATTTCAAAAAAAGATAAAACTTGTTCCAAGATAATTGAAATGTAAATGCTAGATGATTTTGCCATTTTCGCATTCTTTACCGCATAATAATAAAGTAAAAGTTTATTCGTGATTCAGAAATTTAACAAACATATAATTTATTCTGATTATAAGATAAAATATATATTAGTTAACGAGTATATATATATATATATATATATATATATATATCACATATCAAATTTAAGAAATAATAATATTATCAATTGAATCTATTCATAATTCTTTATATTTCTGCACTAAATTGGACCTGTCAACGCTATAAATAATATATTATATATAAATAAAATAAGTTTCTTTCAGTACGAGGGTTTGTTTAATGGATGAGAAAGTTCTGTTGTTTAAATTTTCAATTTCTTGTATAATGAATTTTAGCATTTTTCATATATATATATATATATATATATATAAATTTTTTTTAAATACATGAATTTTTTATAGTCAATGAAATAAATAATGAACTAATTAATTTAAAAATTAATTAATTACATATTAAATCAATAATTCTTTAAAATTTAGACATTCTTTTTTGTGTTAATGAAAAAAATAATTAATTAATTAACTGTATTTTAAATTTTTAAATAAATGACTATAAATATAACTAGGTATAATTTAAAATTAAAATAAAAAAATTAATATATATTGAATAGTTTATGATTTTGTCCTCTCAGTAAATTTATTGTTATTATTTTTTTTTCTTATTAATCTTACTTTAATAATTTTATAAATTTGTTATGTTTTTATTATATCAAAATATATTATTAAATTTAACCTTTTTTTTGTTAATACTAACAAGTACTATCAATTTAAAACACAACGACGTATAATAAAACAAGGTAATTTTGTCCGTGTCCATGCCGACAAAGAAACTAATTATATATTAAACAATGCTCAGCACTTCACGAAGGTTCTGGTCGTTGTCAATCGTAGTATGTATTTCTCAAAGAATTTTAAAAGTCAGTTTATACATTTTTCATTGTTTGGTTTAATATTTAATTTTTTAAAAATTAATTTTATTCTTTAAAATTTTGTTTGCAAAGAAATAGAATAGTTATTTTTACGTTAAATAAATTATATAAATAATAAAAATTAATTTTTAAACAAAAAATTTTAAAATAAATCGCAATAATATAAAATTATATTTGATTAAAATTAATTTTAAAATTAAGTTAACTAAAAATCAAATTATCGAAATGCTAATCCAAAGGGGCAATGAGCCGCAAAAATCAGTCAGACACTTACAACAAAACAGATACATTTTCATTCACTAATCACAAGAAAAAGTTCTTTCCATAATTCTAGTTGTTCCCATTTCGTCAATCTTGAAATTGACAGTTTCACTTTCATGCATGCTCCTCTCTAGGAAATAATATGCAGATTCTCACTTTTACTCCAAATCGCCTTTTCCTCTTTTTTTTTTTTTTTGGTTAACCATTTGACTTATACAAAAATGAAAATTATCAATAAGCAAAATTATTTTTGGAAATTTATATAATTATTATTCTAGCAGCGGTAATATTAAAAAGTTTTGCTAAAACCTTTGTCATGACTCTTCCCCTCAATTCTCTTATTCATATATATTCTTAAAATTACTATATTTTTAAAGTTATGATGTAATTAATTATTAAATATAGAATAATATTTTACTTAATTTATGTATTTATTATTATAATAATTAGTTATATATATCAAATATTTTAATACAATATTATCCTACATTTAAAAATATATTGTACCATAAATACAAAAATATGATGTTTTTGAAAATATAAAATAGTCACTCATACTAAAGGATGGTACTTGGCAATGTAATGAAAGATATAAAACCTCACACAAGTAATGTACATATACATAATGCATTAGTTAATTGCAAAAAAAAAAATTATATAATGTAATCTAATATTGATTATATTAATTTCTTACACAAATAACTACAACAAAATGTGGAAGAATTCTTCAAATTCAGTTAACATAATAGCGGCAGATCTATGGGTCAGTGATTGACTTTTGCAAGTTGAATCTTCAAACTTCGTTAGTCAAACTAGCGGGAACATAGTATTCTAGCATTTCCCGTTCCCTCCTCTTTCGAATTTGTGCTTTTCCCACCCTCTTTTCCCGTTTCATATTTTTTAATTTCAAAAAATCTGTATCCAACTTTTAAATTTATTCACAACCCGTAACGCATTAATTGAAAGACAGCCAAGGACAAGACAATAGACTGCCTCATCTCTGCCATTTTGCTATTCAAACCTTCGTCTGCATATGGAAGCAGTTTCATAGCTAATTGACAGTGATTCACAAAATGAAATTGGAATTCAATCATTTTCTTACACTTCTTGATAAGATTCATGACACCAATACAGCAGTCAGTGAACTAAAATACAATAGCTAAGCTAGTACAAAACTAATCTGGAAGAATAATTTCATTTCACCCCACAAATTTTAAGATACACTTTTTGAAATGTAAGGGTGCATTAATTCTAAAAATCCCTACTTTATTTTAGAACAACACTCTAATTTTCTAATTAAGCATAGACGGAGCCATGAGAGAGAGCCATCAACAACACAGCTGCTTGTTCTTCCTCTCCAAGCTTCTTCCTCTGCCTCTCAACCGTTGATCTCTGCATCAAAACCTCTCTTCCCAAAGCCATTAATCTCTGCTTCAAACTATCCCCAATCTTACTATTGTTATTGCTTCTTTTGCCTTTTTTGTCTTCCGTACTTCCCTTGTTCATACCCAGAATTGCTCTCTTCTTCTTTCTGCTTCTGATCCCACAGGCGTTGCACAGAGACTGTAGTATACGAAATTGAAGGAAGAATCAGAATCATATGAAAGCTTAATGCGATCTGATCTGTTTGTAAATGGGAGTTCTTGTTTGATCGAATTAGTTACCTTGGGCCCAGCAGGACCACCTCTCCAGAGAGGGGTTTTCGTTGTGCCACAATCTGCGCAGGTTTTCTTGTGCTCGTTGTTCATTGGGCTCTCTTCTGATGAATCACCGTTTGGGTTTCTGTTATTGGCGTCCTCAGCCTCCGATCCCTGCAGGGCAGAACAAAATCAGGTCGATTAGATATCGCCACGTTCGAATCAAAGCAAGGGGGTAAGAAATTGTCAATCAAAATGCCATGATCACTCACTTTTCCACTCGGATCGACCATCTCTGAGAACTGTTTCGAAGATCTGAACAGAACCCAGATCAAATGAAGTGATAAAGGGAAGTGGGTACTGGGTAACTCCTAATGAGTGTAGCCGGTGATCAGGAGAACCCAACGAAGCTCAAGCAAGCGTATTGAAATGACGCAGAAAGGGAAAGCGATTTATTGGAGATTGTGAAATGGGTGAGAAATGAAAGAGAAAGGAGTACGATATGATCGGAATTAGGGTGATCCCGGAAGAAAAGAAACCTACATGCAGTGAGGAGAGGGGGAAATAGAGTGAGAGAAGAGTATGTGTGCGTAAGAGATTAAAGAGAGAGAGAAAGAGAGAGAGAGAGAGACATGAATGGCGGACACACACGGGCAACAGCCGCAAGCAGAGGAGTATCTTAAAGAACAAGGCTTAAATAAAAGGGAAGTGAAACCCTAATCATGGGCATATGCAATGACGATAATGCCCTTCCCTCCATACCTATTAGGATCACTCGCGCCAAAATGGTCCTAAAGTGAATAAAATGCGCGGGATTAATTTGAGTGAGTTTTTTTTTTTGAGGGATTTGTGGTATTAATTAAGGGAAATTAAGTTATATCTCCTAAATTGATGTCAATTATGAAATAAATACATAATTTTTAATATGTAATAATATATCTGTTTGGTATTGGAATCAAGTGTCATCATGAGACCCAACATTATAAATCATTTGTTCTTAACTTTAATTAAAATTCAAAGTTTACTTTACATGCATTTTAAAGTTTATATATTAATTCTCTAATTAAATTCAAAAGCAAATATTATTTTTTTAACTAATTAACCAATGATGGAATGATAATAATAATAATAATTTTATAAAGTGTGTGCTTGGTGAGGTGGTGGAGGGCAGTATTAAATAATGATATGATGTGTGACCTACAGATTGCTTGTAAAGCCACGTATGTTGCATCCAGATCTTGTACTCTTGTACATTTTGGTAGGTCAACTAATAGACCACTTCGGGTTTCAACCTGTTTGTTTCTCCCTTTTTTATTTGTATTTTAAACTTATTTTTAGTCGATGTTAATTGTTTTTAATCTGTCACGTACATTTATAAACAAATTAATGTTTATTATGTTTTTAATAGTAGTTACGAGTAATTGATTATGGCTCAAAATAAATCAAATCATAATAACCATTTAATTAATCTAATTATATATAGTCTCCAAACAACACTAAAAAAATCAATTTTATAATTTTGAAGCTACAATTTGCCTTTCAAATTAAGAATTTAGCATATAGACAAAGGAAAGGAAGGGAGTGCTGGAGAGTCCCACCTCCTTTTAAAATTTTGGCATTTTTTTAATGAGTGTGCAAATTAGTTTTTTTTTTAAATATGAAATTTACATATACCTCTGTCAACAATAAAAATTTGCATAGAGCACCCACGCAAATGTTTTATATACTATCATGAGGAATAAAATGCTTTAATGATTCAACAAAATCAAATAAAAAGTAACCATTTTAAAAGAAAAGAATTTATAATATTGAGAAAAAAATTGGGTGGGTTTAAGTCTTTATTATAATCTAAAACTCGACTCTATTTAATACTAATCTTACATGAAAGATCAAATATTTGAAATATTTGAAAATAACTTAGTCTAATCGAACTCATATAATTCGTTTTTATGTAAATTTTTAAAAATGAATTATATATATATATTAATTAAAGAAATATTTCCAGAAAAAAAATGATTGTGGATAAGAATGGACAACTTTATAATAAGATAAAATTGACCTCTAAACCTTGAATATCATGTGTTGGAAAGTTGAGATATAGAACCAGAAAAGCCAAGGATGGAAAAATGATGGATAGTGAAAAATGAGATACACAAAAAGCAAAAGGAAGACAATAATAAATAGGGAATACCTACAATGCCGTCCTTGGCATAAACAAAATGGATAAAGGCTCAAAACATACTTTCCCAAGTTTACACAGTGTTGGAGCCATTGTTAGAAAGATGGCGACTCCGATTTGGGGTCATCATGCGCCGCAAAAGCAGTGATAGTCACATTGACGTGTGGTGGATGTGGACGAGTTGACGGAGGAGATGAAGCATAGACATCAGAAGAACTGTGTAGAACATGTGTGCGAACGTTGTGGTGAAGATGTCGGAATATTGTTAGGTATAAACCAGAAGAGAAGACCACCGTGGCTAGACCCAACACTCCTGCGGCCGAGAACACACCTTCTGGGAGCATCGCACACTTCGGTCTGGGCTTTGACCAGTTCGTGAGATGCCCTGATTCCACACTCACCCCTCCTAGTATCACAATCTCCCCTGCTGCGAAACACATCCTACAACACATAGATGAATTTAATATTGTCTCGCAAATGTGTGCGTTTTAAGATTTCCTTTCAACATCGTACTCGTGTTGCCAAACTCGGACCATTTTTGTGTGTGAAAGATTGTTGTAGGCTACCAACATTTTTGCTTTTTAAGGTTGTTGCTTGTGCTTATGTCCGACTTGGTTCAAGCCCATTATTCAAAGATTGGGTAAGTTCTCCAAGTCTAAGCTCATTAAATAGGGCCAATTATGTCTTTGGGTTGACCTATGCTAGAGTTTGATGTGATTTTCATACTGTCATTTTATATATTATAACAAAGATAAGCATGTATAATAATTAAAAAAACATAATTTTTTTAAAAAATTACATTATATTTTATTTGTTATAAGAAGAGAAAATAAGAAAAACTCGAATATCTATTATGCAACTCATCGACTGTGTAACAAAAAATGTTAGATTAAGTATTACGGGTTTCATTTTAATCTAACGATCCCTATTATATAATCAAAAAAATTGTGTAGGGAGGGATCCAAATTAAAATAAGAGAAGCCATTTTATCCTTCTACACTTTACAAGCAAAGGTGGATTAGGGCTATAAAAATTTCCACCCTTCAATTGTTTGACTATTTTAAAATTCGGAATAAATAATAATTTTTCTAGCTGTCAAAAATTGATTAAACAATTAAAAACTTGTATGAATACACGAACTGCAGAAAATGAAGAACAAGACAAGTAAACGTACGCATGAAAAGTCATAATCGTACCAAGTCGTGACGAAGAAAAACCCAGCTTGCCAAGTGAGGGACCTTGCAGAAGCAGAATAAGGATCCCATGAAAGTAAATTCGGCGACGATTTACTCACCACGGTCAACATATAAGCATGCTCTACAATCATCGCAATTGTTAACCCAACAAAAGCACACGCAGCATATAGCAACGGCACTTTCCACTGCCACTATAAACACATTCAGATTTCCCTCCCTTACCATTATTCTCGCCACCTTTCCTCATCCATGAAACCTACGTACGAACACCCGCATAAACAAATTCAGATTAGAATAGATTGTTTCGTTCTGTGTCAAAAAAACTACCTTATGATTGCTGCAGAAAAGAATATATGAAAGGTGTACTGTGTATATATACCTCAGAACGTGTGGCTTCTGCCATGAGACATAGAACGAAACAAGAGAGGCCCAAGAGGATTGTGAAAACCATAAGGCAGACGCCTGTTTTGCTACTCAGATGTGTTCTTCTATGGCTTGGTTCAAGATCAGCATGTGTCACTGCCATTTCCTCTGGCGTTATTGTTGGATCAGTTCGCACAGATTAGGATTAAACGGTGAGGAAATTGGGAAATTCTGGGGTTTAAACTGTGTACAGAAAGAATAGAGAGAAAAAGAGGAAGTTTGCAGAATCGCTTCAAGTAAAGGTTGCTTAAAGGCCAGAGATTCTGAGGTTCTGGGATTAAAGATACAGAGCATTCACAAACAAGGAAGCTAAAGCTTGTGCTCGTGAATAAAAAACACGGGTAATTGATCTCTCTTTCACCCTCCCAAAAGAGATTTTCTGCCTTCCAGTTATAATTCAGTATATATGAACCCAGAAAATGTAGTGTGAACAAAACTCAGTTCGGAAAGAGAGGGGAGAAAAGCATCAAATTTACATGATATTAGAAAGCGAAATGAATTGACCACTTTAGATTTAGATTTAGATTTAGAATAAAGCAATATAAACTGGCGGATTATTATTCTTCTTCTGATCCAGAGCTTTATGTTTTGGATGTAAACCTCAAAAAAAGTCATAGCATGACCACAAAGTTCTGAGAAAGTGCTTCTCAGAGGTGGATTATGCTAGTGCTAGCAAAAGATCAAATTAACGAGTGAATTGACATATAAGAATATTTTCTATGCATAACATATCATTCATGGCTCATATATGGAAGTATAAAATTAAATAAATACAAATTAGTAGTCTACTTAAGTATGCTTTCAGATAGCTAGAAATTCGAAAAGATGAAGTTGGTGAGAATAGTGGTGATTGAAGAATAATATGTCGTATGTCGCATTGTTTTGCTTTTTATACAAATCTTTTGCCATATGGTGTGCGTGCTTTAAGAAATTATTATTAATGAAATTAGACTAAATAACTTCAACAATTTGGGACTTCCCATTATCGATCTTTTGTGGTTTCATATATGAAGGGCCAATCTTCTTTGTAATTTCGTTCAGTTTGGAATGTCAGCGCTTTATTCTTTCAATAAGAATCTCAGGGTTTATTTTATACATATCACCTTCTAAAGCTGTGCCTTTATCTTTAAAACTATAACATAAGAAAATAGCCAAAAATAGTAACTTGATTATCTAAATCTCGCTTTTTTTTTTTCCTTAAACAAAATTATTTCTCTATTCCCTTATTTAAATAAGTATATGGTTGGATTAACATTAAGCTAGCGATTTTGTGTCAATTTAATTTTTAAAATTGATTTTGATCAAATATAATTTTGCATCAATGTAATTTATGTTCGAAAACTTTTATTTAAAAATTAATTCTTATTATTTATATAGTTCATTTAATGCAAAAATAACTTTTTTTTATTTTTGTGCAAACAAGAGTTTAGATAGCAAAATTAATTTTTTAAAAAATTAAATACTAAATTAAATAAAAATATTTACAAAATAAACATTTACTGTACTGTTCAAACAAAATTTTAAATTTTTTATAGTCTAAACCGAACATTCACGAAGTCAAGAACTAGTTTGTAAAGCCCAGGAAGCATGCTAAATGCTAATGTTCACAAGAAGTTGAAAAAGGCGCAAACTTGAACATGTCAAAAGCCTTTGTTTGGGCATGGTTGTGATTACAAGATCCGTGGGCCTATGGGCTTATGGGCCACGGGCCAGACAGATGAGCCCAGTAATAAAAATTGGATTATGAATTAATTGTTGTTAAATCGGAGTAATACGAAGTGGGGCTATTCAGATTAAGGCCCAACTCCCTGCATGGATGCCTATTGCTTAACGCCTTGGACAATAGTGATCTGCTTTTCTTCAATCTTGTAAAATATTGATTACACTTTTGGAATATAAAAAATTGATTATTATTCCCACTATAGATTATTATTTCTTAAATTTTTGGGCAAATTATTTTCCTTTCCCTGAAGAGATCCTTGAATGACACAATGTTATTCTCTATCATTAAAATACACACAAACCTCCTAAAGAGTAACATATGAACAAAAGACTCTAAAAAGTAATATCAATTTTTATTCATATTTTAACCTATTAAATTTTTTTCAAAATTTTATTTTATTGTCATTTATTTCGTGTTGGAAGTTATAAATTTAATCTAGTTTAATTACAGATATTTAAATTTTTTATATTAATCAAATTTATTTAATACTTATTATATGTAATATATAAATAATAAATATAGGGACATTTTGGTCAAAATAGATGTATTTATTGCTTATCTTTTGCTACAAAGAAAGTCAATGTAGGGCATTTTCTTACGAGTGAGGACGAAAGTGTAAATTACCAAAATAGGGAGAAAGACTTTCTAATTTGGACCTCTCTCGGAGAAGGAGGGTGTAATTTATCCTAAATAATAAGATTTAACTAGACCAAAATTTAAAAACAGAAAATGTTACGTTCCTACATTTTAAAAATATTCAAATTTCCCCATTCGCATCGATCTTTAATTTAGTACCGAAATCTGTTAATTTAAATGCTATTTATTCACCTAACATCAATGAGTCACACTTGAAATTGGCATTTTATTAAATTTTAGATAGAGGTGTGTGGCAAAGAGACAAAATTGACTAATTTTAGAAAATAAGATACATATTTAAAATTAGGTGATGTAAATTAAAAAATTTGTAAAAAAAATACGGAGATCAAATTATATTTTAGCTTAAAATCAAATTACATGACAAACAATGATATCATTTATTGTTCAATATTAAATACTTAAAAAAGTAGTTCCCCTTCCAGAGATGTTGGTGGAAAGCAAAAATGTTTCATTGGATAATGATGATAAGAGTAACTAAACTCATATGTAGTCACTTCTAATAGTTCTGAGAATTGTAAAAGTTTTCAAAAATATATAAGTAAGACTTTTTAGTTGTACACTTATAATTTGTAAATTTTTAAAGATTTTGGATAAGGTGTTGTATGTATTATTAGTTATGTGTTGTGAATCATTGAATTTATATTGACATCATGTGATTATCATCAATTATTCTAATCCAACGGCTCATAGTGCATATGTTATGAGTCTTATATCAGGGAGCTTTATCAAAGAAATATGCTTATAAGATCAAGGAGTTCTCCCATCTAATAGACTAATTTTTTTTGCATGGGCTTTCCCTTTAAGTTTATATTTGTAATATTGGTACTTTCATTTAAAGGGGTTGAGACACTTAAAGGGTGGCCTACAAACTGGATTGAGGTGTACTGTGATTGCATCGAATACTGGAAATTGAATAAAGTCATTAAGAGAGAAAGAACTATTAACAGGCTAGTGTCGGTAAAGTGGGTTGCTGCGAATGTCGCCTATTAAGAGGATGCATTGTTATGAGTTCTTAATCGAGAAGTTTTTTCAAAGTAAGGGGGTATAAAATTAAGAGATTCTCTTATCTAATGGACTAATCTTTTAAGATGAGTTCTCTCTTTAAGCTTATACTTATAACAGCGTAACAGATAATACTATTAAGCACTTGATCAAAACTCATTTTTGGAATAAAAAATATCAACCATGTGATTTGTTGAAAATAGAAGGCTAAAAATTCATTCTTTTTTTTTTTTTAATTCATTTATTTCATAGCTAAAATTTTCAATTTCTTGAAAATTACTATTTTTGAAAAAATAAAAATAAAGCATAGGTTTTCTAGAAAAGAAAGGTAGTGCTCTCAATGTCACTATACATCTGCCTTGGGTAGAATTGATGTGATGTTATTGGACCATATAAGGTTTGAAAATTTTATACAATTATGTTTGTCCACCTTCGCATTGACTATAATTCTAACCATTCAAAATTGGCATTATTGCCAAAAAGTACTCCACTTTGAAGCATTCACAATACCAAATTATTGAGTCCCTTTTTTTTTTTAAGGTAAACTATATAAACATTTCTGAATTTACTTTTTCACTCATTCTTGATTTTTATCAAAAGAAGCAGCATGCATGGTATAGCAAGTTAGTAACACAACTTTGCTTTAACTTTTCTTTTTTCTTTTTTTACCTCTTTGCTCTTCAACTTTGTACGTAGACAATATTTTTGATCTCTAATTTTTTTTTTTCAAAAAATACATAACTAATTATTTAATCTTTAATTTTTAGAACGTGCATGAAAACAGCGAGTTCAAAGTTTTTATGAACTGAAGAATATATTTCTAATATTTAAGAACTAAACAATTAAAATATATATTTTTGGGAAACTAAAAAAATATATATTTTCATTCCCAAATATAATAAAAACATATTGGTTTAATAACATCTTAAAAGTTAGGTCTCTTTTATCAACTTCTCAAAAACACATATTGGCCCCAACGGGGACTTGTTTAATTGACAAAACTGAGTAATCTTGATACAAAATGTATATATCTTTACATTATTTTTCCTTTTGAGAAAAGTCTAATACTCAATTTTTTAACATTAGTATTAATTTAGTCCTTTACAAATTTAGTCACTTGTCAAACTAAGAGCAAGTCACTCATAACCATTCTGATAAACTACTTTTTAATATATATATATATATATATATATATATATATATATATATATATTGTTTTTGAGGATATAAATTGGTAGAAGAACAAATTGAGATTAAAGTATAAAGAGAAGAATAAAATGCTCATTGTTTTTGTATCTTACTGATTTCCATATATATACGTCCTATTTTGAAATGATAAATAACAAATAGTGGTGGAACCAGACTTGAGTTGGTGGAGGCAAAATTTTTTTTTTCTAAATTTTATATATTTTAATATTATAAATTTTTAAATAAATTTATTTCTTTTAAACTTTTGAATTCAAATAAATGAGATTTTTTTCGGACTAACAATTAAAGGAGATTAACTTATTAACAATATCATCATTTCATCCTTCTTAAATATAAAAAAGCAAGTTTAAATATACATAAGTATTTGTAGCAAATAATACTCTAACTCATGTAACGAGTAATAAAGGGTATACTAAAAAATATATCATTTAATAACATCATGATAAATCAATAAATAATTCAAAGAGTATTTTATCTAATAATATTGCAAGTATTTTACAGTATCTTTAGGGACAACTTTTTAATGTATAACTAAAATAATATATTCACATATTTGAAAAATTAGTTATATTGTGCTCAATTATTGTTAAACTACTTATTACAAATGTGTATCAAATGTATAGGTATATTAAATATAAAACTATACATGATACGCATGTGAATATAATAAGTTCAAATTAAAATGTCAAATAATAAGATATAACATGACCAAATTATATAAAATATGTGTATAGTTTTAAATTTTCAGTTGATTCAAAAATATTAAATAAGTGGAACCATGAAATTATAACTTAATATCAAATATATCAATTAAAAAATTTGAAACAAAGGTACGTAGCTCCGCCAGTGACAACAATATACAACTTGTTTTTTTTTTTTTTTTGTGGGATTCTACAAGAAAAGAAGAACACAAATGGTTATGATGGGGCAAATCAAGAGAAAGAATAGGGCCAGAAATGGGGCATGAAATGAGAGCTAAGCTTTGGACACACATCAAAAGAGCTAAACTTATCCCTAATTGTAACGGTGGACCTCTCCTTTTCAAGATTTCACAATCTTTTCGTATATATGAGAATGAGAGCTCAGTTTTGGACTCATATTTCTTTTTCCTTTTTTTTTTTTTTCTTCTTTTCATTTTTTCTTATAATTTCCTCTTGTCATCCCTCAATCCTAAATCAAATAAATCTCACCAAACTAATCCACTTATTGGATCAACTGTTGTACTGGAACAACATCATTTATTAAGTGTTATAAGTTATTGAATTTACAATGATATTATGCGATTGTTATAAATTATTTTGATTTAATAATTTACGGTGTATAACAAATAGTACTATATAACACTTGATTTAAACTTGGATTGTGTATATTTTGAAAGTAAACAATATGTAATTTATTATAATTATGAATTTTGAAAATTGTGGTCGGTAAAGGAAGACTTCCTGTGGTGGGTGGAGGTGGGTAATTAATGGTATATCTATGTGGGCACACCATATTCTCCATTTTCATGTCAGTTGGTGGTTTGGCATCCCAATTCCCACGTACAGTCATTCTATCTTATTACATTATTCCCCCACACTCCTACCTATCTAGCTACTCCATTATTAATTTTTATGCATCATCAAACCTCAACGAAAAAAAATTAAAATAAAAAAAAAATTAGCCAAGTTCCTTTTTGTTCGCGCGAGCTAGCTCATTTGATAAGAAAAGTAACATTCATTAAAATCTTCATAGTCCTTCATATATATTGAATGGGTTTAAATCCTTTTGAAGTTAAAAGCACGTGTTTAATTAATCTTTTTTGATAGATTAATACTATATTTAGATGGATGATTTATGAAGGAGTAACAAAGAATGTAATGACCAAAATAGATTGCACATATGTTTGAATTTTTTTTTTAAGATAGAATGAGATGACAAGAAAGAGATACTAAGTCCCTTTCTTGCTATCAAAAACCCAATTTTAATGTTTTTCCAAATTGAAAGATTAAAGATGAAAAGAAATAGTCTAAAATATTAAATTATTAAAATACCTATAACTTATTAATTATAATTACAGTTATAACTAAATGAAAAGATTTATTGCTTTTATCGTTGTCATCATCATCATCGTATTTCTTAGGTAATTGAACAGTAATAGCATTCTTCCATACTTGAATAGTGATAGTGTTAAAATCTTTTCTCATGGTGCATATATTATAGATATTTTTATTGCATTTATGGAATATAGTGGTATAAGAAATTAAATTATTAATATACCCATAACTTATTAATTATAATTACAATTATAGCCAAATAAAAAAGTTTATTGCCTTCATCGTCATTATCATTGTGCTTCTTGGGTAATTGAACAATAATAGTATTCTTTCATAATTGAATAGTAATGGCGTTGAAATCTTTCCTTATGGTGTATATATTATGGATATTTTTAATGCATGTATCCTAAAGTTATTATCACAATTATGAGGTAATATTAGTGATTTCCGAGGCTTATCACTTTTGTAGCTTTTATTCTTTTTTTTTTTTTCATGATTTTCATTTTTCAATATTAAAAGTCAATATTCTTACTATCTTTTTGTTAAATTTTATTTAATGACTAACCCAACTAAAAATATAATAAATATATAATTTTTAGTGACTATTTAATAATAAAATTCTACAAAATTCTTTCAGATTTTAATATTTTTTAAAATGAATTCATTGCAGAAAATAACAAAAAAAAAAATGACTTTCTCACAATCATAATCATGTATAATGAATTAAACAATGAAAATATTATTAGTAATGCGAAATTTATATGTGCAATATTAAAAAAAATAATTTATGAGTTATTTTATTCTATTAATTTGATTATAACTTTTAAATGAAAGTTAAAGTAGTTCTTTATTCTTTTAATTAAAACTCTCAAACAATACATTAACTCCAATCCTTCCATTCGACTCTATTTTATTTTATATTATTCCATTAATGACTATTTTATTTCATTCTCTAAAAAATTCTTAAACATTGGCTAAGATTTATTATCAATTTGTTTACTAGTTTTGGAAAAAAAAATTCACAAGGTTACATTTTAATTATCTTTATATTTTTCGCCAACTTACATTTTAATGATATTTCATACTTGACATTATATTGTAGATATCCTATATAATCTTTATTTTTCTTTCTCAAATGAATATATCTATTGTTCCTTAAGTTTTCTTATATTACAGAAAAATGTAGCAACGAAAAGAACAATTTAGAGTTTATATATATATATATATATATATATTCACACATGCATGGATCGATATGTATAGACGTACGATGAAACAACAAATCTGATAGCTTTATTTAATTATGAACTCCACCACTCTCCTCAGGCCAATCAGCAAGTGGAGCGGCTTCTAAAAGAAAAAACAAGCATGAATTATATGATGTTATTGGACATTATACACCATTATGCATTTCTACTATTATAAATGTTTGAATGCACCAACATTGGCAATATATATGTATGTGTTTGTGTGATCAGAGCACCCAAATCTATGATGAATAAAAAACTAGTAAAAGAACATAAAGAAAATTAATTTAGAATTTTTTCACACTTATTAATCTAATTAATAAAATAATATTTTAATATATATATATATATATATATATATATATATATATAAAATGATACAAAAATTAATTCATTTCTTAAAAAAAAAAATCTCAGTAAAACTAACTATGACAAGGTTTCTTGCGGGATTTGTGAAGATGAAGAACCCTAGAGCATAATTATAGGACATTTGCCGGAGTCACAATAATGGGGACACCCAAATTATGGTGAGAATTAAAATTTTAACTTCTGAAAAACGTTATTAATTCTTTTTAAATATAAATGGTCTTTTGGCCAAAAAATTGTATCAAAACTACTTCTAAAATATCTTTTGGAGACAAGTCCAGATAAACCTTGCCTATCATTGACCCGTGGTCAAGGCCAAATTGGACAAGTTTTAATCAACATCAAAATATAGTGGATCATTGTTGAGATTAAAATAGGTTTTTGGATTTCTCTATGATATTATAACAGTGTCAATTTTTAGAAATGACAGGCACATAGTATGTAAATCTCACTATTTAAGCAGGCTCAATAGATTTAGATTGGACTCACTATTCAAGTAGTTACCTCACATGCATTTACATATTCTCTCTCTCTAAATTGAATTATTGATTTTGAATAGAAACAAGAGGATCCATTTCCTACTAGATTTTAGTTTAAATATCCCATAACTATTAAAAAAAATGAACTACTATATGTTCCAAGTCGTTTTCTTGATTAAATAAGTAACTAGGTTGATGTTTGAAGTTTTTATCTTCCTTTTTCTATATGAGGAGTTTTCTCTTTTTGAAAGATTTTGGTGATCATTTTAATTATTAGTGTATTTTTCAAATTATATATAAAATATTGAGCATAAATATAGAAAATTAATATTTTTATTCAGAATGTATGCAACATAAATTATTATTATTTAATTTTAATAGAATACAGTTGAGCTAAAATGGTTCAAGTGTATACATTTAGATTAGATACTAGTGGCTTGACATGCACTTTATATTTTAAAATTTATTATTTAAATACAATATTATCTTTTTTTCGTCCTAGGATTTTGTGCCATACTAGGTATCAATTCTTTTTAATATAGGATTTCGAATTCTTGAACCCATGCCCATTGACCTTCAGAAATGTTAAAAGAGCGAATTGTTCTTAAGTTAATAATCATCCACTTAAAATTGATTAATAAAAAATCACATAACAATATGTGCTAAACATGTCAAATAAAATAATTATCACCCCTCCAAAAAAATGAAAAATTCTATATGCAGACCCAAACCTAAACTAAGTTTGAATTCGGTGCCGTATAGCTTCGGATGTTGCACATTCTAGACCACTAGATCAAAATAATTAATAATGATTGCATGATGTTATTATAAATTTAACAATCCAGGGTGCACAAAATTTAATGTTGTACAACAGATCCAAATTTGACCTAAACTTATTTTTCTATATGCCCATACCAAAACCTGGACAGATAACTTTTGTGGGCACACATAAGTTAGATATTTGGATCATCCTTATCGTTAATTATATCGATAAGTACATCATTATTAGTTGGTCTGATATCCCAATCTACCTCATTTTATCATTTTACCTCTTATATATTTAATATTAACTCACTTCATTATTAAATAAATTATAAAAATCAGTATCTTACTATTAAGTAAAGTTGGGATGAGAAAAAATTCAGACACAATTTATGATGAACCAAAATTAATAACTTGGGAGTGTACCAAAATTTACACTGTATATAATATTAAAACACATGGAATAGAAAACCAGAATATGATCATATCTAAATTTAAATTTGGACTAAACACTATTTTGATTCTTCACAAATATTAGTACAACTAGTAAATAATTAAATTGAAAATAAACTTATGAGTAAGAGACCAAAAGTAATAATAACTTTGACAATAAAAAGTAATAATGAAGAACTAAAATAGTGTTTGATTTGCTCTTTAAATTCGTGTCTGCTTTTGGCTCTTGTGAGTTGTGACCAATTTGGAATCTTAAGAGTTAAGACATGGAATCAAAGTCAAGTTTTCCATCATAGTTACAAAAAGTGTCAACTTCTAGGTTGTATACTTGCACGAAGACACCTGGTAATGTTAGCCCCATATATATGGTGATCTTGAAGTCATATCTTTCAGGAACAAGATGGTTTCTTGTAAGGATCGAGGAGGTCGTCCCCCACACAGCCATCTACATTTGCTTCTTCGTGCTAATGTGGTATGGCCTATAATGTCCTTTCAAGCTGCCATTGTTTTCTTTATTATTATTGTCCATACACACACACACTTTGCTCTCTGCTTTAGCTATGGACGCTCATATTCATAGCCTCCATCTTGGCTTTTGTCCTCTATTCACTGGGTGGAAACACTGCAATATTCTCCAAAACCCCGTGTCGCCTTTAAGTCTTATACTTCTGGCCCATCTCATATCTTGTCATCTTTTAACTTCACTCTCCCTCTCATCCCTCCTTTTATTGTTGTTACTTTGTCGTTTCTTCATTTGCACTAGCAACTGAATCCCCAAGAGATCCACAATCGTATTTCCCTTTCAAATATTGATTGGATTCTCTCTATAGTGTTCAGAAGAGAACAGGCAAACTCTCTTTTCTTTCTTCCCTTTTCTTTTCTTTTTTTCTTTTTTAGTTATACTTAGGTTATCTTTAAACTTTATCATAATTTGTTGGTTTTTTCTTTTAGATACTTTTAAAGGTGCACTCTTTCATATTCACTTAGTCACTTAAGATTCTAGTTTCAAATGTTCTTCAAAAGAATGGAATCCAAGTTTTAAAGCAAAAATATTATCTTTTGTTCATAATTAAATTAATTTTATGTGGTAATTCAGGTTTTGATATAATTTTATTTTATTTTTTATGGTATCTTAAATATCATCCTGTCTTGAATGAATCAGATATTTTTTTATATTTCCGATCTATATATGTAGACCCAAATATTCACATGGGATGGTGTGAAAGAATTTTAAGAACAACCTGATGCTCAAACCCTTACAATACACCAACTATATAGGAAGATAATTCTTTTATAATTAAATATATGTGTATCGAGAAAAAATATAAAAGAAAAAAGAGAGAATAGATGAAAAGATAGAAATGAGTCCCATACATATTTATATACATTAGTACTCTTTTTGTGACATGCACTCTCCAGTATATATATATAGATAATACATTCCAAGTAAAAAGGCATATTTAGTGGTTCAATGATCATATTCTTCGCGTTTTGAGGTTTCAAGTACGGAAATCATTTCAATTTTGTTTTTCTTATTTTCTGCTCCATTTAGAAAAGGGCAAACATGATTACATAGTTGACCACTCTGTACACTGGAACCTTAATTGTGGATGAATTTAATCAAACATGAGGCCGACACTCATGTTGATGCTTGGTAAATTAAAGCTAGATCAATAGTGATAGCCAGCTTTTAACCTTCTTTAATTTCAAAAATTATCTCTACTTAACGTAAAAATGCTGTCTAATTTATTTCCGGTTGCACAGAAATGAATTTTTTTTGTCTAATATGAGATTAATTATGAAGCTATTTTTAATATGACATAAAAAAAATTAAGCAGTTTAATTTTTTTTTTCAAGAAAACACATATTGTGTGAGATATTAATTTCATTCACAAACAATATGTTGGATAGGAGCCGAGTGTAATTTTCAACAATGTTTTAAAAACTAGACAAGTCATAGAATCAAAATACGGTTCAAGGTTCAATCGCATTATTTTTCTAAATATAGATAATTTTACAATTATTTTTTAAATATATATATAAATTTAAAATTAAATTAATACATATTGTACATAGACCATGGTTGGTTCGATTGGTTTTTCATTTAATTATTGACGTGATCTAGTCCAATTTTCTAACATATGATTTTTAAGCAAGATAAATATTTGATATAATTTAGTTAAATTTTAAAGTAGATTAATATAATTTACTATAACATTTATAATTATAACTTGGACAAAATCACTTCACATTACCTTATTTAAAAAATTGAATAGTACTCTATGTTGGATAATTATATATTATCTCTGAATAAATGTCTGACGAAAAAATTATTATGTAAACAATAAAATATAACAAAACGCATACATGAACTTTTGAACTACAATGAAATCATTAATTTGTAATGGTGAAATTTATGGTAGTTTTTGCTCAATCTCAACTTTTACTTTAAAGTTTAACGGTATTTATTTGCTCGTTTTAAATGTTAAAGTTGCTTCCAGATACAGGGTATACAGACATATTATTTTGGAAAGAAAACTTGAATAATTTAATGAATATCAATTATTGATCATCTCACAAATAGTGAATAATAAAAAAAAGACATAGGTTAGATATGGCCTATCACCTATGTTTGACTAGAAGCATACAACTTAAGAGGAACTTACAAAAGCAGAAGTCCTATCCAACTTAGGGTATTGCTTTCTACAAGAAAATTGTGAAGCTACTTTGCTGCTGATCATTATATGTATGTGAAGTTGCACGCCTGCTTTCACTGTATCTGTATTGTCTTTATGAAACTGTTCATCTTTAATAGATTGGTCTCCTAGATTTTATGGTGTTTTCATTAGGACTGTTTTACCAGGCAAATTAAGAAATAAGGAAAGTGATACGTCTTTTACTTTTTTAGGGCTCTATTTTGTAGGAATCCCTTTAGAAAAATTCTCATAAAAAAAAGATTTAGCTCAATTTAGTCATGAAGTCTTTTAATTTAATTTTTCAAATATTTTTTCAACAACATGGTCAATTCCAAAAGCATTTGTGACTAAATTTACACTAAAATCTAACTCTTATGTAAAAGCATTGTTATTTTAGTAGATGGGAAGCAAGATTAATAAGTTTACCACATCATATAGGATTCTATTTCTGCTCAACAAAAATAACATTGTTATTATTTTTTGCTTTAATTAATTATTGTCAGTTCACCACCACAATTATTCATAATTTCTAACATCGCCGTCAAAATTCACTTTAGGATATACTTAGCTTACAGTTAGTTAGTTGGGTTTGAACCCAGGCTGACCTAAAGATTTTCATTTAATCGTAAATAAGAATTTTAGAAGACAGGCATATTACTTTTCTATTAAGTACATATAGAAAGTTTGAAAATGAGATAAACTTAGTCATGAGATTAGGAACAATATATATATATATATATATATATATATATATATATATATATATATATATATATATATATATAAAATAATTCGGACTAGGCAAGCTTTAAGTCGAAATTTTGAAACTTGAAAATGCTTACCTAGCTTGGATTTAGCATTTTTATTTGAACTTAACATGAATCAAAATAGGAAGTTTGGAATGACTCGTGCTTTGATTTAATTTTAAGTTTGAAATTTTTTACTTGGCCAAGCTCGAGTCCACAATAGAACTTTGAAAGGAAGCCTTGGCTTAGGCTTAAAATCCCTTGAAAAACTCAACTTTTACCCTATAATCAACTCTACCGACCATTGACACTAAATAATCCCTCAACATTGGTTGTGTCGCATTAGCAATATGCTGCTTCCCACCACAATCTATTGTCATTTGCCACCTTTTTCTTAATGTAATATAAAGAAAAAAAAAGAATTATATATATTTGGAATCATTTTCTGATGAAACAAATAACATATCATGAATTTATTTTAATGAAAATACTATTTTAAAATTTATTTTTTCCACAAAATAAACAGGGCTAGAATAAAAATAAAAATGATGGATGGTACAAAAGTAGAAAAAGTGAGTTTGTGTAGTATAAATAAGTGGGGATATGAGATCCTTATCAGTCCAACTTCCCCACCAACACTGGCAGTTAAACTTATCAGAGAAGCACCCAACGAGTATGAGTGCATCAGAAAACCCTAACCCTCATATGTATAAGAAGAAATCTTCATCCTCTTCCTCTAATCCGATGCTATTCGGTTTCCCATTAACAGCAAGGTCTGGTAATGGTATTGTTCCATCAAGTGAGACTAGTTTTGAGAGTCTTAAGAGATTCAAATGCCATTTCTGTTGCCGGAAATTCTCCAATTCTCAAGCTCTGGGAGGACATCAAAATGCCCACAAAAGGGAACGCCGACAGGCTACCCTAGCCCATTACAACTCCCTCAAGCATCATCTTCATCCTCATCATCAACGCTTCACAGTCGCATCATCAGGACCGTCCCTTATACATCAACCTCCACATCATCACGATCATGAGCTCTTCAATGGACAAGTACAGAATGATGATGATGGTGTCGATCTTAGCTTGACTCTAGCCTGCAATAGTTCCAACTTCAGTGACAAGGACGCCTGAATCATATAGTACTCCAATTTGTCCCCTTTGTTCTTATCCTTTTCGTTAACAGCAACATTAATGGGTTTGCCAGTTTGCCTCGTCTCAAACAAAAGCGTTACTTATATATATAAAGTAAGTTTAAGTGACTTCATATATTATTGCGCTTGTCTCTTAATTTTTGCTCAAGATGAAGCTATATATATTAAATATGTGTGTGTGTGTGAAGCTTCTTGTTGGTTATTTGCATGTAATTATGGTTCTTATTCATTAGTTATAGGTAATTAAGTGGCAATACTTCCTCTACTTTTAGAGTTAAATATATTTGCATAACCCAAAAAAATTCTTATATATATATATATATATGTCTTTATAATTGTGTTATTCGTACGTAGAAGACTGCTGATTATAATTGTAGACCAAATAAGCATACACAAGAGAGTCGACGAAATACAATAATGTTGCAAGTACAAACACTTCTTTTCGTACCTTGTATTGATTTCAGACTTGAGAGGAAAAGTGTAATAAGATTTTTTTTTTTAAGATTAATCTTGTACCAGTTGATAACTTTTTATTGCATTGATTTTTATTTTCAAAGTCCACCTTTGGATTAAAAGCTTATGTTTTTGAATATCATCCTCACAAATTTGTGCTGTCATTGATTTGATGCCCCATCAATATATGCATCTAAAAACAAATTGACAACATAATTTCAAATATAAAAAACCACTGTTTCTGATTGTTATAAAACTTGACATAAAACATCACTGTAGTTATTACTTCTAATTTAATGGTTGCATTAATGAAAATTAATTATAATAATATATATTAAGTGAGAATGTTAAACTTTCAAAGTCTATTGTACTTTTAATGTCATATATATGCTTAAACTATGATTGTTAGTACACCACTTGGAATTCTTTCCACCCAAATCATAGGAATTATTAAGCCCAATAGATAAGATACTTACTTAATTACATTAAACAATATTTAAGATGCTGCCAAATCTAAAATATCCTCACACCAATTAATCTGGTTGTCGTTTAGTGTATCCTGTGTGATATTGAAAACATATGTTTGTCATAAGTGAATGAGTTTAATTATTGTATCCTGGAAAAAACACACTGATAATGTTGATGATTTAACACAACCTGATCCATTTTCAGCACGGTTTCAAGTTGCTACAAAGAACGTGTGTGTGTCTATTCTCTCTCTCTCTCTCTCTCTCTCTCTCTCTCTCTCTCTCTCTCTCTCTATATATATATATATATATATATATATATGTATGTATGCATGGAATTTGATATGAGATTCAGTAAGAGCAATAAAATTAATAGATTTTATACATTCATTGGTAATATCATCTTTTAATTAATTAATTCGATGTATAATAACCATAATTATCTATCTGTACCTTTGTTCACCCTAGAGCTGAATCTTAATAATTAAATAGTAGATACCAAACCCTTATTATCGGATGATCATGAGAACCTCTTCACAATCTTGAAATATAGTCACAATCAATTTAATTATTATTAAGTTTGAATAATATTTTATCTAAAACAACATCATTTTGGTCCCACACTTATTTGTAAATTTTTAATTTAGTTATTCATTGATATTTATTTTAATTTGGTCTCACACTTATTAGTCCATTTTTAATTTGGTCATTTAGTGCCCGTATGACATCAAGCATTAGGCCTAAAATCAAGGTGTGGAATTGGAATTTGACTTAACAATTCTAATTTTTTTGTTTGGGTGATCTTTTAAAATTACATTTCTAATTCCATAAACCAATTCCATGGAATTGAAATATAATTAGTAAAAGTCATTTTCAACTTTTATCTTTAATATCAGAAATTACAATTCCAAATATTAGAATTGAAATGGAATTCTTTTGCTTCTAACCAACACTTTATATTTTTTAAAGTCATTGCTAATATTTAGCTTCGAATGTTAGATTTTTAAATTTTAATATTAATATAATTATAAAATAATTAAAATTTTATTTTAAATATTTTTTAATTAATAAAGTACACATATATATATACAAATGACACATATATAATACACATGCACGTTGACACACATATACATATATACTGAATATATAACACACGCTTGCACACATACTAGTATAACAAAAGTGTAATATAAACACCCAAGTATACGCACACATATCTTGACATACAAACACAAAAACATATATAATGAATATGTTACATACATGCATATACATATGTAGGTGAACACACGCATGTGTACACATATATATATGGAACGTGTAACACATACACACACACATGCCCGTGTACATGCACCTACATGTACAAATATAAAATACATATATAATAAATTGGTTACATACAAGTACATACACATGTATACGCACGTGCAAATATGAACATATACGTTGAACATGTAAAACATACACACACAAATACATATAACGAATATGTAATATAAATGTGTGCACACACATACCTATATGCACAAACATAAATGTATATATAATAAATTTGTTACATACACCAACATGCATATGCATGCGCATATGGGCACGTGCACACACACACACACAAATATATATATATATATATATAATGAATACGTAACATGATATAAAAACATTATATATACTAGTGTTCAAAAAATAATATGATTGTACATGTATATGCTTATACACATACGTACAACTTAGTATTACAACATGACATTATAATATGTATATGATATAACACAACATTGTACACACATATGCTTACACTTCCATGATAGAACATTTATCACACAAAAGACATGTCTAATAATTTTTTTAAAAAAATATTATTTTACATGCTAAATATATGTGATGTTACAATCACTGAAAAGAATATATTATATCGTCTAATCTAAATAAGAAAAAGAAAATATTTTTTTAAAAATAAATTATAAATTATTTTTAATATATTATTCATATTTATCATTCTAAAAAAATATTTATCTTTTATCTAAATAATAAAATTAGAATTAAATTTGGAATTAGAATTCTATATTCTAATTTTTTATTGACCCAAACATAAATTTTAAAATTCTAAATCAATTCTAATTCTAACAGAATTAGAACTGGAATTATAAGTCTACATTTTAATTCCAATTTTTGATACCAAACGAAGCCTTAATAGTTTCTATTTTTAATTTAGTTATCAATTATTAGTCCATTCTCAATTTTCTCATCCAGAAATTTGAATGTTGGCACATTTATTTCAAATTTAGTTAATACTAAGGCATTAACTATGGTAATGTTCATATTAAAGAATAACCAAATTAAGATTGAATTAATGAGTAAAAGATCAAATTAAGAATAGATTTATCTGAGAGACCAAATTGAGAGTAAAAATTAGTAATTGGCCAAATTGAGACTGAACTAATTAGTAAAGAATTTGACAATGGAAATTAATAATGGATCAAATTGAGAATCAATTGATAAATAAAGGACCAAAATAATGTTTTACTCTATTGTATTGATATTAAATATTTTTAATAAGGACAAAAAATTATGTATAGCTAATTAAAACATTGTAATATTTGTTTCTATAAAATTTACTCGAACTATACATACAAAGTATCAAAGTTCATAACTTTTAATTAATTGAAATTTATATGAGTATGTAAATATATATTGTATTTATTATACTCTTTGTGAACTATTTGAGCTAAGCTCAATTAATTAAGTCAAGTTTCATTAAATATATACACACACACACACATATTACTTGTGACATTAATTGCATTTTTTTTTTGGCTTTTGATGTAGTCAACCACAGGCAATGTATGTATGTGTGATTAATAAATTAGGTACAGTTTTCTCCAACCATTGGAAATATTGAAATTACCTATGGTTTGCAACTGCAGGTGAAGCCATCGAGATTTAGCTGCAATTTTAAAGCAAGGATAAAGTTCTTTGTAGTTACTGTAAATTGTTGGTATAAATATGGAGTTTTTAAAAGGCATCGATTTAAACCACTAATTATATGTTTTTTTTCTCAAAAAAAATTATTCAATTTGTGTATTTGAACCATTTTCTTGTTGAATCCCTGTAAGAAGCCCCATTTGAACTATTAAAGTGAACTAAAACCATTGCCAAATCTCATTCACAGCCACAAATGTCATAGTCATCATTATACATAACATGGTTATAAATATAACAATGTCAATGCAATAAAGTTTTATAAAGTAGTATATTACATCCAAAACGTGGCCTTAAAGCTATTACAACTTTAAAGAAACTGTTGCTACTTTGGATCAAGTGGGCTTAGAGAAAGTATGCATCTTCGTTTGCATGATTAGGTGGCTACAACAAAAGATATGGAAAATATAATATAAGACATAATTATCATTGAAATTATAATACAAATGAACTATAATTTATAGTTTAAGAACACTATTAGTGATGTTCGATCTCGTGCAAACACTGGAGGCACCTGACTGTGATAATTCTACATAATGTAACTCATCATTGCATTGATCTTGGATTCTAAAAAGGTGACTTTATTTTTTAGCTTTGTATAATTAAAAGTAGATGAGGATGTTCCACTATAATTTTGAGTTGGCTGTCTAAATACTTAAAAAGGATATGGACCTAACCTTAACCCTTGAACACGACCACAGTGCTCTTGACTACCTAAAGTGAAGCTCAAGGAATCCCAAGTAAATGTTACTTGTGATCCAAAAGTTGAATTAGATTCAAACTTGGTAATCTTTTCCTATGTCAACCACTTTAATTTGGGAAATACATAAGAACAACAACCAACTATAAATTAAGTCCATGAACTTTACACCAATTGCACATACCACATGTATGCAATTTAAATAGACAAACACTTACACTGATTATTTGAGCCTTTTCGTTAACTAATGACCATCGACGTGCGTGACTGTCCAAGCTTCTATGCTAACTGGGTGTCCATACTATAGCTTCTATTATTGCTCATAAAAATTACAACACAAATAAGGAAACAACAATAATAGAATATGATTTTTACAAATTGAAGTTACCATCTCCGTCTTCTTGCATGCGAAAGACATTAATCCACTAGTGTGGTGTATCATCTTATTTTTTCTATGTCTTTATTTTCAAAGAATTTCTCTAAATGTTGGGAAAATCATAATTATAAGCAATCTAGAATAAACTAATGACGAAAAAATTTTATTACCTAAGTTTGGGGGTTTAAAAATTAGTCAACAAATAGAGCCCAATGATATTTATTTAAGCCAGTGGGAACATTAGCAATGAATTCATCTTTGTTGCATGTGCCATCATTTTTTTTTTCCATAATTCCTGTCTTCAACCTTTCCACGTCATTCCAAAAGATTTCAAGATATAGTTTTTGTGTAAATTACAATCAACTACAAATTTAGCCTTTAACGGATGGTAATAACATTAGCAATAATACCTCAACATAGCATATACTAGTTCAAAAGTATAAAACAATACCATAATAGTGTTTTTATACACTAAATCCTTGTACTCATATGGAACTTTTGTCTAACTAAGAAAGCTTATGGGAAAAAAAATTGAAGTCTTGTCCCAAATGGCCTAAAAATTGATTCAATAAACTACCCCCATCACTAGTTGGTTGGGCAGTATCATTCCAATACAATTCAATTCTCTCCATTTGAGGAAGTGACCAAATATCATTGTGTGTGAGTATTTTTACTTAACCTTTTTGTCCCTATTTGTGAACTAAATTAGCACATGAGAATGAAAAAATTTAAATTAAATACATCATAATTCTTTAGTATACTTACCAACCACATTGACTAACCAAGCCTTCTTGCGTTACGGCTTATGTGTAGGCAGTGAAGGTGCCTCAATAAACTCATCCTCGTGGTATTTATCATCATCATTGTGGGCAATTATTTCTAGTGGTAACTGATTAAGTCCATTAGTGTTGTTATCTACAGGAGTACTCTGAGTAGTCAGTACTTATCTAAAAAAGGCATCTGCAGTTTATAATGGTGCTAGAGGACCACAAGTAGGGCATGAACTACTCTTCTTTATTGTGTAGAATTATTTCTTCCTCAAAATTCTTGAATAGAGTTGAAATTAGCCAATTTTAGATAAATAATCAAATAATGCCATAAATATTATTATGAAAGTACTAACGTTAGCAAATTTTGCTTTTTAATAAGGTATAAATAATATAAGCATAGCTAAACACCTTATTAATGATATATTGTCTTCTCGTTCAGGAAATAATACGTCAATGTTTTGATGCTTATATGGCCCATTTTTGTCATATATCCCCATCATCTTCTCCCATTTCATATAAGTCACGTGGCTTAAGATGTACTTGTATGCTCTAATTCTTATCTAATTCATCTCCCATATAATAAATTATTTAACCTCTAAAACTTGGATATATAGCTCATCATTTTTATGGTCACCTGCATGTATCAATCGACCAAAATTTACATATTTAAAACATAAGTCGGCAGTTGTAATTTTCTAAGGTTGATTATGTTGACTTACATACATTTAAACAAGGTAATTGTAAAACAACTATGATAGTTTTGCTTAATGATGTCAACCAATTTCCATAAGACACACTACCAAATAACATATAGTCATCACTATTACTCAAATAACTTATTGTTTTAAATGTACCAAAAAGTCTACTATTTTGCATCTTTAGTCTTTGGTCTCATTCTAAGCTACGAAACTTAAACTCAATAACATTATATGCATTATAATGGTTTGCAAGAACAATTGGGCATATGGCTAAATACATAAAATCGTTTGAGTGAGATCCATTATTATCATTTATTATTAGAAATAAGCTAAAAAAATGGTCACTAAATGTACTTCAGGATGAAATAAACATCAATTAGTAAATGTATTGACATGACAAGAGAATCATTTAACGAAGTCACTATGAACTCTCTTATCTGTCTCAGATGATGACCATGTGTCCCTAAATTCCCTAAACATACATGAAAGCCTAGTAAGCATGGGGTTTAGGGTGGATGTATTTAGGGGGTAAAAGAAAATAAGATTTACTTTCAGAAGGTAAGGATTTCTTCTCTATAATTAGTCAATACATGTCGATGTGCTTGCGTCTTTTTCATTGAAGATAGATTAAATTATGAAAAAACACTAACTAATTTTTTAAATAATACGAACATAACAGATACATTTGTTGCCCCAAAGTTAGGTTAATCATCACTAGGACTTGACCAATTGACTATAATCTCAATTCCTTCTATATACCTTAAGCAAAAAGTTAATATCTCTTAAGCTATGTAACTCTCAGCTATAAAACCATTTAGTTGAGCCTTATTTTGTACATAAGATTTCAATTTCTACAAGTACCTAATATAGAAGCAATAATTGTAAGACCAAAGTGCTAACTAAAATAAATAAAAGTAAATTACATATATCTTTATCTTTGAATTAGATCCATTGATCGATATTGGGCATGACCTCTTAATTTGGCTTCATCGATGAGATGTACAATTAAATGAACCATAATTATGAAGAAAGAAGGTAGGAATACCATTTCCAAATGACATAGCATCATAACGACTCTATTATGAAGCTGGTTAAGTTCATTTATATTTAACATTGTGTTACATAAATGACTAAAAAATGAACACAAATTAATTAGGACTGCAGACACTTACTTAGAGAATGTCTTTCTTGAGGCTAAAGGTAGAAGTTGCTCAATAAAAACATGTGAATCATGACTTTTCAATCCTCTGATCTACCGTTATCTCAAATCAATGCTCCTAGATATGGTACTAAAGTAATTGTCTAGTATGGTGATATTTTTTAATGTTTTCAAAAAGATGTACATGTTTGCATTTGTTAATGGAAATATTATAGGAATATGTCTACCATTTTCATCGAGCCAAAGATCAAACCTTATCCCCATATCTTGTAAGTCTCTTCATGCATTTGTGTGGTTTTTTTAATTTTCTAACTTTATTTAATACAGTAAGTATAACATTGTCTCACTTTTTCAATATGTATGACGTCAATATTATGTCGTAATAAATTCGTTGCCTAGTGCAGAAGTTGGACAAATATACTTTTCTTTCGCTATTGTTGAATCTCTACCTCTGACCTACTAGCTCCTTGGGGTCTTCGACCTTGTCCTTCAATTTCTACATCTTTCCTATAATCAATAGTAACATTTTGAACTTGTTTTAAAACTTCTTTGTCATTAATTGGCTCAGGGGGATTTCACCTTTCCACTTTTCCATCAAATTGACTTCAAGCCAATCTAAATTTATGTCTTCCATTCAAAAAGCGTTGATGACCCATGAAGCACCACTTTGGACGATAAAGAAGACATATAAGCATTGAATTGAAATTACAAGATAGACATGCTAACCCAATGTGGGTATTCTATCTAGACAATGTTCTAAGTCCTAGAAAGTCATTAATTGTCTCCAAAAGAGCTATAAGCATACTAAACACTTGATTACTATGTAAATCAAAAGTTTTAACACTGACATTTCATAACTCATTTAACTCTTCCACTAACAATTGCAAATATATATCTATATCATTTGCTAGTACTCACTTACCTAGAATAATTATAGAAATAATAAAAGAACTTTATTTCATGTACATCCATGACGAAAGATTGTAGGGGAGAAGTAATCACTAGGAAAATACTGTAACTAGTACTAAATGTATTACATTTTCTACAGATATTCCTATTAGCATCCATTCCCATGTATAACATGCAATCATTAGGATATGCACGAATTTTAGTGTAATTCAAACTGATTTTGTTTTTTTTTTTTTTGGCCTTATAAAATGACAGTAGAATTTTAGCTTGTTCAGAGACATCTACCAATAATTTTAATATCATTGACATTGTCTTGTCAATTATTCTGTACATACACTTTATAATGATACAATTTCACTAATAATGACAATTTCAAATACTTCTCACATCCTTCATATAAAGATTGTTGACAATCTATAATTAACTCCAACGAATTTGCGTTGTCTAACATCATTTGCTTTTGTGGTGGAGATGCTACTTTTTCTTCTTCCACACACTAATTATCAAAATAATGTCTAAATACATCATTGGCCATGTCACTATAGGGTCACTAACAACATCTCTTTCTTGAATCACGTGTGGCACTACAGGTGTTTCAACTATAGTTTCCATAGCACTTGTCTCCTCATATCTAAGCTAAATAGTGTAACAATGTGGAAATGATTTAAAAATCAAGTGATCCTGCACTATTTATCTAATTTGCCATTTGTTAAACTTGTGTTTATGGCATGAGCATATAATCATACCCTTGCACTTCTATTGGCAAAGGCAAAATCTAATAATCTATTCAATACTTGTAAATACTCAAGGGTGTTCCGAGGCTTCTCAATCAAATCTTATCAATGTTTGAATAAAATTTTGTACTTAACCATAGAACTTAAACATATGAAAATTCAAGTATTAATTAGCCCTTTTCTTTATCATAATTTTATTTGAACAAGTTGAAGCATAATCATTTTAAAATATTGAATGTCATATCATCAATCAAATTATGTCATCACGATAATAATATTTCTATAAGAATTGTCCAAACAAATATACATAGTTTTAATACAATTCCCACCAACTATAATATTACAATGTAATTGATATAAGAATAGCACAAAAGAGTACATATAATTCCAAATATGAATTTAAGCATAACAATATAATATTCATTGAATTTACAATAATGTCTACACATTACAATAATATGATTTTTCACATTATTCTAATTAAAGAGCAGATCTAAATTAAATAAAAATATCATATTATAACATTGCAATTTTTGGAATTAAAAAAAAAACGAAAATAGAACCTGGGTTCCATGAAAAACAACAATACATATTCAAATAAAGGACCAACATACAATTTGTTTTAACCACAATTTAAGTATAACAAAAGAAAAAATTTATTCATTCCTCCAAGAGTGGCACATGAAGCTCTTAACATACATATAAGATTCAAACCCAAAAAAAAAACAAACGACAAACTAACCTTAAGAATGAATGGTGGCAAATGGCAGCTGGCAATTGTGCTTTGGTAGGTCAAGCAGCAGCGACAGTGGGGCGATGGTGGACCAGTGATGAACGATTGCTGGGGCTGCAGTTTCTTTCTTCCTCTCCTCCTCTCACTTTCATTTTTCTTTGGCACTCTCCTTTTCTCGCACAGCACTATCAGATGGGTTGGGATTTTAGGGTTCTTTAAGTTGTATTCTTTGCAATTTCTACAGTTTCCTGCTAGTCGCAGGCTAAAACCTGCTGTTAGCAACATCTGCTGAAAGCAGTAGGTGGCTAATGCCCTAATCGCAAGGAATTATACCTGCGGTTGGGGCATTAGTTACCTGCAATTAGAAATCTAAGTGTAGTTAAATTTAGCGTTTACCTATGGTTAGTTTAAACGCAGATAAACACAAATTTTTTTGGTAGTGATAATATATATATATGACTAAAGGGCAGATTTATATTTGAGTTCACTCTACTACTTATGAGTGAAATCATGTTATAACTCGACTTAAGAATAATTAAAAATGTACAAGACCATGTAAGCAAAGCTTGCAAGCGACATACAACTAAATAGTGATATATTATAACAAAATATGCATAATTAAGTTCAGTGATATTGTTGTATTGCTTTAAAAAATTATTATAAAAATAATTTATATAAAATGGAAAGACGATAGTGACACGATTAAATCTGCTCTTTTTAAGGATTCGCATGCACAAATGGACACCCCGAATACTCTGGACCGTATCCAATGATGAAGGAATCTGGAAGGAAAGGGTAGTCTAAAAGCCTACAAACAATACTCATTGTCCCCTGTCCCCCAAATTCTCCATTTCATATCTGGGAAAAAATTGTAAAATCTTTTTAAAAATTTTGAGTTGTATTTATATGGTTTTTCGAATTTATAAAATTTGAAAATATGTCATTAAATTTATAATGCTTCAAGAAATGTGTTATTCTGTTTATTTATTTATTTTTGTCTTTTCATATAACAATAAATGCCACCTTAGACTTCCTTGTAAGCAATGCGGTAAAAATTTTCCCCCTCAATTTTGCACCAAATTTTTGTTAAAAAAAAAGAAACAGATAGAAGAACTTATCTATTAGAATGCAGAAATTGAAAAAAAAAATTATAGACGTATATTTTAGTTTTGAAAGTTTAATATGCCATTTACAAAGTTCAAAGGGTTTTTAGCTTTTTTCCCCTGTATATTTAGCCAAGACAAGTTATTTCGTTGCTGAAAAAGAAAAGCAAAGGGGTAAATGGCAAAATATCTTTTTTTGTTAAGGATAATTTTATTATGTTTAAATCAATTTTAAGAGAGTTGGACATATATACAAGATATAATTAATGATATAAAACCTTCATCATATCAATTTTACATTGATCATGTATTAAATAATTTATTAATATTTATAACACAAAATGACAATTTGTCCTCTCAATGATACAAAACTTTGTTATTATATCTTTTACTTGGTTGATGGATTGTCAAATGAGAATATAATATTTGTTTATATGAAAAAAAAAGTAGAAATATGATTTGATGCGGAGGAAAATTGAAGTAATGTTGTCAAATTTGTAAATTAATTCGATAAACTCATATATATATATATATATATATATATAAACTTATACTCAGCACTAACTTTAATTATATATGAAGTTTTAACTTCACTTCAAATTTTATTATGGTAATACCACTTCACGTAGAATTATATAATTATAATTAATTATATAATTATATATTTTAATAATTATTTGTTAATTTAAATAAATTCATAAAAGTTTACGGTATAAATTCAATTTCTATTTACAAATTTATTTAAACTCACGAAATTGTATAACTTGAATTGGACGTAAAGTATGAAATGAAATGAGATAGATTTAAGATAAAATTGAGTTGTTTTTTTTTTTTTTATAATTTTAATCCTATCATTCCTTTATAAAAAAATTCATATAAATATAATATTAAAATTCTCGCCATTCAAATTTACCATACTTTACTGATGTGGCTTTTAAACCAGAGTCACTACTGAGCTTTTTTGTTTTTCATTAAATCCTCTCCTACCATACTCTTAAATTTTCAAACAAGTCTTGAAAACAATTCAAATAATCAATTTGAAAATTTTGTTTGGGGCCAACATCTGGAATGTTATTTCCTGTATTCTGACGCATTTAATAAACCCACGTCTCAAAAATCGATAACCTCCTCAAATTATATATATAAGTAAAAGTAAAATTACACGTAATGCTATATAGAGCTTTTTTTGGTAAATTTTTTTGATAAATTTGTTTTGGTTGAAATTAAAACAAATTTAATAATAAACAATATAATTTTTCTGATAAGTTAAACCATTTTTTTAATAAAACTACTACAAAAATAAACTAAAATCTCACATAATCTCCACCAGATGTGAGAAAGTTTATAAATCCAAAATAAAAAGATACGTTGCAAGTTTCCTGGGTCCATCTGGATTGTGAAATTTTTTTAAGAGGATAAAAATAAGAATGAAAGTGAAAAAAAAATTAAAAAAACATATTATTATGTTTGAAATGATAATAAATAAAATAAAATGATTATTAAATATAATGTTTGATTAGGACAAAATAACGATAGAATAGAATGGAATAAAAATAAGAAAACTAAAGTACCCCTCAAGCAGAAGCCAGTACAAATCCAAATGCTCATTATAATCATTATGTTAAGATTTTTATTTTGGGGTTTTTATTTGTTACTTAGATACAGGAAGACTCTTTTGAGGCCATATCTTGACTATGTTGCTTATCTATACCAGAGAATGGATCATATTCACGCTTTGAGGAATTTATTTTTCCTTCTGTTCTATTATCATAAACTTAACCCTCAAGTCTCTTGTGCCTCCATCTTCTGTGATGCAATCTCTTAGAAGACGAAGGCCCAGTCACTGTGGGTGTCTCATCTGGGTAGGCGGCGGAGGACGTGGCTCTAACGTAGTGACAATGTTCCTAGCAACTTTTCAATGGTTCAAGTGTTTTTGTTTCTTAGGTCATAAGAATATTTTTGAATTAGTTTTTCTGAGACTTTTTAGGTGATTTTAAGCACGTACGACTTACAAGAATTTGAATACTTTACAAATAACTACTTTTTAATATGAATTTATGAATTTAAACTCTGAATAATTAAATATGAAAAACGCATCTCCCTTACTCCCTATGTATAAAACAATTTCTCCATGCTACTGTTCCAAAAGAAAAAAAACTTGTTTAGTTCATTCAAAATTTCAAATATATAAATTGAGCTATTAAAATATTCCTCTTCCTCACTCGAGAACCTCTTCAAATTTTGTGATCGGAAATTTGGATCACTAACCATGTTTTTTTTAATTTTTAGCTAATTTTGGAGAAGAATTCAAAAAGGACTGTAGAACACGTGTCAATCAACAATGGGCACGTCATGCCTCAGAACAAACCACGAGGTAACGGTATCAAGCTCGTTGGACCACCATTTCCCGTTTGGAATTTGAAATCACTCCCCTCTCCAAAGAGACGTTATAAACAGTACCCAATGGCATTTTATAATAGAAACATAATTCAAAATAACTCTTTTTTGATTTGTTGATTATTTCCACACATTATATTCTTGTTCTTCTCTCCAATCTATGCTTTTCCAGTCTCCGCAAATCTCAGCCACTTCAACATTTACCTTTTTCATAGTCAAAGTCACTTTGCTCTGTAGATGTTGCTTTCGTCGCCGGGAGAGAAGATGACCGAAATTCTTCGCTGATATTTCCTGCTGCTTCTTCTTGGTGAGTTCTTGCTTGAATGTCACTGTTTAGTTTGCTTTTTATTATTCTCTATCTGTTGTGCTCTCTGGTTTTGGTGTTTTGCGATTGGATTTGGCTACTGTTTCGTTGATGCTCCGTCAGTTGAATGCGCGTGCAGACCATCCATGAGATTTGATTTTAGATTGAGTTTTAGTTCTGAACCGTTGATTGACCTCATTTTGGTCTTCTGGGGTTTCCGTTAGCTGTTCATCTGATGAGATTTTCAGATGTAAAAAGAATGCCTTCATATGGGAAACATCTCAGCGAGCTTTAATTGGACAGGGAAAGAAAAGTAATGCCAGTGTGTATATACATTTTTTTTCTGGAAGAAAAAAATAGTTATAGGTATATACTTTATTTTGAATTTAAACTCATATTAAAGATCGAGCTATGCATATTTCATATTGATTGGGAAGGAAAATGGTTAATACTAAATTGAGCAACACCAGCTGACTTGTTCATAACGTTCATTTTCACATGCATTGACTCGTGAATCGCAATGCACATAGCAATGACTGTTTGTGGCAATAAGGATGTTATTGGGAAGCATCTCCGTAGTAATAGTTATTCATAATTTCATGTCAATTTAACTGATAGCTTCCTTTGAATCAGGATCAGATGCTTAATAAGAAAGAATGGCCTCATCTTTTATATTTTGTAGTTTGTAGTGCCATATAAAACCTGCCAAGTCTACACTTTTTCTTCTTTCTGATTTAGATATGCAAAGACTAAGTGGGATTGAAAGGTAGTCGTAGTTCTGGTTACTTTACGCAAATTGAAGTTTAGGTTTACAATGGACAACTTCCACCAATGTATATTTATATAACCATCCAAAGGAGACTTAGAGATGCAGGAAATCATTCTATAGAAGTCTAGATTGTTTTTGTTGATTACTGATTGACTCTTTTGTACCCTGGTTATAGATGTATATCGTAATTAACGATTCCTGATGGATTACATTCAGATTGCATTCTAGTTTGATTAACAATATTTCTCTCACTTATATTTTGAAGTTCTATTAAATTGTGATCTGGAAATGGGAGTTGAAAAAGAAAGGACAAAAAGTGGAGGATATGTTGGTGGTTTTTTCCAGTTGTTCGACTGGAAATCAAATCTCGGAAGAAATTATTTGCAACCAAGTCAAATTTGCAAGGTTCGTGTGCTGTTTGTATAAAATATATAATGGAGTGTACTTACATTTCGTGCAGATTGTGTTACTTTTATGAAGGATTTATTACTATGCCTATTATGGGATTTTGATTATGGTATTTCATTTCTATCATCATTTGCAGAATCTTCAAAGCAGGGGAAAATTATGGATAGAAATTTGCCAGTGACATGGCCCTATGCGGTGGGATATCACTATCATTACATATGACTCATTTCTTTTTTAATGAAATGCAGATAGTCACTGTTTTAATTCTTCCAGGTGGATGACGATGGTTTTGGATTAGGGCCAAGTGTTAGAGGAAGTAGTACTCATAGTTATGCTTCATCAGTTACAGATGATGATGTTTGTGGAAGAGGCCCTAATGTCGTTGCTAGGCTTATTGGATTAGACTCCTTACCAACTTCCAGCCGATCCCTATTCTTTCCCATATGATGATACCTTGTCTCTCCAAGATGTTCAATATTGCAAGAAAAACCTCAATTATCAGCATGACCATCACAGTGTATTTAAACCGAAGTATTGCCACCAAAATCAGCTAAATCAATTCCTATTTCGCACCATAAACTTTTGTCCCCTATTAAGAGTCCTGGCTTCATTCCAACCAATAATGTTGTGTATTTAATGGAGGCTGCAACAAGAATTATCGAGCCTAGACCCCAAGGTACTATAAAGGTTAAAACACCTCAGATATCATCATCTACTGTGTCTTTGAAGGATAAAGATCTCAAAGAAAAAGTTGAAACTTCACAAAAAGGGCCTCAAATTGGGTCATCTTCAATGACGTCTAGAGTTCAAGGTATAAAAGAAAAAAGTAAGGTTTTTATATAAGACATCCAAGTTGGCTGAACCTTCTCAAAGGCCAGTAGAGTTAGTTGCAGCCAGGCATCTCAAGGGACAGTCATTTAACAAAAGCTGGAATGGATCTGAAGATACATCCAAATCTCCTACTTAAGAAGAAGAAGATTCTTCAACACGTAATGGGAAGTCTATTTTGCTTGCAATCCAAGCTAAAGTGAATGTCCAAAGGCGGTAAGGTTTGTCTTTTAATGGTGGTAGAAGTTCAGTGGGTCAGAAAGAACATCTTGAGGTCAAAACCAACCAGCCAATGAAGGTAAATGCTCAAAAGAATTTGTGCAAGAAATCTACTATTCAGAACTCTTTTGGCGTTCTTAGGCAAAATAATCAGAAACAGGATTGTTCAGTTGATAAGTACAAATTATCATCAAAGCCATCGTATTCCAATTCACAGTGTGGAAAAGTTCTGTCTGGAGATTCTTCTTATGGACATCATAGAAGCTCAAGTAGTAAATTTCTGGCAAAGCCTAAAGTTGGATCTAGGAAGTTGAGCTTAGAGGTGATAGATAGTGAAAAAGAAGTTCTATATACTAGTACAAACAATTTTCCAAGAAGAAACAATCTACAAACAAGGAGTCGAATGATCAAGTTATAGACAATTTATTCAGTCTAACTTAGTAAGTAATAACATGGATGTAGTTTCATTCACGTTTACCACCCCACTAACAAGAAACAATCCTATTTTTGAAACTTCTGGACAAGTTGGCCAGAAGACAAAGGATCCTCCATTATATCGCTGCATTAAAAGAGTGTTGCTTGACTCAGATAGCACAAGATCTCCAATAGGATACAATGTTATAGGCCAAGATGCCTTAGGTATTCTTTTGGAACAGAAATTAAGGGAATTAACATATGGAGTTGAGACTTCTTGTGAGGACTCTTTCAAAGTAAAGCTACCTTCCATTGCTGCATCAAATTCAATAAATTTGATGTCTTCCCTAAATTCAGTTGAGCTCATTTCAAGATTACAACAACAGAAAGGACATGAATTACTATCCAAAGATAAATTATGCAGTGCACATGATTCTCTCACTAATCTCACAAGTCTCCTGGATTGACATCAAAACATAAGTCTGAGGTATGTTTTCAAATGATTGTTTCAAAACCTATTTTACTTTTCCACTTTGATCATGTGTATGAAAAGTGCCTGGTTATCAATTAGGATTGGTTTAAATGGCCAAATTGGGAATAATGTTAGTCATGTTTTAATTTATGAATTTAGGAGCAAGAATACAAAATAAAATAAATTCATTCCCCTCCTCCTTTCCCCTCGTCCAAGGAAAAAAGCTTTGCGGCTTATAGTTAATAACGGTATTGGTGTATAGTCCTTTATTCTTTCATACCTAGTCCCTGTCAATATTACCACGCAAATTAGTGCTTTGTAATGTATTATTGCTAGTTTTTCTTTTTTTGGGAATTACTTTCTAGCAACTAATTGACATTTCTTTTTGTGGTATGTACTTAAATATTAGGAAAAAAGTAATGTTCACCTTAAAATTTTTGTAAACTTTGTTTTCTATATGAAAAACTGTGGTATAATTTTTAGGTGTTTATTATAAGGTTTTTCTATAATATATGGAAACTTCATAACAGTTAAAAGAATTTAACATAAATTTTGCCCTTTCTGGATATGATGCAAAGTAAAAGAAAATGAGCTGCAATTGACTCTTTAGTCCTGTGCTCATTATTTCCATTTTCATGTTTGTTGGCATTTGGCTTATCATAATTGATTGGTATCTACAGAACATATACAGGTGGTTGATGAGATGGAAGAGTGTAGGAACAATAATGTAGAAGCACTAATGTTCAACTGCTAACATCTAAGTCCAATTTCTGTTTTAGAACCTTCCTTTTCAACTGAAAGTTGTTCATCTTCAATTGGTACAGATGGCACTAATAGCATGGAAGGTAAAACATGCACTATGATCTTGCCAAAATATTGTCAATTAGCTCCACTGATGAGTGCCAATATTTTTCTATTAACTTTCAGGAAGCAAGTTGTGCTCATCAGCTCATGCACAGGAAGTTCTTGGCTTGAATTTTTTGAAGTTTTATACTACAGAAGCAGATCTAGAGTTATCAGATTCAGCTTCCTCAGCTACTTTAAAGAAGCACACAGGCCTACTTTCTATTATGAAGTTTGAAAGATCAAGCACATCAGAGTTGAACTATGTGAATGATATATTGTGGAATGTGGAATCGATGTTTACGGACTTTGCCTTGGGTCGAGCACATGATATCATAGACCCCCATTTATTCAATTTGTTGGAAAGTTGAAGAGAAGGGTTTAAGATTTGTGATGATGATGAGTCTAAGATAAGAAGGAAAGCTATATTTGATTGTGTTAGTGAATGTTTGGACTTGAGATATGGGTGTTGTGCTGGTGGGGGATATAAAATGTGGGCTAAAGGGTTTGAAATGGTGAGAAGAAATGAACGGTTGGCTGAAGAAGTGTACAAGGAAATATCAGGTTTGAGAGGCACGGGGGATTCAATGGTGGATGAGCTTGTAGATAAGGACATGAGTAGCCAGTATGGAAGATGGCTAGATTTTGACATATATGCTTTTGAACTGGGAGCAGAAGTTGGGGATCAAATATTCAATACTTTGTTTGATGATGTTGTTTATGATATCTTGCAATTATAAACACTTCAATGACGTTTGCGTTTTTTAATTTTTTGTCTTTACTTTTCATCTTAAGTCTTCTAAAGTTTAAGGTCATGTGATTTATTCATGGAAATGGTATTATCAAATATATACAGATTACAGGAGCCTTTCATGAAGTTTTCCTGCAGTGAAGAACATGAATGAATTTTCTTACTTGCTCCAGGCTCACTCATTATAAAGCTAAGGACTACCCTATTTGCTCTTAAAACGCCACTTTATGGTAGCAATGCAATAATTTCTCCTTTTTTTTTTTTTGGCGAAGCACCATAAATGTTAAATCTAACCATGAACACTAGAACTCGGTTTTTATAATGTTAACTTTTCACCCTTTATTTCCTTCCTACCAATCCAAATAGTGGTCAACATTTGGGTTTTGTTATCTTAATTTCTTTTATTTCCTTAATGTTGGATGTTAAGGATCAATATATTTTCTCTTATGATTAGGTATAACTTTTCTCATTTAAGACTTTGTCATGACTTAAAATTATTGATTGTAACTGACGTATAGGTTAAACTAACCTAGTTTAGCAAGTACAAGATAACATTCTTACAAAGTTCATAATATATCAATAAAATACATCAAATACACTTTAAAATATAATTTAAAGAAATTTCTTGGAAGTTTCCTAAAGTCCGATAGCACCTCTTTAAAATTTAATATTTTCCAAACTTGTACAATCAATCATATTTCAATAATATCACAATGATATTAATAAATTAGTTTAATAATCTCTCAAATTATACATTTAATATAGTATGGGAATAGCTTACACAAAGCTTACAACACTTTACAATATTTATAAAGTTAAATCAATCTGACATCTAATAGCCACAACCTTGGAATCAAATGTATACAAGGTTGAGCAACAAGAAAGTTTCAACTTACTTTATTACATATAGTATGTAAAATGTTAAAAAGAGAGGTGTAAGTTTATTACTGACTTAGTGAATATATAGATTACAAAGTAAACAGAATGGGAAATCATAGAGGTTCTATAGTTTTTAACAAACATTTATTTAAGTCAAGAAACAAATTTCAATTAAATAAAAACATCATTTCTAAATCTTAATATTTTGTATAAAGTGGGTATCAAGGAAAGAACCAAGATCATCATACACATATTCCTTTACTAGATATGTTTCAATAATACATATCGTATCCTTTTACTGGATATGTCTCAATATCTCATATCTGTATCATTTTACCAGATACATCTCGATAATTCATACTCATATCCCTTGATGGGATATGTCTCAATATCTCATATAGGCATCTCTTCACTAGACATATCTCAATAATTCATACCTGTATCTCTTCACCGGATATATCTTAATAAGTCATATTGGTATCTCTTTACCAGATACATCCTGATAATTCATTTCAACAAGGTGCACCAAGGTCGTTACCCCTGCTACCGACCAAGAGATTCTTAATAAATATCCATCCATCCTTTAAATTATAAAATCCATTGAATATAAATAAATTGTGTAAATAGGATACATAAATAAATAATTTTATTTAAACATATTTATTACCATAAAGTAATTTAAATAAAAATAATCTTGAAGATAAAATAAAATAAAGAGTAATTAGGAAAGAAGTGACAATAATATAAAGGATTAAAATAGAAAATACAATAATGCAACAATCACATAAAATAAGCTTAGATAAAATTCCAATATGAAACATGTAGGTAAAGTAAATGAAGCAATTATGATTAAGAGTTTTACCATAACCTTTCTCTTTTCATATAATACTTCTTCCTCAATTTATATAATATAACATTCACTTTGAACTTCTTATATACCAAGTGTCTTGCATAATAACAATAATTTAGTAATATCATTTATCATTGTGTTATTTTATATCTGTACATATTATATTATATATACACATTTGAAAAGTTCAGAAGAACATATATTTGTTTCTTCATAAAATGCAGAATATGGAATAAGAAAATTGAAAGTTAGACAAAAAACTAAAGACATTCGGCAAAATGAAAAGTTCTATTTTGCTAATTATATACTTACCAATAGGGATCAATAGTAGAGATCCTCTATTCTCATAGTATAACCCCAATTAAAGATATATTCATAAATCTTCCTCACACAAGTTCAAATATAAATTTCCTACAAAACTTTTCTTTCACGACCTCTCTTTTTCTTCTTTTCTCTTCATTTTAAATAAGAAAACTAAGAATCATTTGTGTTTTATATAGAAGTTTTTTAGTTACTGTGCAAGTTACTATTCAAGATGTTGCCAACTCATTTTTGCCAACAATTTTTTTAAAAGTTAAAATTATAATTTTGTCCTGACAATATATATATTTTTTCATTTTAGTCACTATAAAATTGCAATTTCTACCCAAGCATTATTTTCTATTTTCAGTCTAGTCCTTTGACTTGCCAACGCCTCATTCACATTTTACGGACAATTTTCTAAAACGTTAAAACTATAATTTTATCTAGAACAATATTTTTATTTTCATTTTAGTTTTTATTAAATTATAATTTCTACACAAACATTATTTTTTAATTTTATATTAGTCCTTAAATGTAATAACCCAATTATTTACAATTAATAATTTTAGCTAATAGAGAATTTAAGTAGTAATTTTTAGTTAATAAGCCAGTTAATGAAGATTAAATGAGAGAAATTCTGCAATAGAATTGGGCTAAGGTATATTATTTTGTTATGTGGATGCTTACAATGAGATTAAGGCTGACACAGTGGTCAGACTTCAGACAGTTACTCAACAGGCCATGGGTTTGAGGCTGGGCGTTGCTAACTTTCCTTTTTTTTTTTTAAGCTGACACGTGTCACCCCATATGTGCAAAGACTGAAATGCCCCTTAGTGTTTTTATTTTATTTTATTTCCTTTTCTTCTCCTTCCAACCGAGACGTGTAAGCAGTGAGAGTGCTGAGAGGAGTTGTAGCACTGAGAAGCCACTGTGACCATGCCTTGACCTCGCCGAAGCTGAGTCGCCTCCCCCTGAAGGTTGCTGGCCCATCACCGGTCAGTTACCACCTCGTCGCCGGCAAGAAAACTCGATTTTTCCGTCGAACCCGCGAGGAAGCGCGAGCTGAAACGGAGCTCCGGTGGCTCGTTTTCCCTTTGCGGTTTGGATGGGTTTTGCTCCCCACCTCCTTGCCATCACTTTCCGCCTGCTGTCAAGTTCAGTTGGCCGCCGGTGAAACAGTTTTCTGGTGGAATCCGAGGAGCTCAAACAGTGACGATTTTAGGTGAATTTAGTGAGTTTTAATCGGTTCTTTCTGGAGATTGAGGTTAGAAGTAGCATTTTTGGCATTTATACATTGGATTTAAGCTCTGAAACCATGAATTTTGGTTGGTTTTGAGTAGATTTGCTGACAGGGACCAAAATAAAAATTTTCAAAATTTTGGGTTCTTTAGAAAAATGGTGAAATGTTGACTTGTAATAGGTTCAAATTGATTCTAGATTAACACTTTTAAGTAGGTGGGCATGAGAAACTATGACTTATCCTGAATTTCATTGGATTGAAGGCTAGGGCTTGAAATGAGGGACTAAAAAGAAAATCTAGAAAATATGTGGAGCAGAAAATGTAAATTATCGCAAGTTTGTGAAAGTTAGAGATGGAGTCAAGGAGAGGGAGTTAGGGTCCTAAATTGGGATAATAAATCAAAAGAAGAATAATTCCTGCGTTCAATTGGTGCAGATGAATCGTATGAGTGATTCCGGCACTCTAGGAAGGCAGTGAATTGCTCAGGACAATCGGCGTCCAGGTGCGCAAATAGCACCCCCTAAAACTCTTACTATGTCCTACTTTGTCTTGCTCAGAAATGTTTTATAAGTATAATATAAATTTGGTTATGATTATACTTTATCGAACTCGAGGCTAGAATTAACGGATTCGCTGAATATGTGGAATGGCCTTGTGTACATCATTGAATTCGTGTACGGTTAGGAGTGATCACTTAAATAATCATTACTGAAAACACTGATAATTTCATGCATATTTCCTAACTTTCTCCTGCATGTTTGTCCTAAATTCATTTTCGTTGGGAGGACTGACGGATGATAAACCTTCGTGAGATATGACTCACACCTGTTGGTTAGTTACCCTCGAAGATTGTGTATCCTCGCCTATTGGTTCTTAGCAGTCCTTCCCTCGAATGATTTTCATAAGTTGATTGTTTCTCTGTGAATGGCATCTTGATTTAATGTTTCAGAAAAGTGGATTATTTAGCTCAACTGTTAAATTGTAAAATGGATTTAAATATTATTGTATTGTATTTAAGTCTTGATTATGTTTAATTTCTATTTATATATGAAATTGTTTATTGATTTTGGGGTGCTATCTGTCAGAAATATTTTGGTCCCAGATAGAGAGATAGACGACCTTTCAAAGCCGGCGGAGCACTGATGGGGAGCCCGTGGTGAGCCCGTTTGGTTGGATGCGAGGCGTACTCTTTTGTTTAGATGACATTGATGGCGATATTTTTTTGGGATGTATATATTTAGATTGGTAGCCATTATTTGTATATTGAGATTATTTTGTGACCACAGCTGAACCTGCCACATATGGTTGTATGTTGTAATTATTGAACTGGGCTAGTGGGAGCGGAGCTCCCCTATTTATGTATTGCCTTGCAGGATTTTGTAGAAATTTCGGGACGTCCTATTTACTGGGGAGGTGCTGCCGAAATTTCTACAAATTTCCTTGTTTTGTATTGAAACTCTCCCTTTATATTAAGGCAAATGGTATTCATATGGATTAGAACGGTATGATATTGATTGTCCTTCCAGTGTTAGGCTTGCAGGTTCTGGGAATCTCCTTGTAACCTGTGCTGGTCCTACTCCAATGATTTCGGGGTGTGACCTTAAAATTCTATTTTATTTCTTTCATGTTATTATTAAAATCATCTTGGGTTTAACTAGGAAGTTATTCTATTATTCCATCATTTATACCTTTATAAAGATCATTTATCTCTAACTACATATATTTTTAGCATGTTACACATATACTTTTTTTTATGGGTTATTACAACTTTATTCATGAATTAATGAAATTTAAAAATAAAAAAGGGATTTTTATGTAGCGGAACATTTAAATCTTTGCATGGCACATTTTAAAAATAATTTTTACATAGTAGAACATTTAAATCTTTGTGTGACATATTTTAATTGATAATTTTATGTAGATTTTTTTTATGCTAGATTGCCTCTTAATGGTAGGATTATTAGGTCGACTCAATTGAAAAATAATAATTTACATGGAAGATATATACAATTTTTTATAGTTGAAGAAGACAAATAAATGAGTGCATTTAGAGAGAATAATGAAGAATTTTGAAGATCAAAAAATTGCTTTTAAAGAGAAAATTAAAAAAAAAAATAATTTTGAGATTATTGGTTTTATGAGATCTTATCATACATAGCAATTTGATCCATGGACCTAAGGCTACTTTCATATATTAGGACATGCAAGATGATGAAGTAAATGAAAATGAAATGCAGTAAAAACGCAAATATTATAATGAATATGATTATATAACTTTTGGAATCACATTACAAATAAGGGACACGTAATATTACAACTTTCCTCTACCATCTTATTCACTCTTCATATTTTCCCCCAGAACATGAATATCTAACCAATTTGGAAACTTTATTGCCCTCATTATAATGAATAACTTCAACAACATTTTCAAAACGTATTTAATAAATATTACCTCACCATGCAAACAATGAATTATTTTATTAGTACAATCTAATATATTGAATGCTGAAGTCTCCACAACGCATACAGCCAAAAGGAAAATTGCATATGCTATGAACAAATATTTCCCCCAAATTCTCCACCATTGCCATCACCCCACAAACAAGTCACGGTCAGATTTTCTTCTTCACAATGACCCCATTGATTATCATAAGGTTGAACACGATCCACGAAATCCCAATCAAGCCACTGATAATCATAGATAGAGTTCTCTGATGAATCAAAAATACCCTCCACAATGTTATTATTTCTGGTCATGAGATCCTCATTTGCTCCCATTATTTCCTTTCCCACCAATTCATATAAATCTCCCCCTACCATGTCATTATTTTTGCTCAAGATCGAATCATTTTCATGTTCCACATTATTCTCACTTGTGTTAACAAATGCCCCACTTTCAAACATGTAGCTAAGCTGCATTATTTCATCGTCTAGCCACTGATACGGTCCCAAGGTCTCAAATTTTCCTCCTCCTCCTCCTCCATTATCAATGCTTGGGCATCTTGCCTCATCTTGGGGCTGTAGGCTCGAAGAACAAGAACCCATTATTGCAGCATCTTCAGATCGTGTATTGGTACAACTTTGTTGGGTTGGGTTTGGTTTAGACATTTTTTCAAACACCTTACCTGTGATACCTTGTGAGTGGGAATTTTGGGTCAAAGGAATGGGTTTGTCATGTTTGATGGGTGGTTGAGTTGGTCTCACTCGACCACCTCTTCGTCTGGATGAAGCAGCTATGTGATTTACACTAGGCATGTGACTGGAAGGTAGAAATTCGTTGAAAGATTTCATGAAGCAGTATATTTTTCTCCTTAAATGAGAGTTCCAATAGTTCTTTATCTCATTATCAGTTCGTCCCGGTAAATGTCCTGCTATTATCGACCACCTGAAATATAGTCAAATCACAAAAGGAAAATATCTTTAATGAATTTTTGATTTTAATGACACAAATAAATCTTATTGACATTTAAATTATCAATGTATTTCAATTTAATTGAGAAGTATATGAATTTTATTTTTCCTTTTTTCAAAATTTGCTCTTTTTAGCCTAATTGCAGGTGAATGACCCCTTTGTCCTTATAACACTTGCATAACAAGCCAAGGAATGCATTGAATGTTTTAATTGTCAACATTTGATAATTATAATAAATAGCCTGTCACAATTATGAATGACATTGTAAGCTATTGAATACTCACTAGCTTTTTTTTATTTGAGTTCTCCGGTATATTTTATAAATTTTATTTATAATTAATTCAAAAATTTCTGTAGTTAATTTAATTCCTCGAGAAAAGGAAAAAAAGTTAGAATGAAAAAAAATTTCAGTTATTTATCCCTCATCTCTTGAAAGCTCCAATTTAGTGGATCGCATGTTTTGTTGATTAATTGCCGTATTGGGTTAGTTGATTTTAAGATCTTTTCTTGCATGCTTACTCTTTTTGTTTTTGTTGAAAAAAAATACTAAACTTTTAGAAATCATTAGCTCATCAATTTTGAACCTATACAACTTTATTAACTGATAAACAAAAGATTACTTAGTTGTTACTGAGAAAAATATATTTCTTGCTAAGAATTTTTTTTATTAAAAATATACAGAAAACAGTAATGAGACTCTACATATTTGCCGTCTTCCACCTTTTCTTTTTTTGGTAAATTCATATGGTTGATATTATGTTTGGTTGGTGAGAAATAAAGTCTGTGGCACCCGACTATGAATTGATGGTCTTTTCTATTGAAAAAATAATAAACTTTATTGCGAATATTAATATCTTCTTCTGCGCGATGCCGTAATACCTAGCTTCAAACTGCCTTTATATGAGACAGTGAATGAATCAACGCAGATTATATTTATATAGCCTTGTATTAGTACAGTTTTCTCCTGACTTGGAAAGTCTATATATATAAAAAAATTTAATTGATTGATCTGAGATTAGTAATTCCAACCAAAAAAAAAAAGAGAGAAATGAATTGCACCTATTCCCAAGAGCAGCATGCAACTTGACAATGATCTCTTCCTCTTGAGGAGTGATGTTTCCTCTCTTCACATCTGCCCTCAAGTAGTTCATCCATCTCAGTCTGCAACTCTTTCCACACCTTAACAATCCTATTTCATTCTCAAAAAGTACGACATTAATCATACATGTTATTGCATATATACTTATATATATACTAAGATCAAATTAAACTGTTTTATATTATGTTATATTATATGTATAAAATACCTGCATTCTTGGGCAAGTTCCTCCAGGAACCTTCACCATGTTGTTGAATGTATTGGGTCAATTTCTTATCCTCTTCAACTGTCCATCTTCCTTTCTTCAACCCCACTTTCTCACAGCATGGTGCTCTTCCCATTCTTCCTTTGCTCTCACTTCTTCTTCTTCTTCGTCTTCTTCTCTAATATTTTAATATTGGGACACTAACACACACACTAGTAGTATTCGCTCGCACACAGAGATTAATGCTCCACTGGAAATGGCACTATTCATCAATGGAAGATCATGTATTGGCTGCATTGTCGCTGTAGCATATATATAGTAGTGGAGTAGGATAGTCAAAGATACAAAAAGTTAGATTTTGCAGGTTCAAGTACGATTTTATTAACTTGTGTACAGCTCATATGACTAGCTTGGGCCACTGGTTATATTGACACTTTTAACCACAAAATCAACTTATGAAACCATGTTTGTTGAAGTTAATGGACTGCTTTCTTTGTCTGGCCCCTCTATATGTCAGACTAATAAATTGGGTTTTGTTTTCACAACGTACATTTAACCTACTTTCACTGTTCATTAGCTTTTATTTGAAAAAAATTACACTTAATATATTTACTACAAGGATGTTAAATTTTACTATTAAAAAAGAACCTCAGATTCAATTTTATTTATTCTGAAGCACTTATTTGTTATGTGTTTCAACATTAGATTTTAAGATTTTAAGTTAGGATATTTTAAAATAATTTCAAAGTTTTAAGTTCTTAAATGTAATTTTCCCCCTCTCGTTTTCCTATTTTCACGTTCCCATTATGTGGTGTGTATGTGTCTTGTTTTTTTTTTTTTTTTATGTTATAATTAAGCTTGTTTTTTTTTTATGTTATAATTAAGCTTGTTTTGATTAAGCAAAACAGTCCACAGAGTATTATTTACATTGAACGATCCTAGAATTCATTTGTTATGTGTTTTGAGCATTGGCTCCTAAGCAAGGTTCCTTCAAAGTAACGAAAATTTGGTCTTTAAACCTTTTTGAATAATTTGAAAATTTAAAGTGCTTTACAGTAATATGTCAAACTTATAGAGTTATGGTCTTATTAAATACGATTTCTCCCTTTTGTTTGCCGATTTCCACGTTCTCATTGTGTGTATTTATGTCTGTGCCTCATTTTCTTTTCATATGTTATTAAGCTTGTTTTAGTTATTTAAAACAGTTAATAGAGTATTACCGAAGCTGAAAATAAATATAAGAACCTATAATTTTTTCACTCCTGAAAGACAATTCAGGTATTATAAATGAATGTAATATCAAGTTCAGATCCAACTTCAATTTACAGGATGTGAAGGTAAGTAGTGTAAAAGTGGCACTTATTTATTTGCTCCAATCTAAAACTACATACATATATCGGAGTTGGAAACTTATCCATAAGGAAGAAGATAGGTAAAATAATTACTATGATAGGTTACGTATGGTTGATAGGGAAAGGTGAGATATTCATAGCCAAGAACAATAACTAATGAAAAGAAACGAAGTAAATATAAAGCACCAAACTCTTTAAGAGTTCAAAAATCTTGTGGACAAGAAGACTTCTTGCTATCTTTTCTCTCAGAGTGATCCTTTATTTCATGTCTCTTCTCTGCGATCTCACTTCACTTCTTGTTTTCAAGGTTATATTATATCTTTCCTTTTCAACAATAATTATATTTCTATTTCAGTTAAATAACATAGTTGTACGTACTACAGAATGCAATCGAATATGAACTAAGGGGATCAGCAAATTTGTAGGGATAGAAGAAATTAAGAAAATTTTCTACTCTTGGAGGAGTTGTAAAGGAGATCTTTGCAGCAATAAAAAGTAAATAAATAAAAAGAGTGCTATTAGAGAGAGATAAATTAAAATTTGAGTATTTTTCAACTGTTTTAACATTACTCTCAATTTAACATATTATCACGTGTCTTCATCTTAATATATGATATAGTATCGATGCAATATTTTTATAATTGTACCAAATAATTTACCCAAAGGAAATTAAATTCATGTTAAGCTTTAATATGAAACTTTTATTTTATTGTTAATATCTATGAATATAAAAATTTTTAAATAATTTTGTTTTTGAAAGAAACTGATAATTGTGCAAAAAAAAAATTCTCAATAAAAATAAGTTAAACGAGAATTGGATAAAGAAAAAAGATATCATGTACTCATACTCTAGAAAAAGTTAATGTGTTTATATATAAATAGGCTTATTCTAATTTTTTTTTACTTTTGTCTATGCTTTTCATAATTCTGTAAATACTATTATTTGAGTGAACTATTAATTAGTCTCTAAATTTATGGGCCATATGTAGTTTTAATATCTGAATTTTTAGTAGCATGCAGGTTAGTTTGTTGTAAATTAGTCATTTTGTGAAGTATTTCATGGTGGCTATTTTAATTTGTTTATATATGAGAAAAAGAGAAGTGGGTTCCCTTTACTCATAGGTCATATAAATTAACAACGTACCAACTCGATCAATTAACGACAGAAAAACTTAGATAGTAGCTTAATACCTGATAGAAGATCAGGCAAATTTCTTCATGTTGTACGGATTCAACTAATAAAAGAGTACATTAATTATATATACGTCTAATTTCATTTGAAAATTGACTTTTATATATATATATATATATGATATCTTTTTTATTATAAAAATTACACTTAATTTTCCTTTATTTTCTGTCAATAAAATTAACTTTTTACAGCAGATGTATTTCTCTCAAAAGTAAAGTTACTCATTTGTTTTTATAATTACTTTAAGAATAAAATCATAGTCTCATGTTAGAACATAATATCAACTTTAACTACATCATACTAAATATAAAATCAATCTTATATTGTATATCTACAGAAAGTTGACTTTCTTGATAGACTATGAAGTGGGGGGAAAATTTGTTACAATATATATTAAAATGTCAACGAAGATGAAAGTAAGAGTATTAGCTATAAATTAATTAAACTTCTATAAAAGTTAGCATAATTAGCTCTTGATAAAATTAATAATATATTAATGCACCTCACTATTAGCATTACGCCTTGGGTGTAAAGTAGAACTCTGTGAAAGCTCAAGTTCAATTGGTCCTTGAACGGTTTAGTGTGATCAAGTTAATTAGGTACTGCTTAAAATAATTATTCGTTAATAGAGCAACTATATATTTTTTTTCGGTGGGATCTATGGAGTGTGTTTCTTTCAGTAGATATAACAATATGCTCTAAGATGGGGTTCATCATGTAGCAGCTAAATCACTTTACCCAAATTACATATTACTGTTTATCTCATCAATTAATTGTCCATTACCAATACTACATTTTTGTGCTTAAAATAAGTGGATTAACTTTAAAACATCTAACAATTTAACTATCACTGATTAATCAAACCTAAAAACTTTTTATAGATTACTTGATCATCGGCAACATAATGCTATATGAGATTACCTTTATTATCATCATCATCATCATTATTATTATTATTATTATTATTTCCACAAATTATGTGATGAAAAATGGTAAACAACGACGTGCCCTGGTTAGTTGCCAATTTAGGAAATGAAATAGATTTACATATATTTTGAACATCTACTAGTTGTGATGTCTTTTTTCGATGTTCATCGTCAGCCTAAGAGTAAAAAAGTATGCCAGAAAGAGTTTAAAAAGTTTAACATTATATAAAATTAAACTAAAAGAAAAATATATAAGTAGAAATGATTTATAAACCTACTGCCTTAAGGTTTTGAATTAATATGCAATATCAAATTAATGAGTATATTCTTTTCTCCAGTCAAATTAATAAGCCATATTTAATGTTCTAAACTTGTTGAAACCCAATCCAACAATCATAAGTAGTTTGGTACCTATGTTTTCCCTCAAGCTTGTCTCTCCCCCTGGAGTCTTCAAAATTTAGGCACAGTTGCTAATTAATATATTTCATTAAATTATCTAACACAGTTTTTTTTTTCAAAAGTAAATATTATTGAAATATAATTTTTTAGACTTTGCTCATTGTAGGTACATTTAATTGGGTGACCCAAGTGAAATCATCCAATATTGTTGTGAATTTGTCAACATCAATGACACTTGAATATTAATGGAAAATATTAAATTGCACCAAGTGCATGCATTGTTGAAGAATCCAAGCCTGTGCATAAGGTGAGAGATATGGTTGTGCTAGAGTCACTAAGGTCAGTGTTCTATACTTGATAGATAGAATAGATGTCTATATTTTTTATTTTTATTGAAAAAAGGCATTAATGTAGCCTAACTGTTCCCTAAAAGAATTAAATGAGCAAAAAGTGAAGGGACTGCCTTGTGTACCGACCTGTTATAGTTGTTAGTACCAATCCCTTGTAGTAGTTGCTGCCCCAAACATTGTCCTAGCCCTAGAAAGGGTAATAGTATAGAAAAAATTTAGGTACATTCATGAGAAATCTCTTCAAAGGTAAAATATTTTTCGAAAGGTTAAAAATAGTTGAAGCATATATTTTTCAAGAACTTTATAAATATGTGAGATAATGCTGTCTTCGTCAATCTAGCAAAGTCACATGGATAACAAAGTATACAAAGAATTGCTACTCTATTTTGGTTTCCCCCTGTTGCTATCAGACATATCTTAGGTAGCAATACTTAAAGAGAAAGTTCCTTCTTGTAACAAACTAAGGACAACCAAAATAGTTGTCTCTGACCCAAAGAAAAGGAGGAAAACCTTGGGAAATTGATGAGTTAAATTGTATTATATTTATTACTCAATAAGTGGTTGTTTGAAATTGAAATTTGAATGAAGAGTAGTATTTGTCAGGTATTTGAAGAATATTATAGAGTCTGTATTACCAGTTGATTAATTTGAGTGATGGAATTATTTATATGTTTGCTTAATTTGTTAAACTAAAAGAACTATAGGTGTATTCAACAGCTGGAATACTAGAATCAGATGGATTATATTTTATTTCTCCTGTGAATCAAAATAATGTATGCTACCTCAATAAGAACTATGACTTTGAAGGTATAATATACACAAGAGGGACTAGTTTAAGATTTTCTCGTCAGGGAAGCTTTCATTTCAAATTATCTGAATATTAAAAGATAATATAGTGTAATCACATTATATAACCATATAAATCTCTAACATATAAGAAGGTCATATTATGTAAAACATTCATTATGTCTGCATTTGCAACTTTCTGAATCGAGTGAATTAAAAGTGAGCAACCAGGTAGCAATCCTGTGAAGGAAGGATTCAAAAATCTTCCACTTGACCTTTAAGCCTATAACAATCCACTGCCGTATTAGATGGGCCCGTTTATACTATAAGGTAAATTTGCAATGTTGAATTTGAAGGGTAAGTTACAAGTTTTGCACTATTAGAACTGAGATTTGATTTAGATCTTGAAAATTTTTTAGTAAATTCAATCTGTCATGTAAATGTAAATGTGTCAAATTTGAATTTCAACGAAAAATGTGCTAACCATATCTACATGTTTATGCCTGATTAACTAAACCCAATATCTGTTCTTAATAAAATAGATATTTTTCATCCTCATGAAATTTGAATGCAAAATGGAGCAAATTATGAACATGTCGATACAAAAGGTGATATTCACTTCATGCTATCCAGTTTTCTGTGGACCCCATGTCCACTTGTATGTAGTATACTTCATATCTAAGTCATATAGTCACATTTCTCATATATATACCTGTAAATAAAGCCTCATGATACTTACACGATTTATCTTTGTTATAGTTTCCTATTACATTACAAAATCTTGGACTGAGATTTGGTATTGTCAGATATAATTACAGGAATTCACTAAAAGCACTGCAGCTCTCGACAAGGCGATCAGATAAGAGTATGCAGTAGATCAATGTACTTGTTTTATTATCCATTGAGATATGTTCTTCAGTAAGCTCATCCTCCACAGAAATCATCTGTCTCGAAGGTCAACAAAGTCAAACTTCATATTAGGGTTCATGTATACATGAGAGCAATGCTCATATATGGGGCTTCCATCTGAAGGCTCCTCATGGGGATGAAATCCACGTTGTTGACAGCTACGAATTACAGTCACCCCGCTTGGATCTGAGAGATGAAATATGCCATGTGGACTGCAGTGTCACAGTGACATAAAATTATAAGAAGAGCTCTAATTTCTGACAAGAAGTAAACAAATAAACAAAAATAAAACAGGTTTTTAAGTTCCCAGATCCATAATGGGTAGTACTAGACTCTCCATTTCCAAATGAAAGACCAAACGCTGTAGATAGCTCAAAGTAAACCTAAAAGGACACATCTCAGTTACGTAGATCAGGATCATAACTTGGCAACTTAGCATCTACATTCTCAAACCTCTTGATAGTTGAGGGGCAAAACACCTTCTGAAAACCATTTCTTTTTTTATACATTCTACAATCATTTACAGTTGACATGCCATTTGTCATGAGATAGAAGTCTCACAGTCAATTAGTTGCTAAGGGTTTAATTAAGGGGTTAAGGGATTGGAATAGAAGGTCCTAAATTCAAGTAATGATGCGCTTATCTGACCCATGATTAAAGAGAGGGGAATTACTGGGCATGTGGAGGTCTAATAAAGGAATGATTTTAAATACATGCCCTCAAATTTTGAATCCCTTTGACCACACTGCTGTCCTAGGTTTCATCTGAATAACCCTTCCAATTTAAGATAAACTGCATATTTAATAGAGCCCCTGTTGGAAAAACCTACTAAATTATTTTGAGATAAGGGTCACAGTCTAAGGAGGAATGTTAAGGGACAAAGGATAGAAAATAGGGCTACGGTGGTGGATAAGGCTCTGATACCATGATGAAACTCATAAATAAAACAAATACATGGTGAACAGGAAGATCTTAGCCTTTAATATTGCTTGTATAGCTGAGCAAGATAGAAAGGGAGATGTATCTGACGTTAAGAAAAACAGAGAGGAGAGGGGGTATTTATTCTTATTTTCTGTTATCAATGTTAACTGACATATCATGAAAACAACTGCCAATCTAGTAACCAAAATTCTTGTGAGTGCATGTGTACTAATTTGTAAGCAAGGAAAAAAAAAAAAGGGAAAATGTACCTTGTTGTATCTGTGGGGGCCATGACAATTGCAATTGCCTCAGGTAACATGATCTATAAGATAAGGCCAAAAGAAAAAAAAATATATACTCAAATGTAGTTCTCTCTTAAATTTATTTCTTCATTTTGGTGTAAAATTTAACTTTTCCTTCAAGGCTTACCTGGTATGAGTAATGCGTGTGGAGATCAACAGATGACATGAAACAAGTCTGTGATGGGTGTGTCTGAAAATCAAAACCGGGTCAAGACAAAACAGATGATAATTGAATTTTTCACGAAATGGATAAAATTATGGGGCTGGGAAAGACAAGTGAAAATGGATGCTAATATAAATAGCATGTTTGAGTGGCCCAAAAATTCCTTTTCCACAGCAAAAGTAACCAACTTACCAAAAGTATGTTTGACGCCTCCAAATTTACATTTGAAGGCAACCCAAACATAAAATGTATGCTTAAAATTAAACCTTGCTTTTTCAAATGTACCTCAGCAAGTTAAGGGATATTTGCAGTATATAACTAGCATTTACACGTAGCAAGGCAGAAATGGTCATCCTTAAGGTAAAGATAAAAGACATCACAGAGAATGACACCTAAAGAAAGATACAGAGAAATATTTCAGAGCACTAAATAAGAACATACTTTCTTCATTTTTTCCCCCCCTATTAAATAGCTGATACCTGTTATCATCTTACATTCTATTCTAAATAAAGAGCCATAGCAATTGAAATGCATCAACTTTTTAACCCAATCAGATTTTCTTCATTTTTTCCTGACAATAAATAATGCCGCATTTTGTGCACTTTAATAACTGATTCAATTCAATGTGTATGAAATAATACAAAGAGAAACAAGTATGGAATGGAGAATTTTAACAACTATTAAGTATCAACATGACTGGACATAAACAAGACAAGTTTCATATTCTGCTGGTAGAAAAATCAATAATAAACACTGAAGTTTTAGGTGATCACCACACTGCTAGAAGAATGCATTATCCCCGAATAGAGTTTAATATATACAACAAGTAACAGCTTAGGCTTATGTGGTACTTACATGAATCCAGCCTAGAGGAAAGAGAGATAAGCTGTCTTGAACTTCAAAAATTTCCTCTTCATTTAATGTTTGACACTGAATAATAGAAGTAATTAGTTGCAATATTGCTAAGTGAAAAAATAACTAGGAAAAGAAGACAAGAAAAGCAGAAGACATGAGATATATAACAAAAATGCATCAGGATCAAATTGCAATCTACCAAATCTCCTACTTGTAATGAAAAAGTACTCAATAATCTGCCAGTTCTCTTTATAACATAATATGCAATATTTCATTTATAATAATGGGACTTTGCAATGATAATTCCACACAAAGAATTGGCAAAATATCCAATTGCCCTGAAACCTAGTGTGAATGATTTTCTCATATGATTTATAACAGCAATGGCGGTTGAAGAAGCATTTTCACAAAAATGGTTATAACAATTCATCTCAGATACAAAATGTCAACCCAAAAAAATAAAAAAAGTGAGACTTCACATCAGTGCGTCACAAACTTAAGGCAGCATTAAATTGCTACTGTTCAGCAGAGTTGGATCCAACTAGAATAACTTAAATACAGAAAAGGTAGGCTTTTTAAGCATGGAATAGTATTAGAGCACACCCGTTGTAGTGAAAAGCAATAGCCTATGAAATTATATAAAACAGAAAACTGAAAGGCCTGAACTTATATATGATCATTATCTTACCGAGTCTGAAGTTGACTCCTGCTTTGGGATTATAAGTGTGGTGACATGGAAAACTCTGTTTTTCTTCAGTGCCACAAGTTGCAAGCAGAAGCAAGTCGTAAGTGTTAACAGTAGCATTCATGATGTTTCCCAGAAGTCCAAAATACATATAGAAGGTTGAATGCTCTTACCAGGGACCCTGCAAGAACCCCACATGTCTCTAAATTCTTACGTGTATTTTCCTGAGCCAATCTCAAAAAGTCTTCCATCATTTTGACAGGCTGCAAAATAAAGTTAAGTGAAAATGGAATGGATTATAAAAGTATAAGAAACAAATAAATGTAACTACTAATTAGGAATGATAACACCTCATAATGAATCAACAAGGGAAATAAGCACGCCTTTACTATAAAACTTGATAAACTTACAACATATAGGTGTCGATATGTAGCAGGACCTGCTGCAGAATCTTTATAACATTTAGCTGGTCCTGGCCTTGGATCTGCAACATTTGAAGGAGGAATTGGGGCACATTCTTGGTGCACCTGAGCAAGAACAGCGGGAGGAGAAGGTTGCTTGATGTTGAGCAACTGGAAAAAGTCCTCCCTTGATTCAGCTACCACAGAAGAACAGGATTCCTCAGCTGGACGCAACCATCTTCCATCATCCAAGGAAAGCACTGAGTCCATTGTAGACGTGACTGCTCCTGGATCACCATTGTTAACTGCCTTAAGTTCATGTTCTCCAGCCTGATTCAGACTATCACATAAATGATAAAATAGAAAGTGTTACAAGCAATCATACTCATATCTTAGGACCAAAAAGTAGGAAAAAAAAAACTGCAAACTAATATTTGACCTACTGATTTCAACATGTCCTCGTAATGAGGTTGCTTTATACATTATACAACACATAAAGCCCAAAAAAAATAAGGAGGGAACCAAAAAAACAAAACAAGTTTTTTCAGAAAGGTAGTACTTCTTGAAATGAAGAGAGAAGAAACCATAGAGTCCAAAATATAAACAAATTAGGAACAATAGCAAAGATGGAAATATATATATATATATATAGATAAAGGGTATTAATTTCAGTTACCAATTGGAAGGGATGAGCCTAACCTTAAATCCTCAGCGTGAGTCAGATCACTACTACTTGGATATTGAACCTGCATAACATGCAAATTAATAATCATACTCTATCCAAAAGATAGAACATTTACATTTATGCAATAATCGAAAGCACACTGTAATTTTACCTTCACTTCAGCACTAGGTCCATGCCACTGGCCCCGAAGGCCATTTGGTCCTAAAAATGAGTGTCTGGATAAAGTCTCCTTCTTTGGAAGTGGTAGATCAATAGATCTGTACATGCCCAAGAAAGTTATCATATTCCATCCTCAAAAATACTACCATATATTTTCTTTGGAATGATATCTTTAAAATATGAGATAAACATAATTCATAAAATTACTATAAAACACAAGCTGAAGAAAAACAAGAGGTACAAACTGAAGGAGTGCAGTATGCAAATGACATTACGGGTTGAAAGAGTACATAAACAACCAAGACATGCAAATAAAACATTACATTTGATACAGTATTCCATATAAGCAATAAATATTGTAAGTTATTCCTGACTAACAAGAAACACAAGTAAAAGAAAAACTTTTATTTGTTTCCTCATCTATTCATTCTTTTACTTTTCTTTTGAGTTCAATAGAAAGGAAACAAGGAACATTAACTGTTGCCTTAAATGCATTTCCCCATGAAGGAGAAAAAGCCACGTCAGAACAATAAAAGCAGCCATCCCAAATCAAAATTTGACAGGCAAAGCAATTATATTCCAGAATAACCAAAACCCTAAAGTTGCCATTTGTAAAATAGCTCTTACAGTTACAAATTGAATATGTCAAAAGAATAGCATTTGATGAGGAAATTAATAACTTACAGCTTCCGAAACTGCTTGTCAATAGGCATGGAGTTTGAAGACAAAATATGAGCATTATTATTATTCCATGAAGACTGAGAACCCAATCCAGCTGGTTGCAGCTATGTCAAAGAGGGGGAAAAAAGAGTATAATGAATAATCAGCAAAAGTTCTCAACCACAGGCAATCACTTCAAGTTACATCTAGATCAGGCAGCGCGGGACATAGGGCATAGGCATATACAATAAAGCTTGACAGTATTGTAGTAATTGATATAAATAAAACATTCTCAGGTCCTCACCTGTTTATAATCCATGCTCAAGTGAGAACTTTTACTGACAGAAGGCCATTCCAAATGTGAAGTGACTGGACTGTGCAAAGCCTTACTGAAGCCATTGTCCCCAGGCAAGTGAGCATCTACATGCAAGTCATTCATCTCATCCACCCGACGTTGGAATTCAGGCTTCAAAGATTCAAGTTCGTCTAATACAAGTAGCAATTTCTGAAATGGTAAAACAGCAAGCATACATTGGCATGACCAGTAGCAAATATGAATAACAGTAGCTAGAAATACTCATTTACCCATACAAAGGGGTGAATCTAGCAATTTCTCACCTTCTTATATGCTGCTCTTTCTTTAGGCAGTGAAGCTTGGTAATCTCGATGAAATGGTATAGTTTCAGAAATCAAGCTTTAAAAAAGGACAAAATTAGGTACAGTCAGCACAAAAAAAAGTACATCCATTTTAACTGCAACCTTTTAGATAAGCATAAAGGAAATCCATAGAATTTTCATCTTATACCTTGAAAATCTAAGAAGTATGATATACAAGTCAATTATATTATTCTCTTCCCGGTAGATACTTGCCTGATGACAAGAAAGAAATGAATCACACGAGTTAACAAGAAGGAAAATATGAAAATCTAAAAGGAACCACCAAATGTATACATTAAAGTTCTACTTACTGTACTAGAAACTTATAACATGTTATAATGAAGAATAGCGAAAAGAATTTAGAACAGATTCTCCTAGAAAAGTTCCATTTTATTATTCAGGCACCAACACCAAGGCAACATTCACATATCAACTAGGGCTAAACAAGCTGATCCTAAATAAATTGAATTACTAAACTTATATGGATAATCTTAGGTAAGCTATTTAGGGAAGCGATCCTAAATAAATTGATTTTCCAAGAGCGATGGAGCCAAGCAGCGGATATGGTTGACTCATTGTGCAAACCTACGAAGCCCGAACCAAAGTTTTATACCTCTAATCTTAAGTTATAAACTTAATATCATTATATAAGGAGCATTCCAAACAATCTGCTCAATATATCCCATGCTGGCAAATAAATGACGGGCAATAAATTCACAACAAAAAAAAAAAATGCAAACTAAGAAGAATAGCACAGCATAATATCCATAAGCCATCTACCCCAGACAGAGGGCAATAGGTTTTACTAATTACTCTTTGAAATATGAATTCGTTATATTTAATTCAATGCCCTAGTACATATCTACAAACTGAGAAATCAAAAGTTCCTATTTCCAACGTCGAGAATTGAAATCCTAATGTCCACTCCAATCGGCGATTGATTAATCACCATTAAATCCAAAAACTGATTGAAGGAAGATTCGTGAAAAGTCAGAGTGAAAGTGGAAGGGGAAAAGAGATGAGAAATTTGTAACAGTGACCTGTTTGAGGAGATTATCCGCAATCCGAAAGTAATATCGGAGGGGAATGCGATTATCAACCTCGACTTTGCGAGTGATGGAATTTACGTTGATCTTCATCTTTTCCGGCGAGGAAACCCACCACCCCACAACTCAAACTTTAAATAATAAGCCCAATGAGCCACGCGTCCTCTCTCTCACTCTGTATAACAAGCACGCTTGCGAGTTGAAGGAGAAGGAAGGAAGGATCAAAGCGAAGTGGAGTTATACTTGTCTTCTGGATTTGGAAGAAGCGAGCTTCGCTTTTCGATTAAAAATGCACGACATTGTGAGGTAACAAAGTAACGGAAACAGAACAGAAGCATCCTGCTTATTCACGCACTGTCGTGACGTGAGCTTTGTACAGATACAATGCTATTTACGACTCTCACTAATTTTCTTTCTTAAAGCATAAATATATCATTTATTCAATTTATTATAAGTTATTCAAGATCTTTAACATTACGTCATATTTTATTTTAAAATTCAATAAATAATTTTTTTAAAATTATGATTAATTTTTTAACTTTTTATTATAATCACGTAGTATTCAAATCAAAATTATATAATTGTTTATATATATACATAAGTTAAATTCTAAGGTAGCAAATGAGCAGATTTTGAATTAAATTATGATGAACAGGTAAAACTTGACTTGTTAACTCATTTAAAATTCAGTAAAAAGATTTTAAATGATTCAAATTTATATAACTTACTTTATAAACTAATGTTCATCCATCGGTTAACCCATACACATCTTGATAGATATTGAATTCATCCAATTCTCCTACTATTTGAAACTTTTATTAAAATATATAATTTACTAATGATTAATATTATATATTTATGCTTCATAATTATTATATTTAAAATATATTTATTGTGCATACATATATTAAACTCATTTAATTGAATTAATTAGAGAGGACTTATTTTATTATCAATTAAATATTTATTATTATTATTATTATTATTATTATTATTAAGTTAATATATAAGGGCGACTTATATGGCAACTTATAGAAGTGGCAAGTTAATGGTTTTCTCTCTTCAACTCTCTTGCACTTTGTACCCTGTAAGTTGCTAGTTTTTGCCATTTCATCAAGTTATAGTTGATGCGTTATCAACTCTATGTCAATATTATTTATAAATAATCTCTTATTTTAAATATTATTTTGTATAATGTTATTTCTACAAGCTATCGAAACAAGTTAAATCTTTTGAGTTTGCCCCATTTGGATTTAATAAATAAATGTGGTCAAGTTCGTAAAATGGCATTTATTTTGAAATAATTAAGACCTTTTGGCCCAATCCTATTTCACCACTGAGCTTAGTAAGATTATTTTTGCACCACTAAATGTTCCCTTAATGAGTAAGATATATTCAATATTTGCTATGTACGATAGACTTTAAGTGTATGATGTAAATATAAATTGTTAATGATTTATTTGTTGCCTGGTATAAAATAAAATTGGATAGAATCAAATATTTAAAAATTTTAATATTATTTTTATATAATTAGATCTAATTACAGGTAAGGGGTTTTAATTAATAATATAGTTATAAATTGTATTAAATGGAATTGATTATATAAATTTAGGTAAAAATACACTTTCAATTCCTTAATTTCATTTAAATTTTTTTTAATTTAGCCTAAATAATTTTATATGAAGTTTTACTTTTATCATTTAACATCATTTAATCTTAATTTAGTCATTTAATTTTACTTTAAGTTTCATTTTCATCTCTTATTATTATTTGGTCCTTTAATTTTATTTTAATTTTCATTTTTGTCTCTTAAATTCAGTTGATTTCAAATTAGTCATTTAACTTTATTTTAAGTTTCACTTTTGTGTTTCAATTTCATTTTATTATAGTTTGACCTTAATTTTCAAAAACCAATGAAATATTTTTTTACCATTCATTTTTTAATTTTTTCCATTTATCTATTGATATGCGAAAACTCTATGAATTGTATAATTATTATTTTAATGTTCAATTTTTGTCTTATTTTCCCTCAAATTAAATTGATTGATATTCAGTAATTGAATTCATTCTAATCTTTGTTTTCTCCATTTCATTATTCTTGTCCCAATTTGTTTTCTGGTGATATAACTCTTAATTCATACAAAGCTTTAATATTCAAAGCATTTTTATTTGATAGTGTAAGAGGAAAAAAATTGAGAAATTTTTAAGAATGAAGGACAACATTGGAGCAAAATAAAATTAAGTGATAAAAGTAACATTTAAAATAAAGTTAAAGGACCAAGTTAAAACCAAGTAAATTTACGGAATGAAAATGAAACTTAAAGTAACATTAAGGGACTAAATTAAAATCAAATAAAGTTAAAGAAAAAAGTGAAATTTAAGGTAAATTTAAAGGATCAAATTAAAATTAAGGGATAAAAGTAAAATTAATGGACAAAAAAAATGAATTTTTGCCTATATATTTATACAACATAATATATGTAGCAAATACTCAATAAAAAGTTAATTACATTTTATAAATTTATATAATCTGATATAATATTATGTGTCAAATGGACTCCAAGCGTCCTGGTTCAGTAATTCCTCTTCTTGTAAGGGAAGTTTGATCATTATTATTGCAATTCATATGGAGCAATGCAAAATATCAAGGGTTACGAAAAGCTATTTTTCAGAAGGAGAATATTGATTAAGAATCAAAATACGGTAGTTTAGAATTTTGATAACTTGTAAGGTTTATCAAGTTGGAGAAGAAATTTCGTATAACTCTCCTAAGTTCTTAAACACAAACCTTTAAGATTTTCTTATCTGCCCCACTGAAATTCTCTTACCTAAATTAATCAGTTGTTACATTCTCTCACTTTTCCAAGAAAGTTAGCAAATTATGTGACATTGTTGATTACATGTAAATAACTTGTTCATTTTATAATTATTTCTTAAATTTTATTTTAGTTCCTCACATATATGATATTTTTTTAATTTAGTTATTCATAGAATTATATTATTAATTTTGTTCCTCACAAATAATGTACTTTTTGATATGATCATTCATTAAATCACCTTCTTAACATGATCATTCACATTAATTCAGAACACAATCTTCTAAGTAATTAAATTAAAAAATATCTGTCTATAAAAGATCAAGCTAAAATTTAAGTAAGTCTAATTAATAAGTAATTATACTTAAAAATAAGAAGCAAAATATTTGTCCGCATTGAAAAAGAAAAAGTGATCTCAATTGTGAAGGGTGAAACATGCCTCCGTTGAAGTAAATGATTAAGTGGTAATTATCTTCACATAACCAAAATATTAAATAATCCCACAATATTAATAGAGATTAATAGCCCATATTGACAAGTTCAAGCTTAAAATTTAACTGAGCTGCCTTTATTTCATTCCAAGATACTCAACAGTTCTTGGTAACTATTTCTAATATTTAGGTTGCTATAGAAATGATGTATTACAAGTCATTTCTTCTATCAAATCCTATCATATTAAGTGTTATAAAAAACAAAGTACGTGACAGATTTTTTTCTGTATAATTAGTAGACATCAAAGTGAAAAGGCTTAAAAAAAGGTATGATATATATATATATATATATATATATATATATATATATATATATATATCTATATCTATATATAGATATATCTATGCGTGAGTATTAGAGTAATAGAGCACGCCCAATGAGGACCAAAGCAATAAGCCCCAACGGAACATGGCTGGTTGTCTTGTGTGCTCTGTTTTCTTCAGCCTCGAGGTGTTCGGCCACATCAAAATTCCCTGCATCATCAAACCAACACAAAGTCATCAATGAGAAATTTAAAATTTTCTCATTATAGCATGGCTAACAAAGATAGAATGAAACCTTACTGACGTGCATTTAGAATTACAAAACATTTATACGAATACGAGTATTGAACCCGACACAATATAATATGTGTGATATATTAATTTTAAAAATTTTAAAATAGGGTACAAATATATATATATATATATATATATATATATTTGTTAACATATATTGATGATTAAAAAATATTATGTGAAATATAATTAAAAAAGATGATAAAAATGATGTCACAACCAATAAAAAAAATAACACAAAATATTATAACACAGATTTAATATGATTTCGATACATTTTAAAACAGTATCCAACAATTTTTTATTTTTGATATATATACAACAATATCATATTAAATATTGTATGAAATACATATCCCTATTACGTCTTCTTCACGTGTTTCTTAGATTTGGAAGTAATAGAAGTAAATACCTCGTTCAGGGCCGTAGCCACACGCAGCATGAACAGTGTCATGAATGTCTAGAATGGTTGCTCTGTTGTAAAACACGAAGTTTCTGAAAATGTTGTCGAGGCAGGTAAGCACCAAGTCTGTCTCCGTCAGACATGGCCCTTCACAGAACTCATCTGTTTTCTCCGGAGGCACGTCCAGGTTCCCACTCTCGTTCAATCTGTATGATTCTTCACAGCTTCTATATATCTGAAAAACAACCAGTCACATTCCACTTCCAGACTTCTCATCGTTAAAAAGCATGGATATTCACCAAGATAAAAGAATATAAAGACAGCGACGAAGAAGAAGGAAAATCACTGGGACTCACATATTTATCATTGAAGCACAGCAAGGCCTTGGAGACAATCTGAGTTGGGTCAGCAACACCAGCTCCAGCAGCACCTGCCTGTGTCTGGGGCTCCTCGTCATCAGCTTTAATTCCTAGGTTTCCTAAAATGGATCACCGAAAGGGAATTAATCAAACAAGCAAATACGAAGAACATAGCATTACATGCATGCATGTTTTGTGAATATTACGTACGCACCAAAGTTGTTCCAGAGAAAGCAGACGTAAACAAGAGCTAGGGCCAAAATCCAGCGTCTCATTGTCACACTCACTCGTAATGCAAATTCCAAAGCTCGCTGATCATGAACTCAATGCATATATGTGAAAGAAAAATATTTTATTTATATATATATATATATATATATATATAGCTATGCTGGGGTTTCCTACCCAACATTGCCTACCAGAAAAGACCATTCTGTTTTCTTGATCAACTTGGCAAAAATAGTGTGCTTTTTAATATTCTTCATACCCTCCTTTGTGTGAACTGTAATGGAATGGAAGTGTGTTTGGTGAAATGAATTGGAAAAGAGAAAGCAGTTGAAGTGCAAGCCACCAACTTGTTTATTTCTTCTTAATTTGAGTAGTAAAGCTCAAACCTAAAATTGTTTTACTTGTTTTATGATACTTTACTTACAAGTCAGGGCAACATTAACTGCTCCCATGGAAAATTGTAAATATTTGCCAATAATTTAAATTTCCATTTTGTTAAATTTTGTAAGTGAGGTAAGAAATGATTGATGAATGTAAATAATGCACAAAAGAACGATAAATACCTTAAAGGGAATTAGAAAAAATGAATGTCAAACAGAGTGAACAAATGAGAAAATTAAAAAAATAAACAAAAACGAAAAAGATGCTTCTTCTTTTTCATTTTAGTATCTAATAATTGTATAGTAAAATATCTTTTTGATCCCTCATGTATCACAAAATTATCATTTTGGTCTTTCATTTATTAAAATGTCCAAAATAATTCCTCACTCATTAAAAAATATCATATTGGTCCTCACTTTTTTTAAAAAAATATTAAATTTAGTCTTTTAGATTTAAGGTTTAGAATTTAGTAAATGGATTAAATTTGATTATCTTTTAAAAAGTGAGAAACCATGTATGACATTTTTTTAATAAGTAAAAAATGATTTTGAATATTTTAATGAATAAGAAATCAAAATAATAATTTTGTATTAAGTGAAGGAGTAAAAACATATTTTTCTCGATGATTTAAAGAGTGAGGAGAAATTATTTTACCCGGCAATTTTCTAAGCTTACTTAAGGTTAAATTAAATGTATAGTCCTTGTGTAGAAACTTTTTTTTTCTTTGTTATTTTATTATTTTGAAATATCTGAAATAACTAGTCAATAAAGAATAGTAATAATCAAGGATATTTTATAGGAAACGAAATTAAAATCAAAATAAAATTTTAATAAGAAAGAAACTAAAATGGATGAAGAACTAGTTCAATTCAAGGCTTTTGAACAAATACAAGTGCCACGAGCAGTGCATAGATTTGCTTGCACTGTCGCTGGCTTAGCAAATAGCTCACCCATTCTCTATTGTATTTCATTTCACATCTGCAATTATCAAACACTTGCTATCCATGTCCACTATAATTTGACTTACAAATTGTCACCTATTCCTTTATTTTACAATTTCAATCACACAATAACTTCTTTCTTTCGGCTTTTATTTCCCCCTTTTTTCAAATTGTCCAATAGGTGCTTACGCAGCAATAATTACTATGCTAAAATTCAAGTATATCGTTAGCCATTTTCTCAAGACTTGATCTCTTGCAGAGCCTGGACAGAAAGGGAATGCTTGAGATCCCCAATATGGAGCTCGTGTTCCCCCATTGGGATTCTTCGAATCCCAAATTTGTCCACAACGCTAAGGTGCTTGCACACATGAACACCAACCTTGACTCGTTGGTTTGACCCAGAAGCCACATGAACTTTATGGAAGCTCACCAACTTCTTCGTCTCAGACCACTTCCCAGAAGGCGGCTTTGAGAAGATGAGGAGTGTGTGGGTGCCATCCATTGGACCTTCGTTTTTCACGTCAATGTCGAAGCCCAGTTCTGGTGCATTGCAGTTGGCATGGCTCACTCTCATTGCTTTGCTTGATGTGGTTGAGTTTGTGAAGGCTTGGAGGCTAAAGGTAACTGAGACCTCCTTGGAGCCTTGGGCTAAGCTGTGGGTGAATCTGGTGTAGCTAAGCCCATACCCAAATGGGAATACCACTGGGCCTTTGTAGAATCTATAGGTCCTTCCTGGGTACCCACTTGCTGGGTTTGGTCTCATGTCCATGTTTGTCATTGGTACTTTAGACACATAGTTCTGTGGATACCATGTCATTGGCAGCCTCCCTCCTACAACAAAAGCACAACAAAACATTTAGCTATATAACTAGGTCGCTCCTGTTCTCTATAGTATACCAAAAATATTTTTAAAATATATGTTAATTTCAACATTCGAAAGACTGCATGGGCCTATATTGGGTTAAGTGGGCCATACGGGCCTGGTTTTTACCTAAATCTACTAGTCAAATACTGGTGTTAATGTACCTGGGTTGGTTGTGCCGAAAAGAACATCAGCTATGGCAGTTCCTCCAGCTTGACCAGGATAGCCCACCCACAAAATGGCACTAATCTTGGGGTCAACTTTGGCAAATGAGACATCCACAGGCCCACCACACATAAGGACCAACACAACTGGGCCTCTGGAGGCCCGGGCCACTCGGGAGACAAGCTCTTGTTGGCGGCCCGGTAAGAGCAGCCCAACTCTGTCCCTAGATTCAGCTTCTATGGACTGATCTAGGCCCATTACTAAGACAGTTGCATCGGCCTGCCTAGCTGCACCCTCTGCGGCTCCAATTAGCTGGTTCCCACCACAGGCTACATCCGCGCAGCCCGCTTGATGAATGGTCCTAACATATCTCGCAATCCCTTGCAATGGCGTCGTATAGCCACACGCCACACCTACCCAAGAATAAAAAGTTTACAATAAGTTAAACTAATTTCATTTAAGACACGTACATATATATATATATATATATATAAACAATATTTTAAATGTCTGTTATCTAGCTTACCAGCATAGTTTCCGATCATTGTAACAGTGACATCCGAATTGGGTCCAATGACAGCTACGGTGCGGTGACGCGTGGGGGATAACGGTAAAGAGTTTTTGTTATTTTGTAGGAGAACTACACTCTGTCGGGCAGCCTCAAGGGCGAGTTCTTGATGGGCCGGAGTGCAGATATCCTTTGGGCCCAAGTTTCCGTATGGTTGGGCCGATGGTTCACCATCGTACATGCCTAATCTCATTTGGACGGTAATAAGATTGGCCAAGGCAAGATTGAGGTCATTCTCGGTGAGAAGCCCATTCCTTATAGCGGCTTCAGTATGGATAGCCAAGAAGGGCCCACAATCTAGATCTAAGCCCGCTTTAATGGTATTGGCGGCTGCTTGCTCGGGCGTCTTTGTGAAGTGTTGGTTGTCATACAGAACCCCCACTGAATCACAATCGGAGACTATGTACCTAGGTAAAATTATAGAGATATTTAATATCAAAATTTTTTAATATTAAAAAAGAAAAAGAAAATTCGAGAAAGTGATGCTGACCCGTTGAGACCCCATTGGCCACGAATGGTGTTGCGGAGGAGGTCAGGATCAGCACAGGTGGGCTTGCCATTGACCTGATTGTAGGAGCACATGACGCTAGCCACTTTACCATCCACCACGCAGGCTTTGAATGGAACTTTGTAAGTGTCCTCCAAGTCTTGCTTGCTTACCTTCACAAAACCCAAAACGACAATTTTAATTTTCGGACAACATCAATTAATAATATATACTATCTAAATTCTAATTTCTAAGGAAATATCATGGCCCTTCCAACTTGTGCATCAATTTTATGATGAGTAATCAATGGCCGCAAGAACGACACGTCTTGTAGTACACTAAGGAATCAGTGATTGTCGCTTGCGTAACTACTTTGCACCAACAGATAAGAGAGGGCGTATACCCTGGCATTGAAGTGGAACCTATCGACGCCATTCCAGTTATCGAGATCGTAGGCGGTGTAGTGTTTGCAACAGGCAGCCACCTTGAGGCGGTTGCCGGCGCCGTCGCCTTGCAGTCCCCGGACGTAGCTGGCGGCGTACTTACCGGCGAGAATGGGGTCTTCGCCGGGAGTCTCCTGGCCTCGGCCCCACCGTGGGTCACGGAATATGTTGACGTTGGGACTCCAATATGTCAAACCTGCTACTCCTCCGTTGTACATGGCTCTTGCTTCATCTGACACCACCTGCGTCAAAACAATACCATCCCATTCTTTCATTACACTGTTGGAACTTAGAACCCTCTTTCCCTTTGTCATTTTTCCAAACACCCAACTCACGAGAAACACTGGCCCCAATAAAAAAAAAAACCTCACGAGAAACACCGTACTTTTATTTTTGGTCTTCTTTTGATATTAGGGTCAATCTACCACCATCTTAGCAATAATAATAATAATAAGGAAAAATAACTCTATCCTTCTAGTTTTATGTAATTTTTAATTCAGTCCCTATAATTTAAAATTTATAATTAGGTCTTTCTCATTTACAAAATATTTTAATTTAGTTCCAACTATTAAATTTGGTTAAATTTTATTGACATAACTAATTATATAGTATATATCTTGAAAATCTGAATAAGTATAATTATTTATATTAATAAAATAAATAATTATAAATAATGATGCGCACATATATATATATATATGACAAAATATTGACAGAAATATAATGATATGGATTTAATTAATAATTATTTAAATTATAAGGACATAATCATAAATGTTAAAATTATGGGGTTAAATTAAAAATTAAGTGAAACTAATAATACCAACAATATTATTAGTTTGAAAAATTTTAAAAACATCGTATGCAAAAGAGAAATCTCAAGGCTTTATATGAATTAATCCTCTTATAATCTCCATGCACTTCATTGGATCACTATTCCATCTACTTAAGCCATCATTTTCATACTTTCTTTGTGTCAAACCATCAACTCTAATATCATTGTTAGGGCTCAACACCAAAGAGATTTTCTTCTATTGGGCTTTGCACATTTTTCTAGTTAACATTTCTAGTCAAGATTTTTTACCCACACTTAAACCTAACGCTGCTTTATCTTAAACATTTGATGGAATCGTTACCTATTCTTAATAATACCTCCAACAGAACATGTAAAAGAAAGGTGTTTCGACCTTATTAATGTTTTGGGATAAGTGATGAATCAATAGGCTATTATATTGGGTCCCATGTTAGTAGTAAAAGCCAGGCATGAGGGAATGACCATAAAGCTCTTTCTATATATATAGAAATATAAGACAAGGAAAATGAGGAACGCAAAGTTTGGCAACTTGCAATTATTGGGCCACTCTCGGTTCCCATTGGTGTCCTACATTTAATACTAACTTTATCTAAAATATTCATTATTATCCACTACACCATCGACAATTAATAGCAGAGGAATTATATATTAAAGAACCACACCTTTTGGTCCCATGCTTATGAAAAGTATAAAATTGGTTTGATTTTTATATTTTGTGATAATTTACTTTTTTATAAATTAATTATAATAAAATAATATTTTATAAAATTTAAATTTATATAAATTCAACTTCTTTATTTAGAATAATAAAAGATTAACTAATAATTTTTAAAAAATAATTTATTACTATTAATTTATTTAAAAAATTGATTCACCTAACATTAAATTAAGGTATGATGCCAGAATTGACACTCCTCCTGAAGTAACAAAGACAGCAAAAGAATAGTCTATACCTAAAGCTTTGCTCAATAAATGAAGCGATGAGGGGCTAGAGCATGGAACGTAAGAGAGGGACAACTAGATAATATGATAGAATGGCGCAATGGACTATCATTATGGCAATTATCTATAGTCACAAACTACTTCTTTTCTCAACATCACTGTCATTTTCCAGTTAATAGAGTGACATGATTGTCAGATTTCAAATATTTTAATGCTTGCCATTTTTAAGCCACATGGGACACATAATATCTATAACTAACAAGGCATTATAAGTAAGGAATATATATATATATATTAAATATTATTCATTAATTATTTATATTTACATCTCTATATTATTTTAAAATAGTTCCTTCTTATAATTACGACCACTTTTTTTTAAAGAAATTTTTTCTTCATACGTACCTGTCATCAAAGTAATCCAGTGACAACCAGGATAATTTCAACCAGAAATTTTTTACTTTTTATGAAGAATCCAACCGAAAATATCAATTCCCACTCATGTTGCAAAAAAAGTTAAGCACTTTCTGTTATTAATATTAATATTTTTCCAATACTTTTTGAGATGATTTGTCGGCATAAAATTTAATTTTTAAAAAAATTGAGCTTTTTATGTAGAATCTATTTTTCAAAAAAGAACTAATCTGTTATTTCTTCAAGTTGACGAAATCATAAGGAAAAAAATTCGAGTAAAATTTTGGACAGAGACGCATGTTATAGTGGATGCAAATGGGGAATCAAAATCATATTAATTTCTTATGAAAAGTAGCTGTGTGAAAGAATCAGGTTTGTTAATACATGTCGCTATTGGGACCACTTACATTATGTCATTCATTACCTTATTGAGCCACTAATTTCTTTAAAAAATTAAAAGTATCCAAATGAGGTTTTCAGTTTTTTCCAACTCCAAATTAGCACTTCTGTAGAGGCTGATATACAGACGCAGAATTAATTAATTACGTATGGGTGAGTGAAAAACTAAAATAAAAAAGAAAACGAGAAGAATCTTGTTTGGATAAACAAAAACGCAAGGGAGAAAAAAAGAAAAAAAAAACAAAGAATTATAATTAAGACCTATAAATATTAATCATTTATTTAGAAATACATAATAAAGAAATTTTAAGATAAGTTCGGCGTCGAAGTGAAGAAGGAACTTAATTTTTAAGCCGAAAAAAAAACAAAGGAAAGAAAGAATGAGAAGGAGGTATAATTAATCTGACCCGTCCGATTTCGTGCCAGAGAGACTGATTGAAGGAAGCAGCGGTGGAGATGACCTGAGGGAAGCTAGTGGCAGCAGGGTAGGCCCCACCGAACTTGGTACCGGGGCCCACATCGGAGACCCCATGAAGGGCCTCCGACCACCACTCGTACCCCTGAATCCCCAGCCTGGGCACCGCAATCGCATTGTTCACCACCCACCGTGTCTTCTCCTGCAATGTCAGCCGTCCGATCAGATCCTGCACCCTCGCGTGCACCGGCACCCCCACCTTACAGAACTTCATCCCCCTCGTCACCCCATTCTTTGGGTCACATGCAAAGGGCACCCTCCCTTCACTCACCCCACACACAACGCTCCCCACAACTATCAAGCTCACCAATGACACTAACGATAAACCTTTCATTCTGTAATAACAATAATAATAATAATAATTGTTATTATTATTTATTACTAGCTAAAGATGATGAAGAATGGTATAGCCATGAGGGGGTATATATATGTGTGAAATGAGGAGAGGAAGTTGCGTCTTTTGAAGGGTTTGGGGAAGAGGATGGGCTTCATGATTGGGGTTCCACGTCAATGGAGCATTGTGAGAGTGAGAGAGTGAGACTTCAACCCAAAGAGATATTCCTCTTGAGTTAATTAGTTTATGAGTGAGAGAGTAAGAGAGGGACAGGTGAGTGAGCGAGCGTAACACGCACACGCAGTTAGGTTCATTGTAGTCTATGGTGTGAAGTATTTCATTATAGATTCTAGCTAAAGTGAAAATATGCATAGAATTATTATTTTTTAATTAATTAATTTAATTTTTTATTTTTTCTTGGACTAGCTAGTTGAATTTGAGATGCTAAAATGAAATGAGTTAAGTATTGTTTAGGCCATAACTTGGAAAAAAGTGAAGAAGTGAAGACAATAACAAAAGAGTAGCCAGTAAATAAAGACAAAGGCCAATTCAACTTTTGGAGAAGAAGAAATGGAGTTATGCTCACGGACGAAGGAATCTCTCGCTTTCTTCCTTAATTGTTCCGCAGGCTCCCATGCACACAATTTGCTCCTCTTTTTTACAATTAATTAAAAAATCAATTATCTAAAGCATAACGAGTCATTATAAGATTCAATATGTAATTGGATTAGATTTTTTTCTCAACAATATATATTATAATATTTATGTTTCGCATGTGAAACCTAATCTATGTAAAATAAATTTAAAAAAATTGAAAATATCAATTTTCTTTTCCTTCTCTTTTTCTATTATCACTTGTCCAGACATGCCATTTTAGTCTGAATCAAATCTCAGTTAAAATTAAGAAAGAAAAGGGTACCAACCATCAATTTATACTAGTCTTATTTGGAATGAAGAGATAAGAGGATGGACAAGTATTAAAAGCAACGTTTTCTCGATCGTGGTTGGTGACAAGAGAATAGGATGCACAAGGGAAGGAAACTATTAAAGTCAAGATTTTTGACAGTTTTGTGCAAGGGTTTGATTTGGTTCACAAATTTAAAAAGAATAGGTGTGATTGCATTTGGTGGGTGGTGACCATTATCAAGACCCTTGGAACACAAATTTCATCCCCGTGATGTTACTGGGACTGACTAAAAGTGCCATGAAAAGATCAAATCTCGTGACTCCATTTGCAGAATAGGTATGTGGGACTTTTTTGTCTCTTTTACTGCTTCTTCTCCCTCCTCTCTATATGCAACTTGCACCTTCTGAAAGCTACAATTTTTTTTCACTACCTCAATTTAAAAGTTACTTGTATGTATGCCCAAAAGGTTAATTTATTTGAGGGTGCTTTTTTGCAATTAGAACACAGCTCGAGAATGATTATTTAATTAATGAAAAATAACTTGTATGTTAAAATTCGAAAATTCTATGCCAACCTGTAGGGGGGCCCACTTGGCTTTGAGATGTATACTAATTATAAATTGGGATGGAGATATTAAAGGATTGGATAAGGAGGGTAGAAAAACTATTTATGTTCCATTTATGTTTAAATTCATAAGTATATACTTGTATGTTGGGATATTCAAGGACTGGATAAGGAGGTTAGAAAAACTTTTTATGTTCCATTTATTAGTGTGTTATCTTTTGAAGTTCCATAATAATTAAGATTGAAATTTTTTTCTCCAAAAAAATTATTGATTTAGTCTTAAATTTTTTAATTTACTTTTTAGAAAAGTAATATACATTTGATCATCAAAAGATGAAACCTTTTGATTTAGTATTTCAAACTTTTTTTTCTCCTAATCTAAATAACCCCACTGGAACCTAACTTTAATATAAAACTATATCGTTTTAAATGCTTAAAATACCTAAATAAATTCATATAATTAATTAACAATGACGATCTGGGATCCCCTTGTTTGGGAATTAAATTGGGAAGCTAAACCATTTGGAGGACCAAATTAAAGGGAATGTGTTCTTTTATAAGCAAAATTAATATATATATATATATATATATATATATGTTTAAAATATTATATTTTAATAATAGTAATCTTTTAAGGATTAAATAAATTATTTAAACCACGCCTAAGTATAAAAAAAATTTGTATCATTGACTTTAAAATAATTAAATAAAAATGACAGCCTGCCCTGCCTACCATATATAGGGTATCGCATGTGAAGTTCCACAAACAGGATTCGCACATGTTACTATGACTCCTCACAATTAATAATAACAAATCCCAGTGTTATATATTTTATTTTAGAAAAAAGATTCCGAGAATTTGTCTTGGAAATTTTAATTTGTGATACAGAGTATAAAACTTAAAAAAAAAATTAATAAAAGGTTTAAACAATAATCGTGCATGAATGCAATGGAACGAAAATCTCTCAGGGAAAAAGCTATCTTTATGCATTAATGGTTTCGATCACTCTGCCTTTAGGACAAGCATTTTACAAAGCAAAGTCATGGCCATAATGCACCATCGTTATGGTCACCGGAGAAATTTTTATTTATTTTTTAAATAAGAGTGTCATAAATAATATAAATTTATGAATAAGAATATAACCGCATGTACAAATTAATATCGTTAAGGGTGAAAAATCCAAACTATTAAACTTTAATATAACCATATTCATTTTATTAGCAAATCTTCAATAGCATATTACTATCAGACGATTAAAATTCTTCTTTTGGTGTCCAATTCACTTCATTAATTATTCGACTTCCTTAATAATAATAAAAAAAGTGCAAATAGAATTCAGAACCATTGCTTCTAAAAAGACTGATGGATCAGTTAATTAATTGGAGGATTATATCAAAACGTAATTCCCGAATCCCTCATGCTAATGATGCCAAACCTACTTAATTAACGGTGATTATTGGACGGTTTGATATATCATCGTTTTTTAAGAGAATTAAATAAATGAATACATTCATAGATAATTCAGAGTAAAAAACTTACATATTTTTCTTGATTGTGAAAATTAATTGAATTCTGACCAGAATCATTGATCCAATGAGATGCTTATAGTGTATTTAATGTATCTCAGATTTTCACAATCTAAATCCCCTCTCAAATATAACTATAAAATACTTTGTATATATTTCTCTCAAAGCGTTTCAAGTCTCTCCTTTAATATCAATTATATACCATATATATCTAATTTATCATACAATAGTTTAGCCTAATTTATAAAAGGCTAATTAGGGTTAAATTTTAGTAGTAATTTTTATAATTATTATTTTACTCTTATTTAATAAACATCCCTTATGAGTGAACACTGTATAATATTTTAACAGATTTAAACCTTATATATTATACAATATTCTAACATACTTCAAAATATATCAATTTGGTCTCTCAGCTTTATAATTAATTAATTAAGAAGATGATGAGAATAAAGGGCCTTGCTTTTTATGATTAATTAACAATAATAATCGGGAGTGGAAAAACTTTCAAAATATTTCATAGCATCAGTAGAAGCTCTGTATTTTCCCCTATTCGTTGGATCATCATCGATCTAATTATAGTATTCTAAACGGCTACACTTTGTAATTCTCAACTTCCGGTTAAGCAGCACCCATCAGAAAGAGTATAGCAGGTAAATGAAGACAAATTTGGTTAGAAAGAAAAGGCCACCAAACACTATCTTGGGAGACATGCTTCAAATTGAAGCTTATACCACACAAAATATTATTATGAATATGGTGGGGCGATGTTTCCCTCCACTGCGTTATTCAGAGATGTTAGCCCGAAGAAGATATTGGTCACTTTTCACAGTTCTTGTTCTATGATCCGTAAATGGAGACGCACTTGTTTTTAAGTCCTAAACATAGCTAAGAGTAGAGAAATGTTTAGCTAATTGAGATTAGAACTTACTATAATTTAAAAAATCAGCGTTACCTAGTAGATTCGATCTAAAAAATAAAAAATAAAAATTTGAATAAAAAAATTGACTTTGTAAAATGAATCAGCCTTAGATTTTTTTTTTTTAAACTTGGTCTAAGTCCAAAAGGTATAAATGAATATTTTTTTATAAAAAAACTTATTATTTAAATAAAAAATTAATTAATTATTATAAAAAGAAGATATTAAAAATAAAACTATTTTAATTTTAAAGTTGTAAAATATTAAAAATTATTATAAAACATATATATTAGCTAATTGAGATTAGAACATACTATAATTTAAAAAATTAGTGCTGCTTAATAGATTCAATTTGAAAAATAAAAAATAAAAAATGATTTTTTAAAATGAATTAATTTTTAAACTTTTTTTAAAACTTTGTCTAAGTTCAAAAGGTATAAATAAATATTTTTTATAAAAATATATTATTTAAATAAAAATGTAATTAATTATTATAAAAAGAATGTAATTTAAGATTTAAGATATTAAAAGTAAAACTATTTTAATTTTAAAGTTGTAAAATATTAATTTGATAGTAAAATTAGTTCATTTTTAATTCAAAATAATTATACATAAAATCATAAATTAATGTGATGTGTCATTTTGATAAGAAAATAATAACTAATGCCTTCCTTCAAAGAATTAATGCTAGAACAATAATTAATTTATATTTATAACTTTTTTTATATATAATTGTACAATTAATAATATTCATTAACCAAACATATAGTCTATTTCAAATTCTAAGTAATAAATAGATTTGATTATGAATTGAAAAAAACTATTAGGGTAAAAAAATCTAACTAGAAAAAAAATAAAAACTTGAATAAAAAATTTATAAAAAAATGGGTTTGAACTTTTTTTATAATCAAAGATTGACCCAATTTTTATGACTTCCACCTGATTTTGAAATCTAATTGAGATTAATTATTTATACAAAAGAGATTGACAACAAAAACTTTGAAAGAAACTTGAATACTATTTCATTAGGTGATTAATTGAAGCTGTAAATAAAGCAAGTAAATGAAGAAATTAATTCAAGTAAAAGAATTGTAAATCAAGTTCTTTGCGTTGGCCTTGTTGTGGCCTTACCACATTGATTGTGTCATATATATCCATCTACCCAAATCACCTATTGCAAGATAATCTATGATCCTTCATCTTTCAAGTCTCTCTCTCTTTTTTTTTTTTTTTTTTTTTTTTTCTGTTATACTCCTCGGCTAGTGTTCTTGGTTGATCTTCCTTGTGTGCAGTCTCCAGTATGAACTTTATTATAATTTATATTTTGAGTACTATGAATTATTTGAATGAGTATTATAGATAAAAATAAGAGGTACTTTTGTAAAAGTTTTTATTTATATTTTTAAAATTTAGTTATATTCAATAGTTATTTATTAATTCAAAAAAATTTTACAAGTCACCTCTACTTTTAGATGTCTGTAGACACACGTGTTTAACAAGTATAATATTAAATAACGAAAACAGTAAACTCGCTTGGTAATCTGTTTATTGACAACAACTTAAATTAGCTAAGTTCTATATATACATTTTTAAGAATGAATTTAGGATTTGATTTTAAAAAAGAGAAAAGTCTTCAGTTTAAATATTTGAATTAAGAAAAATAAATTTTTATAATCCAAATAGCGAATTCTTATCAATTAAAAAAAATTAAATATAAAATATAAAATAAAATTACACACACAAATTAAAATTTTAAAAATTCAAGAAAATGACCACTCCTAATGCTTTCCTTGAATCTTACCCTACACATTATATATAGTTCACGGACATCTTTTGAATTCGGTTAAAGATGTCTATATAAAAATAGGTATGTATTGTCTATTAAATATATACATGTAAAATTCTTTTCTTTTCCCTATATTTAATAGTGAACGTACTATTGAGAATTTGCATATGAAAAGGCTCATGTGTCTCCTGAAGAAACAGAGAGGAAATGTGGATTAATTAGTCTATCTTTTTGTCTGTGCATGAAACTCATGGGTCATCTTTTTAGGCGATGGGCGTGGGACATTATTATTTTACAGAATTTACAGCCACTACACAACAGGTTCAATGAATTGGATATGTCACCAACGACCCCTCACAACTAACTATTTGGATACTGTCATTTCATTGGATACTTGAGAATATATTTGCCTTGCAAGTAGTTCGTGAAATTTATATATATATATATATATAAAATATTTTTTAGTATAAGAAAATTCAGAAATCAAATTTCCATTATTTCAACATTAAAATTGTCATTCAGTTCCCATGAGTTTTAACTCAAATGGTTCTTTTCTAGTTAGTATCACGATTTTTTATGTACGCTAATCCATCAATTATATATATATTTAAAGTAGTTATCCGTCGTTTGATTGATGAGAATTTTTTCTAAATTATATTTTCTACTTTTAATATGATAAATTCTCACCTTTTACATGTATGCATAAAAAAATTTTTAAATGCGAAAGTTAACAAAAAAATTATAAATTAATTAATTATTTTTTAAATCAAGAATTTTTTAATATTTGAGAATTTTTTTAGAAGTGAATAAGAAAATTAATTAATTAATTAATTACTTCTTAAATTAAGAATATTTTAGAGTTAATAAAAAATAATCAATTAATTAATTATATCTTAAATTCCTCAATAAAAAAGTATAAATACAACTTAACATGGTGAAAAATTAAAATTAAAAAAAATGACATACGAGTGAAGGGTTTATTAAACAATTGGATCATCGTGCATCATTTAAAATATATGTGTTGATGCTCAACCTTTTTGAGCCAAAGCCATATCATTGTAAGACACAGATCATATAATATAATCAATACATGTTATCTTACAATATATTATTAAATTTAATTATCTATATTTTTTTTCAATTTATTATACTTTCTTTATATTACAATATATTACAAAATTTAATTTTTTACTAATATTTGTAAGTACCGTTTATCTAAAATATATAGACACATTGTAGAACATACTAATTTTATCAAAGACCTGTAAGTTTAAACTATTTTGATCTTTATTCTACCCAAATCTTCATACAACGTCGTGCCTTCTTTGTAAGAAAAAAAAAATATTAAGTAAAACAGTATTATATTTAAATGCAAATGATTAATATTTGTTACCATGAGTAATATAAATGTTATATTTTAGATGACATTATTTTCTATTTAAAATAATCCCATAGGATATGCTTGTAATATTGAAGTGAAAGTGCAAAGAACCCTTCTCAACTTAATGGTTTGTACAATTTACACTCCTCAATTTTAAAAGTTAACCTTAGATTCTTTAAACTTCAAGTTCTGTATAATATAATTACTTTGTTAACTTTTATCTTCAAGACTCCATATGTTGTCTATGTAGATTTCAAGTTGGATAAATCTGTAGAAAAAAAAAATCTAACCTATTTTTTTCAAATGGCAAAAAATGGTTCTTTTTTGGTCATTTTCAACCAAAAAAAAAAAAAGGCCCTCTCAATCATTTTGAATAACAGATTGGATGTATTTTTTTGTTAACTTGGCATCTTTCATCTACATAGACAAATAGTATATTTAAGGTTTCAGACGACAAAATATGATTTAACATTGTCAAGCTATAGCTTGATATTATCCCTTTGCGCAATATAAACCTAAATTTAATGCATGACTAATGTACACGTTGGCTGCCTCTATGACTCAGAAGGGCCAGAGACAGATTAAGAGAAGAGAAAGAAGAGATAGATACTTATGAGGTGGCCAAGGCAAAGGTTAACACACTATGAACACAACCACTGAATCAATCATAAACAAAATGGACCCACAAATCCAATTCCTTGAGAAATTTGACAAAGTATATATATGGATGAGGTTGAGACCTATTTGGATCAAATGAAGAAAACAAGTCAAGCTTTATATACCCACTTGGCTTACAAATAGATGAGAACCACCTGATATGCTGCTGCTCTAAGCTTCAGACATGGCGGCAAGGTTGATGATTCCTTATATCATTCTTATCCTTAAACGACAGTGACATAAAGAGATATATTGCTTTGCCTAATTGCCAACCTACTCAACCAATTCAGAAGCTTTCCTGATCTATTATGTTTTCCTATTTTAACTTGTTTATATATATGTTTTATAGCTTTTTCTAAAGCACCTAATATTAGAGGAATCCTATACTTTGTTTCTAAATTTTTTGTCAATTTTAGTGGGGTCCTTGTTCATGGGAATAAGAAAAGAGTCCATTAATTTTCCAGTTATACGATATTGAAATTATTACCTCCCAATTGGATGATTACTTAGCATATAAGCAAGAACCTCTGCTTAGCCAGGTCCTTCGATTTTTCTCTATTTCTTTTTTACTAACACCACTTTTACCTTCCAAAAGTCCTAGCTTCTAGATGATACACGTCATTGTTCAAATCTTGCCACTTAAAATAATATTTATTCATTTCATTAGAAAAAGATAAAATGAGTTTAAGCTCAAAAAGATGGTAGATTAATACTCACGAGGTTCAATAATAAAGACACGTAACAGATAAACGTTAAACTTCTTTTATGTCTCATAATTTAGTTGTCAATATTGGTACTTTGAGTCTTGTGAGTACCAAGCTCATATCAGTGTGTCATTGCCGGCCTCTATTTGATGCTATCCGACAAAGCTTTTCATGGGATAACTACATTTCTTTTAAAACGCCATCATCTGCATCTACACATGTTAATGACCTCCAAGGAGATAGGAATATAATTACAACCTTTTTCTTAGAGATAAGGATTGAGTAAGAGATTACATTTGAATGAACTTTCATATAATCTGTTACAGAACAAGTTGGACCCAAATTAAATTCCCTTTCACCCATACCAACAAGGAACTTTAATTAGGGCCCAACCTTTGCTTTCATAGACGATAAACAAAGAAAATAAAAACGAGAAGACTTGAGTCTTACAAACAAGGAACTAAGGTGGCTACCTCCAAACCTTTAATTTTCAGAGATTTTTTTTTTAAAGAAAAGAACAAAATAGGTTATGATTAGTATGAGGCTCATCAAACAAAAAGCGATTTTTAAATAGACTCCAAAATAGATCAACATATAGATAAAAGTTAAAACGAATTTTAAACTGTAGATTGGAAGATAAAATATTGAATGATCATACATACGTTTTCCCTCAATAAATTAGTGAAAGTGGGAAGAACATCGAGCCAATATTAAAAAAAAAAAAAAAGAAGAAAGGAAAAATCCCTAAAGGCCCTCTCATCATGGATGCTATCATTTTATTTTTAAAAACTTCATTTAAATTTTAATATAAAAGCTTTTAAAAAACATTTCATTATCAATTTACTAATTGTTAAACCACATAAATCAATATAAATTGCCCACCATATATATTACAATGACCAATTGTATAACTAGGCCACTGATTCTCGTCTAAAGCAAATCATGTATAACAACAAATACAAAACAAACCATTAATAAAAACCCAAAACTAATAAAATTCTCATTGTTACATGCTACGTGGGTATTATATCTAGGTTATAAGTTGCTCATCATGACAGGGCCCATCTCTTTGGCTCTGGCTCTAAGCAAATGCTTCTGTATCTTCCCTGTAGCTGTCTTCGGCAAAGGCCCAAACACCACAGATTTAGGAACCCAATAAGCAGGCATCTTGGACCTGCAAAACTTGATTATATCTTCAACCAGACGCTTCTGTTCATCACTCTCATACTCATCATTCACTCCAGATTTCAGTGTCACAAACGCACATGGAGACTCGCCCCATTTCTGATCAGGCCTAGCAACAACAGAAGCTTCCAGAATCGCAGGGTGCGAGTACAGAGTATTCTCCACCTCCACACTACTAATGTTCTCACCTCCAGAAATAATAATGTCCTTTGACCTGTCCTTTATCTCAATATACCCATCTGGGTGTTTCACTCCCAGATCACCGGAATGAAACCAACCATTTGCAAAAGTTTCTTTGTTTGCTGTAGGGTTTTTCAGGTACCCTTTCATCACCACGTTACCTCTCATCACGACCTCTCCGATGGTGGTGCCGTCGGCGGGGACGGGCTTCATGGTCTTGGGGTTGACGACGTCCAGGGCTTCCAGGCCGACGTAGCGCACCCCTTGCCGGGCGTTGAGCCGGGCTTGGGATTCCGGCGGGAGGGAGTCCCAGTCGGGCTTCCAGGCGCATACGGTGGATGGGCCGTAGGTTTCGGAGAGGCCGTAGGTGTGGGTGACTCGGAATCCTTGTTGAGACATGGCGAGAAGAACGGAAGGAGGAGGTGCAGATCCTGCTGTGCTGACGTTTACGACGTGAGGAAGAGGAAGGATTGTGTGGTCAGGTGGGGCGTTAACTATTGTGTTCAATACTACTGGTGCTGCACAGAAATGAGTCACTTTGTACTTCGCGATTGCTTCATATACTGCCTTCGGTGTAACCTGCATAACCACGTAACACGATAATAACAAAGGGAACCTTACATTTCTCTACGAGATACCATGAATTAAGCAGTCAATGTATTCAGCATGTTCATAGTTAAGAAAAAGATGGAGAAGACATGCCCAACGTATATACTACCTAGTAAGGGAAAGAAACCCATGAATTTGTACCTGGCGAAGGCATATGTTTGTGCCACAAAGAGCAGCAAGTGTCCAAGTGTAGGACCAACCATTGCAGTGAAACATGGGTAGTGTCCAGAGATACACCGCGCCTTCATTCATTCCCCATATCAGAGCTCCACTCAGAGCCATCAAATACGCCCCTCTGTGGTGCAGCACCACACCCTTAGGGCTAGCTGTGGTTCCAGACGTATAATTCAAAGCTATGCTCTGCCACTCATCTTCTGGTGCCTTCCATGCAAACTCAGGGTCACCACTCTCCAGGAATCTCTCGTATTCAATGGCTCCTTTCTCCAAAGCATATCTGAGTCCTTTAGGGTCGCAGTTTTCGTCTCCAATCACTATCAGAAGTGGAGGCTTGAAGCTCTTGCTTTTCTCAGACCAGATCTTCAGAGCTTGCTCTGCCAAGGGGAAGAACTCTTGATCCACCATAATAGCTGCTGACGAAGAATGGCCCAGAAGGAAAGCTATGGTTGATGCATTTAGCCTAATGTTTACTGGGTTCAACACGGATCCTGCCATTGGAATTCCAAAATGAGCTTCGTATAGAGCTGGAATGTTGGGTGCTATCACTGCTACCTGTTGGCAGTATCACAAGCATGAACTCACTCTAGTACAACATAAACCAAATCAAGGGCAGTATATAAATGTTACAGTAAGTTAATGAATTCATTTTTAATCATTAGGTTTATTCAGATTTAGTTTCTTTAAAATTAATGAGTACATGAGTTAGTTGTTAAATATAACAATTTGAACGCAGACTGAAAGATAAAATTGGACAAAAATGATCAAATAAGTGTTTAGTCAATAGTCAACCTTCTTATTACAACGAGTTGAAGGGAAGTGGATAATTTAAAAGCAATTGAACACTCAATTTTCTTCATCTACCAGACCAAATGCCTGTGATAAATGAATGACAAGGAATGTAGTGTAGAGTATAAGAAGTGAATCTTCCTTTTTCTCGGTTGAAATGACACGAATTTAAAACAAGTAAACGGTAAATTGAAATGTATGGTAATAACATGCTATATCACACTACTGTTTCGAACAACGGACAGATAATCATGCAGAGTTAGCCACAATTTTCCAGAATGAGACTTTCTGTAATTTTAGCAGGTGTTAAGGTACTTCTCTTTGCAGGACTTGCATGTCTCTAAACTTCCGACCAATTTTTTGCTGTTTAAATTCATTTAGCATCAAAATCAATGCTCAACTCTTTTCCAAAAACCCAATATAATCTGTCTTTCACCTGAGAAGGTAAATAAGTACATTGAATTGAAATTCATCAATGACCCCATGATTTTGCAAGGATAACGAAACGGTCACCAGCAACTTCAATAAGCAATTACGCCGCATGATGGATGTTATGAATTTATAAAGTTGTAAACTTACAGCCTCCAATCGACCCAGGTATTTAATTATATATTTCATATTCATCAAATAATTATAATGTACTTAAATCAGAACAAAAGGAAAAAGACAAGTTGATTCGGCCCAGTGGCAGAGCTTTTCTATGTCATCTGAAAAACAAAGTATTGGAATTTTCTCTTCGTTCCTTGTTCTGTTTATCATTATCTCATATCACACACCAGATAAGCAGAAAATTAGGCATTTAATTATACACTTTAACTTATCAAACCTAACAAAAATTATAAATAAATACAAAAAACGACAACTTCATTCAGCGCAGTGGCAGAGCTTTTTCATGTCATCTTAATATAGAGTACTGGGATTTTGTCTTCCTTTCTTGTTCTGTTTCTCATTTTGAGACAGCAAGCAAGCAGAAACGGAAATATTTAATTATATATATATATATATATATATATATATATATATATATTTCACAAAATCAAACTCAGCAAAAGAAATATAAATGAATACGAAAGGAAAAAAGAAAACTTCATTGAACTCAGTGGCATTTTTGACGTCACCTGAAAACAGAGTAATGAGATGACATGTTGAACCAACAACTTCAATTAGCAATTAAGCAGCACCATAAATACTCCAAATTTCTAAATTCATAAATTTTCAATTCCAATCAATCGACCCAACGTATCTAACTACAGTTTTATCACATCAAACTAGAGTGTCAGAGCTTTATAATATCGCCTAAAAACAGAGAACTAGGATTTTCTCTTCGTTTTCTGTTCTGTTTCTCGTTTTCTCGCACACCAAACAGCAGATAAGAAAATTACCGTGCTCCCTAGACCAATGGAACGTGCAGAAAGCGCGGAGGCCAATCGACGGCATCGCTGGTAGGTCTGAAGCCAGGTGTAGTGGCGAGATCCATGAACCACCGATTTTCTGGCGGGGTGCACCTGAGCTGCTCTTTCCAGAAAACCCAACGGCGTCAAGGCAGTATAGTTCGCTGCATTCTTCGGCAAATCGTCTATGTCGCGACCCACCAACATCGCTGCTCTGCACTTCTAGCTCTGTTTCGCGTTCTCTTTCTCATACAAATTATGAGAAATGCTGTTGCTATGGCACTTAAGTATTATGGTTTTGGAATTGGGTTCACAAGTGAAAATGAGATTATGATAACTCAGACAGACGAGTGCCTCTGAATCCTCTGCTTCAATGCACCACTCGTTTTGGCAAGTTCGTTTTTGTTTTGTTTTGGAGTTATCTATTTTGACGATTATTTTTCTCCTTGTCTTTCAAGGTCCCTCCACCTTCTTCATTCTCCTTGAACAGTTCACTTTTTTTTTTTTGGCTGTGAAGCATTATTTTAGTCTAAGAAAGTTTATTTTGGTTTAATATAATTCTTAAAATGTTAAGCGTATTTTAAGTCTCAAAAATTTATTTTTGAGCCAAATCTTATAAAATTTTTTTTAAAAATTATTTGCTATCAAGTCACCTTTTGTAATAGTTTCCATTAATTTTTGTTTTTCTGTTGAATGTATATAATCGTTTATAAGGTACCATGTTACAAGGGTGATTGTATATTTTTATCTTTGAAACAAATTTGCTTTAGTTTCACTTTTTTTAATTACTTTTTTTTTTTACCTTTACTTCTTTTTTTTTTTTTTTTTAAAGATTGATACTTCAAGTGAAATCATTGTCTTAATCTTTTTATATTCTATTATAAATATTTGCCCCTCCTCCGTGATCCCTCAATGTTTTATTTCTCCCATCTGTTTCAAAAACAGGCTCCAGCATTTTTTTGGGCTTTACTTGAATCCTCAATATATGAATATATATGTGTATATATATATATATATATATATATATAATGAATTTAGCATTAAAAAATTTGGTATGTTCGTAATTGGAATTTTTAAACGTGGTGATTTCTTTTAAAACATATCTTTTTCAAAAAAATAAAAATAAAAGTCATAGTTATATTTTAAATAATTTAAACAAATTATTGTCGTGGCTACTGAAAACCATTTACTATTAATAAATTTTGTCGTTACACCTGCTCCCACCAAGCCAATGTTAACTCCACTTTGCCGTCAAAACTACATACACCTTTAGATAAAAGTTTTATTTGGGTCTCATTGTTTTTTAATTTTCGTTGTTTTTTATTTTTTTAAAATTTAAATTGATTTTCCACTGAATTAAAAATCTTTTATTTTGGTCTCTTATTTAACTCTCCATCCAAAAATAATTTACATGGCATGTTTAATATTGATGTGCCACATTAAGAGATGATGTGGAAACCTTGTAGTGTCTCCTCTACCCCATCAACCTTCACCTGGCCACTTCTCAACTATGTCAGCATTCACATGGCCCTAAAACACTCCAACCCAACTTAACCATCTTGACACTGTCTTCGTCTATTTGCTCCCACATATCTTGTTCTGCATCTCTTGTGAGTCAATCCTCTATACTACTATCATCTCGTCGTTGATCCTATATGTTGTCATTTCACCAACGTTTTAATCTAGCATATCTATGTGACTTGTGCTTTAGTGTAGGACTTTTAAAGTTGTGTATTTGTGTCATGTGCTTCTTTTCACGATTCCCTTCGCATGACGTGGGGAGTTCCTTAAATGTCATTAAGTGAATATTAATTGAACAACATATTATCTAATGGAAGATCTTCCTTATTAAGGTTGATGGTGGCAGTAGAGAAATTGGGAATTGACAAGGAGAAACCCAAATTTTGTAATGTCATGTATAATCCAACCTCTCAAATATAGCACCATAAAAATGAGTTTTCATTGATGAAGAAGGTAAAATTCATTTCATAATGAAATAGAGTTATTTTGGTCACATTCATGCCAAATAGCTAAAAAATTTTATTAGTTTTATGTTAGTTTTGAGTAAATTGTGCTAATTGAGTTATTTTGCCTTTGTTAGTCTAGACTTAGGTTAGTTTAGTATTGATTCATGTTAAGTTGATAATTTGTATACAAATACTTTGTCAAATAAAAGTCACTCATGTGGATTTTGTTCTTGGTCAGGTCTTGGAAAGAAAAAACGATTGTATTGACATCAAGCAAATAAACAACTAACTCTGAGGCAACTTTTGGATGCTTGGACATCAGGATTAGGAGATGACTATTTCACAGAAAGTTATAAAGCTCTACGAGAACTTTCTAACAAGTGTAGTTCACCAAATTTCAACATTAGAGTGCAAAGTTATAGCCAAAATAGTGAAATTGGTCTAGTAGACAACAACTTATGTCCACGCACTAGAATATGTAGAAATTCTAGAGAATTGACACTTAGGTACAAAAGAATTGAAGTTTAAGCTCCAGAACACAATTGAATAAGGGCAAGTCCATCTTTTCATGAAAGGAGGCGAATTTAACTCAGATTTTGAGGTTTTTTTAGATAATGAGAAACTTTGGAGATAGAGAGACATGGAAATATGCAACTTGGAGGGCAACTTAGAGTTTGGATAAAGACATTCTAGGCGAAGAAGTTAAGAATAGAACTAATTCAAGCGGAAATGACATTTTCTTATCTTCCTCTTCTCTTTTTCTTTTTCTTTATCATGTTTTCTAACTTGAGTTTGAATGTACCTTTAAATATGCCATGCAAAGTTTTTTTTCTCTAAGATAATGACTATTTGATATGTAAATTGATGTTTATTATTACTTTTCTTCTTGAATTTCATTGTAAATGAATTTATTTAGTTTAATTGTACATTATGCCTTTTTTATTTGGCCACCAATTAGGGTTTATGTTAATGATTTGAGATTTTTTAAAATGACGCCTAACAATAATAGGACAAAAAACTGCTTGATTGATGTTAATTAATTAATTAAATTAACTTAATTTTCTTGTATGATAGACATTTTCATATAGGACAAGTGGAGTTGTAATTAACTACATGCAATGTATCTCTTTAATTTGATTATCACGGAAAAATAGGAAATTGAATTAATGCGATAAAATTTATGAGAAATCAACAAATTCTTATGATGAAATTATAAGCCTAGTCTAGTTCATGAACATTGAATTCAAGTTAGGAAAATAATCATGTTGCAATTGAAATACCAATTTAGACTCTAATCCTATGGACTTTTCTTTTATATATACTCATATGTCTTACTCTCACTTTCTTTGTTCTTTTGCATTATTTTGTTTTAATTCGAAAATTAGTAATTTGCTTGGATAAGGTAGATACGACAATATTAGTACTTAGCCAAAGTTTTAGCTGATTTTCTTTCACTACTATATTATTTATTGATGGTGTACACTTGTACTATAACATTTTACACACAATAGACATTGAGCATGAAGAAATCAAAAACAAATGATATAAATAAAGATATCGATCGTAACTTTGCTTACTTATGAAGGTAGTCCTTCACCCGTGAAATAAGTAGTTGGAGCACTAATTTGTTGTTTATGTTTACTGGCTTAGTTATTGTTTTATTTTAGCTTAAATGAAGCCTCACTTCATTGCCACTTATAATTGAATCATAACAAGGATACGACTTACAAACCTTAGATGAAATTATATCTTGTCAAGCTTTAAATAGTTCAAGGCTATGAATGGTTGCTCGCCAAGAGCCAAAGTTGAGCTCTAATTTTGGTTGGAAGTAAAGGGAACCCGTATAATGCAACTTACTACAAGTGCATTGAGAAGTCTTTCAATCAATGTATAAAGCACCTTATTTTTAAATTGAGCATGCAGCAAAAAATAACACAGGGCCAAAGATGTAGCACAAAGTAGGTAAGAGTGGTATCCTAAGGAGATGTCTCGCTTGGCAAGATATAAGGAAAACTCTCTATGTTCTCCAATTTTTATAGATATGAGTTTTATCTAACTATTGTTTATGTAAGGAGGAAACAACATAAGTTTCATGTTGCAAGTATGAGAAAAAATGAAAATTATTAAAAATAACGATGGTTTGAGAAATGAAGGAAAAAATAGACAATTAGAAAACTAGAGAAAAATGGAAGATATAAAATTAAGAATGAAATACTGAGATTTAAATTAGAAAGAGATTTGAAAATTGAGGAGAGTTGCGGATGAATGACATTTGGAAATTTTGACCGTTGTATAAAACATATTTGAAAAAAAAGAAGACATTTTAAGATTTCCATAGTATTTTACCATAAAAAATTATAATAGCTAATTTACTTTATTAAATTTATTTTATATACATTTGTTGTCATGTACAAAATATCCTAACTAGTTTTCATATTTTAAAACATATAATTTCACATACTTTTATTTATTAAATTGTATTAAAAAACAATATATATATATATATATATTAATATTTCTATAATATTTCACCATAGAAATTTATAATAACTGATTTACTCAATTCAATTTATTTTATGTAAAGATTTTCATATTTCACAATATATATTTTAACATATCAATGTATTATATATTAATTTAATTAAGCCAAAACATTAAATTTCATACCGTCATTTAGTCGAATATTTCTGACCAATATATCAGTTAGAAATTGGTCGAAAATTCCAACCAATTGATGAATTTTCACATATATTTTATTTAAAAAAACATAATACATTTTAAAATTAACTTTCGATTTTTTTCCCTTAAATATAAGCTTTGCTATTTTACTATAGACAAATTTAATAAGTAATTTTAGTCTATTCAATTTATTTTATATGAATTTATTGTCGTATATAAAACATCTTAACCAGTATATATATCTTAAAATATCATTCTATAATATATTAATTTGTGACATACTTTTATAATTTTTTGAATTCATATGATTTGTCAGATTGTTAGTGGTAAGAAATTCTGATAGACATTCTTTCTCCTCCAATATGGTTGGGTAGCTATTTTACCATTATCAATCTGACTCAAAATTTTTTTTTTTTTTTGTCTTTTATCAATCTGACCCAGTCACCTTCTTGCAAAACAAGACTCATTTTTCTTTCTCTTTCTATCGGTGGTAAGTGACGTCATCTGTATCGGTTAACATACACTCAACATTATTTTCTTTTCTCGAAATCTTGAAATTTTAATTCCCTTTTCATATTCGATGTGAGGATTAGTTTAAAATTTAAGATGTCAAATGCCATAACACAAAATTTGGTTTTCTCTATCAGCCTCAATATGAAAGATTTTTTACTAGACAATACTCCGTTTAATTAATATTTACTTAATTACCTCTTGGGAACTCCTCCACATCATGCAAAGGGACTTGTGAAAAGAAGCGCAAGTCATAAATATACAACTTTAGAGGTCTCACACTGAAGCACAAGTTGCATAGAAACATTAGAGAAAAACACTTAATGAGATGGCAACAGAGAGGATTGACTCGAGAGATGCAGGACAAGATAAATGGGAGCAACTAGACAAAAATAACGTTGGGAGGGTTGGGTTATGGTGTTTTAGGGTATGTGGATGCTGATGTGATTGAGGAGTGGCAGGTGGAAGCTAATATAATAGAGGAGAGACTACAAATTTTTGATATCATTGCTTTAAGTGCCACATAAGCTATTTTTGGATGAAGGTTTAATTGAGGGACCAAAATAATGTTTGGCTAAGTGGTAGATCAATTTAAATTTTTGAAGGAGTAGAGGACCAACATAAAAATAGAGTGATGAGTGGAGACCAAAATAAAATTTTTATCTAAGTTATAATTCAAATTGATTAACTCAAACGTTAACTTCAAGCCCAAACAATGTTGACATTTGTATGTCTATTAATCAACCTGGCCCACGAACAATTCTATGTGCAAACCCAAAGTAGAGATGATTTGGGGAAGGAACCTTACACCATATTGATTAGTAAATTCACAATATACAAATATATCAACAAAATTGTTCAAACAAACCGTACATCAAATATTCAAATTATACAGGGTAAAAAGAAAGCACTAAAGCATAGCAGAAGATTAATTTGTAGGCGTGCAGTATAATTGTCCAGGATAGTTTTACTTTCATGGGAAGGCCGAAGTAGTTGAAATACTCTCTACTTGCCCTCGCTTATTAGTTTCTCCACCATTTCAAATTTAAGAATGGACAGGCCAACCATTTTCAAGTATAGCTCAAGTTGACGATGATGATGAACCAGAGGATGGCTTAAAAGCAGCTGCCTCAGCGCAGGAGAGAACCTCGTTAGGTCCTGCCTCTTCTCGGCCAACACCCATAAGATCGAGGTAATACAGATAGTGGGAAATGATGTTGTTCATAGACTCATTGTCAGATCCCTGGCCACATACAAGATCCCCATAGAGCACATTTATGGTTCCCCCAAACCCAGGAGCCCGCTTGGAGAGTGTGTCATTCTTGGTGGGTTTCCAATTGCCAACAAACACATCATGAGCTGAAGGTATATGCTTCTCAGGAGGGGTCATCCACTTCCATATTGCAGCCTGGAAGGCCAGGGTGGCGTTCTGTTCTATGTATTCTGGATGGTTCAACAGATCCACCTTCAAGCCTTCCCCAGTTTTTCCGTAGTTGTAGTTCCTGATGTGAAAGTGTCAACAAAGAAAATACTAGAACTTCCATCATAATTTGTCAAATGACCTATGCTTTGTTCTACTTTAACTTTCAAGAGTAGACGACCAGTAAAGCTATCTGAATCTAAAGCATAAAGTAATATGAAATGATATAAACTAGAAAAATATAGATTTTCAGGAATCTTTCCCACCTACAAGAAGCTTGTTATTGGTTCCCACTTCCAACAAACTTGTAGAAGATTATACTTGTTTCTTTGTTCGAAAATCAACAGAAGCTTCTTAAGAATGCCAAAGTTTTTTGCAAACAATATTTCTTGTTGAGAAATCAACATACATAACTTTTCCCCTTTCGCAGTATCATCCCATGAAATAGTCGTTGCGCAGAATTGGTTATGATTTAATATAATTTACTCAGTTCTGAAAAGATGATAATTAAGACAAGAATACTTAAGAATAAGCGTACCAATAGATTGGCAGAGCACCCCGGCCATAGTATGCCGCGCCCGGTGCGCACGGATAGGTTAATTTGTAGTAGTCATCACAGTAGTACTTATCAGGACTCAACTCCTTATTGTAGCATAAACCCCAGGCAAGGGGTCCTCCCGTGGCCACCCCATATCCACCTGAAATCATTTTTCCATCATAAGTTTTTCTGTGTCAGGGAAGAAAGCTTGACCCACCAAAGGTTTTAAATCAATCTTAAGCATCTTATATCAATAACCAGTTCATAATCAACCTATTGAAATGCCTGAATTTTCTGAAGTTTGTGTAAAATTATCTGATACAGCTAAACACCCATAGACTAGAACAAGGGAAGATCGAGCCATCACAAATCCAGTAAAAGCGTCTCAAATAATCCAGATGAGAGATGACCACAAATCTTCAACTTCAATTTGAACAAATTTGTCATGATCCATCCTAATTTGAGTGTCATGAAACATTGAGATTATGAGCTAAATCCCTTAAATGGACTTGACGCAGAAGATTTATAACATGATTCACAACTACCAGAAACATGAAGTGGGAACTCTAAGCACCTTCTATATTTAAACGAGTGCAACAGAAAACGCAAGAAAAATAAGGCACAATCACTTACAAGAGGTTTTGCTACCAACATGACCGAGAAAAGCTGCAACTTCCTTCATTCCACTGAACTTTCCTCCGGTGGTACCAAAACCAAGAGGCTGGTACTCCGCCGCAGCAGTGACGAAAGAACGATAGTCCCAGAAACCAACGGCATGAGCCACCGGCGAATTACGCTTCGAGAAGAGATTTTCGAACTGGTAGGTCTCGAAGTAGTCAGAAATCGTCTCGTTACAGCAGAAAGCAGACCATCCCTTGCATTCCCACCCTTTGTCACATAACTTCTTGCCCTTCACCGTCTTCACCAGTGGCTTCACCGCCGATTGCCCGTTCACAGCAATCACCAATACTGCTGAAATGCTCAACAGAAGAACCCATTTGGGATTCATCTTCCTCTGAACTTTTCTCTATAGTTTGAATGCTGATTCGGTACCGACTTGGAGGTGGAGGAAGGCATTTGTGGTTTTAAGAAGATGGTTCTAGAGATTTTTGTGCAGTGAAAGGGATGGAAAGTGAACTGGTAACTGATTAGGAGGAATTGATTATCAGAGTTGGAAACGGTGGACCTTTCGCTTCCTTTTTCATCCATCTTTGAGTACAAGGGAAGAAAAACTTGAGAGAGCGGGGTTCTGAGTTCTTCTATGATTCCAGAACACTGTGCTAAAGGAGGGAAATTTAATTATGAGGCCCAGCCCAAAAAGTTGAGATCTTATTTTGGGTAAATTACTTAGCAGACCTATAGTTGGATTATACACGTCTCTTGCCCTATTTTGAAATGTTATAAATGCGCACTTATTTGTATATAAAAAATAATCACAATAAAATATATTTTAATTAAAAAAATTTATGTTTTTTATTTATAAGATATAAAAGGTGTTATAAATATATTTTATTAATATAAAATATTTTCTTTTAGAATTTAAAATGAATTAAAGTTATAATTTTCATCAAAATAAACTTTGTGAAATATATTGTAATAAGCCATTTTTTTTAATGAAAATTTATTATTATATTTTTAATTAATTTTTAAAATAATTTTGCATATACTTGATTGGAGTTAAAAAAAGGTGTAATTTGAGTATTTTTCTTTTTAATAAAAGAAGGAAGAGTGATACACTTTTCGTTTATTTGTTGTAAGACATACTCTATGTGAACACTTGGGCCTACTTTAGGCCCAAGTTTGGTGACTGCCGTTATATCTGAACTAGGCCCAAGTGTGAATCTCTTGTTAGTGGCATTACAAGCGTGATTTGTATGCATCGCGCATTCCTAGTGAATTAGACATGTTATTTAGATTAAATGATTTATTATTAAAATACTAATTTTTTCATAATTTTGTCCTCTAAAATTAAACTAGCACTCCTCTCTCAATTATCATTTGAAAATATAGTACCTCTTTTTAAAAAAAATTTAAGGCATATCATTTAGATTGTTAGTCTGCAACCATTTTTTTATTTATAATGTATTAAAGTATATGAAAAGTTTAAAAGCCAATTTACACAATAAAACGGGGTATGCCTTATAAATAATCTTATTTGGTTCAGCATATGAATTACTTTTAAAATTTTTTTTATTCTTCAAATTCCCATTTAGAAAAAAATAAAAAAAATATTTATACATTGAATGAATTATACAGATAAAAATATATAAAATTAAGTTGATCTAAAATTAAGTTTGTACAACCCTAATTCAAATGTCCATTTAGTTTTGTAAATAATTTAAATCCAAAAAACCGTTTTCACATGAAATATCCCTACACTCCCAAAGAAAAAGAAAAAGATCAACTTTTAAAACCATGCATGCATCTAATAATTCAATCTAGCTCCTTGATAGAAACAAACATTATAGTAAGTCCAATTCTTTTTTTTTTTAATACTATTTTTTGGTATCTGGTCTAATCTTTAAAATTATAAAATTGATTAATTCAAAATTGAATATTATTATACTTAATATTAATTCCAACTCTTCTTTTTCTTATACTATTTTTTTTTTGTATTTGGTCCTATCTTTAAAATTATAAAATTGATTAATTCAGAATCGAATATTATCATATCTAATATTAAAAATATTAGTCTAAACAACTATATAATTACAAAGAATATTTCTAATTTTGGTTGAACAAGCTATCTTGAGACAAAAACAAGTCAGATGATGTAAGGTGGCTTACACTTAGAAGCCCACTCACATTAGTTGTGTGCGATTGTTACGCATAACAGACGAGTGGTGTGAATGACGAAGGGGTATACGACCAGCTTTAGGAGGTGAAATGAATGAAGTGCAAGTGGGTGTCCTTGGCGTGTGTCACGTGCAACGAATGGGGGCCCCGTAATTCATCGTATCTGCATGAGCCAAAAGCAGACCGTACTGCAATCCCAGCCTGTCTCGTGTTTTGTAGTGACCGTAGGCCGTCTTGTCCAATATCAAATCCACGCTGTAACATGCTTTTTCCTTTTTTTTAATGTGAACTTTATGCTTTATATATGATAGGGCGACAAATAATCGTTCTTTGGCCAACGAAAAATTATTATATCTTAGGACCATCCTATATAATAAGATTAATGTTGTCAAATTTGTGAGTCAATCTCGATTGATTTGGTGAATTTGTGTGTTTAGATAAAAATTTTAAGTCAGACTTAATTGTTGATTCAGAACTAACTTTAACTAATTGTAACTTGGACGAGTTGACTCAATAACATTATTGTCAAAAAATAAATAGCTTCGAGAACTCAAACCCACGACCTCCGAGCAACAAAATCGCACTTTTCTATTGAGCCAACGTTATCTTTTAATATATACATGGGTTGTATTATATATATTTGCACTTCGTTTTCTTAGTTTAAAAGTTACATCTTTTTATACTTGAATCCAAACAGTTAGAATAACTTCATCACTCATTACCACGTAACCAATAAGAATTTCATGTTCATCATTGGTAATGTATTATATATATTTATTATTGGCTTTTTTTTTAGAAATTTTATTTTAAATTTTTCATTAGTCATAATTTGAAAAGTTATCTATTATAATATTTTGACCTATTTTGACAGAGTAATATTTAATAATCATATTTATTACTCTATAAATCATTTTAATTCAAATCTAAAATTACTAGTATTTGATTATTAGTAGTTATTATATTTAGATTTAAATATATAAAATTTTAAAAAATATCTATATTTAATTATCACTTATTCAACTCTAATCGAACTAATAAATTATTAATCATTACATTCAGTAATTTTAGTTATTAGTCTAAATTTAAAAATATTGATTTTAACTATGTAATTGCATATTTTAATAATTATTTTTTATTATAAGTAAATTCTTACCATTCTACATTACAAGTTTACCTTTTTAAAACAATTTTACTTAAACTCGCGAGTTTGACAACCTTAAATAAGATAGTGTAGTATAAAAGAATATTAAATAACATTTTATAAATTATCCATTGTTCAAGTATTTTATATATAAGATATATAACAATATGTATTTGCTTATAAATGAAAATTATATTTTATAAATAGAAGTGTATTATACACATGTTTTAATATGATAATAACGATAGAGATGTCAGTGGAACTGTGAAGACTACAATGACTACTACTACATGATGAAAATGATCGTGATAGAGATAATGCTGTGATAACGGTAATACAATCCTCCAAAGTGTTTGCACTTCATCCATCCAATAATTTATATTAAAAGAAATATGTAATTTAACAATATGCATTTAAAATTTAGTTACTAAAATTGATAATTTTTAAAAAATTAATATTAAGCTAGCTTTTCAATCCAACAACTAAGATTACTAAACTTTAAAGGTACTCTAGAGGTGGGGTGAACAAAAACTCATTGACCTAGCCAATTAAGTCTGGTCTGATTATATTTTTATTTTTTTAAATATTAATTTTTATAATTTAATTAATTTATTTTTATTTATATTAAACTTTAAACATATCAATTCATTGCAAATTTTAATTATTTTTCATTCTAAATTTTAATTTTTTGTCATTTTATTTTTTCCATCTTTAAATCTTATTTTTTATTTTTAAAATTTTTTTATTAATTAAAAATATTATTTTAAATAAAAATAATTAAAAAATAAATCTAAACTTGGCTTGATCCAATCTAAGTGGACCACTTATCAACTACACCGACAAGATCCCAAGGTATGTTCAAACGGGGCCCAACTTGATTGATATTTGAACATCCCTACTTTATAAAATGACACTTTAAATGATCCATTATGCAATAGCATAGCAATAGTGGTTACAATATTAAGATAAATATAATAGCGATGATAATAAAATAGTAAGAGGCGGGACAATGGAATAACAACTTCAGATAATAATAGTGGTAGCAAGAGGATGTTAATGCCGATGGTAGGGGCAACCTGGGGATTTGGCCGTGGCACGATAATTACAGTGATTATAATAATAATTATATGGTTTTCTATTGGCAAATAATGATAAAAATAATCATTTACAAAAAAATATACGAAAATTTTTATTATTATAATAATAAAATTCATTTTTTTATATATTTATAATTTTAAGTCTACTAATATATTTAATTATAATATAAAAATATAATAAAAAAATAATTATATTCGCACAAACAATTTTACTTAATAACAATCGTTTATATAAATAATCTTAACCATAAAATTGTATCAACTTTTACACATACTAAAAGCGATCTGTATTGTCTTATTCAACTTTATAAATTATACCGTGCATGAAGCCGAGTCTAATTGTGTTTAATTCTTAACTCGAAAATAAATTTAATAGTACAAAGTAAACTTTTTTTATTTTCTAAGGAGAAATGTAGAATTTTCTGTTTATGAAAGAAAATTTGAGGCAAGATACACGGAACGTTCAAGGTGCATTTATGAGGCAAGATATATTGACCATCCGCCAACTTCTTCGACAGTGAGATTTCAACTGTTACACCATTCGTATTTATTTCTTTTTCTAAATAGTAATAAAAAATTTTCAATTATTTAAAGGCCTACTTGGTTATAGTTTAGTATATTTAAATTCGTACTCCCAAAATTATAATTTTTAAAATCAGAGATTTTTTTTTTTTTTTAAGTTGAATGTTGAACATTTGAATTGATAGTAAGACTAGATCATGGAGTCAAAGTGCGAGATTAATTATTGAATTAATTAATTGTTCTTCAAACAATGTAAAAATTAATATAATAATATTATAAGTTTACGAAATAAAAATTTTAAACATTTTAATCATAAATTAGTTATTCATATAAAATGTAATTTAAATAATTGTTATTAACTTTAATTACATAAAAATAAATTTAATTATTTTTTATTTTAAATGAACAAATATAAATGTAATTTGAAAGTTTAAGTTTATTTAATTTATTATTATTTCGAAAAAAATATTACTGTTATTATTATGAATATGTTTTATGTTTCGATAGAGAAGTCCGATTAAAAAGACAATCAAAATAGATATATACATCCTTGGTCAAAAAAAAAAAAAAAAAGAGATATATACATTAAAAAAATAAAAATATATATAAACTATCAAATAAACTCATACATACTCAACATACCTCCATCAGATATGATTTAGATTTCTGGTAGGCATTACAAGTATAATTATATAATAAATCGTAACTACAGGCAGTTATTAAGAATAAATTAAAATTTTCGAGGTAACACACATTATTATATATTAATAAATCTTTTTCAATTGAGAGGCAACATACCTTCAACTCTAGATTTAAACTACAGTACAAGAAAATTACCAGCAGCAGCAGCACATTTAACAAGCAAAATCAGAAGCGACTACGTTCCATCCACAGATATTTGACGTGAGCTTCAAAAAAAGAAAGAGTAGAAGAATTTGCATGAAAATTAGTTTAATTTTAAAATGTTTATTAACATCTAAAAATCAAGTTAATTTTTTATATATAATAATTGTATTATTATTGATTTATTTCCTTAATTAATAAAAATTCATTCTCCTACTTCATGAGAACTCGTTTACCCTGCTTAAAAGTCAAGTTCATCATTTCGAGAAATTTCCAAAGCAGTAAGAATGGTCTTTTGGATGAACCGGCCATTCCAATCAGTTTAAAAAAATTAATTAACTAAAAATGTAATCTACTCTAGAGGTGAAAAGCTAATGTCACTCTTCTCGCATAGAATCTTTTTTTTTTTTTTGGTCAGTAATGAAAATTTCATTAATCAAGAGGGTTTAAATAGAAACTTGATTGGAGGGATATAACACTGAACAACTAACAAACGCCTAAAGGACAAACAGAAACTAAAAAAGCCAAACAACATAGAAGCATAGTACGAACACTAGACAAAACACAGCAACCTAAAAGACAAAAGAAATAAAATAACAGCAACAAATAACTAAACATAAAGAGCAACCATGTTAACCAACTCCTTGACGTGCACCATGAAACACATTATTGAGATCATTGTTAACAATGGACAAAAGAAAGGATGGGGATCTAAGTCCCACCTATAAAGGCACATTCTCTTATCAGAATACTTTGCGAGCCAATCAACCTCTTGGTTAGTAGAACAAGGAACCCAACAGGACTAAAATTTAAGCATTAAGGTCCTTATTTCTTCCACCACATTCCGACAATTCCAATTGACACATATGTCAACTGAGAAAACCATTGAGACTAATGATTTGTTATTAGTATCAACACATATGTTAACACAATTCATGTCCACAGCCATCTTCAATCCCTTCATTAATGCTAACAATTCCATAAATAACGCAGAAGGAGCAATACAGGGATAACTACACAGATTAATGATATTACCACTACAATCACAGATAATTACTCCATTGCCTCCTTTTCATGGATTCAAATGCCAACTACCATTTATGTTTACCTTAACAACATCTGAGGGAGGGGGAGTCCAGCATAATGAGATCGTAGGGGTGTTTATAGTAGTATTAGAATTCATTTCATGTGGATGAATATATGCCTAATATTCCTTAAACGCAACACAGGCTTTATGCACAGTAGTGAGGGGGGTAATTAGACCATTTTCAAAGACAAAAACACACCTATCTTTCCAAATGTACCAACAAAGAAAAGCTAAGAGGGATTTTTGGGCATAGCTCCATTTAGGGTCACAAAGGGGATGTTTCAAGCATGCATCAAATCATGTTATATCATTGACATGAATAACTGGAGTAAAGGGACTACTGAACCATACCTTTTGGGCTCATTCACAAGTTAGCAGAAGATGTTCCACTATTTCAACTTCCTTCTCACAACATAAATAAAGGGGATTATGGCAATGTTTTCTCTTCCAAAGACCTTTCTGTGTTGGTAAAGCTACAAAACACGCTCTCCAAAGGAAAAGCTTAATTTTATTGGGAACCTGTAATTGCCATATTTCCTTCTAAAGCTATTAAAAAATGAGATAAGAAGAACCAATCCTAGTTTCTATACTCTAATCATAGTCTTTCATAGCTAATTGATAGCCTTTCTTAATAGTGTACATGTCAGTTTTGTTTCCTACCCTAAACAATAGTATCTGGTTTACTAGTAACTGAAGAAAGCATAGAGCGGATAGCAATGATTTCGTATGGCTATAACCAAGCATTGATAGAAGATAAATTCCAGCCCCTATCACCAATAAACTCAGTAACATTCATATCAATAAGAGTGTTAGGAGGTAGGGGAGATTGAATCCTAAAGTTAGGAAGAGTAGGGATCAATGGATCAGTCCAAACATTAACATATAAACCACATCCAACATACCAATGCAAGTTTTTCTTCAAAAATCCCCTCCCTTCAAGAATGCTAAACCAAGCCCAAAAAGCCTTGGGTCCCTTCTTAGCCTCAAAGAATGAGTCAATAGGAAAATATATACTTTTAAGAACCTGAACCCATAATTCATTGGGATGATGGATAATTCTCCATGCCAACTTTGCCAATGGAGCCAAATTAAAAGTAGAGAAGTCTTTAAAACCCATACCTCATCTCTGTTTTAAGATAGTAAGTTTCTGCTATGTTTTCTAATGTATTCTACCCTCATCTTTAGTTTGACCCCATCAAAAGTTTCCTAACAAACTATCCAATTGTTGACCTGTACACTTGGGGAATTTAAAGTAGGACATAGTACAGGTAGGAATTAAAGACACAATAAATTTAATGAGAACTTCCTTACTAGCCTATGATAGAGTTCTTTGCTTCCAACCTTGAACTTTTCTCATCACCTTGTCATGAACAAAGGCTATGGCTTCTTATTTTGATCTCTCTTATAAAATAGGAAGGCCAAGATACTTCCTTAGATGATATACCACTTCAATCCCCAAAATTGAACACAAATTAAGTTGAAGATTTAAAGGAGTGTTAGGTGAGAAAAATACATAAGATTTGGTAAAGTTAACTTCCTATCCATATGTCGCACAGTATCTAGAGAGAATGTCCTTCATTACAACACAATTCACTCTTGAGGCTTCCATGAATAATACCAAGTCATCATCAAAGAAACAGTGGGAAAGGATAGGGTAATGTCTAGATAATTTGATCCCTTTTAGCTCTTCAGAAAACATTACAGAATTAATCATAGAGGAGGGCACATCAGCAATTATGATAAAAAGATAATGGGAAAGCATGTTTACTTGTCTTAAGCCTCTTTGTGGAAGCACTCTGCTAACCTTTTTACCTGTTATTAATATACTATATTAGACTGAATTAATACATTTAAGAATTATATTAACTTAGTCCTGTGAGAAGCCTAGCCGTAGGAGTATTGCCGTTAGAATGTCCCATTCCACACAATCATATACCTTATTCATATCAAGTTTCATAGTCATTTCAAAGGAGGATCCTTTCTTCTTTAGTTTGAGATAGTGAAATGTTTCATAAACAATAAAGATATTATCATGAATTATCTTCCCTTCTATGAATGCCTGTTGATTTTTCGAGATAAATTTTAGGAGTATCAGATTCATTCTATTGGTAACCACCTTGGATATAACTTTGTATGAGAAATTACATAAGCTAATATGTCTATAGTCACTAACAGATTTAGGTGATTCACTTGTGGTATAAGAACCAAATTGATTTCATTCAATTTATTGAGAGTAGAATTAGACTTCAAAAATAGCTCTTACCATCTTAGAAATCTGTGGTCCCACTGTATCCCATAAGTGCTGGTAAAATAAACCAGAGAAACCATCGGGTCTCGGGGCTTTTAGTCCTCCTAATTCAAATGCTGCTCATTTAATCTCGTCATCTGTAATTGGCCGTAGTAGTTTTAGATTATCCTCATCATATACTACTGGTTGAACAAAGCATAAAACATATGAGAAGTCACAGGTCCCAAAAGATGTAAAAAGGTATGAAAAATGATTATTAAAACTTCTTTCTATGTAACCTAGGTCATCTGTCCTGCTACCATCAGACTGTTTTAGCTGCAGTATTTTATTTCTCTATCTTTGTTGGATTCTAGAAAGGTGGAAGAATTAGGTATTCAGATCCCTACATCTTAACCATTGTACCTATGATCATTATGCCAAATATTTTTCTTATTAGTCCCATAACACCCCAATTTTCCTTATGATTTCATAAGCATGTCTCTCGGTAATATCATTTTAGGTATTCATGTAACTGCCTTGGAGCTCATGAAGAAGTTATTTAATGAGTTTTCTATTGCTAGGAAATGCTTTTCTGGACCAACGGACTAATGTATGTTTCACCTTTTAAAGTTTGTTCAGGAATTTTGAAATGCTATCTTTTTTAATCATTTTACCTGAACACCATGATTAAGCAATCTCTTCAAACAAATCTTAGTGATCAATCCACATTTGCTCAAATTTGAACTATGTCTTTTATTTAGTGGGTTAATGATTAAAAAAAGCCAACAATGGCAAGTTATCAGAGCTAATTGGTTCTAGATGCAAAATCTGTGCTTCAATAAAGTTTTCTCTCCATTTCAAATTATAGATTGCTCTATCTAGCCGTTCTTGGATGAGGGCCTGACCTTATCTATTGTTAGACCAAGTGAAAATAAGGCCCTAAAATTGCAAATTAATCATATTATAGGAATTTATAAACTCCCATAAAGCATCATATCTATGAGGATATAGTATTCTACCACTCTATTTCTCAAAGCTAAATAACACATCATTAAAATACCAATGCAAACCAAGGAACAAAATCACTAGGATTTAATCTACAAAAAGAATTCTAGAATTTAGATTTTTCACACTCAATAAGAGGTCCATATACAAAGGTATATATGCTAGATAAATCGCCCACAGAATTAGTTATGTTAACATGAATATAATTCTTACTTATATCTAAAACTAAAACTATAAGTTGTAAAAGATTTTGCCACCACAACGATATACCTCTTGACAAACCTCTAGGATGAACTTGAACTACATGTGTATGCTATTTGAAACATCTACAGAATCACTAAAATTTCCATTCACTTATTATAGTTTTCATAAGGAAAATCATAAAGGGTTTATGTATTTTACACAACTCACACAGAGCCTTACTTGTCAAGGCAACCCCCAAACCTTAACAGTTCCAAGATAAGCAACTCATGGCCTCCTAGTGGCTTCTGTTGGGTTGCCACCACACCGCTTTGACTTACCAAGTTGAGAAACATCCAGAATATTTTGATTTCTAGAATGAGTAAAATTTGGGATCACTGAAGAATATTGGGCATTAGAAGCATCAAACATAATAGGAACATCCACGGGTCCCTTAGGTAATTTAGCTCGACTTTCTTCTTCCATTTTCTTTGAGTTACTCGTGTAGTGATGTCAGGATAATCACTCTTCAATACAGCCTAAAGAGACTGAATGTGAATACCATTAGCACCAAAGATCCTCTGAATTTTTTGCATTTCAAGCTTATGAAACTCCAAAGGTAGTGAGCATTTGAGATTGATTTGCTGAAGTGTAGCCACCAGGTGTTCATCAAAGACACTTTTTAGTCAACATATAAGGGTCTAATCATCCACTCTGTTATCCTCATCGGACATAAATTCCACATAGTACAATGAGAAAGGAAGATTTACATTCTTTACAAGTGCTCTAACAGATTATAGGATTAATAAGAAAGAGGATCTGACTCGTTCTGCTAGCTCTCCACTATTGTTCGAAAGGTTGCAACATGGGCTGAAAGACTAGTGTGAGTGAGAAAATTCTAAGTAGGGGCCCAACACGATATCCATAATATTACTTAGGTTGACTAATGCAAGTGTGGGAAGAGGAAAATTGGGCTTGCAATCTAAAGGCCCACTATCACCGTAAGTGTCGACCCATTTATCATTTGAATTTGTTTTGGAAATAATCACAAATAATTATCTGAACTACTCTGTAACTACCTTATATTGCCATTCCTAGTTTTCAAAGGAACATCACACGTCTTATAGGATGTAGTTTCTTTACAAACCATCGCACCGTCAGTTACCTCTAAAGGAATACCATATTACTTCTTGACCCATATGACATTCTGTAAAGAACGAACAAGATCAGTACCAAAAGAAGAATGTAATCCATCCTCAAAATCTGAAGAATATGATGGACATGTTTTAAAATCATGACCCACACATCTGCATCTGTAATAATACTGTTACAATTTCTTATAATGAAAACTAATCTATAGGTTATCCATTCTTGGTCTTGGGATCCACATCCCTAAACTTAGGGGTTGTAAAATATTAACAAGAACTCGAAGGCACATAAAATTGTGTAAAGTACCTTTACCACCCAAGGGATTTTCATAAGCCATTAAATCTCCAAGTTTGTCTATAATACACATTAGATTACTAGGGATCTAACCTTCTTTAGGTAAATTATGTACTTGTATATAAAATGGACATTTTTTGAAACAAACCTCGTTAATTGAAGGCATCTTAAACTAAGGCTTAATGATCATTAAATGACCCATCACTGTCTAAGGACTATCCTGTTGAACATGCAAGTAATCTTCTTTCTTTTTAAAGTGAAATAATAATAGATGATCTCTAGAGTCAGATATGTTCAACTTTCCAGTTACATCCCCATTATTTAACAAGAGGGATTTGACTACATTGCAATTGAGTTTGTTAGTTTTTACCACTTTGCCAATCAATATCCATTCTCATAAATTGTGTTCAAGAAAGGCATTCCAATCTAAGTGTTGCATATTGCTATCCATTTCCCCATACTTTTATCCTATATCACTCGTCGTAGCGTTCTTGATCATTATAAGTAATATCAAATACTAAATGGTCTCACACTAATGCTAACAAAGTAGCAAAAACAACTTCAAAATAAAAGAGAAAACCACCTTCATAGTAGGAGAGAAAATTTCTTTGTTTAGAATACATTTATCATCATGAATTAAATACAATTATATAATTTTATACTCAAGTATCAGTATATATTTATTAAATTAAATAGTTGATATATGCCATAATTTCTTTCAGTTTCTAAAACTAATGTTTATATTAATGTGTTTATTATTAGTGAATGCATTTTATTCTCTCATAAGCTCCCAAACATAACCTTATTTTTTTAAGTAAAGGAAATTGTCATAAATTATTTTTTTATTATGGAAGACAAATAAATTTGATAAATAATATATTTTAATGGACAAAAAAAAAATTAAGAATTTTAAGTTTGTTTCATTTCAAAGGATTTCACTTAAAGAAAAGATTTGACGTAACAAAATCGGACTCTTTGTAAGTATAAGAAGAGGAAAAATAACGCACAACAATATGAAATCTTTATGTTGTTGGATCTGTTCTTGTCAATAGGGCACATCATATAATTATGTGTTGGAATGTGGTTTGATAAATAGATAAAATAACTATACTATCTTTAAATCCAACACACTTAAGTGAAACTTGACTTGTTCGCACCATTCAGAAAAATTCACACCATTAAACACGGCAATAGATGAAGCTTGCAAATGAAGTGAAAGAGCAACGAAATAACATATAATTGCACAAAATTTTAAAACTTTATACAGATTTAGATAAACAAATAATTATACCATAAAAGTATATTATAGTTCCCCTTTAAGTAGATCTTATAACACACTATCATAAATTAAATGCTTATGGATAAACAAATAAATGTGATTAAGGAAAATTAATTTACTACTTGAGTATTCACTATTATTAAAACAATTGACTTACCTTTAGGTAAATCTTAAATGTTTAAGAATAAGTGAACTTAATCAACAATAATAGGCATTTACTTGAATATATATATCATTACATAATGATATCTTTATTTTAAAAAGCGTTTGCTAATGTTTTTAAGGCTGGAAAAAAGGAACAAAAGGCATGCAAGTGCCACTTTTATGGAAAAGTTAATCACTTCCAAAAGGATTACCATGAACGTATAGCTTAGTTTAAAAAGAAAGGTAAGCCTAGTGATTTAGTATGTTTTGAATCAAACTTAGTTGAAGTTCCTCATAATACTTAGTGGCTTGATTTTGGTGCTACTACTCATGTATGTAATATGATGCGGGGATTCTCTACGATCCAAACCACAAATCCAAATGAAAGTTTCTTATCTATAGGGAATCACTTGAAGGCTCCCATTGAAGGCATTGGGACTTACCGATTAGTCTTAGATACTAGATATCATTTAGACTTATTAAAAACTCTTTATGTACCTTCAGTTGCTAGAAACCTTATCTCTTTATCTAGATTGGATGCTTTTGGATTTAATGTTAAGTTTGGACATGGTTGTTTCAATTTAATTAAGAATAACTCATGTGTTGGATCTGGTATCCTTTCTTATGATTTATATAAATTAAAACTTGATGATGACTTTGCTGAATCCTTGGTTATAGTGCATCGAAATATTGGAATCAAACATAATAAAATAAATGATCACTCTGCTTACTTGTAGCATAAACATTTAGGCCATATATTAAAGAAAGAATAGAAAGACTAGTATGTAATGAAATCCTTCATGATCTAGACTATTCTGATTTTGGTTTATGTATGGATTGCATTATGGGAAAACAAACCAAACATAATAAGAAAGGAGCTACAAGTAGAACACAACTTTTTCTTAAAATTATACACACTAATGTATGTGGACCCTTCAATGTTTCATCTTTTAGTGGAGAAAAGTATTTCATCACCTTTATAGATGATTTTTCACATTATGGTTTTGTCTATTTGCTTAAAGAAAAATCTCAAGCAGCGAATGCCTTAGAGGTATGGAAATGAGATTGAAAGGCAATTAGACAGAAAAGTGAAAATTGTAAGATTAGATAAAGGTGGTGAATATTATGGAAAACATGAAGAGTTAGGTCAATGTCTAGGTTTATTTGCAAAATTCCTTGAAAGACACAACATATGTACACTGTATACTATGCTAGGCACACTTCAACAAAATGGTGTGACAGAAAGGTGAAATTGAACTTTAATGGATATGATTAGAAGTATGATGAGTAACTCCTCATTACCCAAATCATTGTGGAAGCATGCATTAAAAACTACCATTTATTTGCTTAATAGGATTCCTAGTAAGGTAGTTCCAAAGACTCATTAAACTACGAACTAGTAAGAAGCTTAGTTTAAGGCATTTATATGTATGAGGCTGCCTAGCAGAAGTAAGAATTTACAATTCTTATGAAAGTAAATTAGATGCTCGAATGAGTAGTGGTTACTTTATTGGTTACTTAGAGAAATCTAAAAGGTATAGGTTTTACTATCCAAACCATAGTCCAAGAATTGTGGAAACTGAAAATGCAAAATTTATGGAGAATGGTGAAGTTAGTGGGAGTAATGAAAGAAAGAATATGAATATAAAGGAAATTCGGGTAGATATTCCTCTACCAATAAATATTCCTTTATTAACATATACTCCAAATGTTGTCCCTGTGGCTGAAGATAACACTGAATAACATTTGAATGATGAAACACTCCTAGAACAAACTAACTCACATGCATATGATATAACTAAACCACAAGAAATGTCATTAAGAAGATATGAATAACAAAGGAGATATGCTATTTCAGATGACTATGTGGTTTATTTGCAAGAGTCAGATTTTGATCATGGAATCAAGAAAGATTTGGTTTGTTTTTCACAAGCTATGGAATGTAGAGTCTAAAAAGTGGATTATTGCCATAAAAGAAGAAACTAAGTCTATAAAACATAAAAAAAGTTTGGGATTTTGTTGAATTGCTTGAAGGTTCAAAACGAGTTGGGCGTAAATGGGTCTGTAAGACCAAAGGTGACTTGAGTGGTAATATTGAACAATATAAAGCTAGATTTGTTGCCAAAGGCTACACTCAGAAAAGTAGGATTGATTATACTAAAACTTTTTCACTAGTTTCAAAGAAAGATTCATTAAGAATCATTTTAGCATTGGTGGCTCATTACAACTTATAGTTACACCAAATGGATATGAAGACAGCCTTTCTTAACGGAAGTCTTGAGATGGAAGTTTACATGGACTAACTCAAAGGTTTTTCAGTTGATGGAAAAGATTAAATGGTGTGTAAACTTAAGAATTCAATATATGGACTAAACAAGCTTCTGGACAATGGTATGTTAACTTCGATGACACCATAACACCCTTTGGATTTGAAAAAAATATGGTTGATCATTATATATATTAAAAGGTTAGTGGAAGCAAGTTTATTTTTCTAGTTCTATATATTGACGATATTTTGGTTGTTGCAAATGATTTGGGCATATTACGTGAAACGAAAGATTTTCTCTCAAAGAAATTTAAAATGAAAGATATAGGAGAGGCATCCTATGTAATTGGAATTGAAATATTTCATGATAAAACATGAAGACTATTGGGATTGTCTTAAAAAGCCTACATTGAAAGAATTCTTAAGAAATTCAATATGAATAAATGTTTAGTTGGAGTTGTTCCCATTCAAAAAGGGGACAAGTTCAGTTTTAAGCAATACCCAAGGAATGATGTAGAAAGAAAGCAAATGGAATCAATTCCATATGCTTCTATTGTAGGCAGTTTAATGTATGTGCAAACCTGTACCATACCAAATATCAATTTCACTGTTGGAATACTGGGAATGTAATAGATTAATTGGAATGGATCATTTGAAAGTTGCTAAGAAAATTATGCGGTACTTACAAGGAACAAAAGACTACATGCTCACATATAAAAGACCAAACCACTTTGAAGTACTTGGATACTCAGATTCAGACTTTGCTAGATGTGTGGATAGTAGAAAGTCTCCATGTTTGGTTACCTATTCCTTCTAGCAGAACGAGCAATATCATGGAAAAGTGCGAAAGAATCTATAATTGCTTTATCTCCTATAGAAGCAGAATTTATGGCTTATTATGAATTAACAAATCATGCATTATGGCTGCGGAACTTTATTTCAGGACTTGGGGTTGTCGACACCATTACCAAGCTATTGAAAATTTTTTGTGATAATGTTGCAGTAGTATTCTTTTTTAAAAATGACAAATACTCTGATGGCACAAAGCAAGTTGAATTAAAGTTTTTTTGTCATAAAAGGAAAAGTTAAGAAACAAAGAGTGTCTATTGAAAGAATTAGGATTGATGAAATGATTGCATATCCTTTGACAAAAGGATTACAACCAAAACTATTTAAAGAACATGTACATAGAATATGTCTTGGGTGTACTTATGATTAATACTTATTGTGATAATGCTGACACTGTGAATTCAATTAACTTGTTTGACTTACGTATGAATTTCCTATTTCTTATGATAGTGTCCACATGATGTTAATTTACATTAATCTACCAGGAAGGTCTTTATAAGACATTATAATGGATCATGATGAAATATGATTGATGTTTATGGGCCTAATATGGTGAGTTACAAATTACATTGTATAATTTATAAAAATAATAATTTAACATGAAACAAATTTAAGAAATTAATTCAGAATAACCCATAAATTTTAGAGGCTAAATCAAAACAATAAATAAATTTAAGAGATTAAAATATTAATTTAATTTGACTGTAGTGTTAGCCACCATTATGACTTGGAAATGAATATAATAATTATACTCATAGTCTAAGCCATACTACATTTATAAAGTCAATTTGTGGGTTAACAAAAATTAATTTTTAAAGCTTCCGCATTTAAGAGAATATATTTTCTTAGGTGTTAATTCCAAAACCCTCTTTAATCACCAATCTCTTGTGGTTAAAAAACTTAAAATTATTAAGAACTCTGTGTGAACGTCGAAAAAGTTTATGTATTTTTATTGAGAATTTATAATTTGTATCTAATAAAAATATTCATATGATAAATTAGTTAAAGCATAGTGTTTATTATCATTTTAAAATAATCTGATGAAGGTAATAAATATATGAACCAATATAGGCCAGAGTAATTGTTCAATCCGTTCTTTTTCCAGAAAAGATTTATTAATGGAAACTTATTTTTCCTCGTTACTTATAGCGTTATGCAAAATAATTTAAAATAAGAACTAACTTTCATCTCATGCATGGTCAATGTAATCTTTTTGGGCCAACAAAAAAATATAAGATCTTATTTGGACCATCCTATAGAATAAGATAGTATGCTATGAAATAATACTAAATAACATTTTATAAATTGTCAATTGTTCAAGTATTTTATATATAAGATATATAACAATCAGTATTTGCTAGTAAATGAAAATTAATTTTATCAATAGAAGCGTATTATACTCACGTTATAATATGACAATAATGTTAGTGGAAATGTGAAGGCAACATTGACTACCGCATGATGAAAATGACGGTGATAGAGAAAACGCAGTGATAACGGTAACAGGATCCTCTAGAGTTTTTGCACTTTATCCATTTGATAGTTTATATTAAAAGAAATATGTAATTTATTCAAAATTTAATTACTAAAATTTATAATTTTAAAAAATTAAAATCAATAATGTGTAAAAATTTAACACAACGATTTACATTAAGCAACTTTTTAATCCGATAACTAAGATTACTAAACTTTAAAGGCATTTTAGAATAAAAGTGAACAAAAACTTGAGCTAATCAAACTGGATTCATTTATATTTTTGTTTTATTAAATATTATTTTTTACAATTTAATTTATTTATTTTTATTTATAATAAATTTTAAACATATCAATTCATTTTAAATCTTAACTGTTTTTATTTTAAATTTTAATTTTTTATTCTATTTTTTCATCTTCAAATCTTAATTTTTTTTAAAAACCATCTTTATTAATTAAATAATATTATTTTAAAAAAATAATTTAAAAATAAATATAGACTTAGGCTAATCATATCTAATCTAGCCACTTATAGATACATCGAATTGAGTCACAAGTTATCTTCAAGTCAGACCCAACCTAATTAGCATTTAAACACTTCTATTTTGAAAATGACACTTTAAATGATCCGTGGATACAATATTAAGGTCAATATAATAGTGATGATAATAAAATAGTAAGAGGTGGGACAATGGTGACAAAAAAATTGGTAACGTAGATACACTAGTAATAATTATAAACTGACAATAGTAATAATATAGTAGTAATAATAAATAATAATAATAATAGTAATAAATACTACTAATAATAGTAGAATAACAATAACAACTTCATATAATAATAATAATAATAATGGTAGCATGAGGATGTTAAAATTAAAATTATTTTTACTATATAAAAATTTAATTTTTAAAAAAATTAATTTTATAAAAAATAAAATATTTATAAAAATATGAAGAATAAATAACTTTAAAATAATAAAAAATAAATATCAATTATTGAAAATTTTAACATAATTTAGCCTATGTTTTAGATTTTGAAATATGACCAAATACCTAAAATTGAGTAAAATTTAAATAAGTATGAAAAAAAAAAAAAATTAAGAAGTGTAAAAATATGTTTATAAAAGATAGTGTGAGACATGATTGGAGTAAAGAAAATAAGACAGATATTTATTTACTTATTCATATTATGCTATAAATTTTTTTAAATGAGACTAAAAGATTGAAATATAATTTTTAAAATTTTTTTAAAGTTGTTAGGAAAAAAGTTTTGAGGTGTCTTGGTATATAATTCTTTCATAAAAAAGAGGCAAAAAAAAAGGAGTCCTGAAAAAAAAGTTGGAACTAGGTTCATTCTAAGTCTCAATGAAAATACGTTGAGATTTGGCCTGATTCAATCCTAGTTTACAGTAAAAAGTAAACTTGAATTGATTAGAGTTTACTTTGTAAAATTTTAATAAATCTTTTTTTTTGAAGCACCTCGATCAAAAGGCCTACATTGACCACTCACCCACTTTTTAGACAGTGAGATTTCAACTGTTACACCGGTCGTTCTTTTTTTTTTTAAATCTTAATAAAAAATTTTCAATTATTTAAAGGCCCACTTATTTATAATTTAGTATATTTAGATTCGTACTCCCAAAATTATAATTTTTAAAATCAAATCAAAGATTTTTATAGTTGAATGTTGGACATTTGAATTGACAGTACGGTTAGATCAGGCAGTCAAGCGTGAGATCAATTATTAAATTGATTAATCTTCTTGTTAATCAAGAAGATTATAGATTAATGTATGATTTTGATTAAAATTATGTTATGATATAAGAGTATTTATAAAAACTTTCATATTTTTTAATACATTAGTTAAAGTATTGTGTTAATTATCGTTTTAGAATCACTTGATTATCAAAATACATGAGCCATTATATAGAACAAAGTAATTGTTCAATTCCCTTTTTTTAATTAATCAAAACTTCTAATTTCTCACTTATAGAGTGTTATGCAAAATAATTAACAAAAGAACTGATCATATTTCATCTCATGCACGGTAAAAAGTATGAAAATTAAATAATGATAATATATATATATACACACATCCGTATATACATGTAAATGAGTTCATTTAATTTTGACGGAGCAATTTTCTGACAACATTATTTCCCCTTACATCCTCAGCAGTAGAAAATCTTACCGCAAACGTAATGAATCATTGAATTTTGATTTAATAATTCATATATTTATTATAAAATTTGAAGCATTGTAGAAAATTCTTCTGGATCACCTTCAGAGAATCTTTAATAATTGAAGGTATATAAAATTGTTTTTATGTTTTAATATATATATATTTAATTTAATATTAATAAAAATAATAATATTTTATTTTTTCTTATCACTAAAGATTCTTTAGTAGTAGAAAATCTGCACTATCTGTGCACGCCTGATTCAAAATTTTCAAGCACAGGTTAGCACAGAGACGCCATATTTCGTTACATGCGATACGAGGATTCACCAGTGAGATTATTCTTCGTGAATCTGGGAATTCGTGTACCTTTTTTTGTTATTACGATTTAAATTAGATTATTACCCGAAAGTAATGTATATTTAAGAGTAACATTATCCATATAAATAGGTAAAATTTTTTTTTTTTTTTCAATTACTATGCGAGTGGAGTAACATTTTTATTTATTTTATAGCATTATTATTGGACAAACAGTCAGCGATGCCCAAAAAGTCAGTCTGAATGTGTAAGCATGCTTGGCTTGTTTCTTTTGACACAGAAATTGCATAAGAAAACGAAAGAGGAACAGAACAGTGTGTCTATTAGCTCGGACGAACAACTTTTTCTAATTCTTCCGAATTCCCAATTCCAGTAAACCCTTCTCTTCGATCAGTTAAATTTCCAACCTTTTTCTGGTTGTTCGGACTACTCTTTTTGAGCTTTCTGTCTGTTAATTGCAAGTTTTGACTAATCATTTCATAATCTTGGTACGTCGATTATTCCTCTTGTTTATTGTGATTTTCGATTCTTTTCAATTTTATTTCAAGGTTGTTAGTTAAAGCTATGCAATTATTGATTAAGCGCTGAGAGGAGGAATTTGGGTTTTCTCGGAGGTTTCTGTGATGGCAAACAACTTGACGGGGCAGCTGTTGGGCTCAGAGATACATGGATTCCATACATTGCAGGGTACGTACTTATTTGAAAGTTTTCCTCTCGTTCTCTCTCACTCGACTAGTTTTCTTTAAGGTGATGACAAGGCTGAAATTTTGATGCGTAAATTCTTTCTTGTCTGTAGTTTGCTCCATTTTTTTAGAGCTAGTTGGTCTAATAAAAACGAATATATGTGATTTTCAAATGGAAAGTGGGTGTCTCTATATTATGACTTGAGGATCAAGTGAGAACTTTTAATATTTGTGGAAAACACCAATGAGATAATAAGTTTTGTGTCATTTTAATATTTTAGAGGCCGTTTTTTTCCCTTAACATTGGCCCATTCGTTTGCCTTGTGTTTGGAATAATTTATTTTCAGGGTAGCTAAAATCTACTGGAACTTTGCTGTAGTCTCTGTCAGGCAAATCCATTGCTGGAAAACAGCCTGACGGTTGTTTTCTGTAATTAGTCTTAAACGTAGTAATTGTTAATTGTTAGTATCTCATGCATTGAGGAATGAAGAATAACGGTGCTCGCACTTCATAATCTATGTTGTGAATTCAATAAGATGTTCAAATAAAATGTGAAAACATCAAGCTAGAAATGTCATGATTTTACTTGGGTTGATCCAAATATTCAGTAAATCATATGACATATCATACTACCATACTAGTTTAGTTTCGGTTAAGCCTTATTAAATGGGAACATAATGAAAGGGAAGAAAATATATAAATTTAACGATATGAAAAGGTTGTCCATTTGAATAGATAATCTTAGATTTTGGTTCAATAAGGTTGTTTATTATGAAAACGCCTACATATTACGATGGGGATGGAAGAAAGCTGACAATTTATATTTTTACCATGCGATTCTTTTGCTATTTGTTTCCCACTGCAAATCTTCTTTTGGCCACCAAATATTTAGCCATTGATCAATGTGTATCACTATCAATCATTTTTATTGACTTATGGTTTCAAAATAATCTCTTTATGTGGCCCAGAGCTGGATGTTGGAAACATTATGGAGGAAGCAAGAAGCAGATGGCTTCGTCCCAATGAAATTCATGCCATACTCTGTAATTTCAAGTATTTCACCATCCATGTCAAGCCAGTGAATCTTCCCAAAAGTAATTATCTATTGCTATTGCCAGTAACTTGATGTTAATTAAGTTAATATGCATCTCTTTCTCGGCCTTACTTGAACAAAATATGTTCCATAGGCTCGTGCTTCTGTATCCTTAAGTTATAAGTAGTCAAGAACTAAAGGGAAAAAGATAATTTTTTCATGCTGATCAATGATTTTTATAAGACTGTTTCTTCTCATTCATTTCTGCTTTTCGATTTGTATAGAGCATTGCCCATACTGATAGAAAGACTTTATACATGACATTCTTGCTTCAAATAATCTTTTTGACTTGTAGCTTGCGTTGTAAAGCTATGAACTTTGGATCTATTAATTCTTGTCAAGCAGTAATAAACTTGTGTTTAGAGATTTACAATTCATTGATATGGTGTATGTTATGAATGAAGAAATCTAAAGTTATGCTACAATGATTTCTGGCATGATTCATTCACAGCTTTTTTATAGCAGTTTAATTAGTAAAAATCTGAGAAGCATTTTTCTAATATATGATCTTGCATTTGAGCATCAACTTTTCATTTTGTCATGTATTATATGATGTCAAATTACCAAGGATACTTTTGTGCCCCTTTTGTCTGTACAACAGGTGGTACTATTGTATTATTTGACAGGAAGATGCTTAGGAATTTTCGTAAAGATGGGCACAATTGGAAAAAGAAAAAGGATGGGAAAACTGTTAAAGAAGCTCATGAGCACCTAAAAGTGAGGATTTTCATGTTCTTAGGGCGTATATTTTTGTTCATATGCATTTAATGGTGAAGTATCTGGTTTTTGTCTCTCTTTTTGGCCATTCTATCTTTCCCATCAATCAGGTTGGTAATGAAGAAAGGATCCATGTATACTATGCACATGGCCAAGAAAATCCAAGCTTTGTTCGCAGATGTTATTGGTTGCTTGATAAGTATGTGTAACTATAGTTAATTTAACTCTTAAGGCCCTAGTTCGAACCTGTTATGTATGTACCATACTTCTGAATCTAATTTAGCAATGATGCTTATGTATTTCAGGAGTCTGGAACATATAGTCCTTGTTCATTATCGCGAAACACAGGAGGTTGTGTTTATTTCCTTCTCCTTCTTTCTCTTAAAATGTTTAATTTCACTGTGCAATGATGATTAAGGTGTGGCTTGTGTTTGTTGCTATGGCTAAAAGAAAGGCCATACATATATGCCAACATATATCAAAGTCATCAGTCTGTTAGTAATCCTTAGAGCAGGAATGAAGTTCTCATGCATGCCTCGATACACCACAAGTTGCATCTGTAAACTATATTTCTCGCACTGATCACATTTTCAATTTATTTAATTGAAAATTTTATTTTGTTTCTGTGTGGTTTGCACAACCTATGTTGCACTGGTGTTGGTATTGTACGTGATACAGTATGAATATGGGGATATGAAAATTTTTAAAAATGTAACATATGTTTAAAGAATAATTGTTTATGTAAATTATTGAAAATATAGTTATGTGTTTGTGTGTGTGTGTGTTGTGTGATTAAGGGGGAAAGTCTGGTAAAGATGAAGCATCATACCACAGGTTGAACTGCAGAGCAAATTTCTGGCGCAATGCCAACAAAATAAAAGGCTGATTTGATAGAGAAATGTGAGAGGGTCCTCTTTTGCCTCCCTTTTGTATTGTAGGGAATTTTGATGCAACTGCTGCATCTTTTCTTAAAAAATGGTGACTTGTGCCATTACAGTCTGTATAGTGTCATATAAGGATATAACATGATTTTCGGATATCTGTACACTTTATACACATCAAATTAGATGATGGTATACACCAAGATCTGATTTGTGAGATAACTGGCCTAACCATTTGATTTGGTCCATATTGACTCTTTGGGGCTGGTTGGCTTAGGGCATAACAAAATTGCAACTGAACCATCATAAGCCAGAACTTAGTAGCTTGAGATATTCAGATCCAAAATGAGGTGTGTGATATTTAAGCCGCCAGTATGGAGGCAATCATGAGGGAACACTTCTTGGACTTGGGCTAATTGGACTCCACCCACATCATCTGATGAAGATCTTTGACCATGAGCCATCTGTTGGGCCTAATGAGCACTTTAGGCAATTCATATATATATATATATATATATATATATACGGGGAAATATGTGTTATGCAAGTCCCATATTATATGGAAGGGGTTAGATGATGGGTATATAATTACCAAGAATTACTAAGAGAACTCAGGTGAACCTTTTTAGGCATTTGGTTTGGCCTAATGTCTTGGACTCTTGGGAGCATGACAGTTAAGAAAGCTTATTGTTCTATGATTTCCATGTAATAATTATTTTTGCAACTATAGCAATCCAAGTTTGTTTAAAAGCTGCTGCTTTACTTATACCATATATGATATTCTTCTTTCTTTTTCGTTTCTTCCTTTTGGGGCTTAATTGGGAGGATGGTTTAGGAGTGGAGAAGGGTGGGTGAGATGGTTTGAGACTTTCAGTATCTTAGCCATTGATTGGATGTTCAAAAGCTAATGGGGTGAGCTTGGAAACCATCCTAACCCATCCCACGGTCCCACACCCCAATTTGCCCAATTTTCAAACCACTCCAAATTGGGTGTTTTGGGTTTTTTCATCATTTTTATTTCTTTTTCTTAGCCCTTTTTCACTTGCCTATTGTTTTAAAAGGACTAACATTACAATGGCATAATTGGAAATTTCACCTCTTAAACTCGACCCAGCCCATTAATGGCATTCGAATGTCCAATCAGTAGGGAGTAAGATACCATTGTTTTTTTTTTTTCCCATTAAATTCCAATTAATTCAGCGGGTTGTCTCCCCCACCCCAGCCCACACCACCCCCATTGATTACCACCTGATCCCACTCTCTACGAAACTCCTAATCAATCTAGAAGGTGGGGTTTATAATTTTGTTCATGCTATCCAATTCATACCCAAATAGAAAATTTAGTTGCATATAACATGCTCTTGAAAGGGGGGCAGCAGCATATTGTGGCATGAAGATCTCACTAGTTCTGGAATTGTGTCACTTTAGTTTATTTTTGTGGAAGATATCTAACACATCTTTGTAATTAGCCAAAAGCTCATACTAAGTTGTTATTTATGCTTTACCATTTGATCTGGTAGATAAATACAAGATGACATTCTAACCATTGTGGTATGGTCTATGACACAGTTGCAAGGTTCTCCAGTCACACCTGTATATTCGAATTCTAGTTCTCCCTCTGATCCGACAACACCATGGGTATTACCAGAAGAATTAGATTCTGGGACCAACAAGGCATATTCTGGGGGTGAGAACTTTTACATGATTGTTGTCTATCTTCTTACAAGCTGCACTGTTGGAAGCTATCTATACGACAGGCTTATTACAATTCTGCGCAACCAACTTTTATTTTTTATGCTGAATATAAATCTTAAGGTTGACAGCTGGAAATGGTAAGAGGAATGAACATATGCAATGTATGAAGACAAGTTTCATGTATCTATTCATTGCACTTTTATATTTCACCCTTCTCATTTTACTTCCTCCCACCTTTTCCAATGGAAGCTGAAGAATGGAGTTCACTTTTGTTTATGATGATACATATAGTCTAATGGGTTAACAACTAATATCTGGTTACTGGTGTGATGGATACTGTATTTGTCTTTACTTGATGAGGTATATATTCTCATCTTCCCCTCAACCCCCACTTTTTTTTGGTGTTTTGGATATAAACAGAGCTAAATGATGATGAATATGTCAAAAGTCACGAGCTGAGGCTTCATGAGATTAATACGCTAGAATGGGATGACCTAGTGGTTACAAATGATCTTAACACCTCTACTTCTTCTACTCCTACTGGAGGTAATTTATTGTATTTTCAGTAGAACCAGTTGCTTGTCTGGAAATCACCCTGTTGTTTTAAAATTTTAAATTTAACTCTTTGCAGGAAAGATCCCATATTTTCAACAAGAAAAGCAAATTTTACTCAATAGAAATTCAAGCAGGGTAAGGCAATCTTATCTTTCTTACAATAGTGTTCTTAAGACTTCATTTTAGTGTTCTATGTTGTGTTCTTCATTGTTGTTGAAGGGGCCGTTAGTCCTTTGTAACTTCTTCTGAAAACCTATCTTACTTTGTAAATCTACAGTACAAATTAAACAGAAGGTTTTTATAATATTTTTTGGCATCAAATTTGATTGATGTCAGGGCATCCAGCATCCAGCATGTGGCTGCTATATTTTTTTTCATGTTTATATCTATTCAATATATGATAATTTTTTATATATCATTTTATTTGAAGGTAATAGTAATAGTATAATTATATATTTGATGTATAAAAGTCATTGAAAGTAATTGATTCAGTGAATCAATCCACAAATTTACCGTTCGAATTGATAACTATGGGCATGCAGTAACTTGCCTCATAATGCGCACCCTGATTTTTATTTAATTTGTTAAAATTGTTTTGTGAGAATAGATGATATTACAGTATGAAGCACTTTATCTTGAGGAACACTGGCTTTCTTCTGGGCTCCCTGACTACTTTATGTTATATGGAGGATGATAAACCAAGCACTTTGGTTTGCAGTTTAAAGTCCTTGTATATTCCTTTAAGTATACGTAATTATTTAGATTTTCTGGAAAAAATCAGTGGATCCATATTGATGGGGTATACGTTGCTGTAATTCATTATTTTACTATTTTATTCTTCTCACTCAATAAAGGGAAATGGGCTAGAAGTAACTCTTCCTTTGCTGGTTCCTATGTCTCAATAAATCTGTGATCTGCTAATTACCACACTATCTTTAATCTTAACTGTAAAACCATTTCTGTAGCAATTGTTGCCATCACTATAGCTGTTGACAGTTAACACTGTTGGCAGGGATGTTAAATAATGTCTTTGAAAAATGAACTCTAGAAGGCTTCATAATATTGCTTTGATTTTGTTCATTTCAATCTTTGGCTGCTTGTTTAATTTTTCTCGTATGGGGTGCTCTTGTAGATTTATCTGCAGATGAGTGGAGATATTATTACTTACCTTGGTTTTTTAGTTCTTATATTGCTAATGTGCCATGTAGTACTACAGATGTTATGATTATAGGTTTTGCATGAATGCTGACCAAACATATATCTCCACATACAGTCATCAGCAAACTAATATGTGCAGTTCTTGCAATCTGTAATCTAACCAAACTTAGAATTACTTCCTTTTGCTCTGTTGCTTCCTTTTTATTATACTGCTCATGTATTTCCTTCTTTCTTTATAATTGATGCTTTCTTTGTAATTGATGCTTTCTTTCAGACAGTGGACAGTCAAGTAAATTCAAATTCACTGAGGGAACATTCGGTCGCTGGAGGTGGTGGCAAGTCCTTGGATATTATTATCAATGATAGTCTGCAAAGCCAGGACAGCTTTGGAAAATGGATAAGCCACATGATGTCTGATTCACCATGTTCTATGGATGACTCAGGTCTTGAATCCTCGATTTCATCTGTTCATGATTCATACTCTCCAGGAGTGGATCATCATCAACCTTCTCTGCCCGAACAAGTGTTTACTATCACTGATGTGTCTCCTGTCTGGGCGTGCTCCACTGAGAAAACAAAGGTTTGCTTTTGCTATTTTCATGTACCTAATAACTGGTGTCTTGTAGCTATTTTCTATTATCATTGTTTCTTTCCTACTGTCTTTATCATTTTGCTTCTTAGTTGATTTTGAGCCTTTTCGTTTCTTCTTGAGAAATAAAATATGCTTGTAGATCCTTAAAGCTTTAAAACATGGAAGCTAAAATTCCATGAGGAATAGGAGTTGCAATCTCTCGCTATATACATGCTCATCTCCATCTGAATAAGTTATAACTTATTATTTTACACTGTAAATATTTGGCGTTGATAAATTTCTTTATTTACTATCCTTTATTTTGCCACTGTTAATAGACATGTTCCTTCACTTGTTGCAGATCCTGGTAACTGGATTTTTTCATGATGACTACCTGCACCTTGCAAAGTCCAATCTATTTTGTATCTGTGGGGAAGTCAGTGTTCCCACAGAAATTGTTCAAGTTGGTGTCTACCGATGCTGGGTATCACCGCTTTCCCCTGGTTTTGTGAATCTCTATATGAGCTTTGGCGGCCACAAGCCCATTAGCCAAGTTGTTAATTTTGAGTTTCGCACTCCTGTTTTACATGATCCTGCATCTTCTACAGAAGACCAGTACAGCTGGGATGAGTTTCGACTTCAGATGAGGCTTGCTTATTTGCTTTTTGCTACACAGAAGAGCCTTGACATTACCTCTAGCAAAGTATCGCCCAGTGCACTGAAGGAGGCTAAGAAATTTGTCTCCAAAACATCATATATTTCCAAAAGTTGGCAATACTTGATTAAGTCAACTGAAGACCAGAAAACTCCATTTCCACAAGCAAAAGACGCGTTGTTTGAAATTGCATTAAAGAATAAACTAAAGGATTGGCTGTTGGAAAGAATTATCTTAGGTTGTCAAACTACTGAATTTGATGCCCAAGGTCAAGGTGTAATTCATTTGTGCTCAATTTTGGGATATACATGGGCTGTTTCCTTATTTTCATGGTCAGGCTTTTCACTGAATTTCCGTGATAAATTTGGATGGACGGCTCTGCATTGGGCAGCTTATTATGGAAGGTACAGCATTTTGCACATGCTTGTTTGAATAATTAGCCTTGCTGCTACCAAGTTGTTTTAAAAGTTCTTTTCTGTTGTGGTCATTATTGATGAACTTGAAAGAGCTATTCATTGTTTTATGACTTGAAAATTGTTTCTGCAGGGAGAAAATGGTTGCAGCTCTATTGTCTGCAGGGGCAAGGCCAAATTTGGTCACAGATCCTACTCCTCAAAACCCTGGTGGTTGTACTGCTGCTGATCTTGCTCATATGAAGGGTTATAACGGTTTAGCAGCTTATCTTTCAGAAAAGTCTCTGGTTGGGCAGTTCAATGATATGAGTGTGGCAGGAAATATCAGTGGCTCACTGGAAAGTACTAGCACATGTGATCCAGTAAATTCTGAGAAGCTCAATGAGGATCAGCTGTACATGAAGGATACATTAACAGCTTACCGGACAGCGGCTGAGGCAGCAGCACGTATACAAGCTGCATTTAGGGAGCACTCACTAAAATTACGAACCGGTTCAGTTGAACTTTTCAGTCCAGAGGCTGAAGCACGGCAAATAGTTGCAGCAATGAAGATTCAACATGCCTTCCGCAACTTTGAGTCAAGGAAGTGTATGACAGCTGCTGTTCGCATCCAGTATACCTTCCGTACGTGGAAGATGCGTAGAGAATTTCTCCATAAACGTCGTCAGGCAATTAAAATTCAGGTAAGAGCTACTCTTCCTGCCTCTGATAGTGCTGATTGCTCTGAGTAATTATGTACCACATTGCAAAGCCATTTCATTTGTTTGAGGCATATTTTGAACTAATCAATTAACTGCTGATTGTTTTCCATCGGTACTGATATCAACATGACTTATTCCATGAGTACTGGTGCAGTCATGCTAATATAAGTGTTTTAAAATATAGATCTCAACTTCTAAAGTCAACTGCTTTTCTTCGGGTGGACTTATTTGATGTTGACTAGCTTATAAAGAAAATGGACATAAGGCATATATACTAGCCTAAGAGCAGAAGGTGAAATAATGCTCATAGTATGAAGTGCTGCCTTCTCTCTCTATAAAAGACAACAAATGCAGGAGCATTTAATTCCTTATCAAAACACAAATATCCAAAAACTTGAATTAAACGACCATGCATTTATTCTATCTTTTAAAGGGAGAGAGATGGTTTTTGCATATAAATCCAGTAACTTTTTAGAGGACACTTATAAAATCTGTCATTAAATAAAATGCATGTGTCACGTAAGCTCAGTTAGAAACTAATTTGTGCTCTCTTTGTATTTAAGTAGTTCAATAAGATGTATCTTAAATTATTTACTAGTCAACTTGTTTATAAGATTTATTTAAAATTTGCATGCATGATGAGCATGATACTATCTCTTTATTCAACAGTTAGATGAAAATCACATTGGTGTTAGGGGATCCTAAAAGGGAGATTAGCCCTCTCCTGACTCTTAAATCTAATCCCTAGCAACAAGAGAACACTATACAAGTTCAGGTTTCCAGAGATGATTCCATCAGATTCCATGGGCTGAAATGACTTTTAACTTATTGTAAGTGACATTCAGGAGACGACTGATCGCCTATGTTCCAATGCAGGCTGCTTTCCGGGCCTTCAAAGAGCGGAAGAACTACCGTAAAATTATCTGGTCTGTTGGAGTGGTTGAGAAAGCAATCCTGCGTTGGCGTTTAAAGAGACGAGGCTTCCGTGGGCTTCATGTCAATCCTGTCCATGGAGTGGTAGATCAGGAGGAGGAAACAGAGAGTGTTACAGAGGAGGACTTTTTCCGTACTGGCAGGAGACAAGCTGAAGAGCGTGTTGAGAGATGTGTAGTACGGGTTCAATCCATGTTCCGCTCTAAGAAAGCACAAGTAGATTATAGGAGGATGAAGCTGGCCCAAAATCAAGCAAAGGTAAGTTACTTAATTGAATGGTCTTTACTGATAGGACTTGATTTTGCATCTATATATTGACTTGTAGATTGTACTGTGCAGCTGGAACTAGAATATGAAGAGCTCATCAATTCTGAAGTAGATATGGGAGTGAAGACATAGGATAGACAAAAGCTCAGGTATAGGTTCTCATTTTTGGGACATGGCCAACAGATGAATGAAACATGAGAGGGTGTTGGTGCCTTTGTTGTATAGTTCGTAGATATTGTTAAATCCTAGAGTAGCTTTTTAACTTTTGACCCTTTCAAATAACTTCAATTTTTTGAATGGGTAATCTATGAAGTTTTGTATGTTATTGAGCTCTATGGTCGACTCTTCTGAAGTCAAGATCTAGGCATCTCAATTGTTTACGTTAAATGAGTAATACTACTAAACAGACACCAGTCTTGATATTCAATCCAACAGGGCAAACAACTACAAATATGTACTAATCAGGCCGACATTGTTGAGGAAACAAAACATATAGGCCACACTTAAGAGAAAATTAAGTATGTCAAACTTTAGGAGTAAGAATTTTTTTTAAAAAACTTTTGCCGTTGGATTTTCAATAAAACTATGATGTATGTATTTTTTTATGATTTCACAAGACATGATTGGTTCCTTTTAGAAATTTTTTTACATACTATATTTTTATGGAATAACATTATACAAACATGTAAAGAACTCTGCAAAAATTTTGTCTAACAAAACTTGATAAAATGGGGTAACATTTTATAGAAATTATGATTTAAAGTTACTCAACTAAGCATCTCCAAGAAATTAACTGGAAGGCATGCTTATTCTCTGTTGATATTTAACAGCTGAGACAACGAACATTGTGAACTCATCCAACCCATGCTTGATTGAACACACAGCTGAAGTAGAAGCTGAGACAAATGTGAAGGCTGAAAAAATAATTAAAGGGGCCTTGCGATTGTGCCTTCATATAGAAGTAAGGAAGTGCTGGAGCAGACCTCTATACAACTCTTCCTCCCTGTTGGCTCAGTGTCTCCCTCAACCTCTGTTTCGGAGCATGACTAAATATGAAGCTTTGGTATGTATCTGTTGTTTTGCCTTTAAGCCATCCATTGTCAAAACAAGTTACACTTTGGTTACAAATTATAATATCACTGCATCCAAATCTTGTTTGAGATTTTCGAATAATCTACATTTTAACCTTGAAGTATTACCTAGTTATAATATTGAATTTTTAACTTTAAACAGTTTGACATATATTGACTTTAAAGTTTAATTAAGTAAGTCTTCTTTGAACAATTAGGCATATCTTGACTTTAGAAGGCATATATTCAAAGAAGACTAATAAAAAAAATCGAATCACACATCCACACAACATTACCATATCTCAATTTTCATATTCATCAATGAGCATGCATTGTTCTGGCTTTACTGATAGAATTAATGAGGGTCTTACAAAAATTTAACATTGCAGGGAATCCACTTTTCGTGGAGACGAAGGGCTTTGATATGATACCAAAGAGAAAGGCAAATTGAAGGACTAAGCTACAATACAATGTCTACAGAAATATTCTATAATAGAAGTGTGGTTTGTGACTTGTAATTAAGCTTAAATTCTCTTTACTTTTCAAAGTGTAAATATTCTGAAGTTTTCAAAACTTTAAGCATTTGCAATTCTTTGAATATCAATTATTGAATACAATTTTAACGCATATCTATCTTTAGAAAGTAAAGGGGAAATCAATTTAACTGTCAATTAAATTTCACAAATTAGAGAAAAAAAGAAGGGAATCTTCTAATGTATTTAACATTCATTTGCCAACAAACAGGATATGTTAACAACAGTAGAGACAGAAATTAAGTAAAAAAAAAAAATTACTTTAAGGATAAAATAAGATGGACTCATGTATGTTAGTTGTTTTACTAGCTCCAATATAGAAATTGGATTCATCACAACAGAACTTTGTAGGTTTTTATTTTTTATTTTTTATTTTTTTATAGTAGAAATCTGGACCATTAGTGTTATAGAATATTAAATTTTTTAAAAATAAAATTTTCAACAATTAAATGAAAATTCAATGATTTATATTATTACTTAAAAAGATATAAATTCCTACTGCACTAAATCCACAACCCTCCAACATATGCATGTTTGCATGTGTGTATGTGTAAATTTTTCAAGTTAGTTAAGTCTCATTTAAGTTTTGTCATAATATTTATGTTTGTGATACCATTAAAAAACATATGAGAATTTGAATTTAATGAGTCTTCACACATACATTTATTGCTATCCCAAATGTCATTTGTTAAGTCTTTTTGCTACTTTAAAAATTAAAAATTACTGTCCTAAACTTTTAGCCTTCAACATTATAATTTAAATCTTTTGCTCGTTCGTAATCAGATATGCCTCATTGTACTCTTTTTTTGGCCACAAAATATGGTGACCCAACACTACAAAAAAAAAGTGGCTTTTGCAATTGATTTTTAATAACTTTTATGAGGGTTTTAACCATCACAAAGGAGTTTTATGACGGTCGATGAAATGTTGTGAAACCTACCATCACAAATAAAACAACGACGCTTTTCGTTAACCTTTGTAGAAGTCATTGCGATGACATGATTTTGCAACGATCAAGAAACCCTTGTTAATGTTGTTGCAGAAACACATTATTGCAAGGGTTAAGAAAAGTGTTGCAGTGTCATGGTTTTGTGATGGTCATTCTGCCCTTTACAATAACATACCACTGCGACGGTAAGAAAAAGTGTCGCAATGTTGTGGTTTTGTGACTGTTTTATGACCATCACAATAATATGCCACTGCAATAGTCAATAAAAACTGTTGTAATGTATTGTCTTTGCAATGTTTTAAATAAACTGTCGTGGGTTCTTGTATATTCTTTATGGCAATAGTTGAAATCACCACTGATAGGTTTTCTTTTTTTAAATATTCTGCTTTAATTTTTTGTGTCAAATTTTTTTTGAACCAATATCTTATAAATATGATAAATTTATCTTTAATCATAACAATATAATCACATACTCAAAGCCAACAAGACCTACTAGATAATTAACTATAAAGATAATTAGATATAAAGTCATTATGAAACAAAATCAACTCTAAACATAATGAGATATTAATTACAAAGTCTAGCAACAAACAATGATAAACCATCCGAACTAGCTAATTGACTTGACGATGAATTTGAAGGTGGGTTTACACTGCCTTACTCACTATGTATTTAATAATTGAAGAGAAACTTTGACAAGCAATAAGTTGAATAATAAAGATAAAAGAACATTACAACATAAGACTTAAACAAAATAAAAGTGTTTAGAGAAATACCCTACAAGATGGTATGGATGCAAACTTTAGGGGCAAATCTCCTTGGACATTTTTAAGGAGAAGTGACACGATTGCATTTGTTCATCATTGTTTTGCTTCTAGATTAGCAATTTGAGCTCTTTGTTGGGCATCTATTTGGCCTCTTTTTGCCATTTCTACTCTAAGTACTGCAACTTTATTTTGTAGCTCATAATAGGATGGTCTAAGTGGTAGAATTCCACTAGCACGACATCCAAACACTTGGGAAGGGTAAGCATCCGATTCCATTCCTCAAACATGCCCAGAATGTTCATGAATCCTTAAAGCCAATGCTAATGAGTCTTGTAAAGAAATTTCTTGCGTATAAGAGCCATATGCCTCAAACTCAACTATTTTTTTTCCTATATATTGGTTTAAAACAAAAGAACAATAACTCAAGTTAACATTAAACCATTTGGAATGAATCAGAAATCAATAATATAACATGACAAAGTTCATACACATACACCAATAGCTTAAGCATCCTCATTTATGAATGATTCATCGACCCTCTTGTGCATTGTGATACAAACCTCTCCTTGGGAAACTGGACGTCCGCACTCTTCCTTCTACATTTGTTTTTCATAATGTAACACATCAAACAGTTATACAATATTTAAGTGTAATACTTTCTACTAATATAAACTTACCATCTCAGCTTTTTTCCGCGTAAGACTCTTCGATCCACTGCTGTGTGGAATCGTTTGCTTCCTTATATTTTCTTTATTTGTTGTGATAGCGACCTTGTATTTGACCAAAGCATATTAATTAGATTATCAAAAATTGATATGAAGACAAACTAGTAAAGGAAAAATATATAGTTTTATTGTATCTTAGTTTTTAGGTCAAGTCAGTAATCAACAAATGATGCCCATTGCTTTGTTTAAATGCCCTCTGGGGCCATAACAATTAACTTATCTTTCATTTTTGTTCCATCATCTGTGTATGTAAATAACCGAGAGCAAAAGTCTTTTCACTTGCATCCCAATAACTCAAAAATAATTTTCTTATAAAGTTCTTCAATAACAAACTTTGCCAACAGGATTTATTTATATATGATATACAAATCAATAAAGAAATTGTTGAATTCGTATGGAAATTAGATAGTAAATGTATTATTACCTATATTTAGTCTCTAAATATGTTATTTTTGTATTCAAATGGCACTAACTTCCATTTTTGATAAGTAATGGGTAACTCATTAAAGTCTTTTACAATGCTTATAGGAAAGATAGCCAACAACCCACCTTATTCTCTAGTGGGCTGGTTATTGGGGTTGAATGATACAATCACCCTTTCACCCCTTAGAAGAGTCCAAACATCATAGATTGTTAGGTGCCTACTCTTAACTTTACCATTATCATCTATAATTTTTAAGTTAATGCATGAACATACAAGAACCAACATCGCATTGAATCTCATTAATTAGTCTACTTACCAATGACATCAACAATCCATCCTTTCCTATGTGGTTGTGGTGCAGACTGTGCAAGCTCTTTTGGTTGTTCCCCAACATTGTTAGTGGTACTTGGTTGGGTAGGTTGTTCATTTGAAACATCTGTTGGGGTACTTGGAGGCAAAGACATTGATTGATCACTATAAGTGGCAATGTTTAATGAACTTCGTCTATTAGTGGTGGTTGATTTAAAATTCCTAAAGAACCATTTCATCTTCAAAATTCCTGTTAATGACCAAAAGTAACATTAATTCAAATTAAGAACATATATAACAGAACTACAAGAACATGAAAAATCTATCAAATATATAATAAATGGAACATGCAAACCTTGATAAGCATAAAATATTATCATTGTCTAGGAACAGTTATTCCAAGTGTTGTATATGGAAGACTCATTGGCATAAATAACATCTTCATCCTCATCACCCATGTCGTACAAGTCTCGTGGCTTTATGTGTACAATCGTACTTCAATTTTTATTAAACTCATCTTCCATATAATATACCATTTGAGCTTCTAAAGCTTAGATGTACGACTCGCTATCTTTACTATTACTCGTATGTATTAATTGTGAAAAATTGATAGATGTGAATCCCAATTCATCTTTTACAATTCCTTTAACAGTGCTTGTATTAGCCCACATGCATTTGAACAAGAAAATTGTGAATCGAACATAATAATTTAATTCAGTTATATCTAACAATTTCCCATAATACAGTATGCCTTTGAACCTCATTTGACTATCACTACTACTCGAATAACTTCTTGTACCAAATGTTCCAAAAATGCCAAAATTTTGAGTTTTTAGCCCTTGGTCTCATTCTATTGTTGGAAATTTGAATCCATTGACATTATATGCACTATAATGTTGTGCTTTATCTAATTGACCCATGACATTGAACTTCATATCTACCGATTAGGATATGTTCACATCATTTCTTATCTAAAATACAATGATAAACCACATGGTCAGATAAATGAAATTTATAAAACAACTGCAAAGAATGTGTAAGTGCTTACACATCGAGAAAACTAATTAACAAACTCCCAATAAACCCTTTTGTTTATCTCATAAGAAGACTGTGTACATCCTTTTAATTGTCTCCTTACATGGTCTCTAAATTTCCTACATGGAAAGTGTATTTCGGGCAACTAGATATTGTAGTGTTGTGCACGCATGCAGTGATTAAAATTTACTTACTAAAGAAATGGGTTTACTGCACCACAATTAGTAACATGTGATGATATACATGTAAGTTTTCCATAAGCGATTGAGTAAAGTACTTAAAACCACAAACCAATATTCCAATTTGTTGAAACATAGAATCAGCATTAGATGCTCCCATACGAGGTTCATCTTTAACACATCTCAATCGGTTAAATACAATTTCCATTCCATCTAAATTTCTCAAGCAAAAAGTTAAAACTTCTTGGGCCAAGTAACACTTAGCTATTAATCCTTCTGACTATGCCCTATTTCGTATAGAAGACTTCGATTTTCCTAAGTATCTGTTAATTGTAATGTACTTTAATTAAGTCAGGAAGCAGGCATAGAGAAAATTGTAATACAAGTATAAATACATTGGACATTACCTCTCTATAGGGTACATCCAACGATGATGGACAAAACCTTTAAGCTTGGCTTCTTCAGCTAAATGTACAATCAAATGCACTATAACTATGAAGAAAGATGGCAAAAATATCATCTTCTGATGACACAACATAAGAAGAACTCTGTCTTAGTTCATTTACATTTATCACTCTATTACATAATTGCCTGAAGAATGAACACAAGTCAATCAAAACAATTGACACTTGCTTAAGAAGTGTTTGTCTAATTGCACACATCTTTAGCTTTATCCTCCCCCCAATATAACATGCAATCATCAAGACAGTCATGAAGCTTTTCATAGTTGAGTCCCAATTTGTTAATAATTTTTTCGCCTCATAAAAAGAAGGAGGAATCTTTACATTTACAAATGCATCTGTTAACAACTCTAATATCATTGACATACCTTTATCACTGGTTCCACATTAACAATGTGATACAACTTCTCCAAAAATGATAACTTTGAATATTTCTCACATCATTCATACAAATTTTGTTGTCCACCTCTGATTAAGTCATAAAACTTTTTTGCCACCTTATCCATCATTGGGTTAAAAGATGATGGTGTTGGACCTTCAACTTCGTTCATCATCTCATTGTCATGATGAACCCCTAATACATTATGGACCATATCATGCAGAGGATCAACCCTAAAAGTTCTTCTTCACCAACTTGTGGTACTGACACATGTTATACATGAGATAAATCTCTACCTCTTTCCCTATGCCTTACCCATAAAGTATGCCTTTGCAGGAATGGTTTAACAATTAAGTGGTCTCCTACAACTTCTCTAGCTTGCTGTTTCTTAAACTTACATTTTGGACAAGGGCATATTATTTTACCCTCAATACCCCTATTAGCAAATGTAAAATTTAAGAAATCATTAAGTTCTGCTACATATTTAGGTGTATTTCAGGGTTTGGTAATCCAAGACCTATCCATTTTTGAAAAAGTAAAACTAATAACACTATCACTAAAAGCCAATAATGTTTGGAACATTAACCATATCTATGATACACAACCAATTAATGACATTAAATATACAAGTATCATTAAGCAATTGAACAACATATAAAATTTCCATCCAATAATAATACACATAAAGTGATTGAACATCAGCTATATCTATGATACACATCAACATATGAATGTCTTGTACAATGTTAATTAAGTAGATTAATGTCTCTCTTGTAAGCCTCCATCAATAAAGGTTGGAGTTCTATGTATTGCAAGCAATAGTAGTCCACTCATACTCTAAACTATAAACTCTCCCAATTTCTAAGAAATGGATAATATGTAATGAGTTTAGCAAAAAAAAAAAAAAATGCCATAAAGGTGGAGACACATTTTTTCAAACCTTTTTTTATCTTTAATGTATAAAATATTTTCAAATTTTAATACATTTAGCTAAGTGAAAGTTATGCATTGAGGTAATTATGTTATGGAGACACCCATTAGATACAAAAGAATTTTAAAGGTGGCATATAAGTTTATGATTAGTTCGCATGTGTTGGGGCCAAAGATAATGACATGAAAGAATTGGTTCATAAATATTCTAAGGAATATGTACTTGTTTGCCTGCCTAAATTTGCAATGGAGCATGACTTCTTCTGTGAGTTAGTTCAGGAATTGCAACAAATAAACTCATGTGCTGGGTCCACTAAAGCCCTCAAGCCTATTTCTTCAACACATTATTAATATCCCTCCATCAATATCTCTAAATTGGACTTAAATTGAACAAAAAAGAATCCCTTTAACTTTAGCTCAATGAAACAATTGGATCATTGAATTAATTTGATCCTTGTCCAATAGCTATGTTAACCTCCATAACAATTAGCTAAATGTATTATTTCCTACAAAGTTTTAATTTTTTTTTATCACTAGAAAAATATTTTTAAAATTTAATAACAGAAAATAAAAAAATTCAACAAGAAAAAAAATACATAGCAAAATATTTTTAAATATAATTCACCAAAGAGCCACCGATGGCAAGTAACAATGATGAGACATGATAAGAGACAATGCTAAAACTCAAGCTTGATGGTGAGCAACCAACGACAATGGCACCAAGCGAGGGATAGTAGGTGACGAAAAAGGGAGGAGATCTATAGACAATGAACAAGGGAGGAGATCTGTAAGTGGCGAGACAGACAACCATGACCAGCTATGATAGCAACCAACGATGGTGACCAGTAGTGGCAGATGGATGAAATTGGATGGGGGGTTTTTCTCTCACAGTGTTGTAGCATTTCATTTAGAAGCTAGAAGGGATCTGAGTCTGATAAAGACTTAAAAATCCTTATTAAAAAGCCTTAATGATAGTCACCATTAAGGCACAAACTTATGACATTCTTAAAAGGCCATCATAAAGGATGGAATGGACCAGCTGGTCCACTCCAGTAAAGGTCTTATGATGCTTCAATGTGATCATGAAAGCTTACAATGGCCAAATTGGTTCGTCCCAAGGCCTGTAAGTGGATCACTTGAATGGTCCACTCCATTAATGTTCCTATAATGGTTGAATCTGACTGTTGTAAGACCATGTACTTACGACGGCTAGAATTGACTGTCATAAAGCTCGCTCCATTAACGTTATTATGACAGTCAAGTCAGATCATCGTAAGTCCATAGACTTACAACGGTGGTATGCGACCATCATAAGTCTCTATTTTAGAGTGGACTAGATGTTATCCACTCTTATGTGTTACGACGACTCATTTGACCTTTATAAGTCCCATTTAAGGAGTGGACCAGATCTAGTCCACTCCTAAGCCTTGCCACGACCTATTTGGTTCATTAAAAGGATGATTACAAGAGTAGACCACCTAAAACCTAAACTTGGTCCACTCTTTTCATGATAACCATTGTGAGTCCTGGTCTAACAATAGGTAACTACCCGTTGTTATGTTATTGGTCTTACAACCATCATTATGACCGTCGTAAAGACAGTTCTTTGTGGTGACCTCTTTTAACTATCACAATGTCTACGTTGCTATGGTTGTTCTTTTTTGTAGTGAAAGTCGCCACAAAATATGTCCATTGGTGACTTATTACTGTCACCACTATAGATATATAGTCGCGATCATATAGTGGTCGCCACTAAATTCTTCCTTTAAATGTTATCACTCTAAAAGTCAAATTTATTAAAAAAAAATTTATTTATGTAGAAGAAATCTTATATATATATATATACATATATATTGCTAATTAGAACTAAATAATCAAAGCAATACTATAGGGATCAAGTATAGTTGTAACTTCCTAATAGTTGATAGTTAAAAAAAAGGATTCAATTTAAACTTATGCACCAAAATTGCAGAAGAGTGTGGTAACAATAATAAACAAGAGATTAAAGACAAAATAAAAATTCAAAGAAAATTACACTTGGAAAATATAGATATTTACTTCATGGTTCCATAAACTTTAACTTATTATAACTTTACATAAATGATTTTCATCATAGAAAAATTATTAAAGAAACAAATTGAAAGATTTTACCTCTATAGAATTAGATTGAGAGTAAAAGAAGATTGATTTCTTACATACTAAATAATTAATTTCCTCTTATTTTTACTTTTTTTCTTTCATTGGTGAGCTTGTTTTGAAGAGAATGGAGTGGCATGCTTATTCATGGGATAGGATAAAGTGGTCTGAAGTGTATGGTGTCTTAATTGAAAAGTCACCTACAAGAGTAGGGTGTTCAATACATACACAACTTGAGTCATTGAGAGATTTGAATTTTTGAAAACCTTGCAAAAATGTTGTCAACATATATATATCAAATAAGTCAATTAAAGACATGTGGTTCATAATAGCAATTAAAACTAAATCAGCCTTTGTCAAGTTGTACAATCAAAATTAAATTCATGTATATGATTGTTCTTTTACTATGGTTTTCCATCATATATTTTATACAATGACTCTTTTAAATAGTAGGATGGAGACAAATATCTAACTAGAATTTTTTTTTGACATCATCTAACTAGATGATGTTTGACTAGATTATTACACCATTGATGTCACATCCTTAATTAAAGGGATATGACTAATATGAAAAACGAAGTAAACCATGTCTTTGTGAACTGAAACAACTCAGACAGCCTATAATATGGCAATCATTAAAGCATACTAATCCACCGATTGACACAATTCTATAAATCATGTATAAGTATATTATTCGCTATTTGACTATTGTGTTAGAATTTTAGTAAAGCTTCCCCTTAAATAAGGATTTCCCAAAATTTTTGTCATTAAGATAAAGTATACTAGAACAAAGAGAATTTTGCTCTCACAAAAGAATATAAATAGATAGCCCAAGAATAGATGATATAGTCATTAATTCACGCTTGTGACAATGGGAGCTACAAGAGTACAAATTTTATAATGTTCAACAATAACAAGAAATAAACTGTGCCATGTCGACAATGCAAGGCTCACCAATAGGTTATTAATGCGACTCTATGCTACAGAGGAATACTTGGAATTAACATAACTATTTGAAAAACATAGAGAAGATAAAAGTGAGTGATAACACTCAGTAAACAAATATCACTAACTACATTGAGTGGAACAGATGAGAATGATAGAGTTTTTCACAATCATTTTTGCTGCTACCTATAAATCGTGTAATGACATGAGAATTAGAATTATTACAATCTAGAAAAACATGAATCACATAATAAAAATTTCATGCTTAATGCCAATTAGAGACACTTTGCAAAACAAAAAAGTACTGATAAGCCTTTAAAATCCTAAGTTTTCAAAACACCACAATGGGAAGACATCCTACAGAATCGGTAATAAAATAGTGATTATATATGCTAGCTATTGCTAGAAGTAACAATATAGTATGGTACAATGATCAGTAGTGAACTAATTGACTTATGAACAATTAGTGGAGTGAGATAAACAATGATACAATTCATGGTTTACCATGGCTAATGCCTATTGCCATTAGCTGTAGGGTTTTGTGTTAGACGTATTCCCAAGACAAAATTTCATTTATAACAACATGATTAGTTTTGAATAGATTAGCAGTGATTCTTCAGTCCAAAAAATTTACAATAACCAAATTCATTCTGAAATCTGAAAAATATCATATAGAAATCTTTCATTTAAATCTTTTTAGAAATCATTCAAAAAATAAATCATTTCTCAATAGTTAATACACAAATATGACAAAAGAACTTTATAACAAGTTCCTATAATGTTCGTCAAAGTTCTTGGGATAGTTTCAATAAGGAAATACTTTTTTAAAAAGTTTGTTCCCAAAGGTTCAAGAGCATACAAAATACATTAATTCACAAGGAAAATTTGGAATATAGGAAAAACAACCATAGTTAGCAATATTTACTCACCTGAAAAGATGCTAAAAAATCTCCTCTTACCGACCTTCTCAAATCACTTGTCATATGATGATGTTCTACGAACTTAAATGGACAAGTAAGACATGCTAAACATCTTAAGTTAGGAAATATTTTAACTTCAATAAATTTTCTCGATGCCCAATACGCACTTATTCAAGTATTAGACCATTATACAATTATATTCTTCATTTAATAATTTCTTTAAATAATTGCTTCCAATATGCTTCATAACCCCAAAGTAAGCCTTAATTCAATAACCCTATAGATTGCCAAGTACCATAACCCACAAGCATCCATTATCCCATTTGCAAATTCCTACTTCACCTTTCATTGTTCAACCTTACTAAAATTACTGCCAACTCTAACATAAGCACCACTTTAATTAGCTTAGTGACATTTGCTTAACTTAATCACACAGAAGAAAACCCATAGGCTTCCCTCATCACTTTTATAACTTAGATTCATTTCATTTAAGGTTTAAATTTCTAGTTTGTTTTAAAACACTTTTAGTAAGACTTCCTTGAACTTTTGTCTTTAGGACCAAGGATTTCCTAACTCCATTAATGGTTTTGGATGACCACTCTATCCTAATTTAACACTAAATAATTTTATTAAATAATGTTTAATGCCATAACATTATCTTTCACATGCTTTACTATACTTCTTTCTTATATTCATGAATTTATCAATTTCATCGATGTGGCATTAGGGGTAACCAACTAAGTCATAAAATTATACATTAAATTGATATTATCATTTAATGCCACTTAATCAAGTCCCACAAGGTTTTCCATTTAATATTTCTTCCTTTTGCATCAATGAATATCCAAGAAAATTATCAAATTTACTTACAACTCAAAATGAAAACTCCTGTTGGCCTTAATCCTTCCCTTAAATGTCAAATGAGGTTAGAGAAGTCCAAAAACTTCAGATTTTATCATCCTTCAAGTATGAACACATATAGCTAAATTTAGGGGTGTTTTTTTTTTTTTTTTTCATTCTGAGCCAAATTGATGTGAAATTGATTTGTGAAAACAAGAGAGAGAAGGTTGAAAATCATTTAGAATTTATTTTTTGCTCAAAATAAAATATTTAGTATATGAATTTTTATGAATGTTATAATTGATAAGCTCATAAAAAGGGGTTTCCATTGATTTTAGTTGCTCACATACCCTAAAAAGAGCAAGTTCTATCCAACATGTAAGCGATCTTGTTGATAAGTTATGTATTGAATCAAATAAAATCTCTCATAACGAAAAAAAAAAGAAGGAATATGTAATCATACTGGAGCATTAAACTAACTACTTACTATTAGATTTCACTGATTTTTCCTCCTTAATTTCTAGACTTCTATTCCAAAGCTTATGAAAGATATCTTGTTCAAAAAGAGAAAGCTAGGTGAATTTGAAACAATTGCTCTTACAGAGGAGTGTAATGTTATCTTGCATAAAAAGCTTCCTTCTAAACTTAAGAATCTAAGGAGTTTCACTATCCCACAATTAGTGATAAAAGCTTTATGTAATTTAGGGGCTAACATTAATTTGATGCCATTATTGGTTTATTGTAAATTGAGACTAGTGAATTTGTGCCCACAATTATAACTTTACAATTGGCAAACAACAAGAGCTATAGTTGAAGATGTGCTAGTGAAAATTGATAAATTTACTTTCCCTGCAGATTTTATTGTGCTGGACTATGAAAAAGGTTGGGATGTGCAAATCATCTTTAGTAGGCTATTTCTTGCAATGGGAAGGACTATAATTGATGTCTAAAAGGGTGAGCTAACCATGAAAGTGCAAGACGAAAAGATAACATTCAAGGTTTTTAAGGAGATTAAACTTCCTAGGGACCCTAAAAAATGTTATAAAGTTAATTTGGTTAATAAGACATCTATTTCTTTGATAAATGATGTTTTCGCAAAGAGTTACCTATATGAACTTAAGCACAAAGCTTTAAGGCCATGCAAAAATCTAACCTTGATTTCCAAGCAGTTAGAGAGAAATGACTTCTTCTACTAAATGATTTGAAAGGACTTCACCTCTAAGCTTATGAAAAGATTAGGCTTTACAAGTAAAAATGAAGAAAATGACATAATAAGATTATAATTAAGCCTAAGTTCTTGTTAGGTCAAAAGTTGTTGCATTTTAATTCAAGACTAAAACTTTTCCCATTGAAGTTGAAATCTTGTTTGCTTAGACCATTTCTGGTGGCTCATGTTTCTCCTTTTAGAGCCATTGAAGTTAAAGATGAGAATACCAACACTATGTTCTTGGTGAACAGACAGATGCCTAAGCAATATTGGTGTGACAACTTAGATTGCCAAAGTCCTCCATTGTTATTACATAGCACTGAAGAAGGAGGGAGTCTGGCTTCAGACTTAAAGCTTAGCACTTTTCGGAGGCAAACCAAAGAGTTTTTTTTAGTGTTCTTTGAGTTTTTTCAAATTTAAAGTATTTGTTAATTTTTTTTATTTTAGTTTAATTTAGTTGTATTATCTACGTGTTGCACAATATGAGCATGAAAAAGTCAAGCCCATTAAGGACTTTCAAGACCTTCCACCACCTCCATTTCAGTCAGGTGGAAATCAAGAAGAATATAACTAAAATTATGTTCAGGGACATTTCTTCTCATCCTCTTCTGTATTCCTTTTTCATTGATTTCCTAATGTTCTTTGGCATGATTGACATTAGTAAGATATGCAGGGGTGTAATGATTGATTAGAACTCACTACTTGAACTTAAAATATCTAATTGCTAGCTATAAGCAATTATCATTGAATTATGTTGCTTATGAATTATTATGGTTAGGTTGGTTACATTGTTTGATCTTTGTCCCCATTTGATCTCTATATTGTTAAACATTTAGGAAAATGTTTACTTTTGAGTTTAAGGGTAGGGAAATTAAAAATTTTGGTGATTTAAAATACGTATATTCTGGTAGTTATTATTGCTTATGTTTGTGAAAGCCAAATTCCCATGATGAAAATAATTACATCTTGAATTATAGTTTGTAGGAAGTACCTGTTAATGTTTTCTACTATGTGGATTAATAGGTAGTTCATATTTCTTCCATATTTTCTTTGGACATTTTAAGCACAAGGTAGCATTACATGAATTAAATGTATATATTAGATGTAGATTTTTGGTAATTCATTATATATGGTGATTTTTGGCTTTAGAATTTGCTTTATACTTTGTTGAGGCAAAATCTTAGGATTTGCATGGATTAAAGATATGATTTAGGCATTCTATTTCCCAATTGTGCCTTTCTAATCCTTCACCTATTTATTTAGATATCCCTAGCACCCTTTTTGAGCTTAAAATGGTAAGAACATATTATATTCATTCTTAAAGAAACCCACATGATGCTTACCCTTTGCAAGTGTTATGATTTAACCAATCTCACACTTTCAAGAGGAAAGTGTGGGCACATTTGTGTTCTAAGAGAATTACAGGGTGATTAAGGAGTTAAGAAGTTAACCATAGTTAAAGATGGTGTGAAAAGAAAAAGGAAAAGGAAAAAAAAAGAAGAAGAAAAAAGGCATAGAAAAGAAAGTGAAGGTTTGGCTCAATTTTGATTTTGTAGAATTTATGGATGTTGTGAAAAAGGGCATTATACGTGTTTAAAAGAAAATGATTAAAAAAAATATTGAATGTCGGTGAAAATGAAAGAAAGGAAGGAAAATTGTGTAGCTGTATTGGAAAGATTGAAGAATTCATAATTTTATTATATTTTAAGTTATCTAGCACTATTTCTTTTGTGTTTGAATTTTAATCCATATATTTTGTTTGGTAGCCATATCCTTATGTCACGTTATAAGTTTTAAAGACTTGATGATCTTTAGTTTATGTATAACTTACACTAGTGGAGAGAGGGTAGGCAAGCAAGCATATGAAGCAAATTATTGAAATTTATCATATATTTTGGATTGCATGAAAAATCACTTTATTACATACGTGAGAGGATTGTAAAAGCTACCTTTCACACGCACCCTCCAAGAGTTTTGGAAGAGATTTGAAATTACTTATTGAACTTTGCAGTGACTTGTGTTATGTGGTATTTCTTGTAAATCATGATATCTATGTACAATTGTTGAGGATGAAAATTTAAGTCTTTCATGAATGCTTGTGAAGAATAACTAAATGTAATGCAATCACCTTTGTTTTGTTTAAGGACAAACAAAAGTTTATGTTTGGGGATGTGATAACTATATGAGAATAGAGTTATGTAAGTCATTTTCATGTTTTATCATGGTCTAATCTTGTTAGTTATAGTTAAAGTTTGAGTCATTTGTGTTAGTTTAGGCTTTTGCTATAGAGGTTTGGATTTAATGTTGTTTGAGTTATTTTAAATATTATTTTGATGATTTACATGTTTAAATCTTAGCAATTTATAGTTGCTCATGTTGATTTGTTTGTGTGTTTCTCAAGTCTTGAAGAAACAAGAAGTTACATTAAGGAAAATTTACAAGGCCTTAAGAATGTGCAATTGTCCAGTACATTTTCCATAGACTTGATGCCTAGGCCTTAACTTGTGAAGCCTAGTCACCAGAACAAAAAATTTCATAAGGCAACTTTGTAATTAGATAGTGAGGGCTCTTTAAGTGGCATAAGGCAAGGGTTTATGAGAGGACAGAATTTGAAGATATAAGGACACGAAGGAGGGCAACTTAGAGCTTGGAAGAAGACATTATAGGTGGAGAAATCAAGAAATGAACAAATTAAAGTGACAGAAACAATGTTTTTTTTTCTCTTTCTCTTATCTTTTTCTTCATCTTTACCATATTTTTAGATATGAGTTTGACTGTAACTTTAAATATGCTAGGATAGGTATTCTTTCTCTTGAATTATAGCTATTTCGTATGTAGATAAATGATTATTGTTACTTCTTCGATTTCATTGTAAATGAGTTCGTTCAATTCAATTTTACATTGTTCCTTTTTTACTTGGCCACTAATTATGTTGAGGATTTGGGAATTCTTGAAAGAGAAGACCAAAATTAGTCATAGGACTGATAATTTGATTGATGTTAATTAATTGCTTAAATTCATTTAATTTGCCTTTAAAATAGACATACACCTATTGGACTAGCGAAGTTATGATTAACAGTATGTAATGTATTTCTTTAATTTGATTATCATATAAATATAGAGAATTGAATTAAGGCGATAAAAATTATTAGAGATCGATGAATTCTTATAATGAAATTAGAGGCTTAGACTAAATCACAAGCATTGAATTTAAGTTAGAAAAGTAGCTGTATTGCAATTGAAATGTCAAATTAGACCATAATCTTAGGGAGTTTTCTTTGAGATATACTCATATCCCTTAGTCTCACTTTAATTGTTCATTTGCAATTTTTCTTTCTTGTTTAATTTGAGTATTATGATTAGGTTGGATAAGATAACCATGATACATTAGTACTTAGTAAAAGTCTTAGAAAGAGTTCCAAAAGGACAATACTCGGTTTTTAATTGCTATATTACTTATTAACGGTGTATACTTGCACCATGACATTTTACACGTAACATTCATCAGCTCAAATTTCTACATCAAGTTGTGGTCTATTTTAAGTTTTAGATCTTGTATTCAGTGGATTTTAATTTTAGTTTTCATTAGTGCATTCATTTGTATTCATGGTGCATTCATTCCCTTACCATTGTAATGGAAACCATTGATGACAGATTCCCTTTGGTTCTATTATATAAAGGGGTCCATGGGTCTCGTTTTCAATAACTTACAAAACTCACACACCATCTTTGAGAGTGATAAACCATGGCTCAAAAGCATCCTTATTTAGTTCTTTTAGTCTCGGCAACCATGACATTTTTGATTTAATGCAATGGCTGGAGGTATGATCTTTTTGCACTATCTTTTTGATTTTATACAAAATCACAAGTTTGTTTTGTGTGAAAGTTCTTACAAGGAAGTGTCCTTTAGGTTTGTTTTTGAAGTCGATTTAGCTCGTACAAGATGATACATGTAAGAACTTGAAAGGTTTTCAAATTGTAAAAGTAAAATTAATTTTTGTCAACATCTTAATGTTAAGTCGCAATTTTATTTTTTAAATAGTATAAATAGTTGATAGAACTCTCATTTTGGTCCCCCACTCATTCCCTTATTTCCATTTTGGTCCTCCACTCCTTAGGAAATCCAAATTGGTCCCTCACTCAGTCAAGCATCCTTCATTTTAGTACCTCTGTTAAGCCAAAGTCTAAAATTCATTGACGTGACTATTAAATGCTGACATAGAAACATTTGTAGCCTCTCCCCTCTGCCATCGGTTCACTCCTGTGCCACGTCAGCCCAACACTCAATCTACTGTTCATTCCATACCCTTCGTATCTATGAGAGCCTCCTTTCTCTCTCGCCTTGGGAAGGTGGTGAAGTAAGTTGTGCTGCAAAGGACATCAACATATTTACATTTTAAAATATAATTTTTTTAAAAAATATTATAATAAAAATCAAAATCAAAATAAAAAAGGCATCTCTGAGAACCTCCTTTTATCTGTCTTTCACACATTTCTCACTCTCACACCCCCGTTAAAGTAACTTACCTATTTCTGAGTCTTCAGGTCTAAATTTAGAAGGAAGGGCACAAACAAAATGGAAAATTACTCATACCTTTCGTATCCAGATTCATGGGATTCCTCTCCACGCTGTAGAGAGATCGATTCGAGAACCCTCTGCCGTGGGATGATCAGCAACCACCGCCTAATCACAAAGCTAAGTTCATGTGCAGCTATAGTGGCAAGATCCAAACTCGAACCCACGACAACCAGCTCTTATATATCGGCGATGAGTCCAAGATCCTCACTAGTTCTCCTATGTCAGCTCTCCTAGAGAATGCGTTCGATGCTGCAGTTCCGTTTATAAATTAATATTCCAGAACTTTGCTAACAAAGAAGTCTGGTGAGACCATATTTTTGTAAAATGAAGCTCGAAAATGGTGAACTTCTGCTTAAATGGCTCGCGCATTGGTAGTTTTAAGAATTGATACCGAACCTCTTACGGCATGCATAGAGCAACTATAACAAGTCAGAATCAAAGAACCTTGTTTCAAGTTTAAACCCAAACATAGCTCTCCTCGAAAGAAGGATTAAACCGTACTAGGAATGATAATGGATTCGACACCATGTAATAGAATTATAAGCAATAGTAGCGGACCTCATTGATCTTTTATGCTACAAAATACAAACCAGCAACAGAGAAGTGTTATTCTAAGCGTCAACCCACAAATTGCAAGTCACAGCCCACTATTTGGCATCCAGAAGAGAGCTAGAAGTGCTAGACAATAATAAACTATATGTTTAGAATAGCCTATGATGCAATTTCCATAGTGGACTTGGATGACATCCCTACAGCAATTGCTTTTTGCTCTTTGGTGGCTGTTCTAGACAAATTTACTTATCCTTCTTAATCCAAGCATCTAAGCTGCTTGCAGAGCCCATTTCAGAATTAGTTCTGGATATACCGTGTTTATGTAATTTTTAACTAATTCGCTGAGTGCAGCAATATGCTTATTTCAGTTTGCTATGCTGTTTCAGGACAAGAAATAATACCCCGTCAACTACAGCACTGTGCAGGATTAAGGACGAAACTTAATAATTCATTCCTTCGTTTCCTTGTTGCAGCACAACTTACTTCACCACCTTCCCAAGGCATAAGAGAGAGAGAAAGAAGGAGGCTCTTACTGATACGAAAGGTATGGAACAAAGCTAGGCTGGTGTGGTAAAGGAGTCAACATGTGGTAGATGACACGACAAAGGAGAGGTTAGAGATGTTTCCACGTCAGTGTTTAATGGCCACATCAGCGACTATTGGATGGTGTGTTAACAGAGAGACCATAATGAAGGATACTTGACTGAGTGAGGGACCAATTTAAATTTTCGAAGAAGTGGAGGATCAAAATGAAAGTGAGAGGATGAGTAGGGAGTAAAATGGAGCTTTTATTCAAACAACTACACATTGTACTGATTCGGCCGACATTTTTAAGAAAACAAAACACGAAGCCCACACTAAAGAGAAAACAAGAATTGACCATTTTTAGGAGTAAGTTTTTTATTTATAATCCTTATAACTGGTTTTTCAATAAGAATATTATACATATAATTTTTTAATGACATCACAACACATGATTGATTCTTTTCATAATTTTTTAATGTATTATATTTTTATTGGATAACGTGATGCCAACATATAAAGAGTTAATTTTGCGTAAATTTTGTCACACAAGATTAAAGGAGGTAACACATTTTATAGAAATTAAAATTAAAGTTGCACAACTAAGCTCTTAAAGACATTAACCAGAAGGCATGCTAATTCTCTGCAGTTGATATTTAATAGCAGAGACTATTAAAATTTGCAGCCTCATTTAAACCAACAAATAAAGCAATACAAACAAGCCATTCGATGCCCCTAATTGGCTGAGCAATTACCCTTAACACATTTTATAGAATATGCCATGGCCAAAAAAAAAAAAAAACTAATAGAATATGCCTTTTGAACTTGCAAAAGTTGGCTTGTGCTATATATTTTGAGAAAAGCAAGTCTTTCTTCAAAGCAATATCTAAAAAAAGTTTACTATTCGTATCAAGAGAAGTCGATCAACTTTTCACAGTTCAAAAGTTGAGATGATTTCTATTTGAAAAGAATTTGAATTTTCTAGTACAACATGATACTGGCATGTGAAGAATATATATATATATATATATATATATATATATATACTCACTTGAAGAGTGGGTTTGACTTGAATGTTTGATCCGTAGAGTATGTGAGTCTCACACGCTTATGTTTATATCTTTCCCCATACGATTTTGTCACGTTATCTCCCTCTTATATAAGATCTAAATGACCTTTAAAGTACTCTTTCTTTTTCTACTTTAAATAGAAAAACGAAAGCTTGCATTCAAGGACTTGAGACTTAATTTTTGTATGTCACGTGACAATTAAATGGTAAAGTTTACACGTGATTAAAAAATTCCTTCTTTGTGATAATGTTCAAAGGAACTAGTGTTGTGTTTTAAAGTTCATATACCATTGTAATTAAATTATAATTCAAAGAGTAGAATGAATTTTTTTTTTTGGAAAAAATTTTCAAACTGGCTACCTATTTAATTTAACTTCTTCATGGAATCTCACAAATTTTGATCATTTAGCAAACAATTTTACAATGAGCAGTTGACTTCTTCAAATCTTTTGTGCGTTAGATAGAAGGAGACTAAATAAAATGCTTAATAGCTTACTTTTTAGTAACTTTTAATATGGAAAGAGAATTTTATGATATCAAATTGCCGGAAGTTCGATCAATAATTATTTATGAACTTATACCTAACAATTTAACTTTTGGATTGAAAGTATTTTTTCACATTGTGTATAGAATTACCTAAAAGTACGAATCAAGCTTTTTAGAAGAATAACATTTACTCCATAACCATTATTTGTTTTTTGTTTGAATGGGATAGATTAATCGTCAAATTAAGTAGCTATTTGTTAGAATATAATAAATTTCTCAGATTTAAAAACAGAGAAGCAAAACTAAAACTTTTAAGAGAAAATTTAGTGAAAACTTTGCAGGAATAACAGATTAGGGAATACTAAATACACAGAAACAACCAACAATGTAGGAACTAAATAACTTATTCTAAAGATTAGGATTATATATAACTAATTCTTAAAAACTAGGATTATACAATGTTTATTCTAGAAGAATATTAGTCAACAATAACTTTTTACTCAGACAGAATATTCAGAGTTCGAAAAATTATCAGTTATATGATATATCTGATATTACTTTTAGCATTTAAACCCAGTTACTTTGCTACATATATAAAAATCACATACTCCATAACTTAATTTCAATATATTTATTATTGATAGATTCTAGTGAAACAAAAATACACACACGCACTTTTTTTTTTTTTTAATCTAAGCTTCCAATTGAGGGTGATTGCCGATGAAACAAAAGTTTGTACGCGTGCGTTTTTCTTTTTTCTCTTGTTTCTGTTATTATTATTATTATTATTATTATTATTATTATTATTATTATTATTTAAGGACATAGCAAGATCGAGACATGTATGTTAGGCTTTGTTTCCTGGTCCATTCTATGTGTGTATGTGTAATTCTTTTAATTCATTTGATTAATTAAGTTTTGTCATAATATTTATGAGAATTATCTTGTAATTATTTTAAAAAATACGAAACACAAATCTTTAATTAATTTATTAAGAATTCAAAAGTATATTTATAATGAAATTATTTGATCAATTAATATTCTAATTAGTGGTATGAATATCCTATAATACATAACTTATATACTTCAATCAATGTGAGATATGATGGTTTAACGACGAATCCTCAAAACTACTAAAAAAGGAAAAAAAATCTCAATAGTATAATTCCCTAAATTTGGATATGGGGAATTAATATAAATTCCGATAGGGAAGTGATGAGGAAATGGAGCAAATATATATATATATATATATGTGTGTGTGTGTGTGTGTGTGTGTGTGTGTGTGAATGAGAGGGACAGGTAGTGAAAAACACCCTCTTTGTTGCTATCCCTAAGTCATTTGCCAACTCTAGTACTTGAAATTTAAATATTGAAATCAAAGTGATTAAACTATTTATTTAACAAAAAGCATTATACAGAAATAAAATGCCCCTACCCTAGTTGAAAGTTCACAAGGATAAATTTCAGTTTTTAAAGTAATCTAACCTAGTTGAATATATATCTGCATTTTCCTAAACATCTATGACTCTTGTGAGAAATATATATATATATATATATATGCAATGTTGTCAAAATCGTAATTCTAGGTAGACTCGTTTTTGGGAGTGAACTCGTAACATAGAATCGTACGAGTTTACTTCTAATAATAATCAATTATTGAAATATATAATTATATAATTAAAATTAATATTTTTAAATTGATGAAGGTAATGATTAATGGTCTACTAATATAATTATAGTTAAAATGATGATAACTAAACATAAATATTATTTTAATATTATATATTAAAATTTAAATATGACAGGTATTAATAAACAAATACTAATAATTTGAAATTTGAATTAAAATTATTTATACAATTATAAATATAACTATTAAAGACTATTTTGTTAAAACAAATAAATTAACAATATATTAATTTCATATTATTTTTGGGTAAAATATCATATTATAAATATTTAAAAAATAAAAAAATTAATATACTAATATTTAAATAATTTATATTAAAACAAAAAATAGAGATCCTTTTAAATAAATTTAAAACAAAATTATATAAATAGGTGCAACAAATTATATGATATTTGTTATGTGCAAATAGACACTTTTTTTTTGTGCATGTTCAAATCGTTTAAGTTTTACTCTTTATGAAATTATAAAATATGAAGAGAATATATATATATATATATATATGTATATATATATATATATATATATATATATATATATATATATATATAATGTTGCATACTTATTCATAGAATGATGTTGGATTAGTGGCATAAGGTCTTGTAGTTAAGAGTGTTGCCCGAGTTTGAGGCGTGAAGGTCACATTTTTTGAAACTATAAAATGATGAGGATCAAATAAAACAGAAGGAGGTAATCGACTTAGAGCGAGTTGACACCAAGTTTGAACGAGTTTGTATGGTATTGGAATTAAGCATTGAGTTGACTCAATTTTCTCTTTTGAAAAAGTAAACTCGAATTAGTTTCTTACAAATTTAAATTTGTACAAAGTTAATTTTTCTATTTAGATTAATGTGAGACTAATTTTATATAAAATACTAATATATATATATATGTGTGTGTTATGAATAGGAATAATACTCATATACTGTTTATTTGGATAATATCCTCTTAAAGTTTACAAGAAAAGTGCAAAATTGATTTTTCACTTTTGCACTTGTGACAATTTGATTATTTACAAATTAATCATCATAAATTAGTTTTTCACAAATTTAAATTTATATAAAGTTAGACTATTTATTTAGATTAACGTGAGACTGATTTTGTATAAAATAAAATTTTTAAAAGATTAATTTATTACGGTTAAATTATGAGAGATCAAATTATCACAAATCCTTAAAATAAAGGATAAATTTAATACTTTATCTTAAGTTTAAAAAAAATTATGGAAGGTTAGTAAATTGAAAATAATCCAATCCATTCATTCAAGTTACTAACTTCGATATGATTATCTAATATTTTTTTAAAATAAAATATTAATCGCCAGCATAATGAAACTATTAATAAATGCGTACACTTAACTCGTCATGAACTGGTCATTGGGCTATTAGCCTTTTGAGTTTCGATCACCTGTTCTCGGGAACGTGTAAATTGCAATGTCCCTGAGACGTGGATTTGCATTTGCAGCGGGACAGTGGACTGCTATCCCGCCAAATCCTCCTTCTCACATCTTTTTTATATAAAAAAATTGCCTCATTAGAGGATCCACATGCCTGAGACGTGGCCATGTTATATAGGCTAATGTCGATCTTATTGCCGTGTATTGCTATAATGAGAAGCAATTTTTCTTTTTTCTTTTTCGTGCCTAGAAAATGAGAAGCGACTAAGTTATATATTTATGAACATATTAAATTTAATTTTCATGCCGTGTAAATGTTGATATGTTTAATATATATATACTTAATAGGAATGTTGTTCTTAAAATTAAATTATTGTTTAAGAATATATATATATATATATATATGCAATTTTGTATATCTATATCATGCTATTCTTCAATTAAAATATAAAAATTATACAATTTTTTTATAATATGATAACGCATAAATAATTATTATAGAAAATAGTGTAATTTTTAAATTAAATTTATACATTTTTTAATTATTATTGACTAATCATACATTTGTTATGCACTAATTGAAAAAAAGATAAAAAAAATCTATTATCTATAATTAATTGGATTTAAAAATACGTATTGTTATAAATTTACTAGTTTTTAATTAAATAATTTCTTAATTTTTTAAATTTGAAAATTTTGCTATTTCATGTTTTTAAAGAGATATTTAATACTTGTTATATTATAACTTATTTTTACATAAAATAGACAAATTTATTTTTGGTTCACAGCCTAAAATAAATAATATTAACATTTGCATGGCATGTATAAATTAGATTCAATGTTATGATTTAACTGCTTCCTATTCCTATTATCTAGGCACAATAAAATAAACTGCTTCCATTATGATATATTAGCCAATATATCATGTACACGTCTTCGGTACGTTGCAGCTTACCCCTTCTCGGAACTCTTCTCATTTTGGTTTTTGAACAAAAATTTGAGTATTAGCCTTGCCCTCAGTCTTCGATGCTCATTCAGACGGTGAGATGAAGACCTAGCTTGTTCTACGTCTGACGCAACGTCGAGCAACAATGGTGAACCTTCCCCAAGAACTGATAGAGGAAATACTTGTGCGCTTGCCCGTCAAATCGCTTCTGCGTTTCAAGTGTGTATCAAAGTCATGGCTCTCTCTCATCTCCGATCCCCACTTCGCATATTTGCATTTTGAACGATATTCCCAGCGCAACCATCGAATCTTTCTCACTATAGCATCGCAAAATCGATCTATAGATCTCAACGCATCCCTTCATGACGACTCTGCTGTTGTGAGCCTCAGATCTCTTTTCAATCCAGAACAAAATGCTCGCATTGCGGGTTCTTGCCGAGGCCTCCTGCTTCTATATCTTGATCGTGCTAAATATATTGTTTGGAATCCATCAATCGATGTCTCCAGAGAAATCCCACTTTCTCCTCTGTGGCAAAATGCGTGTCTGTATGGGTTTGGTTATGATGCATCCACAGATGACTACTTAATAGTGGTAGCATCATTCGCACCATTCGACCCCTATCAGGAGCCATGCAGGGTTGCTCTCCTTGAGATCTTCTCTTTCAGAGCCAATTCATGGACAAAACTTGAGGGCCTCAATTTCCCATCCATCTTCTGTCCAATGGAAGAATCTGATTGTGCGGCTGGTTCGTTCTTAAACGGTGCTATTCATTGGTCGGATGTGTGTCTTGAAACACCGTATGCTTCACATGGAGCAATTATTGCATTTGATTTAACAGAAAGGAATTTACGACAAGTACCTATGCCTGATTATGATTCCGATAGTAGTGAATATGGGCAACCGATGGTACTTTGGGGATGCCTCAGTCTTACTTGTGTGAACGATACTTTTGATCAAATTCAGATATGGGTGATGAGAGACTATGGAGCGAAGTCATCTTGGACTAAGCTTATTACTATGTCTCTCGTTGATATTCCTACCAACTACTTTTCACCAATAGGCTTAACCAAAGATGGTCGAGTTATAGGAATAGATAATGGTCCAGGATTAATGATATGCAATTACAAAGGAGAACTACTTGAACATCACCAATATCATCACGATCCGCAATATTTTGGGTCGACGGCTTGGGTATATACCGAGAGTCTGCTTTCGCCTCAATGCGATCATAAGGAAAAGGTGGAACACAGGCAATGTAACCAATCTACAAGAAGGATCAGGTGCTGAATCTTGCATTGTGTTGACCTTATTCAGATAAAATTGTTATGGCTATCTTTCTGTCTTTATGAGAAAAGAACCATTAGGTACTATTTTATTGTAGCGATTTTAGGAATTTTAAGGAATCATGCTCACAATTTTAATTTGTCGAAGTCTAAATTAAGAGTGATCAAAAAATGTGGTATCAAAATGATTCTTTTTTATTGTATTTATCATATTAACAGTTACCAAAATAATTCTTTTTTCTTGTATTTATCATATTAATGATTACAAAACCGATGAAGACTTATAGATATATCTGACATTGAGAACAGTTAATATTGATCTTGCGTAGAACTTGAGTATTGTTAAGAAGTGATACATAAAACATAATATTCTGGGAAGCAACATGAAATATGGTCATGGAAAATTAGGTATTTCTAATATTCCGTGTGAATCTTCTCTTGGATTTAATTTTTCGTTTCAGTGCTCAACAACTTTGTATTTCTTTGAAAGACTTCACTTCTATCGTACGATAATCTTGAACTTGCTCTTCGATTATTCAGAATGATAACCAATTTTAGGAACATAGAAATCTTCGTTATGACAGATTACTAGGTAATCCAAATTACATTCTTTCAGCTACTGTTAATTTAAACATTGGCTTTTTTGTTGATGCCTTTTTTTGGCCAGTCTTGTTAATGCTTTAAATAGTAGGACATTTCAACAAACAAGCCTTCATGCCCATCTCCATTATAAAAAGAGGTAACACATTTTATAGAAATCATAATTTAAATTTACGCAACTAAGCATCTCAGAGACATTAACCGGAATGCAGGCTTATTCTCTGTTGATATTTGAACTCATTTTAACAAATAAATTAAGCAATCCAAAGAAGCCATTAGCTTACAGTGGACAATGAGTCTAATTGGCTCAGCAATTACCCCTAACCATTATGTTTTGGGCAGCAACAAAACCTTGTCTTTGGCTGCCCTGTGATTATGTCTCTTCAGGGTTAGAAAGATATTCTAAAACTTACCTTTATATTGGTAAAAACATTTCCAACATCAACAAGGGCCTTTTTTTAAAAAAAAAAATTTAAGTAAAAAAGGTTGTCTGGTCGTGCAAGAAATTGCAAGAAAGTGTCCTTGTGGCCCTTTGAGAAAGTGAAGAATAAAACCAGGTGGAGCAGAGAGTTGAAAAACTCAATGAAGAAGAAGATGAGTGATAGTGCTAATAATGCTGTTCTAATTGATCATGATGGTAGTAATAGGCCAAGCCATTGAAGCAGAGTCCAAAGAAGTGTATGGCAATGCCAAGTTGGAAAGAATCCTGACACTACGCCGAAAAAGTTTCAAGAGTTTGTAGGAAGCCATGGAGAGTAATGGCACGTGGAGTAAAGACTATGAGGTGCTTGTACGATTCTATCAAGCCACGCTTGATTGAACACAAGACTGAAGCAGAAGCAGAGACAAATGTTGAGGTTGAAAATTTGATTAAAAAGGCCTATTTATTTTAAGAAAAGCAAGTCTTCTACAAAGCAATATCTAGAAAAGTTGACTTTTCTTATGAAGAGAAGTCCGACCTTTCAAAAGTTGAGATGAATTTCATAGTGCATGCAATTTTCTGGCTTTCCTTATAGAATTAATGAAGGTTATGCAAAAATGTAACAATGTAGGAAATCTACTTCAATGGTGAAGAAGGGCTATGATATCTTACCGAAGAGATAGGCAAATTGAAGGAGTAAGCTACAACCTTATGAAGACTATTGAACTTTTGCCTTACTACTTTCGGAGGCATCAATGAAATGGCTGCAGATATACTTCATAATAAAACTATGGTTTGTATCTAGTATTTATGCTTAAATTCTCTGTATGTTTCAAAGACATAAATCTTCTAAAATCTAAAAATTTTAATAATCCGAATATCAACGGTAGAATATATAATTTTAATTTTTTTTTTTCAAAAAGTAAAGGGAAAATCAATCTAATCCACTATATTTCACAGATTAGAAAAATAGGAAGAAAAATTTTGAAATACATTAAACATTCATTTGCCAACACACTTGATATATGTTAACAACACTAGAAACACAACAGCAAGAATGAAAATAAAACTCTTTCAGGCCCAGTTTGGTAAGACATAAAGAATGCTAAGGGAGTGGGAGCAAAAACAAAAATAAAACTCTTCTAGGCCCGATTTGGTAAGGCAAAACGAAAGCTTAGGGAGTAGGAGAGGTAGAGTTTTGAATGGCAGTTTGGTAGAAGGTAAAATAGAGCCGTCGGAAAAAATTTTCCATTGAACTATAGGAGTATACTTTTTATTGACAGACCAAGCAGTACTCATGGAAGAGTATATATTTTTCTAAAATTGCCCTCGAATCCAACAATCCCCAATCTGAGCTGTCGTGTTTGCCGTTGCCTCCGTCATAACCTCCAGCTGTTATGTCCAGTGTTGTCTTCCGTTTGATCTGCTGTCACGTCCGTCGTTGCCGCTGGCGTTGTGTCCCCTTCAGGTAATTTATTGCATTTCCGGAATCGGACCCTTATTAGTCTATATTGTTTGGCCGTTCACTATTAGTCGATTAATCTTTTCATCTCTGTCCATTTTGTGACCATAATCTTCACCTTCTGTCAATGACTTTGGATCCTGATGATGTTTTCAGAGACGATGAAGATAACCCAGATAGTGGGTTTCCTCAGGTTTGCTAATTGTGATTGTTGTTTTGTTGCATCTTAGACGTTCCTATTTAGTTTTAGCCTTTTTTTTCTTTCATTCCCATGAAGATGACCCAAAATGAAGGTTTGCCGATATTCTGCAACTCCATGAGGTGATGAGAAACGCACCCATGGAGTTGTGATTTTTTGTTAGTATTTTTTTATTTTTATTAAATGGGTATTTTGGCTTTTACTGATGCCACACAAAAAAAAAAAAACTATTTTTGTCATGTTCTTTATTTATCATACCAAATATGATTTGAAATTATAAGATTTCTTTTCAAAATTCATTCCTTTTTACATTCTCAATCTTTATGCATACCAAACATGCTTTTTTAAGGATGACAATTTTGGTTTGACTTGCTCTATTTCAATTGTTTTAGCCTAAGTAAGCCAATAATTTAATTGAATATTAAGGCAGAACATAAATATGAAAGGACGTAGTAAGGTCATGGCATACATGTTATGCTTTGTCACCCGCTCCAATATGTATGTGTGTATATGTGTAATTTTTTAAATTCATTTGATCAATTATTCACTTCCATTTAAGTGTTTTCCTAATATTTATGAGAATTACCTTTGTAATTGTTTAAAAAAAGGTATCATCTTTGATACACTCATAATTTTAAATACATCAATCCACTCAATTATAATATAAAAATATAATTATAATATATATGGTACATTCACAAATAATATTACAATTATATGTCTTTACATTATAATATAGTACATAAGTGTACTCAAAATTATGAGTGTATGATAAATCTTTAATTAATGTAATTAATACCCACAAGTACATTTATTCATGATTCATTATGAAATTTGATCAATAAAAAATCTAAATGTTGTGAATACAAATATATCTACGATGTAGCTTATGTAATTCAATTAACATGATATATGATACTAAGGTTAATTTCACGAGAAATTCTCAAAATGACTAAAATGTAGTATAATTCCTGAAACCCTGCAAGGTTATGAGGAATTGATAGAAGATTCGAAGAAAAATGATGTAGAAATGGAAGAAATATATATGGGAGATATGGGTGATTTTCTACCGTCAAAATATTGACCATGGAGGATAGTATCACATATTTATCTCATATTCTTTTTTTTTTTTTTTGGCTTAACTTAAAATGACAATAATATTATTTTTATGAGTAACTGTTCTCTGCCCTCAGTATTATAACTATAGATGATATATACTCGGGAGGTACAAGATAGTTAAAACCCCCACCACCCCCCCCCCCCCTCTTATATTGCTATTTTTAAGCCATGTGCAACACTACTACAGCTTCAAATATTGTATTACATTCTTACACTTGTAACTTCAACATTAAAAATCTTTTGCTCCTCCTTCGTTATCAGATGTATATGTCTCGCTATACTCTTTTCCGGTCAAAATGAAATGCCCCCTCACTAAATTCCCGAATAAGATGAAAGTTTAAAAGGAAAGTTTTCCCAAACTACCATGAATGAGAGTTAATTTTCATGTATACTAATACATACACACACAAACATACATATGTGTTTGTAAATAAAAATATATGCATAGAAATAATACTCAATAAATTATTTGATACACTAAACATTGTTCACAAAACTATAAAGTATAACAATTTAGTGAAAGGTGTATTTGCTACAGATTCATGAAGTAAATTAAATATTATTTTGATCTTTTACATGTGAAATGATTTTTTATTTGATTTCTCGTTAATTTTTTTTTAATTTGTTCTATCACTAATCTAAATAAAAAATATATTTTAGATTAAATATGTTAACATTCATATTAATAAAAGATAAAAAATAATAATATTATGAGGAACAAAAATCAAATAAAGAATGAATTGATAAGTAAAAAATTAAATTAAAAATAGAAATAAATTAATAATCAAATTGATAAGACTGTATATGAACATTTCTGAACTCATTTAATTGAACAAATAAACTAAACCAGAAGCCATAATTAGTTGGCTAAGCAATTACGTACCCCTAGCTTTAACCGTCGATGTCTCTTATAATCCATACAGTTCCAACTTCCAACAAGGGGCTGTTTAAATTTCTCCTTTTCATTATTAAACATATATAATGTCGAAGTGAGAGGAAGTGTCCTTTGGGTTTGTTTTTTAAGTCGATTAAGCTTGTACAAGATGATACTTACGAGAATTTCATAGGTTGTCAAGTGGTAAAAATAAATAATAATCTGTGATATATTAACTGCACCGTTACAAATTACTAGCTTGATCAGAGAGTGGACAAATTCAGATGCAGAAGACGAGAGCGAGAGTGACAATGGAGTTCTTGTTGGTAATGGCGGTAACAGGCCAAACCATTGCAGTTGCAGCAGCTGCAGCTGTGGATGGCAATAATGCAGAGTAGGAAGAAGAGTATGCAAAACTGAAAGCAACTCTAACACAGTGCACTGAAAGAGGAGTTAGGGTTTGCGGGAAGGCATGGAAACTGCGATCCAAAAAACAGATTGGTGGTACATATACCTCCATGAACTCGTGCTTGATGGAACAGAGAGTGATACCTAATGAATCAGTGGTTGGAGGTAGACAACTATATTTTCGAGGGGTCTTGAGAGAGCGTGTGTGTTCATGGTGAACTAAGGGCGTATTGGAGCACAAGTCGATAGAGCAGACTCAGACCCTCCTTGTTGGCTCAGTCTCTCCCTCAACCTCTATTTCAGTGCCTCGTTAGATATAGACTGTACCAGGTGTGTGCTAGTTTTTTTCTCGCATTTAAGCCCTATTCATTTTCAAGAAAATATTGGTTAAGACTAACATATCATGAAATATCTATATTAGTACTCATTTATATTTTTTTCTTCATATAATATTTTACAATTTATTTACAAAGCATGACTAATTTTGGGAATAACGCATGGTAATCATATTGTACTTTTATCTTATGGTTTATTTTTAACTAAAAAGGAAATCAATGGATAAAAAAGGGGATTATTAGAAGACTACTAACAGCTTTAATACTAGTTGAAAAATAAGGTCGAACTCGAATCGTGAATTTTAAAGGTGAGCATTAAATTAGGACATCTTTATAATTTGTTGATCTATTTTTAATTGAGAATGAATGATGAAATGGAGTTCAGATAAGAGTGTCACGCAATATCCTGACATAAAATGATTTTGATGTCACTGATGTCCTAATGGGTGATTTGGAAGTAATACGTGTTTATAATTCTATAAGGTACAAAAACTGTTTGTTTTCTGTTTAAATTAAAATTTAATATTTATGCACAATACAACAAATAAAACTATTGAACTTGTTATTTTTTAACAGAAAAAATTAAATGATACTGTGATCAAAGTTACTATAACTATGATAAATTAAATATTGTAAAAGTTATATGCAAAAACAATAGAGAAAGAATATATACAATTTTGCCCATATATAATTACTTTTTGTGAATTAATATTTCAAAGTTTATAAAGTAAAATTATTATGTTTAAATATGATTAGAATAAGAGATATAAAAATAAGATAATTTGACCTGAAAGAGAATTAACAGTCATAGTGTGAATTTGAAAGTAGAATAGTAGACACATCAACAACTCATAATATCTAAGTCTACATAGAGAGAGTTTTACACAGAAGAGAGATGACACTAAAAATTTAGAGCTTCACAGATAACTAAAGATTTTTTAAAATCTTAAAAAACCCTTGAGCCATAATTTAATAAAGTAGGTTTTAATATTTTCAATAAAAATAAGTCCATTTAACAAGGCTCCTTCTATCAGCATTAACTTTTAGTAGTGATATAATCGCTAACTCACTCTGGCTCATACTTAACTTATCTAAATTTGGTTAAATCAATGAGTTGAATCCGAATCAGGCAAGTCTCAACACAGATGCTGAGAACAACATTCATGACCACGTAGCCCGTACTAATTTTATGTTTAAAGCTTGTAATGCAATATATATATATATTTATTGTCAACATTTTTAGGAATTTTATTTTGAATTTTTTATAGTTATGACTTGAAGAGTTATATATTTTTGTCTTTTATTTATTTTGATATAGTATTCTTTAATGATTATATTTATTACTGTATAAATTATTTTAATTCAAATTTAAAATTATTAGTATTTATTTATTAATACTTATTATATTTAGATTTTAATATATAAAATTAAAAAATATTTAGTTAATTATCACTTATTCAACTATAATCAAATTAGTGAACTATTAATCATTGTCTTTACTAGTTCAATAACTAATTTAAATTTTAAAATATTAATTTTAACTATATAATTGCACATTTTAATAATTAAACTTATTATAAGTAAATTCTTAAAATTTTATGTTACGAATTTATCTTCTCCAAAGAGTTTATTTAGACTTGCGAATGTGATAACATTGGAATTAATGCTAATCTACACTATAATTAAAAATTATTCCAACAAGTTATAAATTTTATATATATATATATATATATATATATATATATATATATATATTCCTATGACACATCCTCACAAAAAACTTTTACTCAGTCACATTTTTTTCCTTCATAGTCCGTGCATTGTATTCTCACCTTCCTGGTTGAAAGGCAGGTGAGCCAAAGAGAAAGGCAGATTGAAAGACCAAGCTATAAGGGGACTATTGAGCTGAAGCACAAGTTGAAATGTCTTTAGCAATTTTTTGACAAAAATATTTTTATGTTTCTCACTCATCACAAAATGGTTCTTTAAGTTTATATATCACTCATTAAAATGTCTAAAATAATATTTCATTCATTAGAAAATATTACATTTGGTTCCTTACTTTTTAGAATATATTAAATTTAGTTTTTCTATCAAATTATAAACCCTAATTTCAAGGGACTAAATATAGTATTTTTAAAAAATTAAAGACCAAGTATGATATTTTTTAATAAGTAAGAGATTGTTTTAAACATTTTAATAAGTAAATGGCATAAACGACAAATATAACATGTTACTATTGGGTGCATACCGTGTAAATTTTCTCCAGCTATGAATTTCTGAAGTTTTCGTTTTTAATTTTTAAGTATTCAAATCGATAATTTCTTCAGTCTAATTTTCAAGTAATAATCGAACGTGCGTATATATATATAATCTTACCTTTTAGCCATAACGGCCTAATCTGTCAAAATGGAAATATTTGAAAGAACATTGTCAACCTTAAAACGGGCTATTCGCATGATATCTTGTGATGCAAAAGAAAATTACTTACTCTTGATCTTAAAAGATTAATAAAGCTGTCATAATTAATTATTCAAACTCGTGAACCTATTCTAATATACAGTAATAGGTTGGCATAGTTGCTTCGATAATCAGAAATATTCATTCAAATTTTTTAAAAGAAAAAAGGACTTTATATATGTGTGTATACATATTTATACATTTAAAGTTCAAGGGTGATTAGTATATTGTGGCAAAGAAAAAGTACTAATTAATGTTTGAATGTCAACCTCCAAGTCTTTAATTGGAAACATCCGAATCTAATTTTTTATTATAAAGAAGAAAATTATAAAATGAGTTGTACAAATGCTTTTTGAATCATCAATTAAGCATGCAATTGATTGCTATAAACATCCTCTATTAACAAAGATATATTGCAACTTTAATTCGAACGGCAAATGGGTCCCCAACCATATAATATTATTGCAGAAATTAAATTTGTGCGGCAGAAAAACTAATTACAAAAATTAATCCAGCTATCACATTAATATTTTCATAATTAGTATATATACCATGATCATGTCATGTTAGTACTCCATGACAGAAAAAGAAAACAGTAATATTCCAAGTATTTTTCTTCAAAAAGTGAGTAAGATAAATATAGTATTGAATCCATTGTGACATCAAAATATAAACCGATTTAATTGATCAGCAGAAAATTCAAGAAATGGCTTGCCCTCCATTCAAGTTCTAATTGAACCCATGATCTTGAGTTGAAGAATTAAACTGAAACTGCCCAATGTTAGTCTGTGATGGCATGGCATTATCCAAGTTTGGCTGATGTGCTTCGAGCTGTGGACTTTGGAGCTTGTGAATGGCAATAAGAGCTTGAACTCTGGCTAGCTCACTTTCTGCATTGTGTATTATTTGATGCAACTGAGAGATAATCTTAACACAACCGTACACAGGATCATCTATCCTACATCGTGCTTCATAATACAATGTATCTGCTGCCTCTGTTCGCACATGGGATGGAATTTGCTGCAACATTATAATTTTTCAGTAATATTAATTATCAGATTATTCAGTTTAAATAGACTGCTACATATCCCTGCATTGCATGGATTCCGAATAAATAAATATTGCAACATCAAAAAAGACATCAGAAATAATCTTTTTCTTAAAAGAAGAGATAGCATAAGAACAGTGTATCTACAGTGTGTTTGTGTGTGTGTATATATACACACTTCGTTTTATGTGAGATGTATTATTTTGTTCTACGTACCGCATGCAATATTTGAGTTTGAATATTTATTTATTATAATTACCTGGAGCATTTTTCCAACATTGCTGGCACCATATATTCTGTGAACACAAGCAAATCGTTGAGGATCATCAGGAGGAAAATAGGGATAGAAAATGCAATCCGAAGGGCACCTTCTTCTTTGATTCTTGCAAGCTGCACACCGACCTGAAATCATTCTTTGATTCTTGGAGAAAATCTCTAGCACACCACAAGGGTTCACACAATATCTTTTTGCTCTCTGGATTGATTATGGGGAAGAAATCTTACAGAGATTTGATTTCTTGTATGCTTGAGAGAAGACTATGTGTATTGAGGATATATAGTGGAAAGGTTTTCTAGCTATAGATCCCTAACGGCTACTTTTTCCATAATTGCTGTGCCAGGAAGGAAAGTTTTGGGGAGGGTGGCAAAGAATAATATATGAATTGAGGGTCTAGTCCATTTCAAGAAATTTTCCAATTTTCCATTTAAGAGTGACGATGATTTTTAGAATCTTCCCATTTAGATTGCGAGAATACTAGTTTCTTCTTTTGCCATTGACGAATACTAAATATGACACAAGTATATAGATATTATGAGTAGTTAGTATGTTGGTTGGATTAATTGATATAATTCGGTTTTATACTGCACAATTTCTACAACAATATGATTGATGAACCACTCTTGCCGTTCAAAGTCAATTTACAATATTTCTTTGTTAACTTAATAAAGAAAGTTTAGAGTAATAAATTACTTTGTGTTGACTTCAAAAAAATTCGTTATGATATATTTCACAAATTTCATCGTCCTCTCATGAAGAAAATGATTAATTATTAATAATAAATCAAAATTTCAATTGTCAAAAATATGTTATTCATATATTATAGTGTATTTTTTTAGTATATTTTAATGTGGGATGGCGTGGGAGCACTCCATATAATCCTACTTAATTTAAAACAAAAAACAAAAAACAAAAGGCTCTACTGGTTGTGTGGATAGATCCACGCAACCAGTGGGGTGAAGCACACACTAGATGTAGGCTTTTTCATCATAATATTATAATAAAAATAATTAAAATTTGTAATCCTCTCCTGACAAAATTATTTGTTCCAAATGCTTAAAGTTTCATGGCAACTCAGTTATTAGTGGCGACACATCTGAGTGAGATTCATCACTGTTGGCGATGAATCAAGTTTGAGATTCTTTTGTTAATTTTATGTTGTAACTCATTACCTAGGGTAACTAATCATGTTTTTTTTTTTTATTGTAATTTGTCCCTAATGATGACTAATTAAGGGTGAAATTTTTTTTTTATTCTTTTATTGTAACTCGTCACCTATTGCGACTAATTATATTTAGTGTGATTAGTTTAATGCTAGAGAAATTTAAAAGCTCATTTACACTCCTAAATAAAAGTTTTTTTTAACAAGCATTGTTGTTTGGTTTGGCTTGGATTTTTTTAAAAATCCATTTTGTCCTTCAAATTCCCATTTGCATAGAAGTGAATAAATTGTATAGATGACAAAAATCAATTTTCAAACAAAAGTTTTCAAACTTAAATCACAATGATACATAATAATGTTTAACCACAATCAATTTTAAAAATCAAATCAACCCAAAATTACATTAGCTCAATGCTTATCCAATCATATATAATTTTTGAGAAAAAAATCATAAGCCAACTCGTTACCATTATGATTCAAAATAGTTGACAATTTTTTTATTTAATTATTTTTTATTTTCTTTTATGATTGAATTATAATAATTTATATTTTTAAATTTTATAATTTTTTTACATTGGTAATAATTCATCCAGTGTTCAATTGAATTTTTTACAAAGAATAAATATATTTAATTTTTGTATATATTTTGAGAAGTGATTCTCTAAATTATATACTTTTTTGAATGTTTGTATAAAATATTATTTAATTGAATAGAAAATGCAATCAAATTATGTTACAATTTTGATACATTCAATCATTTCAATTATTATTTTAATTCATAATTGTTTAAAATAAAAAAAATTTCAGTTATTATATTTTAGTAATTTCCTTTTAGGAGATTTAGATGACACAATAACATTTTAAAAAAAATATCTTGAAGCTATAACCATAATGTCTTTCTTTTTATCTCCTCTTATGATTAAATTATAATAATTTATGTTTTGAAATTTGTAATTTTGTATTCTTTATGCATTGATAATAATCAATCTAATGTACAATTATGTTGTTTACATTTATGAGCTAAGTTCAATTATAAAATGTTAAAAACTGTTGACATATTGATATTTATAGTTGATAATATTTATACATAAATGGATGTAATTCTTACTTTTTTGGGCTTTTAATAATATTTTTATAATATTATTTATTTGAATGATGGACTTTAAAAATATGTACAAACTATTTAAATAGTAAGACTTTGCATTGTTTTGGATCTCATTCAAATCAACTATTCATAACATATTTTAAAATCTGGAAGTCCACTTATTCAAAATTAAAATTATAATATACAAAATAGATAAAAAAACTGTTTACATAATGAGTCTCACTCAACTGATAATTTGTATTAAATGAATAATATAAATTAAAAGTTATTCTTGTGATTCAAGGTAAATTCAAAGCAAAATAATTTTTTTAAATAATAATAATAATAATATTATTATTATTATTAATTAGTATTATTATTTATCATATAAAAAATCTACTAAAAAGTTAATTCTTATTATTTTTTTATTAAATAATCATAATTAAATAAATGAGATTTAAAAATCTTATAAAATTAATTATTTAAGTGATATATATGTATAAAACATATATCCAAGTGTTTAAACACAATAATTAAAACTTAACATTTTAATAATAAAATAAATAATAAACTTAATATAATTATATTTTTATTCAATTAAATGATATTATAAATATTATTTAATATTACTAAATAATATTATATATATATATATATATATTAACATATAAGTATCATTTAATTATATAAATAATTATACATTGTATATATAAACGCACATAAGTGTCCATATAAATCTCCCAATAAAAAAAAATACTAAAATATAATGATTGAAATTGATTTGTTTATTTTAAATGGTTGTAAATAAAAATAATAATTAAAATAATTTTATATATATATATATATATATATATATATACATATCAAATGATCAAATCTAAACTTAAAACACTTAATCAATATCTTCATACTTTAACAATCAAACCAATAAATAAAAAAAATTAATTAATATAATTTTTTTTTTCTTAACAAATAAACTAAATAAAATTATTTTATGAGTTATCATATTAAAATTTTTCATCACATTTAATAGATTGATTATTTAATATTTATGAAAAATATAAAATATATAAATTTATATATTTATATATAAATATATAATATTTATATACTTTATTATTTTGATATATATAGATATATATTACTATATACATTGGGGGCAACATGCCCCCAATCTAACGTAAGGATTGTGGGTGAGTCCCTTAATAAATTTTTTTAAAAAAATTTGATTGACATGATTTATCATGAATGGAAACGAATTAGACAGATGCCCGTATCGAGATATCATTCGTCATGAATTGGGACAAATTAGTGATAAATTAAAAAATAAATTTAGTAATGATATGTCATGATAGTTAACAAGTTTGTACAAATTCTGACACACCAAGCTTATTTGTCTTTTCAAAGCACGAATTTCATTCATTTAAAATAATCAAATTAAGCATATGGGTAAACAAATTTGTTAGAGGAGGATTTAAACAAAAAATATTTTATTTTATAATATTAAGCTCAATTTCTCGTGGATATATGCATGGAATGCCAGTAATAGAGTGAGGATGAATAATCAAATATAATATATATTTGTCCCTTTGGGATGATAAAATAGTCTTAAAAGATAATTACATTATAATGCCACACTCCCAAAACAAAGTTATGAGTAATTAATCTTAAGTGATAAATTTTTTTGTTTTTATTAAATCTTTACTTGTTTTCCAATTTATACTTATTTATGTAGAAAACTTTAAAATAAATTAAATTTAACCTTGCATAAATTTATTCATGTAAAATAATAATAATAATAATAATAATAACTATCTGAAATAACTATTTATATAATTTAAAATTCCGTGAATATTATTAATTTTTTAATTATCAGAAATTCATTGTAATACTATTCCATTAAATACTATTGCAGTGCCCAATCTTCCTAGGAATCCAATAAGATTAATTAATAATTTTGAATTTTCCCAAACTTAACTAGCAATACAGTATTTCATTATTTTTTTAGTCTTTAGATTTTGATTTGTTAATGATTTAAAAATTTATCATATTCAAAGAATGTTAAATTATATAAATAGTTATTTCAGATGATTTACTTTTTATTATTTTTTATATGAATAGATTTATGTAATGAAAAACTTAACTTGTTTTAAATTTTTCTCAAATAAATAACTATAAGTTGAAAAAAAATAAAGATTCAATAAGAATAAAAAAATGTGCACCACTAAATATATATTGGTCAGAACTTTCTTTTAAAAATGTAGCATTTTATGTAATTATCTTTTTAGACCAATTTACCATTTCAAGCAAGGCAAAAAAATATATAAATGAATTTTTCATTTAGTTAGTCATCATCCTCACCCTCTCTGTTACTGTGCACCCCATGCATGTATCCCACTGTTTGGTTTTTTATTTTGTCAACTCAGTAGTGGTGTGGGATGAGTCCACACAACCAGTATAGCTTTTATATTTTTTAAAAAATAATTATATTGGATCGACGCGATCTCATATTAAAATATGTTAAAAAAAGTATATCATAGTATATAAATAATATACTTTTGACAAATGAGGTTCTAATTCATTATTACTTTGTACTGCAATGTCAGGATAAAAAACCTAAAACAATATGTTATCTTGTTTCTTTTAAAAAAATTAAAAAAAATATGTCCCATTATAAAAGTAATTAAGCCACATATATTGTATAGCTAGCCCTGGTTTTACAAGTTTGAAATTTTATTAACCTTTCAAGATGTAATTGATAACTTACACAAGAAATTAACTTGGATCAATCGGTCATCTCCTCAATCGATTACTCATATAAGTACCATAGATTTTTGAAAGGCCAATGTTAAGGAAATATGAGCTATTTAAAAATTGAACATACGTTACATGTAAGGCGTGGTTGATTTTCAATTGTTACTAACTTATCCCGTTAAATTACTAAAATGCCATCGGATGGTTTTCAATTCTAAAAATCCTTTTGCTCTACACAAGGTCTCGGAATGTTTTTTTGAGGCTGGGTGTTCAAGTGTTAGATTTTGATTCAATGAATTTAAAGAAAAATGTATAAATTTAATGGTTGAAATTAAAAGAAATACTTTATCTAAATGTTAAAATTAATTTTAGTAACTGCATATTATTAAAAGTTTTCTTAATTATGTATGATTTTAAAAGTTGAATCTAATAACTTAGATAAAAAAATTGCACAATCCAACAATACGCAATTCCCTTAAGAAAGTAAAGAGAATTCACACTGGTAAAATATCTCCCAATAGTCTTATTAACTTGAGTGTTTACATTAGTCTTACTTACTTTGTATTTGTATCCCTTTTGTATCATAGAAATATGAGAGAAAAAATTATTAAAAAAATCATATTCAAAGGAAATTACCTCCCCTGTGTTGCTTACAAGTCTAATGTCCTTATTTTTAATTTCCTCTTAATTCTATCTTGTGTCAAATTTTTTGTCCCTACATTATAAGATAAAGCTAAGACTGAAAAGAAAATAAATTGCTCTACTTATGAAAAGGCTCGATGATACTCTTAGCCTTCCTTGGTTCCATTTATAACAGTTAATGCATTTCATGATACAATCTCATTATGACACCTGTCCGGGTTATTATACCAAAATAACAATTACAACATACTAGCAATGTACAGCTAAGCATAATTCTAGAACTTCATGCAATTCAATAATCATTGCTGCTAATATCACTAATCCTCACCATGCCCCCTCAAACTTGAGAGTGTTATTTACACACTCCAAGTTTGTTATGCAAAAACTGATATCTGGTATGACTTAGCGATTTAGTGAGGCAATCAACAATCTGGTTTTCTGATGGAACACGCCTAACACAGCCTTTTTTTTCCAATACTTGGTCACGTACAAAATGAGCAGCAATCTCAATGTGTTTCGACCGTACATGATATACCAGATTTGAAGCCAGTGAATTTGTGCTCTGATTGTCACACCATGCCACAGCAGTTTGGGAGGATTAGAAGCCAAGTTCATTAAGAAGTGACTGCACCCAGGCAATATCAGCAGCCAAATCAGCTAATGAGCGATACTTCGATTCTGTGTTTAACCTGGACACTACACGTTGCTTCGTTGATGACCAGGATATCAAGGTATCTCCCAAGTATACACAAAAACCTCCCATAGATCTTCTATCATCAGGACAACATGCCCAATCGACATCTGAATAACCTGTCTGCTTCAAGAACTCTGACGGTTTAATGTGCAAAGCAAATTGAGTCATGCCTTCAAGATATCTTAGCAGTCTCTTTGCAGCTTGCCAGTGAGTTGAAGTAGGCTTACTCAGTAATTGACCTAACTTATTAACTGCAAAGCATATAACAAGGCGTGTATTTGTCAGATATTGTAATGCACCGATCAAGCTTCTATAAATCTGGGGGTCAGGCAAAGTTCCTCCTTCATCAGTTATCAGTAGCTTTCCTACTGCTATAGGAGTAGGATTCAGAACTGCTAGCCATATTAAATTTTTAGAGCAAATCACTTATATATTTTCCTTGCTTCTGATATAGTCCAGTCACATCCCTTACTGCTTCAAAGCCCAGAAAATAATGAAGAGAGCCCATGTCTTTGGGTGAAAACTTACTGTTAAGCCTTGTGAGTGAACTCACTTAAACTTCTTGGGTTGCTTCCAGTGACAAGAATGTCATCAACATATATGAGTATCCATATTATCTAGCTTTGAGTTTTCAGAACAAACAATGAACTATCTCCTTTACTGTTCTTAAAACCCCAACTCAGCAATGTGTTTCTTAATTGATCAAACCATGCCCTAGGGGCATGCTTCAAACCATAAATGGCCTTCTTAAGTCTGCATACATTACTTGGTTTTGTTTTATTTTTGAACCCTTCAAGATGATTCATAAACAGAGACTCTTCTAACAAGCCATTAAGAAAGGCATTGTTAATGTCTAATTGTTTAATTTCCTAATTCATAGAAACTGCTATGGAGAGTACAATACGTATGGCAGCTACCTTTTCTACTGGGATAAAAGTTTCAGAGAAGCTTGAACCAGGGTCTTGTTAGAATCCCTTTGCAACCAGTCTTGCTTTATACTTAAAAATTGAGCCATCAGAGTTAGATTGTATTCTGAATACCCACTTGCTATCGATATGATGTTGTTGTTCTGTACAAGGAACTAAATCCCATGTATGATTTTTCACCACGGCATTATATTCTTCTGCCGTTGCTTTCCTCGATTATGGTGAGATAAGAGCTTATTGAACACTTCTGGGTTCTGCAACTGAAACACTAAAAATGCCAACAAAAGGCCGTAATGGCTTAAATATGCCATCTTTACTACGAGTCGCCATACGGTGAATGTTTCTGGGCTCAACAGAACAACTTTGCTTTTAAGGTGGATCTGTAACTTGTTCGTGCACAACTGGAGCTCGTTCCTACACATCTGCAAGTTACAAAACATCAGTAGAATTATTTTCTCATGTAGCCAAAGTAGTTAATAGTGGGTCCAGTGTTAAAATGTGGTAGAGTAGGAAAAAATGAGTTTGCTACAATCGTTGTTGGAGTGATTTCTTCTATACTAAGAAAACCTTTAAAGAAAGGAAAAGTATGTTTATCAAACACCACATGTCTTGAGATGAAGATTTTGCCACTTGAGCTCAAACACTTGTAACCTTTATGGGAACCATTGTGCTCCAAGAAAACACACCTCTGAGTATGATAATACAACTCATGTTGGTTGTAAGGCCTTGAGCATGGGTAGCAAGCACAACCAAACTCCCTTAAACTTGAGTAATCTGGTTTAGTGCCAAAAAGCATGTAAAATGGACTCTCTCCCTTGAAAACTGATGTAGGCAGCCTGTTTATTAAATAACTAACAACTTGAAATGATTCTACCTAATAGTGCAGCGGCAGAGAAGCTTGAGCTGTCATTGTAAGTCCTAGCTCTACAATATGTTTGTGTTTTCTTTCTGCTATCCCATTTTGGGAGGATGTATACGGGCATCAATATCTAAAAAGGACACTAGAATCTTTGACAGCTTTCGGGAAGGATCAAAACTTTCCTCACTAATCACTCTGAACCATTTTGATTTTTCTTTCAAAGAGAGTTTCAACAGCGTTTTTAAAATGTATAGAAGTCTTCACAGCCTCATCTTTCGTTTTGAGTGGATAAAGCCACGTGTATCTATTATAATCGTCAATAAAATGTTTGTAATATTTGTATCCACTAGTTAAAAGTACAGGGGAAGGACTCCATAGGTCTGAGTGAATTAAATCTAGTGGATTACTTGCATATAAGCTTGATAGTTTGAAAGGTATATTACAGTTAAGCATAATTTTAAATTAAAGTATGAGAGGAGGGGTGTCCAAGTCTCTTATGCCATAGGTCCTTTGTTACAAAAAAAGCTACTGCAGATTTGTTGTCTTCGTGCTTCAGGTTTGTGTCACTGATATGGAGCATTTGGTACAACCTTTGTAGTATGACCTATCCTAAATTCTTGTCCTTTACCACACACCCAGATGAATCAAAGATAACATAAACATTATTATCCTTGGTTTGCTAAGAGATGCTAAGTAAATTTTTGGCGATTTTAGGTGCATACTGAATATTGTTCACATAAAAAAGAATGAGATGAGTTTGTAAGGACAGAATTACCACATTCCAGTATATCAATATGTTCACCATTGCCAACAAAGAAATTCTACTTACTAGTAGAGCCAGTAGGGTGATCGATCTTGCTAGCATCATTAGTGATATGCTGACTAGCCCCGCTATCAAATTACCAAGCAAGATCAGTAACAACAGCCGGTGAAGCAAGATATGCCCCATATTGCTGATTAGTTTTAGCTGAATACTCTTGAGGACCTGTGTAGTTGCGATAAAAATGGTAGAAGCAGTGAGCAACTATATGGCCGACTCTACTGCAGACTTGGCATGTAGGTTTACCATTGGTACATCTTCCACCACGAGAGTATTGACCTCCACGAGAAAAATTTCAGCCTCCACGAGAGTTAGAATTGTCCTAGTTTCCACGTCCACCAGTGCCTCGATTATCAGAATTAACAAGGTTGGCAGTAGAATGTGAAATGGTGAGGTTGTTGAATGAAGTTAACTGCACAAGTCGATTCTCAAAAGTCAGTAGCGCTGCCTGCAACTCAATCCAAGTTAGATTAGACTTATCAAGAAACTAAACAACAATGGGGTTATTGTCAGAGTCCAATCCTGCTAAGGTCTGTGTAATCATATCATCATTACTTATAGGAGAGCCAGCTAAAGACAGATTGTCAGCTAATTGTTTCATTTTAGTCAAATAGTCATCCACCTTCATAGCCCCTTTACAGGTGCATTGAAGTTCGCTCTTGAACATAGTTATTTGTGATCTTGTTTGTGCACCTGAGAGCTCCTCAACAGCTGTCCAAAATTGATAAGAGGTAGGACAATGCATAATTTGAGATGCAATCTCACCAGTCATGGTGCTTAAGAGTCAACCAAGTAAAAGTTAATCAGCAAATAATTATTCATCATATTATGGATTAGGTCGAGTGCCTGTACTATCAGTGATAAGAGTAGGAGGACTAGGCTTAGCAAAAAGTTGATTTGGTCCAACTAGATAGAACTCGAGGAGCCTGAAGCAGAGAAACCAAACTTTGGAAAAAGTGGAACTGAAGTAAGTGATAAAGGGTCAGAATTTTGGGCAGCAGAAGTAGCCTCAGAGGAAGAAGAAGATGAGCCTGCCATGGCTACGAGCCAAAAAACTCTGATACCATGTTAAAGCTAAGACTGAAAAGAAAATAAATTACTCTGCTTATGAAAAGGCTCGATGGTACTCTCAAGCCTTCCGTGGTTCTATTTATAACAGTTAATGAACACTTGTCCTGGTTGTTATACCAAAATAACAGTTACAACATACTAGCAATGTATAGCTAAGCATGATTTTAGGACTTCATGCAATTCAATAATCATGGCTGCTAATATCACTAATCCTTAACATTATATATTGCATTAGCTTCCTCAATTTTTAATCAGCTTGTGCTCTGAAGGTGATTGTAGGAATTTACAAGTGTTGTAACTCAAGTTTGCTACTGTTTGTGTACATTGTTTTAAAATTTTAAATTATTTGTTTTTTAGTTAGCTTATGCAATTGATAGTGAAAAACATTTTCAAGTTGTCATGGGCCAAAAATATGGCTTATACCTATTCACTCCTTTGAATATAATAATCAACATATACAAAATGTTTAATTAGCATTGGAAAAAAAATTCAGTTTAGATCCTCTCATATTTTGGTAGGAACATGAGGTCGTCTTTAATCATAGTGGATTGTTGAATGAAAATTTAATTGTCTAAATTTATATTAAAGTAATATAATTTATCTATAAATTTAGACTATTAAATCACGATCTAACATTTTATCATAATTAAACATAACGTCATGTTCCCATCACAACATGTAGGGATTCAAATTGAAAAAAAAATTACTATCTAAATTAGCATTGGAAAATAATAATCTAAATTCATATTTTGGTAAAAATATGAGGTCATGTTTAATTATTGTGGATTATTGGATAAAGATTTAATTGTCAAAATTTATATTAAATTACTATAATCTATATGTAAACTTAGACTATTAAATCACTATCCAACGGTTTATCATAATTATATATAATGTCATATTCCCACCATAACAAGTAGTGATCTAGATTGAAAAAAAATTACTATCTAACAAAAAGAACTAAGGAAATACAAATGTATAACTTCCCTGAGATATACTCAAAGCTTAAAAAGACGATAAGCAAAATAATAAAAAAAATTAATGTTTCAGTCAATTATTACTTTTCTTATTTTTTCAATTAACAAAAAAAATCATATAAATCTTATCACTTAATAAATCTCACTTATTTAAAAAAAAAATTGTTTCTAGGTCTATCTCTATTTAAAATTTATTATGGTAATTTAAAGAAAAATGTAAATGTGGATTGTAAAAATAAAATGTGTATTGATTTCTTTAATTTAAAAAATTAAATAAATTCTATTACCTATGTTCTGATGTGGCTTGTAAAAACTATTCAACATTAGATACTTGTCTCAGCATTAGTTAGAAAAATGCTTGAACGCCATAATTAATTTGTTTATCGGACAACAGTAATATTGATTAAAATAAGAAATATGAATAGAAGACGGAAAAGGATCCCCTTCTGTTAATGTTTTATAGCAGGAACTACTGTGATTTAATTTGAGCAGTTGGTTAAATTGAATGTCACATTGGTTCTTTCTCAGTGTCTCCTTTTTTGCATTATTAAACTAGTGCACTAGAATTGTATTTACTCGCAACAAACTCATGACTGGGAATGTGTAACATTATTAAATTGTTACAAATGGATTTAATGGTATCGTATAATTATATTAATGCTGCATAATTCTAGACATTTATGAAATATTAGATGAGCTTGTATTTTCCTAAAAGTGTTGTATAAAATTCTTGAATATTTTAAGAAGGAAAACAAGAATGCATATACCCCTCATTTGATCTCAATTGACCCAATTCATTATAACAATCCAAAACTGAATCAAATAGAAAAATTGAAACATGTATTTTTAAGCTTTTCATGGACGTCTAATCATGAGCGACTTTAGAATTAAAAAGTACACAACCTAATTTAGAGACAAGGAACACGAACTAAGAAGCTGTTGTTAAGAGAAATTTCCTGATTTGGATAAGAACAAGTTCATGCACATGATACTGCTAGATGTTTGGTTCATTAGGGAGTTTTTTCTAAGATGATGGGAAAAGAAGCTGTAATCATTGATGATTGCTTATGTATCAAATCTTAAACTAGTATTGAGTAGTTGAAAACCAAATTTCATTTTGTATCTTGAAAGCATTATATAGGTTTGTACCTACCAAATAAGATGGAAGAATATATTAAAATTATTTTGGGCATGCCTGCAACTATCCTGGAGTGTCTGTAAATAATTGAGGGAGAAGATACAATCAGTCAAGAAATAAGTACACTATAATTAAACAAAGAAGGAACAATTCTCTTTCATGTTCTGAACCTCAGTAGTGAGAAAAGCTCTACTCTAAATAGAGGAACCCCGAACCCCCCACCCGCGCATACGTGACTCTGCAACTCCCGCGTCAACCTCAGCACCATCATTCTTTCCCCCACGCCACCTCATTCGCTCGTCTGAAAGCTAACTTTTAAGCTCCCCGGTATTGATTAACCACTTATCGCTACATCGTTCCAACCACTTTTCATCATTTCCCTCTGGCACCTCTTCCTTTAGAACTTGAGGTGCAACTGAAGACTCACCTCTAGTGTAACCACGTTATGCACTAGACTGATCTTTTCTTTGATCTTGAACGTGTCTTTCTATTCTTTCTAATCGCTTTTCTACTCTTGGCTTTTTATGTTGGTTTCAGTTGGATCAAGTTTATACAGCTTTGTTCTTCAGTGTGTAATCATCTCCTCAAAATGACTAATTGATAGAGAAACTTAGTGAGAGGCTATGAATGGTCGGAAAGCAGTCTCTCTGGACCTGACCCTTCTGAAACTTCTATGGACTTCTATTCAGACGTGGAATCATTGGATCCTGAGATATGGCCCATATTTCAGATTTTGCAAGAACAGGATCAAGTAATCAGAGAACTACAGGAGAACATGTTTACTTGGCATTTTAATCGATGAAAACGTTGTCCCTCTACACAAAATGGAACATACTCTGCAAGGAGCCTGCCACTTGTAGGGAGGCTTCAGAGTGATAGGAAGAGATAAAAGCATCTACATGATAGAGTTCCAGAACCATGAGGATAAGAGGTTCATCTTAGAGAATGGCCCCTGGTCCGTGATGAATAAACTGCTTATAATGGAGAGGTGGCATCCCAATGTGCTACTTCAAGAAATCACAGTTTATCAAGTCACAATAGGGGTGCAGTTTTGAGGGTTGCCAATCGAATATCATACTGACGAAGTCGTGAAACTCCTCAGACACTTGGTAGGCGAACCAGAAGACTATGAAGGAGGTTTCCTCCTTTCTAGCAACCTACAATTCATACGAGTGCAATGCCTTATGGATCAGAACTTACACTCCACATGGCAGTTCGAGTAAGGCTTAACAGCGGGAGGAAAATATGGATTGAATGTTGATATGAAAGAGTATTCAGACGCTGCAAACAGTGTGGATGCATAGGTCATCTGGCAAGGGACAGCGATTAGACTCCGGAACAAACTCTCAAAGCACATGAGGCGTTGAGGCTCAGCATAAAGAATAAACTAGACGTGGACTTTGTTCACGATTTGAGAATCCCCCTGGTACACAATCATTCCATTACTTTCAAACAAAAAAGATCATTTAGAAGCACAACAAAGGTGATATGGCAAGAGCCAAGGGAAGGAGACCATTACTTTGTGCATGGCAGAGATATTGAAGATGAAGGCGACAGTAGTGAAGGCCCTAGTCAACCCAGGAACATTATCAGCACAAACAGTGATTCGCTATCATCGAATTCATCCAATGAATCCGATCCCTTTGAGCCTTCCTCCCCAAGAGTTAGACACGAACCTTAACTAACAAGATCAAGAACATTTGGAACCTCATCTCATGGATTATCAATATCATGAGCAACCTGAGGGAAACCGTCTTAGCAATAATAACCTTAACCATCAAGCGAAATAGGCTTCAGTGGGATTACATGTGAACCAAGAGGGGGAAAATCAAAGTTTTTTTATGCCAACACTAACTTCCTATGGCAACATAAATTGTAGGGAATGCACCCGATGGAAATGAAATCGATGGATCCTCACCATCCTCCATCTCATATGGAATCCAATGTTGTGAAGGTGGCCAACCTGTTCGCAATGCCCACCGGTGCGCAGAGTCAACCCCCACTGGATCTTGCACCAGACGAACCCTCCATGCAAGCCTGTATTGAAATGGAGACTCTTAAATTTGACTCGTTGGACTCGGCAACACTACTCTAGACTTCTTTGTCACCCCTGGACACGTCTTTTTCCCCAAATTCGCTCTACTCCATGACTCTACCTTCTCATGTTACCTAACAGATTTTCCAATCCATCTGTTTTTGCAAGATGAGCCTATGCCCAACAGTTGCACCCTTTCGGTAGACCTCAAAGACTATTAAAATGAAGAAGCCTTATCGTTGACTTTATATAACTGATGGAGGTTGATATGCAATAGTTATTGAAGCATACTGGAAGAATTTTCTCCGATCAACATTGGATTAATTACAAAGCTTCCCAGAAACAATCAGATAGAATGGCAAATATGACCATGTAATTTGCCAGCGACAGTTGGGTGGATGTGGAAAGACCCATTCTTCGTCTTCTTGCTAGACAATACAGAAAAAATTCAATGGGAACCCATGAACAGTTTCTTCAGCTATCATCTCTGTAGTTCCTAGACGTTAAAGTCATTACTCTGAGCTGAAAGAAATTGCCTTGCACTTTTCTGAGACAACAGACGCACACTAGCTACTGCAAGCATAACCTTTAACAGCAACCGAGCTTCAAGAAGGAAAAACATCTCTATCCTAATATTAAAAAATATAACCCCGCAATATCGGAAGAACAGGAATTGACCTTAATCAGAAAAATTCTATATTAGGAAGAAGAAAATGACCTCGTGGCTCGAAGAGAAATCACAGCTACTTCCTTTCAAGACTCCAATTGTTGATCTCCCTGACAGCACTATTGTATGGGCACGGGAAGTTGCCCTCACAAAGCTTTCCCAAGCGCTATGAATTGCATAAATTAGAACTACTGGGTTTCAAGAAAACAACCACAGTTCGTAGAATAAAAAACCTCCTTTGTAAATATCGTCTTCCGTTTTTATTTTTATCTAAATCTTTCTTCCCTGTAAAAGATGTCAGTAATAGACTATCTTATTTTGGGTACTCCTATGTTTGTGGGATTGATCCTATTAAGATAAGTGGAGGTAATATACTAGCTTGGAATGAAGATACCCCCTACCATGTTTTGTATTGCACCCCAAACTGGATCCATATAGCTTCTGAAATTAAGAACCAAAAAATTTACTTAAGTTTAACAGCAAGAAAGGCACAGCCTATGGTCGCGGATTCACAGCGTTACTAAAATATGGACGCCTCTCGACCTTTGATTGGTGATTTCAATCAGATAGACCTAGACTTAGACAAGATAAGTAATTGTACCACCATATGCTTTTAAAGATCTCATAGACTGCTGCCAACTAATTGATTTGATTCTTAAAGGCAAATGGTACACTTAGACTGATAACAAGAAGGGGGAAGAATTGATTTGGGCCACACTGGATAAAGCGTTTTGTGATGACAAATGGCTTGACCTTTTCCCTGACACGATGCTTTCTACTCTTCCTTTATTTACATTGGACCACTCCCGGTCTTCCTTAATCTTACATCTATTAATTCAAGCAAGCCAAGGCTTAAGCGTTTTGAAAACTTCTGGATAAGGTATCAGGAAGCTAGTTCCTTCTTGAACAACACATGGCAAGCTAAGTTCCAGGGCCCAGTTTCAAACTTATTTGCAAATTATCTACTTCCTTGAATTCTCTTTGGAATTGGAATTTACAATCTATTGGAAACCTCACAAGGAAACCAAAATGCGTTGAAGTGGACTTACAACACCTTTAAAGTAACATCTCAGACGGCAAAGCATCTCAAGATGAAAGCTTAGTTAGAAAAGAGCTTGAATTCCTCTATAATTGTGAAAAAATGATATGAGCACAAAGTGCAAAGCAATCATGGATGGTCTTGGGTGATCGAAACATGAAATATTTCCACATATAGCCTCCAAGAAAAAAGGGTTTCAAAGTCATTAAAAGACTCAAAAACGATTCAATAGGGTAGGAGGAAAACCCTGCTCACATAAGAAGCATTGTGTGGACCCACTTTGAACATCACTTAACAACATTGAGAATGCAGGAGAGGTCAATGAAATTCTCTCCCAATTCAATCCTCTCGATATTCCAACACTATCTAAAGCCTATAGAAGCATCCTTCAACTTCACATTACAGAGAATGAGGTCAGAAAGGCGGTCTTTAGTTTAAATTTTGATAGCGCACCTGGACTTGACAACATGAATGGTAAGTTCTTCCAATACTATTGGGGTATTATTAAAGAAGATATCACCCTAATTGTATCCCTTTGTGTTAATACTAGACATATGTTATACAACTTTAACAAATCCCTCATTGTCCTCATCCCAAAAACTCATTACTCGTAGTCTATTATTGACTCCAGGCCTATCAGCCTCTGTAATTTAGTATATAAAATCATATCCAAATTCATTTGCAATAGATTAAAACATTTCATTGACAACTATGTTGCTCCTAATCAAAGTGCCTTTCTCAAAGGTAGCCTCATCACAGATAATGTTTTTTCGACAGGTGAACTCCTTAACACCATCAGGAAGAAGTAAAAAGCAAAAAGTTTCACTAGTGCTCCCAAACTGGATATTTCTAAACCCTTTGATAACCTATCCTGACCCTTCATTGAAGCTATCTTCCACAAAAGGAACTTCTCAGCCAATTAGATCAAGCTAATAATGCAATGTATCATGACCGTCTTATATCAAGTGTTAGTAAACAAAGTTAAATCCTTAAATGTAACTCCTAAGTGAGAGATTTGACAAGGTGACCCTATTTTGTTATACATTTACATTCTTCAATTAAATATCCTCTCGGTATTAATCCTTAGGGAAGAAACTTGAGGAATTTGGAAATGAATCAAGATTGCTAAGAATTCTACCTCAATTTCTCACTTGATGTATGAGGACGACACTATTTTATTTTAAAACCAGTAGTGATTCTTGTTCGATGGTTAAAGAGACTCTGGATGACTTTAGCATCCTTTCTGGTCTAAAGGTTAATATGAAGAAATTCATCATAGTTTTCATTCTTAACACATTGTTCAAAAAAATTCCTAGCAAGTTCCTTAGGTGTGAAATATGTAGAAAGTATAGGTTGCTACCTTAGCCAAAATGTAGATCCTCAAATAAAAAACAACTCATATCCATCAATCCTTGGTTAGAATTATTGAATAGGGATTACAAATTTAAAAGGCTAACCTCCTTTCCTAGGCAGGTAAACTCACCTAAATTAGATCTGTCCTATAATCAAGTATAGTTTATTAGCTTTCCTGTATTCAACTTCTTAAGAAATATTGTTTAATAATTGAATCAAAGATGGCCAATTTTTTCTGGGGCTATCAAATGAATAAACCCATAATGCATCTTCTAAATTGGAATGCTATTAGCAAGCTTGTCAAGTTAGAGGGATTGGGTATCAAAAGTATTCATCACTTCAACCAAGCCCTCTTAGCTAAACAAATCTAAAGGATTATTCAAGCTGAGAATGGGTTTCTCATCAACAAAACTCTTGCGAAGAAATTTGTTGATCATGAAAAAGGACTTATCCTAAAAAAGAGTCATTCATCCTAGATGTGGAAGAGGATCTTAAAAGCAAAACATATAATTACATCCAACTTAAAGTGTAACGTAGGCGATGGTTTGACAATACTAATCAATAACTGCCACTGGTGGTTGACTAAAGAGGGTGTCAAAGTTTCTAACCTTTTAAAGGAAGATAAGACTGACTGGGACATTGATAAGGTGCAATGATTCCACCTTATAGATTCACTTTAGAATATCCTCTCCACCCCTTTTTTTATAACAGGAGCCTCATATCAGCATTTTTGGGTGGGCAACAACAAAAGTGTTTATAGTGTTAAAGATGGATATAAGGACCTATATGAAATACCACCCACAATGGATCCTTCACAAAGTGGAAAGAACTATGGAATGTCAAGCTTCTATATAGAATAGTTCACTTTCCGTAGAAAGTGATCAGCAAAGCTATATGCACCAATGACAATCTTAATACTTACCACCTCCAATCTCAAATTATTTGTTATCTATGCATGGATGAACCAGAGTCTTTGAATCACCTTTTCATTAAATGTCATTTCGCAAAAACACTTTGGTTCACTTTTCTACTAGCATTAAGAACAAATAAATTTGAAAGTCAGGACATCATTGACTAGCTACAAAAATGGTTTCCAATAGGTAATGGTAACTTGGAAAAGCTTCGCTATCATACAAATTTTATCCTAACCCCTATATATGCCATTTGGAACATAAGGAACAAAGTAGCTCACGGTAAATTTTCTCCCAATCTACTCTCAGCCTTGAACGAAATCAAACATTTAGTTGCAATGGCAGACGTAGCTTGGAAGGACTCTATTCCAATTGCTTAAGCCAAAACTATCACCTCTCCTGCCCCAAAGGAATAGGAGTCCATAATCACTTCAATTGGACCACTCTAATTTTTCGCAAGAAATACAAACATAAGAGACCCCCTCTCATTGTCCTGGTAACTACTTTCTTGAATATTCTTTATGTTAGGGACTGGATATGGAAATTCTACCACATTAAGGACAAGACGACATGCCTAGGAATAGCTTGCAGGAAGGTGTTGTTTTGGCTAAGAACTGAATATCAACATCTCCAAGTCGCAAGCAGGGATGTCCTTTTGCTGTTCATGAAAGATGAGGATTTCAAAGCTTACATTAACCTTACTATCAGAACTGGAACAAAGACATTATAAAGCTAAAATCGAATTTCAAAGAGGTCTTCAAAGCAGTCTTGACTTCAGAGGACAGAACGGAATGGTGGCAGCACTTTAGGAACATTGAACTCTCCTTAATCTCTCATAATGTTCTTTGCTAATTATCCTGGTTCTTCATTCCAAAAAAAAAAAAAAAAAGTAAACAAAGAAGGAGACAATGAAGAAGAAAATCCAATCAGTCAAAATAAGAGACATTGGCAAAAAAAAGACCAAACGAAATTGATGGGCACATCTAATCAAATTAGCAGTGCAAATCAAACCACATGCTCTGCTATAAAAGGTGATCTTTGTCTATGGAAACTTGGTGCATCTGAAGTACGCTCTCCAATAAAGAATAAATGCAAACCAAAAATTAAGATACCGTCTAATGACAGAACAAAATATACGTGGCCAAGAAGTGATAGGCTATATTCAGCTTGCGCATGTCTAACGTATTTAAATCTTTCTCTTCCTACCACAAGCTGCCAATTGTCCCAAAAAAATACCGACATGTTGGAACTTTTAGTGTGATTGTACCGCACATACGGAGAGTTTGACACTTGTACTTTGCTTCATTAAATGTCCTCGGTTGAACAATTTCAATAGATTATATAAATACACATTATTTTAATTCTTAGAAAACATTACAACATCAATCATCTTTTTTAATACTTTTACATTTTAATATTTAAAACTTTAATTTTACTTTAATTTTATCATTCAAGTAGTATTGAAATGAAAGAGTAGTATTTTTTTTTTTGGCCCAAGAATAGCATGAGGTGTTTGAAAAATTAAATATTTTATAAAACTGAAACAAAATCTAAGTTTCCAAAGCTAAAATAATTTAAAAAGTTTTAAATAACGCAGTAGTAATTAATTTTTTGAAAATATTCTTTACTTATAAGCAAAACTTGTTGATACATAAACATTTCTTTTGGCACACAAGAAAAAGAAAAAAAGGACACCAGTTACTACCACCAAGATCATACAGGATAAAAACTGTCTAGTCATTGATTTTAAAACTGAACAATGATTTTCAGGACTAAAAACATTGCGAAATCTTCGGAAAATGATAATCACGGGCAAAAAATACTTCTGCCATCTCGGTGAACATTAAAGCCAGCACTATATTATTAGTTCTGCGATTTTGGTAACCAGTATAGACTGCCCTGCAACACAAGCTTGCCAACGCTTACACAAATTTCAGAATAGAAATAAGCGAGTCTCAAAAGTAAGTAAAGCTAACATTAACATATCCAATTTACATAACTACAATGCTGAAGTAGAAATTGCATTGTAGAAATTGCATTGCTTTAGCGGAAACCATAATCAACTACTACACGACCACGCTTACTGTCTATTCACTTCCCTATTTGATGTACTGAGAGAGCCACCTGAACCCTTCACCATAGCCCATCTTGCGGACAATACTGCACATGAACACCTCCAAAGGACGGACATTGGAGTCGGCCAAGTTGACCTTGCCCTTGCCTGTAGTGAAGTTTGTGAGCCCCATATGATAACGCAGCTCATCCTCTGAGGCTGCATAAGGTATGTCAATCTTGTTCCCCAAGATAAGGAAAGGTACATTTGCTAAGGACTCATCAGAAAGAAGCGCATCTAGCTCCCTTTTCGATTCGGCAAATCTTTCCTTATCAAATGCGTCTACCAGGTAGACCACAGCATCAACCTACATGATAGAAAATTCACAAATGGCGCGTAAGTCCCATGATAGGAAACTATCATTGTACAGACATAGGCATCAAAGGAGGTCCTAAGCTCTTGAGAGCAAGATATAAGCAGCCAGCAAGCTAAGCTTAGAGATCGATAATATAGACAAGCATAAATACTAAGCAAACAATTAATATCTGACGACTAACATAATCACCTGAAGCTGACGAAGCCACATATTTCTTAATAAGATTAGTTACCATTTACTAATAATTCATCTGTGGATAACCAAACTAAAGCAGATTGATTATCTCAAAATAATGAAGCATCAGCAGATACAAGAGATGTCGGAATTTCTATATGCTCAACATAAAAATATTGCTAGGTGAGGTGAAAAAAACGTTTTCCCTTGACAAGGCTATGTGCAAAGATAAGTCTTACAAAAGTTTCTCCACCTTCAAGTTTTAATCAGACGGAGTTGAAACTAATATAAGAGCTGTCTGGTACACTAGCGTTGAACTATTCTAAATATCTTGGCTTCGATGCTTAAATAAAAGATACCATGATAATTAAGATTCTCATGTTTAATGTGACAAAAGTCGAAAATTAAGCATGATCATCATATTTTCTGGCTGGTATGACGTATGACATATGACATGCCAGTAAAATAGAGGCATATACCTCCCTGCATCTTGAATACCTGTATACCAGATATAGATAGATCAGATTATGAATGAATATGATGGTGTACGCCTCACCTCCATAATTTCAACGGTTGTCCACGTCTCCTCTTTTATTGTGAAATAAAGTCAAAATAACTATGCTAGCTGCTCGCTCAATAATTATGAGATAACAGACACCAAAGATCAATAGCAGGTTCCCAAGCGTGGAATCCTCATCAAGGCTTAAATGGAAAGCAAAATTTCCCATTTTCTTTAAATTATAAAGGACACCCAAGACAAGCGCGCACCAAATTCAATGCGAAAGACCATATATTCTAGAAACAATAACCAGACACGCTCAGCTCAACAAGTCTAAGCAAACAATACCACAAACATATTTGCTATTCCCAACATGGCCAATCTTAGGTTAATCCGACAAACGCATCCAGCACCAATAGGTGTTAAACAGGCAGGACAGAGCAACGTTTTCAGATTATGGATTGGACACCATTAGCCATAAAAACAATAAGCATTAAGGATGAAATAAAAAAGAAAAGAAATAAAGTTTGATAGCATATTTTGAACTAACAATTTAGTTACTTCCTGAAACTTTGAATTAGCATTTGCGTTTACTGTATCACGGCAAAACAAAAGACTAAAAGAGTTAATAAGAAATACACCTGGGCGTAATAGTCTCTCCAGACTCTGCGAGCAATTTGGTGACCACCCAAATCAAAGGCCTTGAATTTTATCTTTCCAATACTCAGCTCCTCTGAAGTCGGATATTGAGTTGGCTGATGCTGAACTAATCTCTGTAAAAATGGGGGAAAAAAACCTAGAAGATCAACCTTAATTCCGATTTCAGAACGAGTATATAAAAAGTTTTTTTAAAAAAGGATCAAAGTCTCATATAGGCCGGTGAAAGTGCCACCAATGAATTACGGTGCTTAGTCGGGGGTAAAATCTAAGTAACATAGAGGAAGTTCGAAACGAGAAAACCCATAAACCGACAATGATTGCACAATAAAATACAACCTCATCTTTAAGCATGTGAAGCAAGGTAGTCTTTCCAGCATTATCGAGCCCTAAAAATAAGATCTTCGCCTCCTTTTGCCAGAGACCGAGAGATGCAAGAATTCCGTAGAACCAATCGACAATAAACATTTTATATTTCTCGGGAAGGTTCCAAATTCGCTGTTTCACCCCAAAATATGTGAAATGTTCTCACCGTAATTACTCAATCGGAGGCCACAACAGCACCGATGAGCTCACCGAAAATTCCAACCACCGAAGCTAAAAGAGGGAATTGAGAGAGATCTAATTGACGAAGGAAAGAAGAATCAACAGATAGACCGAAAAAACGAAAAGCCAAAATGAAATTCCTTTGGGGTTTATTTCTGAGAGATGGTTTCTGAAATATGTATATATATTCGTGGTATGTAATGCAAACGCCAACACCCGACTGACTGATTACCGGTGTGGCCAGTGGAGCAGACTGACCAAGATGAAATGACTAAAATGCGCCGATTTGCGTACGTGGGCAAGTTGGGGACCGAGTTAGTTGACCGGAATAGCCGGTTATTAGGCACAAATTCCATATGTGCGCATTTGATTGGTGGGTACGCGTCATAAGTGCGTTATAGCCATTAATGAAGGCAGAAGAAGCTAGAGGCGGTATCGTTCATTAGGCGACGCTTACGTGCAAGAAGAACCACGAATCAAACTAAATAACATATTACAAGTAAGGAATTGGGAACAGAAACGGCGCCGTCTTGCAATTTCTTCTTTACATCTCGCTTACGAGTCACGATCACTTGAGATAACCTTGGGTAACATTAACTGCGTTTGACTGTAGAGTCTCATGCAAATAGCTTATTTATACAGTTTGAAAGAAAGTACTTTATGCAAAAAGATGCTATGATATTTTTCAAAGAATAGGTATGGATGAGAGAACAAGAAAGGAAGAAAGAAATCGGGGGTAAACCATCTTTCCAGTCATAATCGTCAGGGAAAAAGGTGAAATACGATTCTTTCAATTTCTTTGAGGTTTTGACTTTTGAGTATCTGCTCGCTTGTCCCACTCTATATGATTCAGTAATACAAAGGAAATTGTGCAAACAGAAAAATGAAAAAACAAAGCCCTTATGATACAGATTTTAACCCAGTAGTCTGATTGCACTTCTTTTTCAACAAATAATCCAATCGATATCACCAAGGAAATGGAGCAACGAAATCCCATCTGATATATCTGCAGACACAGTGCAAAAGATGAAAAAAGAATCTGAGTATCTCTACTTGATGTATTGGGAGAGCCACTTGAAGCCATCTCCATATCCCATCTTGCGGACAATGCTGCACATGAACACTTCAAGAGGCCGAAGATTGGACTCTGTAAGACTGACGTTTCCCTTGCCTGTGGTGAAATTGGTCAGCCCCAGGTGGTACCTTAGCTCATCTTCTGAAGCTGCATATGGGATGTCAATCTTGTTGCCAAGCACGAGAAATGGAACATTTGCTAAGGCTTCATCTGAAAGCAAGGCATCGAACTCCTTCTTTGATTCTGCAAATCTCTCTTTGTCATAGGCATCAACTAGGTAAACAACAGCATCGACCTGGAAAGGATTTCAATTGTGTGTGTGAAATCCAGAACAACGTCTAGTTTCTAAGAAGTACTGGGTCATCTCAGTTTAATCAGTTTCTTCCAAACAGCAGGTACATTAAATACAGGAGTAATAAGGTAAAAATATAGTTGCTAAAGTAATCACCAACCTCTGAACAAATGGAATATAAGTTATGTCAGATAAGGGCACAAAAAATTAGTGAGAAAACCTATATTTGAATTGATGAGTGTTGAGACGTGATGCACAGTAACTACTAAGCAACAAATACCAAACTGAATTCGAGCTAGCTTCATAGTATAACTAACTCTCCTCCCAAAAGGTGAAAGTATTTGTCCTTTTTACAACTCATACTTCTTCTAGTTCTTCATTAGGATATATAACTCTCGTTTGAAGTCTAATAATTAGATCTCTGATCTATGCGTCTGTCAATTGTTCCTCCCACTCCGTGTGTTCTTTTAATTATAATTCATCAGAGAAAAATATAGGATATATTTGGAAAGCTACTAGTAAAACACTTCCTGCAAGGTTAAAAGGGGTGCCATCAGCGAAACTTCCAATGTTGATCTTTGCCTCCCATGAATCAGATAAATACAAGGAACTTTATCTGGGATTATGGAGGCATAACATCCCAAATGAGCAGGCACAATTGAAAACCAACCCAGTAGCTAGTTGGGTAATAAAAATAAACGTAAACAAGCTAAATTTGCAGAGAACCAGAAAATTACAATCGTCAATATATATGCTGGGAGATTCAAATGTTTACAGAACAGCACCAATACATCAACAAAAGAACATAGAGAAAAGATGCCAACAAAATATTTTATATGGAAAGTTGGCCCTCCATATAGGAAGTGAAAATTAATGAAAAGCCAACCATGAAGGTGCTAGATTAATCAGTTATAGCCTTCTAGAGGAGGTCAAAACCAATCAGTATATTCTAATATACAGGATCACTGTGTCAGAAAATGATATTATTCACTTAAAGGATCACACTTTTGAACATCTGATTTGCATCATAACCTCCAGAAGAGGGCTTCAATGGAAGATTAACACGTTTCAAAGACCAAGAATCAAATGAGAAATGTTCTGTACCATAAGCTGAAAGCAAATCTGCTCTAAGCCACCGACAAAAACCATTTGAAAAGCATGCGCTATCAATATTTTAGCACTGTAAACGATTACCAAGTAGACTTTATTAAGCAACTGCTTTTTCCCCAACGTAACTACAGATCTATTTGAGCTGATGATAAGCTATCAATCATAGATTAGCAATCACAAATTAATGAAAGAAAGATCAAGACATTCAAACATAATGGAAAATGACCTTTGCATAATAATCTTTCCACACTCGGCGAGCAATTTGATGACCACCCAAATCAAAAGCCTTAAACTTGATCTTGCCAATGCTCAGTTCCTCTGAAGTGGGGTGCTGGGTGGGCTGGTGCTGAACTAATCTCTGAAATGAAACGGCATCAAAATCTTATTGTCCAACTCTCGAAAAGCATAAATAAAAGTTCAAAAAGAAAAAAGACGATCAATTCCGGTTAAGGTACACCAACCTCATCTTTCAGCATGTGAAGGAGGGTGGTCTTTCCGGCATTATCGAGACCCAGAAAGAGAATCTTGGCTTCCTTATGCCATAGACCCAAAGAAGCTAGAATGCCATAGAACCAATCGAAGAGAAACATCTTTTTCCCTGGTGGACTTTGTTTCTTCAGATCCAAACGAAAACGAGAGAGGAAATTGCAGAAAATGTTTGAATCTGAGGGAGAAAGTTGCAGATCGTTTGATGGGGAATGAAAAGGAACCCAGATCCCACCGAGATCCTAGATCATGTGTCTGTCTGTTTTGGCATGCACTAGCCAATTCAGCGTTGGAAGCGCATGTGGAAGGTGGGAACGGAGCTCTACTTCCTTTTCAACTAGACATGGACCTATATGCTGGATAAACAATAAGCTCGTGGCTGGCCTTGTGATTTGCAGATGATCCTGTATGGTTTTATTTATGTTCCTATTCTGCGGAATTATTTATGATTGAATGTACAACAACGACAATTATTGTATTTAATGGTGTCGGAAAGGTAAAACCTACCATAACTACTATGGCTTTATTTTCTTCTTGATCATCTTATTGAGTCCCTTATAATTTTTTAAATTCATTATTTTGTTTCTTGAAATATTATTAATGTCATCACATCTTGGTTCATAATTTAATGTACGCCACTAAATTAATGATTTTAATGTTCTTGCTTGCAAGATACTGATTAACTCAGATTCGACACAAAATTAGAGTAGGTGGGTGAACTACAGAAGAATAGAGTTTTAAAATTTCATTAAATAAGGATTTTTAATTAAGATTTTTCTAATCTAATGTGGATTGAGTGAGTGTACACTAGATGTAAGTAAACATGAGTGCGCCAATATTCTATTGATTTCATATAATTTAATGGGCACTAGTAAGATAAGATAGAAGTACAACACTAAAAATATTTTAATGAATAATGAATAATATTTAAAGTAAAAAAAGAATAAATGACCAAAGTTAAAATGCATCCATATATTTGTTTTATGAAAATAAGAATTTTTTTAAAAAATTTTGATAGCCTTTTCAAATCGTTCTATAAGAAATGTGTGTTTTCTTGTGTATGGGTAGTTAATTTAAATTTAGTTCTAATAAATAATCATCAAAATAAAGTTTTCACTTTTTTTCCCTGGATCACTCAGTACGTTGATTTAATGTAACCTACTTATTCGCTTTTCTTTTCTTCACAACATGAAACACAACGATCTAGGAATAGAGTGAAAAGAAGAGGGGGATAGATATTAATATATCCTAATACTCCTTTTTTTTGTCAGAATAGCATATCCTAATACTTATGTTCAAAGAAAATGTCACTTCAGCAAATGTTTGAGCATTTTTCAGTTTTTAGGTTTTAAACAAATGGAGCTGATTAGTCACTTTTGGAGTTTTTAGAGTTTATTTCAATATGAATATTAAAAAAGAAAAAACCTTATTGTGTTGTATATATTTGTAATGACATGTAAAATTGTATTTGATTGAAAAAATCATCACAAATTATATATTGATTGATACTTTCGTTTAAATTGTTTGATACAAACTATCATAAAATTATCAAAAAAGTATCTTCAATGAAATATATTAATATGAAATTAAAAGAAAAATAAAAGTATTAAAATTCAATAAAAAAAATTTTGGAATATTTTATCTTATAATAAATTCTCTTATATTTTTTAAAAAAATTTTGCTCCAATAAAAGTAAAAAATATGCTACACTAACCTTTCAAATAACAAACAGTAAGTTATAAGTACATTTATTTTTATATTGATTACTTATATAATATAACAAGCATTGATGATACATTTGTCCACTATAAAAAGTAATTTTAAATGTATATTTTAAAACATAATAAATCATATAAAAATAAAATTTAAACAACATATTTAGTGAATTATATTTCAAATAAAAGAAATTAATATTATTTTAAATACTTTTCTTACCGACAAGTCTTTAAAATAATATTAATTTCTCTTATTTGAGTCTTTAAGAACACCTCTAATTTCTGAGGCCAAAGAAAAGAATACCTCTAATTTCACATTACAAAATCAATTTAAAAAATTTTATATAATTCAAAGTTACAAATTTCGCCTCTACTCAGATTCCAAACCCAGATCCTCAGTTCACGAACGATAACCTTAAAGGGCATTATCGTCATCCTGCCGGCAATGAACTTAGGGCTTCCTTATATGGTTCCATAGTATATAATGGGCCACCTGTAATTCCCCCAGTTTCTCTAGTTCCGCAGAAAACCCTAGCCGAGCCAAACCTTCCCTTTCCCTTTGCTCTAGGGTTTGTCTATTAGCTCTTCCGCACATTCTTCCTGTTCTCAATTGTGTTTGTCACTGTTTAATTTTAATTTTTCCTTTGTGTTGTTCACAGAGATGGCGAAGTCGAAGAACCACACAGCTCACAACCAGTCCTACAAGGCCCACAAAAATGGCATCAAGAAGCCTAGGAAGCACCGCCACACTTCAACCAAAGGGGTATTCTTATTTCCTATTACTCAATGTTCTGTGTTGATTATCTGTTTTTGGTTGCTGATTAAGTAATTTATTTTTGTCATTGGAAATTCTCGTAGATGGATCCCAAGTTCCTGAGGAACCAGAGGTACGCGAGGAAGCACAACAAGAAGAGTGGTGAAGCAGCCACGGAGGAAGAGTAAAGGGTGCACTTTGAAATGGAGCTATTAGGAATTTATGGGATACCCTGGATTTCTTATTGGGGCTCTATATTGTTTACTGGTATTATTTTCTGTGTTCAATTTAACTTAGTAGTGTAGTCATTTTTGTGGATTTTCTTGGTTTTAAAAAAATCAGAGAGGAGGCATGCTTTTATGAAATTGTTGCTGGTTTATGCGAAAGACCCTTCTATAAAAATTCCTTGCGTCGTCTTTCAACATTGCCCTTCATTCTGTTAGTGACTGCATTAAGGAGCATAATGATTAATAATTCACTTTCATCGTATTTTTAGTTTTAAATGAGCAGGTACTTGGATTTAATTGAAACATATAACCGAAGGATTAGATATTTTTGTTATTATGTAGGTAATTTTAAGATGGCTCTCTATTATATCGGGCTTAATGCATTTTAAGAATTTTATTTCAGTATTCATTAGAACTAAGTTATAAAGGAGATATACTCTGTAAACCAATTGAATTAGCCCATTTGAATGAAGAATTAGATTTGTTTGAAGCTTGTGTATTTTGAGTTGAATTCTGTCCTATATTTATTTGTCTTCAAATTTTGTCTGAGGGCAGTACGGTTACATTTCCTAGTGTAATTTGGGTGAAGTATATTGATTGATCCTCCTCATGAACTAGGCTGTCTGGTAGCTTCCCCTGCAAAAATGATTATGAAAACAAGGAATTATCAGAATAATTTGGATTTGGTTCCTTAAAATTGCTGAGTGACCTAATTGCTCTACCACAAATAACGTATTTGGGGTTAATTTTGACCAAATTTAAATTTGGATCTTTCAACTCTGAATATGACCCTACACGCCATAAGCTCATATCAGCATGACACTTTCTTTGGGAAGTTTGCTTGAATGGATCTACATTAAATGCTTTTGCCCCCTGGGGAGTCCTTGGAACTTGTCATGTAGTTGATGATATTATTGAATAGCCTTTTAAATAAATTCAGCAACCAATGGCCAGTGATGGAACACATTGCTGTTATTCTACGTGGGACATCAGTTTTCTTTGTGCTGCAAGCTTGAATACACAAGGAATGCAATTATTGGCATGGTTGAAATAGCGGGAAGAAAATGTGTCTCTTGCAGCATTTCTTTTAGAATTATTATTTCTACTATTGAATTAATTTTAGTAACACCATTTTCATCCAATTGGAATGCAAGCCTGAATACTCCAAAGGAATGCAACTGCTGAAATGGTTCTGTTGTTTAAATAATATATGAAGGAAAAAAAAAAAAAAAAGAATTTGGATCTTCTCGAGGGCAAATGTGCAGTATGGTTACTGTAGTTTTGAAAAATTGATAATCTTTGAAAACTGAAATTGATAATTTTTCCAAACGGCTAAAAGTTTGACACTGCTTGTAGATAATTGCGCGTATAATTTCCTTGCGGATCACAGGTAATTCAAATTTGAGAAAAAGGTGATAAGACTGTAGAAGACGAGAGTTAGCACTGATGTGAAGACTTTATTCAATATAAAGCTTTAGGTGGAGATCGACGCACTAAACACCGGAGGTCTAAAAATGCCCGTCAATCCGACCATGCTGATGGGTATAAGCGAAAGTAGCTGGATCTTTTTTTTTTTGGCCAATCAAAACTAGCTGAATGCTTAATAAATGATCGAGCACATGATCCCTTGCAGTGACCTTTTCAACCACCGTAACTCAAGCAAAAGACTCCAACTTTTGTTGCAAATTAGTACATGAAACTATTGTGCGCCGGCAGCATGGGTAAGCAGTTTCGTGCCGGTTGCTTAGGCAATACAAAAGTATGTGCATATATACTTGCGTGTCTATATATACGTTATATAGGCAGTAACAGATGACAAAAGTATTCAAATCTAAATTCTAAACCATAAATTCAAAATAAATTTCGTTGGACTATTCCATTTGAAGATTTTTCTTTTGGGATCATACTGCTGCTATGTGAAGTCTCTGTCCCTAACAATTTTTTATAAATATTATATATATATATATATATATATATATATATACATTACGTTTTATATTTTTATTTTTATTTATAATAATTAAAATAAAATGTCAATTTAATTTAAAAATAATTTTATTTGTTACATATTACTCTTCTACTTCCACTTAAAAATAATTTGTGTCCACATGTATATGTTACGGATGACAAAAGAACTCAAATATAATAATTCCTATAAAGATTACTCTATTTGAGGACTCTCATTTAAAAAAATTGTTTTTCCTGTAATGTTGGGATAAGGAGAAAAATCTCATCGGGATGGAGATCGGGATTATACCCTTACTCAGTGAAGTCCCTGTACCTATCAATTTTTTATAAATATATATATATATATATATATATTTTATAATTTTAGTTATTTCATTGTTATTTATATTTATAATAATTGAAAGAAAAGGTTCATTTAACTTTAAAATAATTCTACTCATTACATATTAGTCTTTTATTTCTTTAAGATTTGAATGATATAATGAGATTACTTTTAAAATACTTAAAAGTTGCGATTACATTGTAATAGAGAATAAGGGATGGATATTAAAAAAATTAATATTAATTATTTATTTATTAGGATTAAGAATAAACATAAAAATTAAAATTATTTAAATAACTTTATTTTAAATTTAATTACCATTATGCTAAACTTATTCTTTTTATAATTAACTTATCTTATTAAGTATTATCTCTTGTAATTTATAAAACTTGTTGTAAACATTGTTATTTGAATATTTGTAATTTTTATGAAACTAAGTAAAGTTTGTCACATGACATAAACAAAGACTACAACTTTAAATATAATTTCTTAAAAATATATATTAATATTATTTATTTTTTAATTTTATAAAAAAAAATTCAAAGTTCCATAAAGAATAGACATAAGGAAAAAATCATTCACAATACATATAAGTGTGTCTATATATATATATATATATATATATGTGTGTGTATGTATATGTATGTATGTGTATCTGCGTGTATATAAATGTATAATAATAATTTGACAATAACTAGTTGAAGGAACGTAGACTCTTAAACACTTTTTTTTTTAAAAAGTGAAGAAATATTAAAAATTTTATTTTAAAACATAATTTCTGACAAGAAATTTTTTTGCCAAAAAATAATAATAAAATTGCTCTAAAGCAATGGGACCTTATGGATTGTTTAATACAATTATGTTACAATTTCAAAAAGTTTAATGTGGGAAGAGTTTTGCACCCGTCATCAAGTGTATAGGAGATACAATTTTTTTTCAGTTGACAAATAAAAATTGACTTAATTGGAACAAAATGCAGCACAGCTTGATCGTCTTGCGATGAACATTAACGGTAAATGGTCAGATTGATGCTAATAACACGCAGGAAGACAGAAGAACATATTAATAACTAATTCAGACATCCTCTATATATTAATATATTTTAGACCGTGTGTGCCAAATTCAGAACCTCAGGAAAATTTACTTCTGCGTGTATCAGAACTCAAGCACTCCACTGTCAAACAAAACCACTTTCCCGGACGTGAAGATAATGAACTGAAGCATCTCTGGCAGGCACTAGCAAAACCAAGAAACTAAGGATATCAAGACGAGTAATAGTTGCCGCCCATCAATTTTCGGACTGTTGACAACTCTCAAATGGTTCCCTTCTTTTACAGGGTTGTCAAGGTGTTTATGTCTTCCGCCAGAAAATGTGGAAAATCTTGGAACTCCCTAATAAATTTACACTTTGGAAAGATTAGACTGCAACTGGTTCGCTAACTGGGCTAGAAGCTTGTGCTTTAACCTGCCTCAGAAATTACAGAGGTTATTAGTGTACCTGGCAAAATAAACTAGCTGTGTGTTTAACTGTGCGTTTGAGTGCATTTGTTCAACGTCTGGACTAATCATTTTCTTCATATCAGCAGAATTTTAATCTAATATCCCCGCTCCTCAGATCACCTTCTAGGAAGATTAAATCAGATAAATAAAATTGCACTGAAGTTGGTTGCTATAGACAACCATAAATCAGTCAATGCCTATCTTGTCATTATCTCACCATTTAGATAAAATTAACAGGTAGGTTAGAATGCTTATGCTCAGTATGACTATTTTAAGTTTTTCCTTGGGATAGCTTACCTTTGCTGATTTAAATAATTCATCAAGCACCTCAGACAAAGTTGGATGTGCATGAACTGCAAACTTTATGTCCTGTATTACACCAAAAAAATGTGAAATTTACTTGACAGATAAAAGAACTCCGCTCTGTTCATTAACATAAATTTGTCAACAAACTTTGACAAGGAAAAAGAATAAAAACGTGTGTCAGCGTGTTTCATGTGGCCATTTATTATTAAAGGCGAAGCACATGCATGGAGTGGTTAGAGTAGGAAACTTCACCTGAATACGAGTCCCTAATGCTATTGCATTGGATGCTTCATGGATGAGATCTGCAGCATGCAACCCAAAAATATGAACTCCTAGTATCTCTCCATTGTCTGGTCTGTATATCAACTGTATGAAAACAGTATAAAATACTTTTAGTAACCCATTGGCTTGTGACAACCAAGTAATAAATGCAACCAGAGAGAGAGGATAGAAGTGGTCTTGAACCAGTAAACCAGGAATCCCAGCTCTCACAACCAAATAACTTTGGCTTTTCACCATAATAACTCTTTGGTTAAGAACTCACTCATTTGACATTCGCATTATCTTCTTTGGAGGAATAAAGTTTAAGGAGACAAATGCAGAAATATAACCTTGGCAAGTCCTTCCCCTTCGTTTTCTGCTAGGGCCTTTGTGTTGGCTTTAAAACTAGTTTTGGAAACACTTACTTCAAAACCGTCTTTTGCACCTTTCTCCCTTGCTTGAGGCTGCAAATTTTATATGTTTGGTCATAATTTGTAAGTTCATATGAATGAAAGACCAAGAGATGAGATTTTATAATATAATTAAAATATAGGTAAAAAAAGGTGGAGAGACCAGGAGAAGATAGAAGAAAAGAGAAGAGAAGAGAGGTGAGTTAAATGTAGTTATCAGACATAAGATAGTTCAAATATACCTCTGTCAATCCAGCCATGCTTATTTCAGGATGAGTGAAACAAGCGGCTGGGATACTTAAATGATTGAGCACATGATCCCTTCCAGTGACTTGTTCAACCACTGTCAGAAATTTTTAATTAGAAAAACAGAAGGAAGATTCCAATGTTAATAGTTAGTAAGTTGTCACTTAATTACCTGAAATTCCTTGTGCGCTGGCAGCATGAGCAAGCATCATCTTGCCATTTGCATCACCAATACAATATAAATGAGGGACCTATCATTTCACATCCTATTTCAGTGACAAGAGATCGTAGCCAACGATGTATAATGTATGCCAGAGAATTTTTGAAACAAACCAGATTGCCTTTTGTATCTATTACTTGCATGCGCTCATCCACTGGAACAAAACCACGCTGTGTTGTGATATCAATCTGCAAGAAAAATGTCAAGTATACAATCAGTTCCTTCAAGGAAAAATTTACATTTTGAACCCATTGGAAAGACATACATTCTCTAAGCCAAGACCATGAGTGAATGGAGCCCTTCCAGTTGCTATTAGTGCAGCATCCACCTGTAGCAAAGTAACGAAAAAACTTCAAATGAATTTAAGTAATTAATTATGCAGAAAAGAAAAGATATAAAATAAAAAAATTTTCATTAATCTATAATTGAAAATTTTAAGAAATTCCACACGAGTAAGTCTCATAAGCTAAGCAAGACTAACAGTGTAGAAATGCAGGAAAAGTTTTTCTTTAGGGGGGGCCGGGTGCGGGAGGGAGAAAGCAGAACCAACTTATGCATCAGTCATTAGGAGTTGAATTGCCTGCCTCACTACTGCTAAATGCACTTATAAAGCTCATTGTATAGTGTATTAAGGGTCTCCTACAAAGCATACAACCAGAGGTAATTACAAACGTCGAACCTAGATAATTCTGTATGTGCTTGATTGGCCCTCACAGTGCTCACACAGGTTATCCAATCAAAGTTTTGATAATTCAACTTCTGTACTCTTCCTTTGTTGAGGGTAGAAAAATTGAAACCAAGATGTACAGTTAAACACTATTGAGAAAAGGATCAAGTTACCTCCAAAGTGTCCTTTGGTTCCTTGGTCTTTGCATCAATGAGCTCAATGATGACAGGTTTTCCATCCCTCGCGGGAGTGATCTATGAAAAACAAGAGGACTGATGCATGTAAAAGTAGCCACCCAGCAAATATTTAATCAGGCAATTATAAGATGTAGTTACCTTGGATGCAAAAACTCCAGTATGATAGTCAATTTTCCGTGGAGTTATGAGAACCCTCTGAGCCAACTTGCTGATTTCAGGATCAAATCCAGGCATAAGCTGATCTAATGCTTCAATAAAAGTAACCTGCAGAATTTCTAACTATATATCTTCTGCAATGGCTTCTAGATTTGCAAATGAAGAAATAGTATGTGATGGAACCCGTGTAGCTAATGTATATATTGCTGTATAAAGGAACAGAGACAATTGCCAGAGATTCTGGTGATCCGTCTCTGATGATACAATCGGAAAAGTAAAATGATGCAAGAAAAAACGTTCCCAGACTATCGAGAGGCTGAGTTTCTCCCAGCAAGCTCAGATAATTTTTCCTACCTCTCCTTTCCCCCAGCGCTCGAGCTAAAACGCTCGTTATTCCGTTATTCCTATTCTCTCTTCTCTAACTAACTCGCGCTCCATTTCCTCCCCTTCCTGCCTCAGCCTTCTCTGATAAGTCTTAATGTTATGGGGCCTTATGGCCATGGGCTCAACAGTATGATTTATTACCTTATTGTACTAATAAGGAGTATTAAAAAGTATATGATTTGGCACTTAACACATATATCATGTCATAAAAATAACACGTAGAATCAATTATTTTGTAATTATTTCTCATGAAGGATAAGTAACGAAGAAGGAAAAAATAGTGTCCCACAAAGAGGTAGTACCTCACTACCAAGAGCTGTGTACACATCACTTAATTCAAGTCCAATATAACCACTTCCTATAATTGCTATCCAATCAGGAACAGACTCCAGTTTGAGTGCGTGATCACTGGTAATCACAGTCTTCCCTGCAGGTAATCACTCGGTAAATTTTCATAAAAAATCTAAGCAGAAATCAGAAAATGGCAAGCAAGAGATAAAGGTCGGAATCTAGAGGCTACAGCATTTAACTTAGGTAATAGATTACTGTGACAAGGGCTCCCCAGAGTAAATATACAGGACCAGACAAATTTTAAAATAATAAATCGAACTATATCTCAGTTTCTTTTAGCTGGAAGAGAAAACATAAATGTGTACCATCAACTTCAATGCCCTTAGGAACGAAAGGAATAGAACCAGTTGCAATGATGATATCTTTTGCAGTTACTATATTATTGGTAGAACCAACTTTCACCTTTTGAGGTCCCTGCATGGATTCATATATATGATGGTAAAATATGTTCCAGATTTCTTTTGGAACTTCATGATTAAAAATCAAGCTTTGGCTGATGCACATATACCCGCACAACATAATTTATCACTTACGAAAATGGTTCCAAAACCTGTGAGTATGTCTACTCCAAGTGCTTTTAATGAGTTGGTCAAATTACCACGAATTTTTGAAGCAAGATTATTAGCATGGTCAGCAACTCCTTGTCTGTCATATCCAGCAGCAGATACCTAACATAAGGAAATGACAGCAAAGGTGATTAACCATGGAATCAATATCTCTTACTCACTACCATGTGGTATCTTTCAGATTAATCATAACAACAACTGTAGCCATGGCTTCGAAACTTAACAAAGTAGATACGCACACTCATTTAGATAATATTTTACCTGCAAGCCCAAGGACTTTAAGTGGTGATCATTTTGTAGTTCTCGCATGCGACCGCTTACAGCCAAAAGAGCTTTAGAAGGAACACAGCCTCTGTTTACACATGTCCCTCCCACCACATCTCCCTCAACAATGGCTGTTTTCAAACCCTGCAGACACTATGTGTTATCAACTTCTCTCACAGATAGAAATCTAAACACATGGTATATTCTTAATGACTAATACACATTATAGGTGCAAAAGACACAGTCTTATAAGTTTTAACTTACTATATACAAATTCACTATTAATGGAGTAATACTAAGCATCCAGTGACTACAATTTCACGCTTCTGAATCACAAAAGAAATGAAAACTTAAATTTCTTGGAGCTACCCAATTTCTAGGAAAACGTCCATAAATATACATCCAAGTTACTCAAACACTTACTTCTGTATCAAACAAATGGCTCAGCCAATACCAACAGCAAAAGCAACATAATAATTCCTTAATTTCAACTCCATAGAACATGATTTGACATGGGAGTATATAACTGTGGAAAGTAAAATTAATTTAAAGATTCAAGTCAAGGCCCTTTAACCAGTTAATTTTACGTGATCTAAATTGCATCTCAGCCAAATATTAGCACCGAAAAAAGACGTCTTCTACTAGCGACCAATCTGAATTTAAAGTCGAAATATGAATCGAATTATATAATATCCACTTCGACTGGCAATCACCAGTTTCAGCATAATTCATGCCAACCAGTCACGGTACCTTCTCAACCGCATGAAGCGCCGCACCGTGGCCACCAACGCCAGCTCCAATGATCAACAAATCGTAATCGAAAGATTTCGGAGGACTACCATTGTCGGACGACGCAGCTGAAACTTTCTTCGAGTCTCCACGGCTAGAAAGCAGGACTCTCTGGTGCGCATCGTAGGTCCTGAGCGAAGTAAAACCAAAAGCCTCGCGCCTTAATCCGCAGAACCGAAGACTCAAAGGCCTACCAGGAGCGACTGGAAAAGAGTGGGAGATGTGGTGTGATCTGGAAATGGTGGTAGCCGAGGTGGTGGGAGAGAAGGAGAGTGACAGTGAGGATTGCATATTAGAGGAAGAGAGAGAAGACAGACAACGGCGAAATAAAGAAAGAGATAAGAGAAAATGATGTGGGTAGGATCAGACGGATAGAAGGAAGGAAGGTTGTCGAGTATGAAGTATTACGAAGGAGACGAACTTCAAGTGGTTCGTTGGGAGTTAGGCGAAGAACTGGCGGAGATATCAAAGAGCGTTGGATAAACCACTTTTGTTATTTGCTTTGTAGCCTGCGTTTATGTCTTTCTTACTTACTCAGCTTAGTTGTGTCTGTCCGCTGAATCACACGTGGCATGCGCATACCAAAAGATTTTTAACTTTTTGTGTAAATTAATAATTTTTTTAAAGTGTTCTTATAATAATTTGATGTTTTAAATATCAAACTTTTTATCGTAATTTTTTATATTGTAAAAAATTTTCCTTCAATTTTTTGAATTTTAAAATTGTTGAAATTGTTTTGATAATAACAAATATATAAAAAATATGAATTACAAATATAATATTAATATATATTTAATTGATTAATCATTTGAACTAATTATTTGGTTTGTAAGTTGAATATTTATTATGTGTAAGATGATCTAAAGAAAGAAGAATGAGCATTGAAGTGAAGATAATAAAATATCAATATCATGTTCTATTCAAAGAGATAACAAATAAGAAAGGTGCTTTTAAGTTTTAAAGAAGTTAAAGATTAAAAGAGTAAGAAGTTTGGTTACATCAAGATAGTTAATGAAATATCATAGGTTAAGTATTATTTTGTGAAATTTAATTATTTAAATTTGATTTTATTGACTCAAGATATTTTGGTTATCAAAATATAAGTTTGAACTTAAATGATAATAAGATATAGATTTTACTTAAAAATTATTTTTTATCTTTAATCACTATTTTAATTATATCTCGCAAACCATATGAGATTTTGTTATGAAACTTATTTTATTAGAAAGTAGACTAAAAGAACTTTTCAATGATAGACCATTTATTAAAAACAGAGTTCAAATGAAAATGTTATGACTATATGAAATTGAGAGGTAAGATATGGATTATGCATAAAATTATTTTTTAACATTTGGTCACTATTTTAATTATATTTGCAAAAATATATTAAGTTTTGATATGAAATTTATTTCATTAGAAAATATGCCTAAAGAGTTTTCCAACAATTTGCTCATTCACTTAAATGGACTTAAAATGAGCAAGTTATTACTATTTGAAGTTGAATTACGTCACTATAAATAACTAGTTGACTGATACAATACAAAAAGTGGGTAATTGATTGTGAGCCCACAACAATCAACTAGATAGTCCTAAATTCAAAGTAACGTTTATATTTTGAAGGACATTCGTTTAGTAACTTCTAGAAAGTATTTTCAAAAGTCAATAACGACTCTTTTGAATATATAACGGTTATATTTCATCTTAGTCTATACATATAAACTTTTCAAACATATTTTTGAGTATAATCAAATGCTAGAATTTGATCTTTAACTTGTTATATCATTTTTGAGAGATAAACAAACTTATTGAGCTAAACTTGCAAATTCTCTATCATTTAAGTTCTTAGATATTCATCTTATATGTATACTTTTTTTAAAAAAGTTATTCTTCTGTATTCCTTTTTTCTTTGAGAGAGAAAAACTTAAAAAAGTTTCTTGAGGGAATCAAGTAAGGAGTCAAGTAAGGAGTGTGCTTGGAGCTTTCCTTGTTTAAGTGTAAGGAATATATTCTTTATGAAATTTGACATTACGGGATAGGTTTCTCCTTATTGTTGTTGTAATTAATTGTTGAGATAGTAAAAAATTTTAAAAGATTGATTTGGGACTAGACATAGGTTTGGATTGAAGCTGAATTAAGATAAATAACTGATATAGCTTTCTTTATCCCTATACTTTTTATATTTTGAATTATCATATCTATATTTTGTATTTATTGTTGATATTACACTTGAAGTGTTCATATATATATATATATACCCCAAATATCTACATTAAACCTCAATTAATTCATATAATTGTTGTTTTATATTATATTTTTCCATAAATAATTCATAACAAAACTTTCTATAAAATAATTTAAAAAAAAAATAAAAATTTTGTAAACATGCAATTAACCTCTTTTTGAATGTTGTTGCCTGGACGAGCAAAACAATATTGTTTTGTGTTTATGTATGACTTTTTTGATATCAGAAATTTTGAAAGTTTTAAGAAATCCAAGAAAGCTTAAATAATCAATTTATTATCTACATACTATGTTATATTAGCTAATATGTTATGTGATTACAATTTTTCTTAACTTAGAGATCATTTTAATAAATAAATTTTTATGTAATTAAATTAAATGAGTTTATTTTAAATAATTAAATTAATTTTTTTAAATTAAATTTTTAATTTACTCTAAAATTGTTGAACTCTCTATATATAACAGTTTATTAAAACAAGTGTGCTAGCAATTCTATTATGTGATAAATTCTTCCTTATATATATATATATATTATTTTTATTTAATTATTCTCTTGTTTGCGAGAGGGAATATAGTTCTTCCATTGCACAGTGGAACATGCCAATCAAAATGCTCTACAATTTTTTTTTCATAATTTTTTAATAGAAACGAGATTAAATTTTGGAGAAAGGAAAAAATAGAAAAAAAAAATTAGTCACATATATATTCAGCCTTATGTCATTATTTTAATTTTAAAAATTATAAAAAATATAGAAGTTTCATTCGGAGATAAAATTAATATATATAATTAGTCTTAAAAGGCAATATTTTTCATGATTGATGATAAGTTAGTATGTCTTTTATTTATTATTATTATTATTTGCCACCAGCTGATAAATCGCTTGAGAGCATCCAAGTATTTTTTGAAAGTTAATTTAAGCGGATTAAAATTTGGTTAGATTAAAAATTTAGACGTAATTTAATAAAATTTAAATTTTTAGATAAAAATTTAATGATTTAAATTTTAAAAAAATTATTAAAAATTATATAATAACTTTAAATACAATAAATTTAAAATTCTTATATACAAACAATCTAAATTTAATTCTGGAAACTCAATAAATAATGACCTCGCGCGACTTGATTGATCAAGCATGTTGCATCAAAGTGTACAGGGTATGTATGTTGGAGGATCTACTCATCCATTTGAAAATTTAAATTTATTACGTTTAAGAAGATATAAAATATTAAATTTTTATTAAACGATTTAAATTTTAATATATATAAAATAAATTTTAAAAATATTTTAAAATATAAACCATTAAAATTTTATCTAACAATTTAAATTTTATCAAATTCACTTAAATTTTAAATTTTAAATTTACCAAACCCAAATCATACGTTGGACTTCAATTGTTGAAAACAAAACTGTCAACGTCTCCCAACAAAACTAATCATCCTTATCTAGAAGTGTCATGTCTAACAATAATACCTGAAATCAAAACCAATGACGGCACTTTAAAAGGAAAAATGGCATTCAATTTTTGAAAGGAAAATAAAAGAAAACAGTATGTTGTTTATTCTTTATTGAGTATATAAAATGGAGTAAGACGATACTTTTGTTTTTCTTTTTGTCAGGTTTTCTTTTAAACTGAAATATAGGCTTTCTGATATATTCACATTTTGTTGCAAGCTCGCAATATGCTTATTAAAAAACTTTTAGTACTTCCTAATTCCTGTTACGGCCAAGGTTGAGATCAAGAGTTGATATTGGTGTAATATATTTTTATAACAAATTAATCATATTTCAATCTAAAAAAATTAGTAGAATGGTTACTAAGATCCGTCTTTTACTTTTAACTATACTTGAATTTAAACTTTAAAAAAAGAACAAAATAAATATTAAAAGAATTCATGCTACATTATTCCTGTTAATGTGTTTGATTTAAAATTTTAAAGATTTAAAAAATCTATATTCATATTAATATGAAAGTTTACTTTTCAAACAATTACATCAGTTTGGTATTAGATTTTTCCTTTTCTTTTTTTTATCAGTCAGGTTCATCACAAAATCCCACTTGTGTATTGAACCTTATCACGTACTAAAAGCATCAATGGAATACTCATGTGTAACCATATTTCTTCCATAGTTTTATCACATATAGGTCTCCCGAAAATCTTAATTTGGATCGGCAACAAGAAGGGAATTTTCCGCGTTGATGATATGTATAACAACCTGATGATCTTAATGTTAATATTTCTTGTGAATTCTCCAAAGTAGAAGGAACTATGAAACCTTTGATTGCCCGAGGGTTATCCTATTCTTATGGAAGATGATAGCAGAAGCTCTAAATTTGGGAACCTCTCTTCGTAAATATCATGTTTTGGGAATTTCAGTGTGTCATATCTGTTTTGAGGTAGAGGAATCGCTAATAACAAGATTCAACGTTATTTGAACCTCAATTCTGGTGCGTGTCCCTCGAGTCAAGCCACAATTTCAGAAACATAAAGGAAAGACAAATTATCCCAACTTGTCGGAACACTTGAAGTAGAAACTGGTCCATCATTCTTTGGATTTAAAAAAACCACGCGAACCCCGGGGTTCGCAAATTCATATTTGCCATTCACTGGTCAGTTATTTCTTATGCCGATGGATTGAGGTATACCTAGTTGAGCTTTTGCAAAAATAAGTCGAGTGTTGTATTTGGACTCATTTTTTTTATATCCTCAGGTCGAGCTTAGGCCTATTTCTGTTTTATCAAAAATTTGGGCTTGGGCATGATCCCAATAAAAAGTCTGAAAGTTTGGCCCATTATATGCTTATATAATAAAAAAATTTATAATACAAAAATACTTGATAGATATAATTTGTTGAACCAAAAAAATGACATTAGCAAAATTGAAAGAAATAATTATGATTTATAAAATTGAATAAAAAGATTAAATACATTTATATAATCCATTATCATATAATGTTTAATAAATTATCATATAATATTAACAAATTTAATACAAATATTAAACATATATATAATTTGGGTTGAGTTGGTCTTTAAAAAAGTTTAAACTTGACTTAATTTTTATTTAGACTTAAAAAATTAGGCTCAAATTTGAGTCAAACTTTTATTAACTAGCCTTTTATCTATTGTTTTTTATTTGAATTTATCAAATCAAGCAACCTTTTCAATGGATAGTGAGGTATAGAGTGGAGATAGTAAAATATCGAGAGGCTTTCACATCTACCACCGAATAAGGAAGGTGATACTTTGGAGTTTAGATCAAAGGAGTAGGTTGCAAATTCTTTTACTTCAGAAGAGTCGCATGGGCTTGGTTTAGTTCCTCTATGAGCAAGATAGTGCGCTGTGCATTGTTGGAAGAGACATCATCTTCTGATGCACTTTGGGACCACTCACGTTGGACTCTCGAGAAGCAAATTAAGGTAATAATGTAGTAGCTAATGTTATCTATTTGCAGTGGCTAATTTCATCTATTTGTTTCAATTAAATTATTTTTTTAGTGATTCTATTATTCTTTTTAAGGATCCCTTTGACACACTAGTTTGATATAATATGTTAGTTTTAATTAAATTATTTTTAATAATTTAATTTAAATTGATATATTAACTATTATATAAATGTGTTGATACTAATCAAATTTTTTAATTACTTCTTATTTATTATTAATAAATATGTTAAAATAAGAAATTTAAAAATATTTTTATAATTCAAACTCTCTTGTTTAAAATATATAAAATTAACTATGTTCTCTTTGTTGGCCCAAAATATGAAATGATCCAAAATTCATATTTGATGAATGACAAATCAAATAAAGAAGAAAGACCTAGCTCACATCCAAAAAACAAGTTTGGAGCTTTTAAAACTCAGCCCATCTCAACCTACAAGTGAAAGACAGCTCATCTAAGGACAAAAACTACTAGGCAGTGAAAATCATTAGAGTTTTCTCTTAACTTCCTCTACCACACTCTTCCTGCGCCTCCTTCTTGTCTCTTGGAAGTGCTGTCAGCAGTAACTATTAATAGTGCCTCAGCAAAACTCAAATCCACCATGCCATTGGAGCAAAAAATTGTACATCATGGCAGTCAAATAAGAAGCAATGAAATTTCTCTCTCTTCATTAAGATTTGCTGCAATAAATGATCTCCAATGTCTCTTTCTGAAGGGAGCTATAAATATATTGATGCCATTGCCTTTGAAGAACAAGAATAAAGAAACAGAAACGAGAAAGAGTTGAAAGAAAGAAGCATTCTATAACATCCTTTTTACTTTGCTTTCTTATAGCTTAGTCTCTAGTTTATCAGCTTTTTAGAAGCATATTTGAACTATTAAAGAAAACTCAATTGTGTAGGGTTTATAAAAACTTTTTCTTACTGTTTGTATACCTCTGTCTCAAGTGGAGAAGAGGGTTGTTGTTGTTGTAAAATTTAAGATTGAACTAGAAAGCCTTGTGTTTGGAGTTAGCACGTAAAAACTCCTTATGAAAGTGTAAGAAAACTTTTCTTAGTGGAAAATCCCTTGAAGAAGACAAGGGAACTAGAAGTAAGCACTGTGGTTGGTCGAACCAGGATAAATTTGAGTATTTGATTTTCTTTCTCTGATCTTTATCTTTCAATATATTTTTTAGTCAACTTAAAAATTTTATAGTTAACTAACTCCTTATTTCATCTGTTCTTTTCAAGAAATTTAGTTTACTGAAATATTTATAGTTAACTGTCTTTCCTGTTGTCACAACGAACTCACTAATTGAAAGGATTAGTCAACTTTAATTTATTACAGTTAACTGTTTATTACAATTTATAGCTGTCTAAAGATACTTTCAGTTAACTCTCTTAACCTTTTTTCTCTTCTAGTAAAGTGAACGTCTTACTGAAAAATTCAGTCGACTATATTTTATTTTAGTCAACTATTTATTATGAATTACAGTTAATTATAAATTTTTTAGTTAACTAAAATTATCAAAATAGAGTTTTAATTTTTAAATTTTAAGTGCACCTATTCACCCCTCTTCTCTAGGTGCACTGTCAGTCTTACAAACACATAAAATATCTATGAAGAAATGGGAGGTTGAGAATGCACTTTCAAGTTTCAGTGTGGGTTCGTACTAGACTATCATTTGCCTAAATAAGAATCCAAATCCTTTAATATACAATAGAGCATACTATAATATTTTATAATTATAAAATAACTAGACACAATCTAAAATTGCGACATCTTTACATTATTTTATTTGCTTTGCTTGAATAGCTCACTCTCAATTGCGTGGGCACTGAAGTTAATGGCATATTTGTAATATTATAGAACTGTAGTGGCATTGCCATCATTTAACACTACCATTGCATATTTGTATGCTTATTGCTGAGTAGTTTCAAACTGTTGCTGTATCAAGAGACATTGTTACTCTCTCTCAATATTAAGTGGAGGGAGCGAGCGAGCGAGGGAAAAAGAGCACAGAGAAATATAGAGTTAAAAGCTTGCTTCGTCAATGGCGGGTAGGGTTTTTTGTTGATCCCTTGGCACTTAATTCCCGTGTTGTAATTATTTTCTCTCTCTTGCTCCTCCGACTTCTCCTTACCCTAATATGAAGCCCAAGTTTCATAATCTCCATTTTACCTTCAAATTTTAAATTATGCATCAAGGAGCTTGACGGGCGCACCAGAGAAATCATTGGCTAACGCTAGTTCGATGTAGGTAAGTCTTGATTTTGATTGAAAGCTTTAGGGTATGTTTGGATGGGGGGATCATCGATAGAAGGGCAAAGAGTGGAATGGCTAATTTAAACAAAATGTAGGTTTGGATGATTTTTTTTTAAAGAGAGTGGAATGACAAGGAAGGGTCTTGGAGTGAAAAAGAGTGGCTTAATGATCAAAAGTAGCTTTTTTCCTGTCCCTTCAAATTAGGGGATCAAGAGTGGAAAGGAGTGACTTAATGATCTAACATTACTATTATACCCTTATTTTCCATCCGTGCCTATACTCTATTGGTATTATCCTATATGATGTATGCCTACTTTATTGGTTATATATCATTTCTTTCTTCTTGTTTATACATATTTCGTTAATATAATACCTTTGATGATGGCCTGTTATGCAGTTTATAACTAATAAATTTTGTTTATATTCGCAAGATGAGAGTAAGTATTAGATGAAGTTGAGTTTGTAAAATTGAGAGTGCCTATTTATTTATTTAAAATAACTTTAAAATAAGGAATTTTTACATATTATAAGTTGTTTACATAAGATATATACATATATATTTTAATTTTATTTCTTAATTATACTACATTTTGTGAGTTGAGAAATCAAAAGAAAGTGAAAATAGGAGAATTATTAAAAGAAAGCAAAAAAAATATAGACAGAAAAATGAGTCAAATTCTTATTTCATGTATTCAACAAAAATAAAAATTATTGGTTATGTGTTTATATTATAAGGGGTAATATTGAAAAAAGTCATTAATTAGTTATTCTATTCCTTTCCTCGTTAAAACTTCCAAATAACATATCTATTTAAATCAGTCCATTCCATTAATGACTATTCCATTCCATCATTCCCTAAATTCCCAAACATAGCCTTAAGCTTTGTCCTTGTGGCACTAATAAAATGGTAATGGGGTTGCTAGGAAATTTAATAGAGTTTGGTATTAGTATTTCTTTTTCATTTGGGCTTGGTTTTGTTAGCTATTAGTCAGGTTGGGTTATGTTACTGTTTCAGTGTTCCCTTAAACTACCTATTTTAGCAATTTCTTTTATGCAATTCAATTGTTTATTGGTATTTTAGACGCTTGACTGGAACATATTTTGATTATTTCTATTGCACCATTTTACTTTTTTGGGAGTAGAATTTTGGACGATATATAGAGATCAAACACTTATGTTTTTGAATTGGTCCTTCTTGTTACGGAGGTAAGTGGAAGGGTGGAGAAAATTCTATAATTCTCGCTTGCTTGCTAGGATCAAAAGATAGGGTTAATGGATAACATGGTATACATACTCATAATTATCATAAGACATTTAAAAGTATAAATTTGTCGAATTAAATGACATATTCTTCCTCATATTAATGTTATATTTCTTCCCCCGTTCTATTCCCTGTTTTTGTAGAATTGCGGAAGAAGTTAGTTGAGGATGGATTGATAATTATATTCCATATCTTTCATTCTTCATCATTTATACTATCTATCAACCTTGAAAGAAACTCTTTTTTTTACTGTGTATTTTACATTTTTATACCCCTTTATTCTTCAAAATTTACTCCTACCAAGCATATAGCATGAGTAATATGGAATTAAGATCATTCTCATTTAATTAATAGAAACCATCATGCTATTTTAGTTGACAAAATGAGTTATGTTCTAGATTTCAATCACAAGAACAATTATTTTTATTCTTTATGTTTTACTTTTACAAGAGTCATCAATTGGGCTCTTTTTAAAAAAATTTCAATATATTTTGTTTTTCTCTTTTTTTTTTTTGTTGTAATTTGATTTATACATTTGCGATCTCCTACGTGGAATGTAATTTTAATGGCATTGTTTTTATATTGATAACTTGAGTGGTAGAAGAGGCCTATGTAACTTATTGCTAAATCTTACTTCTCAATCAATTTCAGCGTGTCAAGGTCTACCGCTTGAATGATGATGGAAATGGGATGATCGAGGTACTAGGAATGGAATTGTCAATTATTTGGAGGTTCGCTCATCTTCTTAAAAAGAGCTTTACTCCCCTAATTATGCCTGTATGTGTGCTAGGCTTCACCTAAATGTCTTCTTACATGCATGATCAAAAGCTTTTATTATTGCTTTCTAAATCTTATGTATTTATTTCTAAAATGTATTCTTCCTAAGGATTGTTGAATCTCTTATAATTATAAATGGGCATTGCATTCTTCAAATATATGGTAAGGGCTTATGAAAGGAGCCCAATAATTTCATGGTAATTCCATAACAGAACAGAAAAAAGATAAAAGAATGAGTGTTAGAATCTGAAACAATCAAATAGTCATGTATGGAAGGGACTAATCTCCAAAAACTGAGATAATTTATTCCATCATAATCTTCTTCCATGATATTCATTCCTTATTCAAAATACAATATATATTTCCTACAACTTCCAGGTAGTGGCAGTTAAGTGGAAATTATATAACTAATTGTAAGTGGTTATCATTAGAATAACCTACTGACATAAATAATTAAAAGATAAAATCCATAATTGATAGACATAACTATCAATAATTGACTCTGAAAATCTCTATCCATTCCTGCCTTCATCATAAGTGTTGTATATATGTGTTTTCTCCTTTTTTCCCTGAATAAACTATTAGAGGAGCAGATGGGACCTTATCAACTTAGTTTGTGACTGGCATGTCTATGTATTCTTAAGATTTTTTTTAGTGTCTTTCATTTATTCGTGGGCATTGCTTTCTTCAACTATTAATAAATCAGAAAGTATTATTGACTATTTTTATTTTGTGTACAAGTGGAGTATATATAAAAGTTTTCAATAAAGCCCTAATCCTAATCCAAATTATCTGCTAGAATCCTTACAATCTAAGGAGAAGATAATCTCATCTAATCACATAAGATATATATTTAAAATTTGAAATAAATAGAAATAAATCAATATTAGGTTCTTTAATTAAGCCCACTAAACTAGTGACTTAGGGTTCTAATCTAATACTCTCCCTTAAGTTAGTGAGTGGATATCTTCCATTTCTAGCTTGCAAACAATATTATGAAAAATAATGCTAGGCAGTCCTTTTGTAAATATTATCCATAAGCTGATCCATGGATGATACAAATGGAGTACAAATCAGCCCATTATGTAGCTTCTCCTTTATAAAGTGCCTATCAATCTTGATGTGTTTGGTTCGATCATATTGAACAAGGTTGTGAGCTATTAGCAGACTTGTTATCACAGTACAATCTCATAGGTTCTTCTCTTTTTATCCTCAGATCATCTAGAATTATTTTGAGCCACAACAATTCACATACCTCCAATGCCATTGATATGAATTCTGATTCAGCACTTGACCTTACTACAATATTTTGTTTTTTACTCCTCCATGTTACTAATTTTCCTCCCAATAAGGCACAATAACTAGAAGTTGACTTTCTGTCTACTAAGGCCCCAGCATAGTCCATATCGTTTAATTTTCTAAGACTAATTTTCCACCTCTTTTAAACAAAAGTCTTTTCTTAGGAGAACCCTTTAGATACCTTAATATCTTGTCAATAGCCTTCAAATGGCGTTCTTTAGGATTATGCATAAATTGACTAACAACACTTGCAACGAATGCAATATTAGGTCTGGTGTGGGATAAGTAAATCATTCTTCCCTCTAACCTCTGACATGAACACTTGTCAATTGTTAGTTCATTGGGAGCCTCACATAGCCCATGATTATATTGAATAGATGTGGCTGCTGGCTTGTACTTCAACTTTCCAGTTTCTTCCAATTAGTCATAAATATACTTTTGTTGAGAAATTAATATTCCTTGCTTGGAATGTGCCACTTTAATACTTAAGATATACTTTAATTTCCTAAGTTCTTTGATGTCAAACTCCTCAAGTAAGCTCATTTTTAGATCATAATTCTTGCATCATCATTGCCTAATACAATAATATTATCGACATACACAAGTAGAATAGTTACCTTCCCTGACTCAGAATGTTTCATAAATACGGTGTGATATTCTTGGCTTTGTCGGTGTCCCAGGGTTAACATCACCTTTTTAAACCCTCCAAACCATGCTTTCAGCCATAGAGTGCTTTCTTCAGCTTGCACACTTTTCCCCCTTGGTACTTAAACCCAGGTGGGACCTTTATATATATCTCTTCCTCTAAATCTATATGCAAAAAGGCATTTTTAACATCCAATTGCTACAACGATCACCCGAATATTTTGGCTAAGGACAAAACCACTCTCATGGTGAACATCTTGGCCACAAGGGCAAAAGTCTCAAGGTATTTATACCATAGATTTGTGTGTAACCTTTGGCAACCAGTCTTGCTTTATATCTCTCCACCGTCCCATTTAAGTTATACATCATAGTAAATACCCATCTATATCCCATTAACTTCTTATTTTTTGGTACCTCCACTAATTCCCAGGTTTGGTTCTTTTCAAGTGCTTCCATCTCTATTGTCATTGCTCTCCCACTTTTTATTTCCTAATGCTTCAAATAAAGTCCTTGGAATAGGTATTAAGTACAGGTTATTGATTATGGCTCTATGTGTTAGTTAGAGGTTATTGTAGGATAATAATAGGTGTATTAGGTGTTTGGTACAAGTCCTGGTACATTTTCTAAAGGCTATGGGCAGATCAAGGTTGTCATTAGGTTTAGTGGTGGTTAGGGTAACTGGTAATTCAGGTAGTGTTTTTAAAGGTGGTGCTAGATATGCATCATTTGGAGCACAAACATGATTACATCAATGAGCTTGGATAAGAGGGACTTGGTCTCTTTTTCTCCTGGAATAAACTTGCAACTTTCGAGCACTATTAAGATTTATGTTATGGTTTATTTTGCCGAAAATTGACTTAAGCTTAAGTATGGAAACAGACTTAGGTTTGAGTTCAGGTTCAGGTGTGGGATTGCCTAGAGTGGGGTTTAATTTAGAGTCACTAAAGAAAAAAATCATCATTGAGAAATTCATTTTGAGTGTTAGAATTATTCCCACACTCTTGATGATGATATTTACTAAAGAATGACTCAGACTTAATAAATATGACAACAACTGTGACATAGTATTTTTTTATGGGTGGATGGTAACATTTATACCCTTTTTGTATGGGTGAGTAATAAATGAATATCCATTTGATAGATTGTGGATCTAGCTTTCTCCTTAGGTGAGAGTGAATATGGACAAAGGCTAGACAACTAAAAATACTGGGTGGTAAATTTTCTGATGTATAAAAATGTGGATTATGGTTTTTAAGCATGTCAATGGGAGATTTGTTATCCAAAAATGTTGAGGGAATCCTATTACTAAAGTAGGTGGCAGTCAGAACAGCTTCACTCCAATAACTTGTTGGCACATTTTTATGAAAGAGAAGGGAATGGATAATATTTAGCAATATATCCATTCTTCATTCAGCTGCCCCATTTTGTTAGGGTGTGTGCACACAAAAAGACTCATGAATTACACCTTCCCTTTGAAAGGAAGACATCAAGTTTTGATTAAAGTAGTCCATAGCATTGTCTAACCAAAATTTTTTAATTGAGGTATTGAATTGATTTTGGATCATTTTGAAAAAGTTGGGAATAATAGTATGAGCATTAGATTTTTATTTTAGTAGGTAAAGCCAGGTTACTCTCGTGCAATTATTAATGAAAGATATAAACCATTTTGCACCAAAAATGTTAGGGATATTATAAGGGCCCAAATATCACTATAAATAAGTGTGAAAGGAAGGTTTCTTCTTTTATTGCTACTAGGAAAAGATACATGTCTATTTTTGACAAGTTCACAATCACTGCAATGAAAAGAATCAAAATCTAAATTTTTGGAAAAAGAGGAAAATATTAACTTGACAACTCGAAATGATGGGTGACCTAATCACCTATGATACAATAAAATTTTTTCTTGGTCTGACATGACTGACTCAGAGAAAAAGGATCTGGATAGGTGAAAGTTGGTCATCCAGGTTGTAAAAGCCTTCTTGTTCTCTAGCATACTTAATCATCTTAGTTTTCTGCTCCTGAAAAACGCAATGAGAAGGAAAAAAGGTTATTTGGAAATATGAATCTTGGGAAATTTTGCAAATAGAAATAAAATTAGTAAGTAAAGTGGGGACATGAAAGACATCTTTAAATGTAAGGGTATTCAATTAAATATCTCTAATTCTAGCTATAGTGGCCATGGAGTCATATGAAATAGTTATCTTTTTAAAGCTAGAACAAGGTTTATAAAAGGAAAATAATTCATGGGAAAATGTCACACACCCAAATCAATTACCCATATAGATGATTTCTTTGTCATTACGTCAGAAACAAAAGGTGAGAACAACGTACCTTTAAATGTAAGAGAATAAGTACCTTAGAAGGAAATAGATTTTCTCAAGAACTTAACAGACCTTTCTACCTATCAATATCCTCCTTACTAAATTTTGGGCCTTTCCATGTACTCAATGTGAGAATGCAACTGGTAGTAGAACAACCCTCAACAGAACAGAGCATAGTAAAGCAGAACGAAGAGAATATGTTAACTTCTTATATGAACAATGACAGAATGGGTGACAAACTGTGTGAAGATGCCAATAGAGAGGGGGTCTCACGCGCTCACATGCGTCAGTGCATGTAACAAAGTGCAGAATCACGTGTTTGGTGAGTGATGGCGGCGATTGACAACGGACCACCAGGGCTTGGCTGATCAGCGGCCTCTGAATCTATTTATGGGTGTGTGTAGACTATGGATAGGTGGGTAGTAGAGATTTAGGATGAGTAACCTTAGGAAGTAGGAGAAATCTGAAAATAAAGTTGAAAAAAAAAAAGGAAGAGATTAAGATTTAGGCTGAGAGGAGTTGAGTTTAGCGTAAGGCAACAAACCCCAGTTTCTTTTAGGCTCGAATATCATGTGGTAAATCAAAAAGTATTATTGTCGGATAGCATTTTGGACAATATTGCTTGGATTTGTACTTTTGTTTCTCCACATAAGCTCATTTCAAGCACCCCAAACGCTCCAAACAATATTGCAAAATTCTTTAAGTTGATAATTCGTAAGTCTCTCGCATGCATGCTGCATATTCTCTCAATCCCGCGCTCAAAATACAATCTCCACTTTCTCACTCTCTCCAGCAAGCTTGAACTTGCAAACACGAGAACAGAGCGTGGGCTGTTTCTCCGCCATATGACACCTTGGGCAATGGCAGTTATCTACAACTTTCCTTAAGAATCGTCTTCATTAGGATAATATCTCTGCTAGCCTTACATATAAATTCCTTGACCTTTGGGGGTAAGTCTAATTTCCAAATTCGACCCTAGTCAAAGCTTCCAAGGTCATCCCTGGCCTGGTTTTGAGCAGAAAGGTGGATGTAGTACCTAGACCTCACAGTATGCATACCCCTTTTGTCAAAATGTCAAATCCTTTTATCAGCCCATGTTCTCGTATTGGCGGGAATACTGAGAATTATTAACTAATCTTCTTCATTAAACATTCTTTGCACCATCTCAGCATTCCATCCCCCATCTGCCATTAAGAGGTTTTTCACTTTCATGTCTACATCTCCATCTCTACTGTGACTAGTGACTACTAACCATGGAGTTGTGGTCATTAGGAAGCCAAGGGTCCCTCCAAACTTTGATAATTTCCTATCCTCCACCTCATCCCACGTTTCAACAGTTCTTGGGAATGCAAGGTACTCCTCCAAGTGAAGTTCGGGTTGGAACCCAATTGAGCTGACCCCTTGAGGGAAATACTTAGCTTTGAAAACCTTGTAGGAAAGAGTACTTGGTGAAGTTCTAAGTCTCCAACCCTGCTTTGCCAAGAGAGCCATGTTAAATGAGTGCAGGTTTCGGAAACCAAGACCCCCCTCCTTTTTGTTCATGCACATGAAGTCCAATGCCAACCAATGGACACCTTTTCCTTGTCCAGATCCTTTGTTCCACCAGAATGAGTTCATCATCCTCTGTAGTTCCTCGTAGGTTTTAATGGGGATGAGGAAGACGTTCATGCTATATGTGGGAATAGCTTGAGCCACAACCTTATTTAAAATTTCTTTGCCGGCTTTAGAGAGATAGTTGTTCTTCCAATTCTGCACCTTTTGCTAGAGCCTATCCTTGTGAAATTTGAAAATTGATTTTTTGCTTCTTCCCAACAGTGAGGGCAGCCCCAATGATTTTCCACTGTTAAGAGAGGAATGAACTTCAAGAATATCATTGAGGACATCCCTGGTTTCATGAGGAACGTTAGCGCTAAAAAGATTCCAGACTTATTAAGATATATTATTATAAGGATTGGATAATACCTTATTTTACTGCTTTCTCCAAATGTTGAGTATCATTGTATCTCTTTTCCCCATAATTACTTTTTTTTATCTACAAAAAATTGATCATTCATAAAGGAAATAGACAGTTAATTAATGCATTATTGTATTTGAATGCGTATGTCTTTAGAATTAATTTTCATTTAAAATTGGATATTCTTTGAATGTACCTTGATTTTAAGTGAATGAAAAGTTTTATAATGCAGCGATCTGAAGGGCTGGGTTTATTTGTTTTTGACGAAGACAGTGAGACCATACTCATGCATCGAATCAGTTCTGATGATATTTATAGGAAACAAGAAGGTAATTAGTAGTTTTTATTAGTAGTTTTTATGTTATCTCCTCTGCAATGACTTATATGTCATCCATTTGTGCTTGAAATACAATAACATTCATTGCAATAGTCAGTCTGAAGGAAGAGATGTTTTCTGTTCTTCAGATACAATAATCTCATGGAGAGATCTAGAATATGCTACAGAACTGGCGCTTAGCTTTCAAGAGACAAGTGGCTGCTCTTATGTTTGGTAAGAAACAAACTTCAAATATTAATTATCTTAAGTGTTTCTCTGTTTCTTTGTTCCTGCTCCTGCTGTTGTGGAATTGTGCTTAATTACTGTGGTTGTTTTATTCCGAGACCATATTTGCAATGTGCAAAGGAAAATGCATTTTAATTCTCTAAATAGTAAGTACTGCAAATTTTGAATGTCATAATCATCTCTCTCTCTTCCCCCCCTCCCCTTCTCTGGTTTTGAGCTTTATTCTGAACTATGCTTCTTTTAAGATGAGTACTATTTGAATGCTAAATTGATCATTTCATCATTTATAAAAATGATTTCTTAGGAGCTTGTGATTAGCTTCTCCTGCAAAAATAAAATACTTTTGTATCATTTACACACTGTCTGTTAGGTCATCAAAAGAGACCATAAGTGAGATGGTTTTAGTGGCTTAATTGACTCGTGGAGGTATTTGCTTGGTGGATAATCATTAATTGCTAATTAATTAATGTCAATGTGGTGTGACACAAAATATCTTCCTGGTTGGCCAAAATGAAAGAAGAAATTCTTCTCGGACTGGAGTAGATTTCTTTTCATTTATGCTATGCTTGGAAGTTTCATAAAGAACAGACTGGAATAAAAAGGGACAAAAAGGGAAAGAATGGATCAAAATGAATTTACCTTCCCTCTGTTTAGAAATTTATTAAGGAAAATATTTAAGAGCTGTACTATAAGTGAATAGAAGGATAATTAATATATGTACCAAATTACAATATAGTCCTTTTACTCTTAGAATGAAATGAGGGAATTTATATCACTAGTGTATTGCCTTGAGAAGTTGCATGAAATTGCTTAAGTTACCAGTCCACATGACATGCTTTTATCTTTCTTTTTTCTAGGTTTTCTTTAATTATCATTTTTTCTAATCAGTAATATACTAGTATATGAATGAAATCTTTAGTAGAAGAGTACAATGAAAGTCAAAGAATTTCAAAGACAGAGAAGAGGAGGGGAATTCCATATTATAATATACATCTGGAGATGATAATTCTATATTTGCAATCAAGTTCATGGAAAGAAATGGAATGTAAGTTATGTACTTGAAGAGAAAATGCGCTTAACATTGCAATAGATTTGGAGCAAAAATTTTGATTTCAGATAAATGATGATAATAAAGTAGATTATAAGATTTAAATGATAAAAATGTCTATTTATAATTACAATTTGGTATTCCTTCCCTTTACCCCCAATTAGGGTGGAAACTAAAAGTAGTGCTCTGAGCAGGAAGTTGTGGGTAGAGTTCCTCTCCTTTTCTGTCACCTTCCCTTATTTTTAAATTTTCCAAATGTGGCCAAAAGTCCCCTTTTCATGATTTCCTGTTCCATTCCATCAATTTCCAAACAACTAAACACACTGTTAAATGGTTGATGCTGGCCATCATATGACTTTATAGGTCCTACACCTGTAAGCTCATGCAACCATTTTTGTTGTATAAATTTCATATACTACTACACATGTCTCCATTATCTAGTACTTTAAATTTTTGTTTAAATTCTGATGGATTTTTTCCCTTGGATTAATATGATCTTAATGTCTGCTTGTCAATAATTAAAATTCTATTAAAATTCAGACTCTTGGGGAAAATGGAGAAAAAAATGGCTCATGTGCAAAAGTGTGATTATCTAAAGTATGATAATTTTTTGGAGAAGAACAGAGTCTCTTTGCCATAGAAATTTAGATTTCTTCAATATACAAGGGCCTGGATCATGTAATTGATGGAAGCCTTAAAACCAAGGACTGAGAACTTATTTCTAGAAATTATGTGAATTTTTTAACAAATTCCTTTCTCTGCTTCCCGTGCATTATTATTCTGTTCAGTACATGTTAAGACCATTTTCATCTAAACGGTTAAGTTGTGAACCAAAGGTTCATTATTGATTTTATTAAAATCTTTAACATGTTCCCTTGCATGGAAGCCATTTGGGCTTGAAGTGTTGAAGCATAGGCATACTACACCTTGTGTTGAAGCCCAACAGTTTAAGCTAATCGAAGACCCATGAATTATTTTATTATAATCTCTAACAGGGCTTGGACCTAATCTGGCCATTTTTGCATTTCAGGTGAGGCATTTAGCAGTGTAAATAATGAGTTTATGGAGTTGCCTGCTATCAACACTTCCCCTAATTCTTAAGGTTTGGACATATATCTTTATCCTTGTGTATCATTTCAGTTTCTCAATTCTTCTGTTTAGCTTTTAGAATTTACTGTTAGCAGATTAGCTGTGGCTATTGTGGCTTCTCTGTATATTGTTTACCCTAACCATGCTGACAATATTTGCTTTGATTTCTTCTCTTGTATTTTCTTAGAGATGGTTGATTGCTTAACCATCTTTTTGATACTGACTGTGTTTGTGTAATCTTTTAGCTTATTCAATCGCAATTGATGCACATGTTGTTCTTGATTTACTTTCTCAAAAAATCTGTTAGTATAATTACCATTGAGACAATATATAATTGTTATTGACATTAAAAAAAATCCATATGCAGTTTTAAGAACAATTTCTTGATGAAGAGAGAGGATATCTATTTTATGTGTAGGTATTTTTCCTGTTTAAAACATATTGTATTGCAAGACAAGAACTTGGGATTTTCATTGTGGAGAGAGAGAATGATTGTTTTTCCAATTTTAACAAGGAACAACCATTGATCACCTTCATGGGATGTAGATATCTTAACATCTATAACAAGTTCTGTCTGTAATTTTATAGTCCTATACTTTGCTTGTGAAGGCACATCAACTTCAATCTCATGTTACATCAAACTGATTCTGATCTCAGTTTTGGCTAATTGATCTGGCGGTAATGCTAGTGATGCTCTTCAATTGAGCATGTTTATAGTCAAGCCTTAGAAGCAAGCAATTTCCCTATATTTCTTTGCTTAGGTTCACCAACTCCAATCTCTTGTCACATCTAACAGCTTGTGATCTCAGTTTTGGCTAATTGACTTGGTGGTACTGCTGGTGATTCATTGAATTGAAGTGAAAAGGAAAGTTATAGATTTGGAAACACAGTAGATATATCTCCATCTAATAAAATCTAGTCTTTTATCCAAAAGTAATCAGTAGAATTTTATGTGTTGATCTATCAATTATTTTGTAATCTTAATTTCCTGTTTATCGAAAAGTTCTAGAAGTGATACTTGTGTTGTGTGGTTAATCAAAGATTTTTGTAACTGATCCTGAATATCTGCGTTTTAGGGATTGTTATTGTTATATTTTTTTTAAGTGGTTTTCCTTGAAATCCTTTAGTTGAACATGACATCGTTAGAGGATACACTTACATATGAGACATATAGTGAGAGGTGAGAGGAGTTAATAACCACTGGTTGAACAAAATTGTGGTTGATATTAATGCAAATTTGTAAGTAGTTATAACAGTTTTCATTGTGTGTGTGAGTGTTTTTGCTATATGTAAAGGGGGCTATGTGTGCGCATGCACGTGTTTCTGAGGTGTTGCTTTTTGATGGTTGTTTTCTCTTCATTTTGCTCTGATATGAAAGAAGTTTTATTAATTCTGTGGACTGTGTACGGTTTACAACATTCTAGTACTTCCAATGAATGAGTTCAATTTTATTTCTTTGCTCTTTTGTTACAACCAATTCTCCCTTGCTAATATTTAAAGATAAATGTACCTATGAAGCTTCAATATAGTTCACAAATTTTCTAATTTATATTGGCAGACTGTGGTTGAGAGTGGCATTACAGATCAGTTGCGGCTGACCAATCTAATATTAAGTGATGTAAGCTTGTAAAACATCTTGTATTTCTACATGTCTTCATGGGTTAGGATGGTGAGCTTTTTTCTGTATTTATTTGGTGATTTGTTTCTATAGCTGTAGTCACTTGTTCATCCAAGTTCATATCCTTTGGTTGCAAGCCTTTCTATTCTGTTTTTTTTTTTCTTGTAGTAATAATTTCAGTAATTTCAACTCCATCTAATACTTCTACAATTATCTTAAGGACATTATGAGCAATTAAGCTTTTGCTTGGCTCTTTTCCAAAAGTATAAGTCATGAACCAGTAACCAAAAGAATATGATCGACTTGAACTAGATAATCATATAAAGTTGCATAAGAGTTTTTGTTCATTATCATCCTAGTGTTAATAGTTTTTCTTTGCATAAGTTGAGGATTTTTGTGTGGCATGCATACCTTTTATTAGGTTTGGACGAGCTATTACTGTGTAATGCATAGAAGTTGAGGCATATTCTTTGGTTTGTAGAAGGAAAACCATATTTTCAGATGATATTGCCAGTATACGATAGCAGTGTATGATATGGTCTGAAAGTTGATACATGTCATCTTGATGATGATTGTGCTTTTGATTTCCACTTGTGCTATTTTAACTTAATGCTATTACTGATGTCTTTTGTGTTTGCATCATCACTTTGGCTATCTAAAACTTGTTTCTTTTTAATTCTGAAGTCTAAATTTCAGTGTCTCGCTGTCAGAGTGCATAGTAGACTGTTCATGAATTCAATTTCAGTGTCCCCTTCAATTTTATCTCATTGTCCATGCAGAAAGAATTTTTTCAAAAGCTAATGGAATTATTCAGTTTGTGAAGACTTGGAAAATATGGATGACCTTCACATGATTTTCAAAATAGTTAAAGGAATCAGTCAGTATTTAATTTTATTTGAATTTGATTCCAATCCTTTTATTTTCATTTATTTCCTTAATCGTGTCTGATATTATTTCTTGTTCTGCAGTTTTGCTCAATAGCCCACACATTTTTGAGAGAATGTTTAGTGATGAATTTATAATGGACGTTATTGGTGCCCTTGAGTGTAAGTTCATTCCTGATGAATTAGTTTTCCAATTAGGTTAATTAAGTTTTTCCATATTTATCCATTATGTCTATGTTAGATTTTGTTTCCTCTTTCTGTTTTTTTTTTTAAATTTATTTTCTATCTAACAAACCGTTTGAAATTGAAAATGGTTTTTGATATCTTAGTTTTATTTGAGCATTCCTTACTTGGTAGTTGACATTGTTAAATTTCGTAGTAACTGTAATTAATTTAATGTCGTTTCTATCTAGTCTCTTCATCCTTTCCCTGTTCTTAAGATTTCTGAGTCACTTCTGTTGCAATATCCAGATGATCCAGAGGTTCATGTTCAATATCATCGTAAATTCCTGAAAGAGCATGTTGTTTTTAAGGAGGTAAATTCTACAGTAAAGTATTTTCCCCATTCCTGACTAATGTGTGTAATACATGGCTCTTTTCTCTACTATGAAAACCTTCATGGACTTCCCTTAGAGTCAAGAAACGTGCTACAAGGTAATCCAATTGTAAATTAAATGTTAACATAGTTATTGGCTTGCATTCAAAGTTTCATATTTTAGTCAAGTGCCTTAAAATACCCTTTTCTAAGTAATATATTGGACTCCAATCTGTTGAGGCTGCAAGATTGAGAAGAAAGAATAATGATATCTTAGATTTCATTATTCAGGTAAAGGAATAACTAAAGAGTTTTGAAGTAATTTTATAAAATATTCCTAAAGGATATTATATAGTGGACTAACATGAAGGTTTCATAATGAAGGGGTGTGTCATGTAATAAATGCTTTGATTGGGCTCTCTATATTTTATTATCTGGGTATTTCTGTTATTTCTGGGAGGGTCCTTGAAGTCAAGGAAGCAAGATGGTAGGTAGATCTTCTGATATGTGCAAGGAAACTTTGTTTTTATTAAGTTCTTTTTATCTGTTTCTTTTTGTAGGCCATACCTAGCAAAGATCCTCTTGTGTTGTCAAAGATACACCAGACATATAGAGTTGGTTTTTTGAAGGTTTGAGTTTGACCCTTTAAATCCTTTTCTTGATGATTGTTTTCCTTTGTACAATTATTCGTAACTTTTGCTACCCTTTTCAGGATGTTGTTTTGGCTAGAGTATTGGATGAGGTGATCGTTTCAAATTTTAACTCCATAGTACATTCAAACAATGTCATTGTAAGATTGGATTAGTATAAAAAGGCTTTCCTTCAAAGATACTGTAACATATCCTTACCATTGCTGCTCTGTTGTTTGTAGCTTGTGTCTTTGTTAAAGAATGACAGTACCTTTATCCAGGAGTTGTTTGCTAGGTTAAAATCTGCCACCACCTCTCCAGAATCAAAGAAAGATCTGGTAAGTCTTCTTGTTGAAGATATTTTTTCATTGCTTTTCTTAGCCATGTGGTGCTACTGTACAATTTCTTGCTTGAGATCTTTATTTCAGAGCTTATCTTGAAGTTTTCCCCTGTCTAGAGGTTGGAGCTTATCTTATATGTGCCGTGCACATGGTGACCTTGATGAATTTTTACTTAAAGAGGAAACAAAGTTCCAGTATGAAGTTATGCTAATAAATGGTCCCTGTTGTCCTGTACTGTACACTTTCTTTTTAGTTATGTATAGTTCCGTATTCTATTATCTTTTCTCTTTCTTATTGTTGTAAAAATATAGGAAAATCTAGATTGCAGATTGTGTATTTTTTTTGTTTAAAATCTGTATTCAGGTTCTGGGATGTTGACCAAGGAATTACTACTGTTATAATTACAATTTATAATATACGAAATTTCCTTGGTCTTTGGTTTAAACATCATAGCATTAGAGTTGTTTAGTACCAAGTTTTAGTGAAAGCACCCTTGCTCATTCGTTTTTGACTTAGTCATAGCACTAAATGTGCCAAGCCTTGAAGGTTGTGTTGTCAATGGTGAATGGTGACAAGTAGTTTCAACCCCAAAAACTGACATGCACCCATGGCAAATGAAGTGACAGCCACCATGTGCATACCTGGCAGCCAAAAATAAAAAAATAATTCAAAAATTTTATATTAACCTTGTTCATGAAAATAGGAAGAAAGAACGGAGAAAATTTCCAAGCAAATAATGTCATCTCTAAACTTAAAAACAGTACTAGTGTGCAAAAATTGCCCTCTGTGTTGGAAAGCCCAACAGTTATTCAATAGAATACATTCTATCTGACATTTAATTTCTATATTCCCCCATGGTGACCATTACACTAAAGTGGACACCATGGCAGTGCCATTTAAAGGTGCTACGACATGGATGTGTCTTCTTCAAATTCTGCCATGGCATGGTGGAATGGTCAACATTGTTGGCAACACTGACTTGAATTAAAGACCATGGATGGAAGGTGTTTTAAACTTGTTTTTGGTCTGGACTGCAATACTCAACAAAATAAACAAACAGTTCTACTTTAAACTTATACAAAATCAAGATATGGTGATAATTTGTATTTTGTATATATGATGGCTTAATAATACATACATAGGAAAAAAACAAGCTATTCATGAATGTAAATGGGCCTAAACTGAGCTGGTTCACAAATTGAGTACATTGGTTCAATTTCAACCTTATAAAAGTGGTTGAACAAGTATACTGCCTTTAGTAGGAATGCAGAACTTTATTTATTCTAAACTGAACCAATCTATACCTGACTTTTTATATATGGAGATTTTATAGTAGTGTAGAGCTTTTCCTTACATGTATCATTGGAGTTCTTTTTGTGCTGTCTCAACTGTTGCTCATGATCCATTGTACTGCTGATTCTTGTTTTGTTAATATATAATTTACATGGGATGGACAGTTGCATTTCTTGTACTTGTTTTGTAGTTTGAGTAAGAGCTTACTGATGGTCCACCAGATCCGACTCTTTAGGTATGATATAATAATACATCTTGATGCTGAAACTGTTCTGTGCTTTGCTTTTCTTTTTTAAATTTCAGAATCAGTTGCTCTTTATTCAAATGTCTAGTTAGTAATTTTGTAAGTTGAGAATAGTACTGCATTGGCTGTTTTCTCTTATTTTGTAAGTAGTTAAGCGCTAAGAAAGGAAGCAATTGGATATTAACACAGATAGTCACATGGCTAAATCTAGATTGTCTAGGTACATTTGGAAAATGTTCTTTGTGTCTGGCATGTTTTGGTGAGACACACGCATGATTCTTATTTTTTTCTTTTGGAAGTTTTCTTGCTTCATAGGTTAACCATCTCAAAAGCTGGTGTTGCCTTTTTTTTTTTCTTTTTTCTTTTTCATAAATGGTGAAGGCCTTTGCTTCTCATTTTCTTCTGTACCTAATATATCCTAGGCAGTTTCAAACCATGATGATGCTTATTTAAAGAATATTTGATAGCTTCTTTGTCTCATTCCATTGTAGAGTGTGGCTGTTTACTGGAAACTAATTCTGTTTACTTTATTGTATCTAAAATGTGATTGTGGACCAAATCATGGTTTTCAATTGTGGTTGTAATTGCGGATGCAGTTGCATTGCGGTTTTCGCAATTGCGGGCATTGCGAATGTAATCATGTATAATTTCAACTTTGCAATGCGTATTGCGGTTGATGTGGCACCCACCGCAATTGCGGTTGCGGACCGCAATACCTTGGACCAAATTATAACTTCATATTTTAAAACTGTGTCTATCTGGGAAGATTGTGAGAATAATTTTGACAATGCATGTGCCTTATGGACTTTTTGCATCCTTGAAGCGCTTAGTTCTAACTAAACCTAAGTGCCTTTTAAAAGCATCTTCTGAGATATAGTTGGGAAAACCATACATACTTTAGCTTGCAAATATTACACCGAACCTTTCTCTATACTCTTTTTAGCAGCTAGAACTTATGCCGAACTCATCCTTATTATTATTATTAGTATTGGTATTAGTGTTAGTAGTTGTAGTAGTAGTTTCAATTTAAGGGTCTTGTGGAGTCCCTTTGATTCTTAAAATTTGAATGTTTGTAGGTATCTGATGAATGAAGGCATCTTTGACATTGTCACTGATGTTTTGCAAAGTCAGGACAAGAAGCTTTTGCTAACTGGGTACTGATACCCCTTTGTAATTGTAATTTGTATAAATTTTTCAGTTTACGTTGTTCTTATCTATTGTTTAATTATTAATAGGATATAACTGTTATTGTTGCAGAACAGATATCCTTATTCTTTTCTTGAATCAGGATCCTGGCCTTCTGCGATTGTATATTGTTCGCTAGGAAGGAAATACTCTCTTCGGACTATTGGTAGGTTTTGTATGCAAATGAGTTCATGTGTTATTCCATTATTACTTGCTTGTATCTAGAATTGGCAGAAGTCAGATGACATTGTTCGTGCAATTATATGCGTGAGCACAGCATGCGTGCGTGTGCTGATATGATATGTATACAGCCTCTGACCAGAAGCTACTATAACTGTTAAATTTCCACGAAACTAAAACCAAACAAAGCTAAACTGACTGACTTGATGTTTCACCTCCTTAATACAAATTATGTATGGAGAACCCATATGTATAAGTCAGATTGACAAGCGGGGACAGCCTCCAGTATTTATAAATTTGGAGTTCTGTCTAATATCCAGCAGATGTGGGACTGTTGGGTTGAAAAAGCTGACCTAGTACATCCTGTGGTGGAGTTGTGTGTCACACCCAGATTTTGTGGGTCTCATGTCATGCTCCTGCATCAATTAATAACATGATTAATCATAGGTTTCGGCACTCACATCCATATAATACAGTGAATTTTTTATGCTTCTGTGCTCTTATATTTTATTTTGTCCTGATCCTTTTGCATCCCACATTGTTGAGGTTGCAATTTCACAATGGATCAATGGAGGGCATGACATATCTGAGTTAGCTGTGAAGTTGAAGTCACATTATTGGTTTATAGCACCTGAATTGTGGGTTAAGACTACTTTGAATTTCCTCTTAGAATCTTCTTTTATTGTGTATTTTGTCAAGCTTCATTTCCTAACTCTGTTCCTATTCATGTTTTCCTTGGTCCCCTCATAATACTCTTAAATGATCTACTTGAATGCCTTTTCCCTCTGTTGTTTCCCTGGATTGAATTGATCCAATTTTTCCTATGAGAATAAAATCCAACTGAACGTAATGCCTCACATCAATACATGGACCTTTCACTAGTTCTCTACTAGTAGATTTTCAGCATATGGAAAAAACATACACATTAGTTATCCCCAATAAAGCTGTAAAATACTGGGGATCCTATTCTTTGCAAATAAATTCTGTAATCATGAACTGTTGTTTCTGATTTTTAATGGCAACTTATGTGATCAGGGATTATTTAAATTTAATTGATGGGAGTTGGAACATGTGACCAATGGAAACTTTCTAACTCCCGTAGTTGTAATTGCATATTTAGTTATTGTGTTATGGAAGGCTAGTCTATCAGGTACTAATTAATTTTTCTTTGATATACAGGTTAATGTAATGATATCAGATTTGGGAGAGGACATGAATTGACAGTTTCTTGAGATCCTTCGCATCCTCTTGGATTCATGCACATTCTCTGGAGCACAGGTTTCTGTTCCTTCTATTTTTTGTGATCTCTCTGTTTAACCTTTTACTGATTTTGATATGGCTGAGGAGAATAGTAGCTTATATGAATTTAAGTTGGGGAGTTTTAGTGTTAATTGCTGATACATCTTCATATTTTATCCTAATAATTTTATTGTTATGGGGGAAATGAAGATTTTTATTGAAGCCAAAGCTTATAGGGCAGAACCTGCCTTAATCCAGTTTTTCTGGTAACATAAAAACCAACCTTCTTTATCTGCTTTCTTTTGGAATCATATCATCTAGCTTGAACCCAGCTTTTGGCATGCAGCTGTAAGGAAGAGGAGAAATGCATCTTTTATCACAGGAGATATATAGGCATGATGGTATTCTTTAGTTGTTACACTTTGCCATCGTATTGCAATTGGTAGGTTAGAATTGTACTGAAATGGTTGACCAGCCTGAACTGGTTGGTTGGACTGGTGTATTGAAGTTAGGCTGGTGAAGATAAAGGTACCAAAAGGTGCAAGAAGGGGTCTTCAACCCTTGATGATTTTGGTGAGGTACCATCAGCCCCCCAGGCACTTGCCTTTGGTGCCTTTTTAGCATGATTCTAAGGAAACCAAGGTGGTTGCCTTTGCCACCTGGATGAAACCTCAGTGCTTCTCATTCTTTTTGCAATCCCATTTCGATAGTGTTGAAAACCATACTGGACCAGCTGGCACACTGATTCAGTTCACAGAACTAATTGTTTTGTCCCTGAAGTGGTTGTTATAAGATCAGAACCAGCCAATTCAACCAGAAAACTGGGCCAAACTGAGCACGGTTCATATGCTAACCAGTTTATGTAGCATTGCTGGTTGGGCAATGTACTGGGTCTGGTGTAAGCTTTTGAAAGAAATAAGCAAGGTGGGATTCAAACACAGACCACACTACCCCACACCACCCACCCCCCCCCCCCCCCCCCCCCCCCCCCCCCCCCCCCCGGGGGGAAAAAAAAGAAAAGAAAAATATGGATAGTACTTGGCAGTTACTACTGCTCCATACTGTCATTCTTGTTAATGGAGTGCAACCTTTTTCTTATTATTTTCATGTAGATTTAACATTTGAAAGAAAAAATTAATTTTAAAATTAAATAAGTCAATGCTAGCCTTAATTAAAAATAATCTTAAATGTAGAATTATTATTTATTTCAGTGAAATACTTTTATATCAATTTACAATAAATTATCAAGTATTGTATTTTTAACACACACACATGTACATATATAGCTCCTGAACTGTGGTTAAATCATTGAACTGTGCACTGACTTTTCTGGTTTAGTCTCTCTTCTGGTTTTGAAAACATTGCCTTATTTAAGTAATGCAATCTAAAGTGCCAATTATGAAGTTCTTGATTGATTTTAGGCTGATCCTCACCCATTATCTTTCTATTCCACTGCTAAGATTTTGGAATTTTGACATTTGCAGCTACACTATGAATCACATTATTTTCAAAGTTCTTCATCATTTTGAGTCCGAATGAAACTGAAATAGGTAGAGTGGCTGAGGGAGGTCTGGGCAAATACATAGTTGATACAAACTGATTGACATAAGCATAATTGTTGGTGGATAAGCATGCTTAATGTATAATCTAATTAATTTCTAGAAGGTGACAGTTAAATTGACTCTGAAATTGATAACCTAAAAATAATAACAACTGCTAATTAATGAATAAGTTCTACATGATATAAATGAATAGTATGTTTGGTAAAATAATTTCAGGCCTGCTACTCTTTCTAGTTGGGAACTTGGATTTTTATGGCTTATGATTGTACTTGATATTAAACATTTACATGAATTTATGCTTGAGCTTTTAATTTATATTATTGCAATAGTTAAACTTTAGTTATTTCTTATGTATAATATCGCTGTATTGTACAAATTCCTTGTTGGTTGCTACAATGGGTTTCCAACTTTTTGCTTTGTGATGGCTTTGTATTTGAATTAAAGACATGCTTTGTTTATGCTGGTGTAAATTTTGGATATTGAATTTTTGGAAGAACTTGTCATTTAAAACTCTGAATAGGATGGTATCTTTTCTTGATTTGCTTTTGGAGTCAATGCATTTGAATTTGTTTATGCAAGTGTATATTTTAAATGTTGAGTTGTTTTGTAATATGTATCTCTTGGTAAAACTTGTCAATTAATGTTTCACTCAAGATGGAAGTCTTTCCTAGGTTTGTTAGATAGTCAAATTCAATTTTATTTACTTTTAGTTTTCTACTGACAGAGGGACACTATTGTTGGCATTTTCTATGAGAAGCATTTGGGTCAACTGGTTGAAGTAATAAGAGCTTCATGTCCTTCAGAAAATGTGGGTCATGCTAGCAGCAAATCCGTAGGTACTGGCAGAAGAATTCAGTATCAGAGTGGGACAAAGCCAGAGATACTATCAAACATATGCGACTTACTTTGCTTTTGTGTCCTACATCACCCATACAAGATAAAGTATTTTCTTGGTGCTCATTATGTAATAATCTGAATTGACTTTCTGCTGCTGATCAAGGAAATTGGAATGTGATTCTTTCTTTGCTGTTCACAGGTGCAACTTCCTTCTTAACAACGTGATTGACAAAATTTTGTTACTGACCTGAAGAAGAGAAAAATATTTAGCAGCTGGGGCTGTCCGGTTTATTCGTACTCTTCTCTCCCACAATGTAAGTCCATGTCATTTATGTTGTATTGTATTTTGTCATGAAGTGCGGGAAGTATGAAAAATGATTCAAGTAGACAAGGATGTTATTATTTTTTATGGTCAATTGTTCTGCATTTTAAAATTAGTGTAGGAATTGTTTTAGTTGTTATTTTGGTGATTTAAGATTGAGGATGGACAGAAGTTCGATGATGACCATCGTTATGACTTTCCTCAACTTATCTGAATAAAATACTGAGAACCTGAGAGTTATCCTATCTGTTCCGCTTTTTCCATTTTCCACCCAAAATTAGAACTATTGACTAATGCCCCTTGCTTAACTTTTTTTCAGAAGCACATATTCAGGATTTTTTTTTTCTCAATTGCAATGACATTTATTCTTGCCATATTAATTATTAATGATTAAATTGTTACTCCTGTCAGTTCATAGCTCATCCCCTCACACCTAGACCTTGTATGTAAAGGTTCATGTGAGTTGAAGCAGAGTCCATTTACCTGCTTTCTGTACATCCTGAGGAATTTTTGTTGCCTTTAAAACTTGTATAACTAATCATTACGTATTTATGAAATAATTAAAGTATTATTTTTGGTTATATAAAACCAGTTTGGTGGTTTCTGTTTTAAATTGCTGATGTAGGTAAATAGCATCTTTGTTGTTAAATGTCTCTTTCTGTATGGCTTCTTGTTCTTATGTTATTTATTTTCAAAGTCTTATAGGATAATTTGCATGGACTTTTTGAATTCCAAGAAGCCGGTTAACTTCAATGCTTTATACTTTACCTATGATTATTTTTATTTATTTATTGTTTTCTTGTATTTTTTTTTCTGCAAATATCTGGTGGATAACTCCTTTTATGCTGTACATATAACTGTTTGCGTGCTAACCAGCAGTATGATCAGCTGATCAATCACTTTGTAAGGAACAATCTTCTCAAACCAATTATAGATGTCTTTGTTGCTAATGGTAATCGCTACAATCTGCTCAATTCTGCTGTCCTAGAACTTTTTGAGCACATCCGCAAGGTGCCAATATTTTTTAATGTATTCACTGTATCTTAAGGGCCTGGAAAAGTTTACTAACAATGCCCACCTTGTAGGGGAATCTGAAATTATTGCTGAAGCATGTAGTTGATTCTTTCTGGGACCAGCTGGTGAATTTTGAGTATTTGTTTTCCATTCACTCGTTGAAAGTGAATTATGAGCAGGTATTTCATCTTGCTCTCACCAATTCTGGTCTAAGTATGTAGTTTAAGCTAATATGTTTTCTTGCGGTGTCTGGATAGCAGTGGGACAAAAGGCACTTCATATGTTGCAGATTCTCAAAGACGAATTGATAAGCGTGCTCCAGAAAAAGAAGAGGAGGACTACTTTAATCGGGACAGGTGCATATTTTCTTTCTTACAAATTGAGGTATTATGCTACTAGTATGGAGTTTGACTTAGTTCACTTAGTCAGTGATGGGGAAGATACAGCTTCTGCATCTGAATTACATAATCAGAAAGAACAGCAACAAAAACCCATCTCCTACGGAATTACTGTAAGCTATTCAAAATTAAGGTAGATCTTTTTTTTGTACTTTGGTGATTGACTTTTTTGAAATTCATGTGCAAAAGTAAGGCGCTCATTTTGATTTCAGCCCAAGGAGCAGTGGATTGGTTGACTATGATGATGATGAGGATGATGAAGAATACAGGCCACGACCAAGGAAGCAACCAGAAGCATCTGATGAAGATGAAGGGACAATAGAATCTTCGAGGCTGAAAAGGAAATTGCCTTCCAAGGATAAGGAGCCCGAGCTTGTGAAGAATCAGAAGTTGTCTAAGAATTCAAAATTTAAAGATTTTGTGTTCGCGTCCTTGTGTTCAACATTGAGCCATGCTGTGCTACCTGATAAGAACACTGCTGTTGATATACAAACAGGTCCTCGGACGACTGAGGAAAGAACAAGCTCAAGTGAATACAATCAAGAAAAGAAGCCAAATGTTCAAAGAGTCTGCTCGGATTCTAGCAATTCAACTGGAGAGAACCAAGCAGAGAAAGACACTGCTGCCTCTGGAAGCTTTTCTGATCGCTTGATTAGCACTTCAGCTAGCGGACAGTTGGGTGGAGAGGAATGGCCATTGCTTCCACCAAAATCCTTGCTGGGGATGGCTGTAAATGGGTCCTAAGTTCTTAGACCATATAAAGCAGGTATATTCTTTATTTCGTTCGACATGGAGATTTGGTGGTGGCAAAGTGCTAGCTGACTGGCTAAGCAAAAGCCTAGAGACAAAGGAACTTTACGTACAAGGGGGTAAATACTGGTTACGAGTTCCTTCAAGGACATGTTGATATACTGTACAGTGCCACAAAGAGGCAAGAAGATTTTATTACAGCAACGTAGATCTGCTCCTCTCTATCGAGCCTAGTAATTGCTGCTCTTGTACGACATCATTAGCATTAATCTTCTTTTTGCTTAATCCTTTTTCCTTGTATGCTCTCCAGTTTTACTTTTTCCAGCCCTTTTACTTTCATAATTTCTGGTCAGAAAGAGAAAGGGGAATGGGGAGCGGTGGACAATCCTCGTTATCATTCATTAATCTCTTTTCAGTTAAATGAACTTTCTGATAGGGTGTGTCAATATAATGCCCTGCACAGTTTTTCCTTTTCTGCTTCATTATTGATGTGAGCATAGAGAAATGTGCAGTGAGTTTTTAGGACCAAAATTTTCCCTAATGCGCGTTGTTTTGTATTGGAACTTTTACATATGCAGTGAATTTTCGTTCTATATTATGCTAACTGTATTTTGGTTAGTGTTCCCAAAGAACTTTGCTTCAATAGTACACTTTGGTTATTCCGTACTACGCTGCCCATATTTGGTTTTGCTTCAGTTTTGTGATTGCTTGACCTCGAAGCTAACTTATTTCCGTAAGTATGGTACTCCTGGGTAGCTTGCTCCTTCCATTCCTATTGATTATTGTTACCTTATCGCGCATGTAATGTAAGCACCTGTTAATTTGCGTATTTGTGGAAAATTATATCCATTTATGTCTCAATTGGATGATGTAAGTTGGTTTACGTTGGAGTTGTTTGTACGTGATTTTGATTAAAAGTGAGTAGCCATGATTGTAATTTATGTTTGAAAATGAGTTTTGTTACAAAAATTTGAAAGATAATAGTGACTTGAAAATCAAATTTAACATTAAACTAAATAAATTTATTTATGAAATAAATCTCATTTTAATATGTAGATAAATTTTTTTTAATTTGTATTAGATTTAGACATAATTTTTATATTTTTGCTATCCGATTTTTTAATTAACGCACAATATTAATTAATAATAATATAAAAGATATATAATTTAATTTTAAAACTATATAATTATAGATAATAAATATACATATATTATATTATTATTAAAAATTAGATATTCATGATCTTTTAATGAAAAAAAGATAGCAAGGCTATATACTTTTCTCCTTTTAATCGCTGTGAACTCATGTTGACATTTATATAGGTGGCAAATCAGTTGCAACTGAGTAGCCGCGAATTTGGCATCCTCGTTAATATGAAACAGCCACGTGTGATCACCCGAACACACGTGTCCTCTATACGACCACTCCTCAGTCCGTTATTTTCTTCATCTTCCCCAGTCTCCCGATCGAGCTATCGACTTTCTTCTCTCTGTATTACACAGAACTGGGAGCATTTGAACAGTATCTGAGGATTTTGCGTGCAGAAGGCTAAGTAAAGGAAGATGAGTAGTAACTTGGAAACACGGTCTCTTCTGGATGAGCTTCGAAGCTTTGATAAAGGGGGTTTCTTCGACCTTGGTCACCCTCTTCTCAATCGCATTGCTGAGAGCTTCGTTAAAGCTGCTGGGGTACCCTCTTCTCCTTAGAGTAAATTATCGTTTGGGTCGTCAAACATATTTCATTAATTTTTTTCTTTCAAAGATAATTATAGCTATTTTATTTCAAAAAAAGGAAGTTTAAAAATTTATTGATCTGTCATGATGTCGTGAATTCTGTTAATCGTTGATTCAGTTCACCAAAGGACTATATTGGATTCTAAAATGATTACGATTTTCTTTTGAGGCCTTGAATTGGTGTAATATAATTGAATGCGCTAGTTTACTTTTCATGCTGTCTTTATATATGTGTATGCATGCATGTATCAATAAAGCTCTTGCTCATGGTGGTGGATATGTGTTCACCTCTCCCAGATAGGAGCCATCCAAGCAGTGTCTCGTGAAGCTTATTTTACAGCTATTGAAGGTGCATTAATGATTTCTCTAACTCGTTCTTCTAGTTTTTATTATGATACACAATTACAGCGAGGACTTGCGTAGGGTTAGATTTGCTTGAGAACTACCTTGGTATATATATGATTTGTCTTATTTTTTATTTCGAAATGAATTTTTTTCTTTTCTCATGAGAACGTTGATCAATTTATGGAAACTGAATGGTACTAGCTAGTATTTAGTATTTACTATATACCATGTCTGTATGGATTTAGGTACTGGGCTTGATAATAGTGGTATGCCGCCAGAAGTTTTGCCCGGTCCCAAGAAAAATCGTCTTCCAGGTCTCAGAGGTATCTATATGCCACTCTTGCCCATTAATTTTGCATCAATTTGGAGTTCTAAATAACTACTTAATTAGCCTTTCAGCGTGCTTCTTTTTCTCAAATAAAATAGAATAAATACTATGAAGGGTATCCACTTCAAAAAAGGAGTATGTATCCATGTTTGACATTTGTTGAACATTCATATTAAACATAGCACAAAACTTTAAATTATATATGGACACTTAATTTTGTTGTGTCCATGTCAATGTCGTGTCAGGTATCTATGTTAGTGTTTGCTTCTTTAAGGAAATACAAGGAATAAATTTTCAATTACTGACAAAAAAATTTGAATCCATTTATATGATGCCAGAACATTTTATTTGAGATATTCCAAATATATCATAGCGTGATTTTTTGTTTTATGAATGCAGGAGAGACCAACATTAAATCCATTGAGGCCATGGTGAGATTATGCAGTAATTCATAACATTTATTTTTACCACATGAACCTTTCAAAACCTGGTGTTATTGCCTTGATGTTCTACAGTTGAACTTTCAAATCTCATTGAGCTAAACCATATATGCAGTTAACTCTTCTGCCATGTTTTTCTTTAATGGATTTCTTGTTAACTAGTATTGCCTTTATTCTTCTGGTCAGGTGAAAAATACTGGAAAAGAGTCCTTACAATGGGGTAATGCTATATTTCCTCATCCTATAGGACGCTTTATGCTTTTACAAACATGAATTTGCTGATGATTATCGACTGTTTTAGTTGTGAATAATTATATTATTAACTTGTCTCAGGCTTATGATGTTTGTCTCTTAATGGTTGGCTATGCTGAACTCCTGACTTTTTGTCACAAATATGAACCTTAACAAATTCTTCTCATGAAATGCAGGTTTGGCTGCAGGAATATATTCTGGTCTCACATATGGTCTGAAGGAGGCTCGTGGAGCTCATGATTGGGTAATACAACCTTCCTTTCTCCTCCTACCGCTTGAGCTGTCCCCATTTTAGTAAAAGCAATAATGTTTGAACAGTTTAGGAGTCTGAACCACACTACTCTTGCTTAATTTATAGCTTGAAGATAAAGGAATTTTTTTAATGTTCTTATCAGTCAATTACTTGGTTCCTATTAGGATCAAGCGCCCACTATAATACCAAAAGTTCAATTTAGTAAGGAACAGGATGCAATTTTATTATTATTGTTCTTTTATTTCTCTGCATTAAGTATGAAGGGCTGCATTCACTGTAGGCGCTATGGATAACACGTTAAGCCCAAAAAGCCTCGCTGGTTTAGTAAAGCTAACAGTCCTCTTGGTGGACCCTATTCTATATGAGTAATGACTAATGACAAATTAATTCTCATGTCTCTGAAATGAAGATCTTTCTCAGCTTAATTAGTTGAAGACTATAATGTTTCTGATTCAAATTTCTTACATTTGTTGGGAAATATATGGATTCAACAGTTAGTAGGAAAAAAAATGTATGATTTGATAGTTTAAATTAGACCTGGTGACTGCATGCAATAAAAAATTTCAAATATTGATCGGTCCAAAATTTTAATCCAACGATTAAATAATTTAAAATATTGCACAATGAGACAGTTAATTTCTTTTAACCATTACTAAAAATTCATATTCATGATATTTATAGTACTCGCTAAATTGTTGGAACATAATTATTTGTGTTTGATGCAGAAAAACAGTGCAGTGGCAGGAGCAATCACCGGGGCAACACTTGCTCTTACATTAGAAGACTCCTCTCATGAACAGATTGTGCAGTGTGCTATTACTGGAGCTGCCATCTCCGCAGCTGCAAATCTTCTCACTGGCATTTTCTAAAGTGAATGGCTATATTGTTGAGAATAGATTTCAACATACAAGTTTTAGTTCCATAATGAATTTCTTAATTGAAGAATGCTTTTTTCAATGGTTGCGTACTAGAGAAAAAAAAGACGAGGCTTAATAACCTTGGTTGAACGTTCATGCTTTTTCGCACTGTACATCGTGTTATTGCTTACATACATAGAGTTTTCTACTACTTTAAGGATCTCCTTAAAATACTATCCATTAGTGGTAGTCGTTTTTTCCACTTCTGGACCGTATTAATTTTTTATTCAGCACTAAATAAAGTGAGATTTAGGTGGGTCCATTGTAGATTTGCTTTAGTGGATTAGGATAACGAAATCTAAACATGCTGAAACTCGTGGGCAAAATATGGCGTTCATTGTCTAATCGCCATATATATAGTGCTCTCATGTTAGCCCATTTTTCATCCCCAAAAGGAGCGTTAAGAAGAATCATTAGGGAGAAGGGAGGTACTCCATTTCCACTGAACCAAACCATCAAACATGTTTACTTCAACAATGGCTATCACTGCGTTCCTCCTTGGAACGTTCATATACGTTCTATCTTCCTTCTTGCGTCCTTCTAATCAGAGCAAACATGCTCGGAAACGTCCCCCAGGTCTTTATTTAATTCATCATTTAATATTGTTATTATAAGTTTTTGTAAATTATATACATTTATAGTTAATTATTGAAGTAATTTAAAATTAGAATCTCTCATGTGGATTGGGATCTCATGTGTGACAGCTTCCTTCTCTTCTGTTTATTTCAAATCTCAGCACATAATAATTTTTTTAAAAAAATTTAAAACTACAGAAACAAAATATATTTAAATCCTTACTGAATAGCGTCCTATATTTAAATTAATAATATTATCTATTTTTTCCCTTCTTAAAATACTAAAGCTGAAAGAGAATATTAATATTTTGGAATTTTTTCGGGTACTTGAGTTATCTTATACTGAGAGAATTCTAAATGTTAGAATCTTTTTTGTATTTTAAAAAGTATTTTTAAAAAATTAATACTAACTGTGATTTAAAAACACAAAAAGAGAGAACAAAAATTTTACTTCGAAATAACGCTGTTTGGGGTGTACAATAGCCTATGGTGCAAAGTCGTAGGAAATCAAAATAGATATCTAATTCGAATAATCTAAAGAGGGAGGGCTGAACTATACAGTACTATTAAATTGCACAAGTGACTAAATATAGACTATCGAATTAATTTTTTTTGGATTTCATTAATTTCAGTAATTAAAAATTATTAATTTTAATTTCTTAATTATCAAATATAGACTGTCAAAATTTGAATAATTCTTTAAAAATAAATTGTATGCACATTTGAGGTTTGAAAATTTGGTAGATATGACATGATTTTTGTCACGTCAATGATAAAGGAAATATAACAATAAATAGTGGGATATTGGATATTTAATTATCATTTGACATTATTTGATTTTTTTATTTATTAAATAAGATGTAAAAATTTACTTCACAAACTGTTAAAGTTCAGTATTTTTTACAATATTGTAAAATTTTAATCTAACACTAAACTAAAATATCTATGATTTTTTTGGTTTGAACAAAGCAACGAATACAAGACTTGTTAATCAAATTAATTTTTGGGATTAAATTTGTCATGTGTTTGAAGTCAATCAATTCTATTTTCTTGTCATATAAATTTTGTTAAAGTTGCCTGGAGCTTAAAGTCGAAGTAAACCAAAATTTTCACTTAAAGTCGAAGTAAACTAAAATATCTATGATTTTTTTGGTTTGAACAAAGCAACGAATACAAGACTTGTTAATCAAATTAATTTTTGGGATTAAATTTGTCATGTGTTTGAAGTCAATCAATTCTATTTTCTTGTCATATAAATTTTGTTAAAGTTGCCTGGAGCTTAAAGTCGAAGTAAACCAAAATTTTCACTTAAAGGAAAAGATAAACTTCAAGGTATTGAATGTTTCAAATCAACTAATTAAGACAAAATGAAAATTCGAAATTTTTTTAAATATGTTATAAATGACAAGTTAAAAAACTAAGTAAAAAAGATTTACAAAGAAAACAAATATATAGATAAATGTTCGTTAGATCTGTGGCTGGATAATAAAATATTTACTCAAAAACAATTAAAAAGAAAAGGAAAAGAACAAAGTAAGCCATATATACACACACACACACGTTCTCACTTATTGTATCTCATTTCAATTTTAGAGGCACTTATTTATACTTTATAGAGGATCCAATTTCTAATATTATGTCAAAGAGAAAAAAACTTTGATCTACACATTTATGAATATTAATCATCAACTATTATGTTCAAGTCTTTAGTAATCTTTGGTATGATTTTACTATGATTAAAATTTCTTTTTCAATACTATACTAGCAATGATAAAACTTTCTTATTTTCATTACCTAAAAAATAAAAAAGTCCTTAATAAATCATGATCGTTAACTTTTTTATTCAAAAAAATATTTGGATAAATTATGATTTCTCCTCACCCTTTATCTTCCATTATGCATCACTAGGTCCCCTGGCTCTTCCCATAATTGGCAACTTCCACCTGTTGGGCACACTCCCACATCGCAATCTTCATTCTCTGGCCAACAAATATGGACCCATCATGTCCTTGTGGCTCGGACAGGTCCCAGTCGTTGTTGTCTCTTCTGCTGAAGCTGCAGAACTATTCCTCAAGACCCATGACCCTTTTTTTGCAGACCGTCCCAAGACCCAAGCCACTGATTACATATTTTCTGGTTCCAAGGGTATGGCATGCTCTGAGTATGGTTCATACTGGCGAAACATGAAGAAGTTGTGCACCCAACATCTTATTAGTCCTTCAAAAGTAGAGTCGTTTGGTCCTCTAAGGAGGGAGGAACTAAGAGTAATGGTGAAGTCACTTGAGAGAGCTGCATCAGTGGGTGAGACTGTGAACATTAGCGAGAAGGTTCATGAACTTTTACAAAATATAGTTTATAAGATGATATTGGGACGTAGTAAGGATGACCAATTTGATTTGAAGGGGCTCGTTACAGAGGGTTTGAGACTTGGAGGAGCTTTCAATCTAGCGGACTACGTGCCTTGGTTAGGTACGTATGATATTCAGGTATGCTGTATAACTGAACCAAATGTTTGAGAATAAAACTCTACCTTTGTGCCTATGACTCAATGTTATGTGGGATTCTACCTTAATCTATATCTATGTATAATTTTAGAAGGGAAATTACTGTTTAATCTATATCTATGTATAATTTTAGAAGGGAAATTACTGTTCATATGTTGTTGAAAAAACACATGGGTTGTGACTCTTTTTCTACTTTTTGTTTTTTTTTTTTCTACATTTAGCATCTACTTTTTTTTTTCTTTTTTCTTTTTTTTCATATAATCATTATATTCTTTACAATTTCTATTTGTCTAAAGAAGTTAGGAATCAATTTGTCATTTTGAGCATTATACGCTTTTTTTTTGTTATTATTATCATTTTTCTCTCTCATTTTTGTCATCATCCAGGTTTGTTTATAAACAAAAGTTGGAATGAAATGAGATTGAAAGCTTCAATGAATGATGAATTAAAACTTTTTCTTTTCAAAATAACCTTTTAAGAAAATGAATTGAAATTGATTTTTTTTTTTTTGGTTTATTATCCTTAATTCTTCATATCCAATGACCATTAAATCTTTCATATCAGGGATTAACACAACGTTTAAAGGAAACCAGCAGAGCACTTGATGAAATGTTGGAGAAGATATTGAAGGAGCATGAGCAAACTCTCCATGTACGAAATGGTACACGGAATGAGGATTTTATAGACATATTACTCTCATTAATGCATGAACAAAACCATGGGATAAATAGAAATAACATCAAGGGTACTGCATTAGAAATTATTTTCGCTTCACTTGAAAATTCTGCTTTGACAATTGAGTGGGCTTTATCTGAACTTTTGAGGAATTCAAGGGTGATGAAGAATCTGCAAGATGAGCTAGAAACTGTTGTGGGAATGGATAGAATGGTGGAAGAGTCTGATTTAGTAAAGTTGAACTACTTGAATATGGTGGTCAAGGAGACATTAAGACTCTATCCTGTGGCAATATTTATCCCTCGAGAATCGACACGGGATATCATGGTTGATGGATACTACATACAGAAAAAGTCACGAATCATAGTAAATTTGTGGGCACTAGGGCGAAATCCTAAGACATGGACAGATAATGCTGATATGTTCTATCCAGAAAGGTTCTTGAACAACAATGTAGACTTTCAAGGAAATGATTTTCAATTCATACCATTTGGGTCGGGTCGCAGAAAATGTCCTGGGATGCAATTGGGATTGACTATAGTTAAACTTATTTTAGCTCAACTTGTGCATTGCTTTAATTGGGAGCTTCCTTTTGGGATAACACCTAGTGACTTGGACATGACCGAAGCATTTGGTTTTACCATGCCAAGATCTAAGCCATTGTTAGCTATGCCAACTCATCGAATACTAAGAAAAGCTTATTAGAGTTTGGATTAGTCATTTCTGATTGTAATGAACTGCTTGCTAATAGCAATGCTGTTTCGATCACTTGGGTCCAAAGGCAAAGGAATATGGAAGCTCACCAGCTTGCTAGAGTTTCCATATCCCATATCCTGGCCTTTGTTCCCAAGACTCTTCCTGTACTCAACTTTGTACTTTAATTAAGCAGTTATACTTTCCTCCAACTAACAGAAAAAAAAAAATGTTAAATTAAAGGTCTTCATGCAAAATGATGGTTCAAAGATGTAAACTACAGGTGCATTTTTCGATGAACATAATAAAATGAAGTGTATCTGTTCAATTAAGACTCTTACTATGGTGATAACAGCTTTCAAATGTGTTGGTAATATCTAATAATTTGTTACCAAATCTAGCACCTTAAAGTTGGGGAGGATTTAGAAATTAATTTCAAAGGAGCAAAAGACTAAAAACACAAATAGAGGTAATTAGGTATTTTTTTTTTTGATATTCTACTAACAAAAATCCACATTTGAAAATCATTAAAGGCCTATAGCAAAATACAAAATATATAATAAACTCAAATTATGATTTTATTTTCTTAATTCAAGCATTCCAAATTGTATTCCATGTTTTTTCAAAAGATAAAGGTTATCAATGAGATAATTTGCTGAAAATTTCTCCAAGTTATGTCTTTCTTAATATATGTTACCAAAAAAGTTGGAAAAAAATCATCCTCCATCTTGTTACAGAGTCTTGTCTTTATAATTTTCATAATTGAAAATGTTTGTTTGATTGTTGTTGTAGACACTGTAAGAATTAGTACAAGACGAATAATTCAATCAATAAGTAGATAAATTCTCAACTATTGTGTCTTTGCTAGCACTTAACACAACAATGCATTTATTGAAACTTTCCTCAACTCTAAGTTTTTATGAGCATCAAATACAAAATTAATGTTACAATTGAATCTTTAGATGTTACGTATCTTGTTCCATAAAGTGATCATTTGGATAAAAATTATTCACAAGCTTGGAAAATATCTTCAACCCAAAGTGATTTATAATCATCCTCAGATCTAGAACAAAGTTAAGGACAAGTAATTCTACTATGTCCTCTTTAAAGTGAAAATTCGTTTCTTGTAATAATGAATCTATAACAAAAATAAATATATTATATCAATAGTGATGCTTAAATATAAGGTTATCTCTTTGATGGTGAGATTGACCTTGGCTAGCTTGGTAATGGGCACTCAAATAAAAGATCTTTGTATTATGATATTTACAAAATAACTTTCCTTTCCCAAGTAAAGTATCTCATCCACTTTCTCTGAATTTTTAAATAAATACTTTTGAGGATGATACTAATTGTATTAAATTCAATATATCTTAAGAGTTACGCTGCAAAACTTAACACAAATTGTCAGTAATTCCTAACATCTCAAAATTTAAAGAGTGGCCGCACCATATGAATGAAATTGACTTGAGATCCCATGATGCAAATTGGTGATACTACCATATGAATAATGGATTTTAATATCATGTTGGCGGCACCACTTAATGATGTAAATTAGGAAATTAGGTTTTTTTTTTTTTGTTTACTTTGGCTATTAAATTAGTAAACTAGGTTTTTTTTTTTTGGCTATTAATTAGGAAATAAGATCTTTTATTTTGTTTTGGCTATTAGATTAGAAAACTAGGTTTTGTTTATTTTGACTATTAAATTAGAAAACTAGGGTTTTTTGGCTATTAAATTGGGAAATTAATTTTTTCTTTTGGGTTTTGGCTACTAAATTAGGAAAAGTAAATATTATTGAAGGATGGAAATTATAAAAGTCACAAAAAATATTGTTAAGTTATGTAGCTTTGATTTTCATCCATTGGGGTTGGAATCCTAGCGATTAATGAAGCAAATGAAGAGTATGAAATAAAATTGTATATAAAAGAAAAAATTTAAAATTTTCAAAGAGGCGACTGTCCATGCACCCCCCTTAAATCAATTCCCGCCTTAAAAGTGTAACTAGTAATATTTTCTGTCATGTTAATATAATTTGCACTTCTATATTTTTTTTAATGTACACTATAAAATTTGCAATAAACTTTATATTTTGCGTTCATTAGTTTTCGAAACTTTGACGTTCTATTTTTAATGCTCTATGTTATAATCTCTATGAAAAGGTGAAACCAAATGTGCTACTTAGTGTTGTTAGTAACATGATTAAATCCATGCACAAGTTGAACACATTTTAGGTACTAGTACAATACATATTGTTTCAAGTTTGATTTTAGCTCGGGCTCATGAGCTGGCCTTCAAGGCATCATCATCATTATTATGAAGTCACTTAATGCGCTTTTGGCCTACTTAGTGTAAAAGTTCTAATTAATTAATTGATTACTAGTTATTCCAGTTTCAAGCCAAGTTTCAATCAACAATTTAAACTAAAATCACGATTTCTTTTTTTTTTTTAGTTAGCTCACTCGTGCAAAAGATTGTATTTTTTGTTTTGTGTAATTATCGCACGTGTCACCTAGGACGTAAGGGATATGATGTCTTGTCATCATTCTCACTTTTCCTGTTTATCGCTTATAATCTACTTAGAGTTTCAAACTTAATGTTGGCAATTAAATACAGGTTGCACTCAATAAGATATAAGAAGAGAATTAAAATTTAATTTTAAGGGAGATGAGAGTTTTTAAATTAAAGGTTGTAACAACCTGTTAGACTCATGCTTGACACTTGTTCCGTTGGCATTACTCATAGTGAGCCACATACTTCTGACTATGTCTCTTTGATCACTCCCAATGCACCACTGGAGCTAGCATTTTATAAGTTCTTAAATAACTAGAATGCCCTCCCATAGGTGAATCATGAAACTCTTTCAACAACACAGGAATCTGAAGGGCATTTTTTGGTAACACTAAATTGTTATGGTACATGAGATAGTCTTGTTTTATAGAGTAACCCGCTAGTGCATCTTTCCTTGCAATCAATTTTTGCATAATAGTAAGCAATATTTCATCTTGCTTAATCTGATGTTCCAAGGAATCCATGCCTTCATATTGCCATAGAGAAAATACCTTCAGTTCTATATTTGTATACCTGCGTGATAGTGCATCTGCTGCCCAATTTTCTTAACCAGGTATATACACAATCTCAAAAGTGTAGCCCATGAGTTTAGACACCTGTTTATGTTGATCAAGATCTATAATACACCATTCCAACAAATATTTCAAAGCCTTTCAATTAGTTTTAATAATAAAATAATGCCCTCTCAAATTATACTACAATTTCTTCACAGCGAAAACAATTGCCATAAGTTTTTTTCTCATGTATAGAGCATCGTTTGGCCTTCTTAGATAACTTTTGACTACAAAAGGCTATGGGTCTGCCTTCTTGCATCAATACTACACCAACACCACTACCAGATGCATTAGTCTCTATTTCAAAGGCTTTATTAAAATATGGCATTGCAAGCACATGAATAGTGACCATTGCTTCTTTTAATATGTTAAAAGCTCTTTGGGCCTCATCATTGCACTTAAAAGATTTCTTTGTAAGTAGATTAGTAAGGGGTGCTACTATCTTACCATAGTTTTAGACAAATTTCCAATAATAACTGAAAAGTCTCAAAAATCCCCTTAGTGCCTTAAGATCCTTTGGTTTAGGCCAATCCACCATAATGTCGATCTTAGAGGGATCCACCTCCACCCCCTTAGTTGAAATGATGTGTCCTAAATACTCAAGACACTTTTGAGTAAAAGTATATCCTACAAAATCTTTAAGACAGTTGCCAAATGACTCAAGTGTGAACAGTAATTAGGGTTGTATATCAGTATGTCATTAAAGAAAACAAGTATAAACTTCCTTAAATGATCCTTAAAAATGTTAGTCATAAGTGATTGAAATGTTGAAAGAGCGTTAGTTAAGCTAAAAGACATAACCAAAAATTCATAATGGGCTTTATGAGTTCAAAATTAGGTAGTTTAAAATTTTTCTTCAGCTGTATTCTAATATGGTGATAACTAGATTTCAAGTTAAGTTTAGAAAACACAATGGCTTATCCCAACTCAAAATCTTCGACTACCATTTTTTTTTTTGGTACAAAGCAACACATGATTAGAAAAGGGACTAATGCTGGGTCTTATTATTCTAGCATCCATCATATCTTTTAGCATATTCTTTATTTCATTTTTTTATGAGTGAACATACCTATAAGCGTGAATATTAGGGGATGTGCTCCACGTTTCAACATAATAGAATGATCTTTTATCCAATAAGGAGGTAATCTAACTCTATCTTTATACACCAGTGGAAATTATTGCAACGCCTATTTAATTTCTTTAGGTATTTCTTACTATCCACAGTCTGCAACTTTATGGATTTCAAATTCAGCGAGTATCCTTCTCCTTTCTTCTTCAAGGCTTTTACAATTGACTTAAAGGACACTTGTGATGTGGTTAAGGTAAAATCTCCTTTTAGACATACCCATATCCCTTCTATATGGATTTTCATTGACAATTTCCCCTAATCCACTTTAACTTCACCAAGATTTTTAAACCAGTCAATCTTGAGTACTGAGTCTACATTATCTAACAGAAAATGATATAAATTCTATAATATTCGTAACCCTTGCATTTCAAGTTCAACTCCCTTACAAACTTCACTGCTGTAACATTGTCTTCCATCCCCTACTATTATAAAATAACTATGTGTAGCTTATAACTTTAGGCATAAAAGATTCTACTAACTTGAAGGAAATAAACTTATGAGTGGCTCCACTATGTATCAACACTACTACAACTTCTCCATTCACTTGACCGATAAGTTTCATAATCTTATAGCTAACAATTTCTACAACGGAGCTCATTCAAAGTTCCATTGGGGCCATTGCCTTTCTAGAATCCTCTTTATCTAATTCCTTCACTTTTACTTACTCCTTATCCAATTCCCATTCATCTTCCTCAAGTATTATCATTGTAAATGCTTCCCTTTACACTTATGGTTTGGACTAATTTTTTTTCTCACATTTGAAACATAGGCCCAATGATCTCCTTCTATTAATTTTTTATTCAGATAATCTTTTAGTTTGGTAATCACCATTATTCACAGTAATGGGAATGGTTCTTTTGGTCTCACTCGTAGCACTATCTGCAATTTTCTCTTCACTTGGTCTACTTATATTGCCTTCTGATTGTTTCCCTGCACTATACACTAAAACTACAGACTTGGAATATGTGAATTTGGACCCTTCCAATCTAGATTATGTCTAAGACTTTACACTCCTTACTGTCCCTTTTTCCTTGTGTTTTTTTAGTACAACATTACACCTTTCCGCCTATGAAGCCAAATCTATATGTTCAATAAATGATCTAGGTTGTCTAAGATGCATTTCTACCCTAATTTCTTCATCTAAGCCATTTTTGAAAGCACCCATAAAGACCTCATCAGGAACATCTTTAAAAGGTTCAGATATCATCTCAAAATTTTCCCTAAATTCACTAACTATTCCTCCATCTTGTTTAAGAGCCATAAGTGTATCATAATTGTCCCATCTTAATGACAAAGAAATTTAGATATAACTTCTTATTTAAATTGCCTCTAACTTGTTAAAGGGCTTCTGTTTTCCATCCATTGAAATTAATTTAGTGCCTTACCTTTTAATCTAACTACCACCATCTTTAACCTTTTTGCCTTATTAATCCTATTGACATCAAAATATTTTTTTTCCTAAAAAATCCAACTAATAGGATCATCTCTATTAAAAATTGGCATTTCCATTCTTCAAATCTTGCTTTACTATGCTTTGAGTACACTAAACAATTTCTCTTAAAAGTCTTCTTCTCCACTTGATTCATTAATAACTTCTTATGGTGCTTCTTCCATTCTGGGTCCCTTACTATTCCTTCCTTCTGCCCGCTGTATTTCTCATAGTTTTTCCTTAATTTAAGCCATAAATAACTCTATAGGAGTCATTTTGTCTTTCAACTCTCCTACGGTAATTTTCATCTCTCCTATCATTCTTTCAAATGAATCCACCCTTCCTTCCATTCTTGTTCTAATCATACCCCAAATAACCTACTTTAATACCAAATTGATTGACCTAAACACTGAATTTTATTTTTATTACACACAATCCAATTTATTCTTCCTCCTGACACTGGTAGGAAGTTACTACAAACTCCAATGATACCACAAATCACAATATAAAACAAATTCACACTAATACATAGATATAACACTTTAGAAACATAAAGACACACTACCATAAATTATGCCAACACATTCAACCTATGACGACACAAAACCCACCAACAACTTCAAAGAAATATGCTAATCTAGCACCCATAACATCCTGGCAGTTTGATAGGCCAGTCTCTCCACATTCAGAAGCCCAATTCTTTCCCTTGCCTACCTTTCTTTTCCCTCCTAAAAATTGGTCAATCCCCTTTAGAAACTATCAAAGGCAACTACTCTAGTATTGCCTAATTGTTCTTGCCACATCATTAACTTTGGTCCCTTGCGTTTGTCTCTTTACATGAACATTGTTTATGTTGGGCTTATTGGGCCTAAGCCCATCAGAATGATTGTATAGGCAGGGTGTTTTTTGGAGACCTTACAAAAAGTATTGTATAGATTTATGGTATAAAATAAACGTAAATTCATAAAATCAAAGTGATATGAATGATAGTTATATTTTTAATAAACACACCAATTGAGACTGTTTGATGGAATTAAAATGTATAGATTTCTAAAATAAAAATAGAATCATATAGATTTATGGTCTAAAATAAACAAAGATTCATAAAATCAAAGTGCATTTAGTACGTAAAAGTTAGTTTGATGGAATTGGAATGGGTGATGGGATTCCATTGGATGGATTGTTTAGTACATAGTAAAGGGATCCTAACTGATTCCATCTAGAGATTTGTTGAGCCCATTTGCTAAGAGATCGATGTTTTAATGATAACAGTACAAGAAGAAAAATTTTCTTATGTAATACTTAGGTTCTAAGTATTTTCAATGTTTAATCATATCTTAGGAACCTTTATAAATGGTATTGAGCTGATAGAAATCAATTAAAATGAATGGTAAATTAATCTCAGGTCTTAAGGGACAAGAAAAGCTAATTTGGGAGCTTTATGTCACTGAAGAGTTGACTGGCCATTAGCCAACAATCAACTGGTCACCTTCTAAAAAGCCCCTAATCTGCTGCCAGCTTGAAATCTGATCGACTGGGCACTCTCTGTGAGTGAATAGTTAATTGGTCACAAGCTAACAATCGACTGTATACTTTCTTGGATAAGACTAGTAGCTGCCAGCTTAAGTTTAATCTATTGGGAGCTCTTTGTGAGTGAGCAATTAACTAGCCACATGGGAACAGTCGATTAGTCACTCTCAGATTAAGCATCAATTAACTATCAGCCTTGAGACCATTGACTGAAAGCTCTCTGTTACTAACCAGTCAACTGGTTAAGAGTGAGCAATCAACTGTTGGATCTATTGGACCTCAATCTATATAAACTCGACCTATGACCTCTGAAAGAATGAGATAAACATTCAAGAGTGATTATATCATAAGTTTTCATCATCTTATCAGCTCTATATTAGTGCTTCATTGTATCATCTATTTTGATTAGAGAGTTTATTTATCTATAACTCTTTCTTTTTTTTAAGAGAGAAGCTCAAAGAGGTTCCTTAAGATAAGTAAGCTAAGAGAGAGCTTGGGTTTAGGGGAAGTATATCCCTAATAGAGAAATTCTAAGAAGTTCCTTGAGGGTTTTAAGTTATAAGAGCTTAGGAATTTAGGAGAGATTCTCTGGGGAATTGTGTTGATTTTCTGAGATAGTGAAATGTCCCAAGAGATTACTTAGGGACTAGATGTAGGCTTAGGTAGAAGTCGAATTAAGATAAATCTCTATGTTAATTCTTTTCTACTTTCTCCTTTACATTTTGCATATATTCGATTCTATTGTGTTTATTCTTCAAAGGAGATTTTCAATTAAAATTTTTATAAAAACCCAATTTATCCCTTTTTAGGTTCCAACCTTGCTCAACAAGTGGTATTAGAGCTTGGGCTCTTGATTTAAAGACTTAACTATCTCAAGAGTATAAATAGCTGGATATGGTGATAATGTTTTACCTGAAGGGCTATCTATTACAAAACCTCCTGGTTTCAATGGTGAAAATTTTCACCTACTGGAAACTTAAGATGAAAATTTTCTTTGAAGCTATTGACATTGACCTTTGGGATGTAATTAAGGAAGGTTCTTATGTGCCTATGAAAGAGAAAGAAGACAGGACCATACCCAAATCTAAAAGTGAATGGAATGAAATAGATAGAAGAAAAGTTTTATTAAATAATAAAGTTAAACTCATTCTTACTAGTGCACTAGTCAAGAAGAAAATTTTAGAGTTTCAAATTATGAGAGTGCAAAAAAGATGTGAGAGGCTTTAGAAATAGCTTATGAGGGAATCTCAGGAGTAAAAGAGTCTAAGATTTATAATCTTACCCAACAATATAAATTATTCAACATGAATCCTGGAGAAACCATTAAAGAAATACAAATATGTTTTACTCACATTGTGAATCATTTGGCAACTATAAGGAAGACATATTTACAAATAGATCAAGCTTACAAGATCATGAAGGCTCTCCAAATAAAATGGCAGCCAAAGGTGATAGCAATAAAGAAGCAAAAGGTCCATCAGTAAAATCGATTGCTGCACTTTTTGGAAATCTTTAAGAACATGAGCCAAGGTTGGAGCAGCTTCTTGAAGAATATGACAAGAAAAAAAAAGGGCTTGCTCTCAAAGATTCGTCATCAATATGTCTAGATGAAGAAAACTATGATGATGATTCTCTAGATGAAATTGATGAAGAAAATCTTGGTCTCTTTGTCAAAAAGTTAGGGAGATTATTCAACAATAGAAGAATAAATGGAAGGAGATCAACCATAAGAAATCAAGAAACTAAATAGCTTCCTATCTACTATGAATGCATAAAACCTTGGCATATCAAATGGGATTGCTCACAGTTTTTGAAGAAACAAGACAATTCTGAGAAGAAGAGAGGAAAAGAAAATAAGAAAGCCTACCTATCAGTTGCTTGGGGAGAAAGTGCTAATGATTCTGAGGATGATGATGAAGAAGCTAACTTTTGCCTTATGGCAAATAAAGATGAGGTAAGTTCTCTTCCTTCATATGAAAAGTTACAAGATGATTTTAATGATTAACATACTGAGTTTCTTAAGTTAAAAAAAACATTAAGATTTTCAAAGAAGAAAATCTAATTTTTAGAAGAGAAGTTAGAAAAGAAGAAGGTGGAAAATAATTCCTTAATCTAACAAAAGATTCTTGTGAAAAAAAAAATTGTAAAACTAAAGCATAATTACGCTAATCTCAAAATTAAACATGATTCTTGTAAGTGTGAACTTTTACAAAAAGAGAAAAATGATTTAATAAACACTCTTACTAAATTTACTAAAGGAAAAGATCATCTAAATATTATACTTAGCAAATAAAGGTGTATGTTTGATAAAGCTAGTATTGGTTGTAATCCTTAAAAAAGGCAGAAATATGATAAGAACTTCTTTATTCCTACTATCATGACCAATACCCAATTTATCACTAGTTATTACTGTGGCAAGAAAGGGCATGGTTCATATTCTTATCCCTATAGAGATAATAAAATTCTACAAGGCAAGAAAATGTGGGGTTCGAAAGGAACAACTAACATTCAAGGACCCAACATGATTTGGGTACTTAAAATCAAAACTTAGTGGTTTTACAGGTATGTATGAAGGCTACTGGAACAAATGGTACTTAGATAGTGGATATTCGAAACACATGACTGGAGACAAATCCAAGTTCATTTCTCTTCAACCTAAACATGGAGGTAGTGGATAGGGAAGAATCATAGGTATTGGAAAAGTTGGCAAGAACTTATCCACATCCATTGATAATATACTACTTGTTGAAAGGCTGAATCGTAATCTTCTAAGTATAAGTCAATTATGTGATAAAAATAATATAGTTATATTTGATTCAAAACACTACCTAGTTGAAAATTCATATGAAAAGAAAACTATACTAATAGGACAAAGGATTAACAATTTATATGTTAATGATTTAGATGATGTTCCTCTTACAAATTCAAAATGTTTAATGAGTGTAATGAATGATAGTTAGTTATGGCATAAAAGGTTTGCTCATGCTAGTTTGAGTTTATTAAAGAAGCTTTCCAAAAGAAACCTAGTATTTGGATTACCTAAATTAAGATTTGTTAAAAACAAACTATGTGATGTATGTCAGAAGGGAAAACACGTTAAAAGTTCATTTAAGGTAAAAGGAATCATCTTCATAACTAGACCACTACAATTACTACACATGGATTTGTTTTGGCCATCTAGGACTATGAGTCTTGTTGAAAATTATTAAGTTTTAGTAATTGTAGATGATTTTAGCAAATACACATGGACACTCTTATTATTTCACAAAGATCAAGCCTTAAAAGCTTTTATGAAATTAGCCAAATTTATTCAAAATGAACAAGTCATGACCATTGTGAGGATAAGTAGTGATCTGATGGAGAATTTAAGAATAACTTATTCATAGAGTTTTGTGATGATAATGGTAATGAACACAATTTTTATGCACCAAGAACTCCTCAACAAAATGGAGTAATTGAAAGGAAGAATAGAACTTTAGATGAAATGGCTAGAACTATGTTAAATGAAAGAAATCTTTCTAAGTATTTTTGTGTTGATATAGTAAACACTGCTTGCTATGTAATGAATAGAGTCATGATTAGACCCATATTGAAAAAGACTCCATATGTGCTACACAAAGGAAGAAAACCAAATATATCTCATCTTCATGTATTTGGATGTAAATGTTATGTGCTAAATAATGGAAAAGATAACTTAAGTAAATTTGATGCTAAATTTGATGAGATAATCTTCCTAGGATATTCAAATACCAGCAATGCTTATAGGTGTCTAAGAAAAGAACAATGACAGTGGAAGAATCTATTCATGTGAATTTTGATGAATCTGACCCTCTTGAGTTAAGAAAGGTATACTTTGAAGATGTTGTAGTAAAATTTAATGATCTCATAATAAAAGACAAGTAACAACTTAAGAAAAGAAGGATGCGAGTGAATCCATCAAGACAAAAGAACAATCCTCCTCAGATAAATTTGACCAAGAAGGAGAAGAAGTCAACAATGAGCTACCAATGACGTGAAACTTAAAAAATGATCATCCACCAGAACAAATAATTGGTGAAGTCACCAAAGGGGTAACAACTTGAAACTCATTGAGAAATATCTGTAATCATCAAGCATTTTTATCTTAAAAAGAACCTAGTGGAATTGATGATGCATTAAAAGTTGAATATTAGGTTCTAGCAATGCAAAGGGAATTAAATCAATTTGAAAGGAGCCAAGTTTAGAAACTTGTTCATAGGCCTAATAATCATCCTGTAATAGGTACTAAATGTGTATTTAGAAATAAGATTGATGAATCAGGAGTTGTTACTAGAAATAAGGCTAGATTAGTTGCAAAAGGATATAATTAAGAAGGTATAGACTATGATGAAACTTTTACACCAGTAGCTAAATTGGAGCTATTTGTATTCTACTAGCCTTTGCATGCATAAACAATTTTAAGTTATATCAAATGGATGTCAAAAGTGCCTTTCTTAATGGATACATAATGGAGGAAATTTATGTTAAACAACCTCCTGGATTTGAGGACCAAAACTTTTCAAATCGTGTATACAAATTAAGAAAAACATTATATGGTTTTAAACAAGCTCCTAGAGCATGATATAAAAGATTAAGTACTTTTCTTATTGAAAACAATTTCTTTAGAGGAAAAGTTGATAGAACATCATTCTTCAAAAAGAAATGGCATGATATTTTAGTTGTTCAAATTTATGTGGATAACATTATATTTAGAGCCACTAATGAAAGGCTATGCAAGGAATTTGCTCACATAATGAAAGGAGAATTTGAGATGTCAATAATGGTGGAGCTCACATTCTTTTTGAGTTTTCATATTAAAAAAGAGGTAAATGGAACATTCATAAATCAATCTAAATATGTTAAAGAATTACTTAAGAAATTTGGCTTTGAAAATGTTAAAACAAATGACACTTCTATGGGATCAACTACAAAAATGAATGATGATGATAAGGGACAGCCATATGATATCACAAAATATAAAGGTATGATTGGATCCTTTATATATTTAACTGCAAGTAAACTTGACATTATGCTTAGTTTATGAATTTGTGCCAGATTTCAAACTTGTTCTAAAAAGTCTCATTACTTAGCAATAAAGAGAATATTTAGATATATTACTGGTATAATACAAATGGGTCTGTGGTATCTAAAAGGATCCACCAATACCTTGGTAGGATATTCAGATGTTGATTTTACCAGTTGTTAAACTAATAGAAAAAGCACTAATGGAACATGCCAATTCTTTGGAAATTCCCTTGTTTCTTGGTTCAGTAAGAAACAAGATAGCGTAGTATTGTTTACTATTGAAGCTGAATATATTGCAGTTGATAATTGTTGTGCTCAAATTCTTTGGATGAAACAATAATTAGAAGAACTTGGTGTATATCTTAAAGAGATCCCTATTAAGTATGATAATACCAGTGTAATAAATCTTAACAAAAACCCAATCATGCATTTAAGGTCTAAATATATTGAAATCAAGCATCACTTCATTAGGGACCATGTTCAAAAGAAAGATATCAGTATTGAATTTATCAAAACTAAATTTTAACTTGCTGATATCTTTACAAAACCTCTTTTTATTGAAAGATTTTGTTTTATAAGAGGTGGACTAGGAATGGTTAATCCTAGTGAATTATAAAATAAAAGACTTAAATTGTTTCGCCATTTACTTATCAAAATCATTATTGACTTAAGCATCAGAGTGTTTTCTTATTTATTTTGCAAGATGTTTTGATTTCTTAAAGTGTTTTACTTGTTTACAATATTGTTTGAATGAATTCCTATGCTTAGAAGAGTTGTTAAGTGATAAATACTTGAGAAAAATAGATATTTGGCCTTAAAAATTTGAATTGGTCACATTTTTTAAGTGACCAATCAACAGCCAAGGAGTGGCCAGTTGACTATAAAGGTCAAAGAAGTGACTAGCTACTCAAGATGAAAGGAATAGATGACTGATGGCTCTCTGTAAAGGAGCAGTTGACTGCTAACAAATGAGCACTCAACTGGGCACATTAAGAGGCCTAATAGTCAATTGGTGATGAATGGCCAGTTGACTGTGACGTTCCAAAGAGCAACCCTATGAAAATAGAGGCTAACAATCAATTGCTCATGAGTGACTAGCCGACTAGTTGATGCCAGAGAGTGAAATTGAGAAAAATAAGGGCCGATAGTCGACTGCTCATTAATGACTAGTCGGTTGGTTGATGATAGAAATTGTTATTTAGGGTAGTCAAACCTTAAAAACTTGCCATTTTCACTACTCTCTCTGGCCGATTGCTCAACCCTTTCCTTACTCTCCATTTTTCTGGCTAAATTTTTCCAAAATCTGAGTGATTTCATTTCCAAATTCACTAAAATCATTGTTTAATTTCATAATTTTAGGCTTTCAATGATTAAAAAAGGGTTTTTTCTGTTCTTCTTCCTTTCCATTTAAAATCTTGCCTCTTACTCTTGATTTCTTGTCTCTCAACCTTCTCTTTTGCCTTTCCAATCATCAACCATAGCCCAAAGACTAACTCCAAAGCATGCAAGAACAAAGAATGTCACTAGTGGCTCATCATTAGGTCCTCCACCTCTTTTTTTATTCAAGAGCACAAGAGGTGGCCTTCATTGAGAATTTCCAACAAAGGGGAGTTCTTCCTGATAGGTATGTGCATCTATCATTCTTGCAAGAAGAAGGTTTTAGGCTTTTAGATTTATTAGGCACTGTTGGTTGAATTTTCTACTGAATTTGAAGTTGGATTATAGCCCTAAGGTTATCAGGGCATTTTATTCTAATTTCACTTATAACCCTATAACCTATCTAATCAATATTAAGGTAAGAAGTTCAAGGATTGTATTTGGTGATAAGACAATGGTTGACATCCTAAACCTTTCCACACGCATTATTTTACTTATCACCCTAACTCCCTAAAGATTGTGGCTGGCTATAACAAGTTGGAGATTATGAATAGATCAATGAGGCTGTCATTGACAATCCCAACACTCCCATCAATTTCAATGACCTTTCCTTGGAGAATCGGTTACTGCACTACATCATTACTTACTGCCTGATTAACAAGTCTGGCAACTTTGCCTATCTCAGTGAGCTGAAGATGTTTATGATGAAATGCCTTCTAGATGGATATAGCTTTAGGCTTTCTTGATTGATCACTTAGAGGATGGCAACTTGCAAGAAAAAGAAATCATCCCCACTACTATATGCTACCATCATAGCAACCATCCTCTGCCACTATGATATTTCACCCTTAGAGGATGATGTGGAATTTCCTTTAGATCGGATGGAATAACTACCAAAGAATAGGATTTATCAAAACACCATAAGGGTAAAGGGTTTGGAAAGCTCAAAGAGTGCCTAGGCCACTATCTCCACATACTGTTGATGTTCTTCCTCCTTAGTCTCCACCTCCATTCATAACACCAGCTAAAGAAAGGCCATCTTTTCATATTCCTTCTCCTATGGCTCTTATGCTTCCATCACCACACACTCTTACATCTATAGGTTACACCCCTGCTCAGCTTGAGACTATGGTGATTCCATAGCCCATTCTCCTAGTTGAAATTCAAGCATTGCACTAGAAAATGGACACCTTTAACCTTCAGATGCAGAATCTCTAAGAGAAAGTAAAAGACATGAATGCTTGGCTCGAACACATTGAGTCCTATCATGAGCAACATTCAGACTTTTAGGAGCTTAGGGAGTTGTTAGGTTCCCTTCCTCCCTTTTTAATGTGATAAAGGGGGAGAAAATATAGGCGTTCTAGTTTATGTTTCATTGTTTTCATGCATTTCTTGTTTGAGTTTGAATTCTTTTATGTTTTCAATATGATTGAACTTTATGGATATTTGCAGTGATTTTGAATTCAATAATAGTAGCTATTTTGATTGATGTTATTTATTGTCATTATCTAATACCAATTCCATAAACAAGGAAACCATTTCAAAGTTGTGAATGTCAAACAAAGTGAGCTTATCAAAACTTTCACAAAAACAAAGGAGATCATCTTGAAAACTTTTCTGTGTGAAGAACTAACATTTGCAGGGTTCTCATCATAAAAAAGGAGAGATTGTTGAGCCCACTTGCTGAGAGTTCGATGTTTTGATAATAACAACACAAGAAGAAAAGTTTTCTTATGTAATACTTAGGTTCTAAGTATTTTCAATGTTTAATCATATCTTAAGAACCTTTGTAAATAGTATTGAGTTTATAAGAATCAATTAAAATAAATGAAAAATTAATCTCATGTCTTAAAGGCTGAGAAAAGCTGATTTAGAAGCTTTCTGTCAGTGAATAGTTGACTGACCACTAGCCAGCAGTTGACTAGTCACCTTCTGAGAAGCTCCAGTTTGCTACTAGCTTAAAATCTAATAGACTGGATACTCTTTGTGAGTGAACAGTCGACTATCGGGGTCTAAAATTTGAAAATTATAAGTGAGAAAGAGTGAGCAGTTGACTAGTTAGTGTTAAATAATTGACTGGTTAGTGTTAAATAGTCGACTGGTCAGTAGCAAAGAAACCATAATAGATTTATAATGGATATATTTTGAAAACTCTCTTTCCCCCCTCATTCCCAACGGATATATTGGACTTTAATCTATATAAACTAGACCTATGACCTTTGAAAGAATGAGAGAAATATTCAAGAGTGATTATGTCATAAGTTTTCATCATCTTATTAGCTCTATATCATATTAGTGCTTTATTGTATCATCTATTCTTATTAGAGAGTTTATTTATCTATAACTCTTTCTTTATTCTGAAAGAGAAGTTTAAAGAGGTTCAATGAGAGAGTCAAGCTGAGAGAGAGCTTGGGTTTAGGGCGAGTATGTCCCTAAAAGAGAAATTCAAGGAGGTTCCTTGAAAGTCTTAAGCTGTGAGAGCTTGGGAATTTAGGTTCTCCTGGGAATTGTATTGATTTCTGAGATAGTGAAAAATTCTAAAATGTTGCTTGGGGACTGGAAGTAGGCTTGGGTAGAAACTGAACTAGGATAAATCTTTATGTTAATTCTTCTCTCCTTACTCCTTTACATCCTACACATATTTGATTTTGTTTTTATTCTTCAAAGGAGATTTTTAGTTAAAATTTTTATAAAACCCAACTCACCTTCCTCTTGGGTTCTAGCCTTGCTCAACAGAGATTAGACTTTATTAGTTATGGTAATTCTCATTCCATTAAGAGGCCAATGGATTGAGACTAGTTGCTATGGAATCACCCAAGTTAAGTCTAAAATACCCTTGCTATATTTCAAAATAGACAAAAATGGCCTCATTCCACTTATTAGATTGAAACGTGGCCTAAGTACTACTATCTTCAATAAGATCAATGTTAACATTTTTGACATTAAAAAAAAAAAAGGTTGGGAATTGAAACAATAAAACTTATTTGAAAATAGCATCATTTACCTCCTCATAAGAGAAACTGTAACTTTTCTGGCATAAATCACAAGGATTGGATATGGAAAAAAAATTCTTAAAATAATTATCCCCTATCATACCCATCTAATCAACAATATATGTCTGCTACAAAGTCTATTTTAGTATCTTTGAAAATAGAAATTCTATTCCTCTCGGCTCTATAAAAAGCTTTCTAATGAAAAGACTTGGTATTTCTATCTCTTTTTTAGATACCAATTAAACCCAAGAAGGTTGATGCTGTATAAGCTCTTCTTGATCCTCAAGGAATTGTACTATTATACTTATTCTCCTCATGCAAGCCTTTCTTATACTATGCTTCTTCGCAGTTACCATGGTGGGTTCACTATGCTCACGAAATCTAAAAATTTCATTTTCTTCTTTCCCTTTTTTGATCTCTGCTCAAATTAATTAGGATGCCTAGAAGGATCACGTAAAATAGGGATATAATTAGATGATTACTTTCCAAGATGACTTATCTTTGATTGCCATGAACAAATCTTCCTATTCATGATTAGTCGGCACCATTCAGCATTACAACATTAACAATATATCAATTTTATATTATTTTTTGGATAAATATATCAATTCATTAATATTAGGAAGAGGAAATTTAATAAAATAAAATTAGTTCATACTATAATGTGTAAAATTGATAAATATTTAATTAATCAATTCAATATAGTTATGATTAAAAGATTCAAAATTAAATTTAGAAAATGGTTGCATTTAGCATTATATTAAAAGAGAAGCTTATTTATATGTTGAACACTTTATATGAGATCAAGTTGACTTAGCGGTAGTTGGTTCCAATAATGTTAAAAAGATTTGATTGATAAAAAAAAGGTTGAGAAGATTGGAGTTTAATTCTTGCGATTAGGAAGTTTTGGAAAATAAGATGAAGGTATATATTATGTATATAAAATCATTGTTGATAAATACATGAGAATCAAATTGGTGTCTTGGTAAGAGGAGCTGCACTCCTTCCAGGAAGCTGAGCTTGAGAATAGGAGATGTTGTTTTTTAGGAGATAATGACGACGTGATTTAACTTGCCAAACTTGTCCTTAACTCACCAACTTGACCGAGTTAGGACGAGTTACTTCTGAGTTAAAGCAAGTTAAGAGGCTAGTTGACTCGATTTCTATAGCACAAAATGTAAACTTGCTAAGTTAATCGAGTTGACTTACGAGTTTGATAACAATCCATTTAACTGAATAGAAATTTCAATCCTTGTTTTTCATTAGGTGTAGTTTATTTCATCGGATTGGGGTGGTCTATTTATTGAGTGTCCTTCAATAGCTTGTTGAGTTGGCATTCTATGCAAGATCTTTTCTCAAGGTACGTTTACCTTAAAGATACTAAGACCAAACTCCAATACTACTTGTTAGCACAAAATAGCAAGAGGGGGATCAATTTCTATATTTAAATTATAATTCACTATCTTTCAAGTTAGTTGACTCTTGATAGGGCAACTAGTCACAAGCTTCTTAAGGATTATGTTAGGTTATGAATGAAATAGAGTAAGTAAGGTAATAGAGTTTCAACACAAAAGAATTTATAATGGTTTAATTACCATTGATCTTACATCCATTATCTTGCTTTTGTAGCTAAGAATTTTCACTATTCAAATCATCCAACTTTCACAATGGTCAACCTTACACTACTAGGTAAAGGTTTTTTGCTTTTACACACATACTATAGCAACCTAGGACGAAGGAAAAGTCACAATGACTTTTACTGACACAACAATGATCATTGGAAATCAACCAAATTCTTGACTACAATAAACTTGAAAATGAGATTTAAAGTAAACATACTTCCTCAAATACACATAGCTCATCCACTAATTCATGCATAATTATTGGCCATGGATGACAAAATTTGACCAGAATAGGATATGCCATAATGAATAAATTTTCTTGCCATAACTTTCTTAACACAGTTTTGAAAACAAATGCAAAAATCTTATACTCGAAAGCAAAAAATCTATTAAGATCTCAAATTGGGCTGTATATGGGCCATTGTGTACTTCAGTAAGTGAACATTCAAATGCGATATTGAATCATAGCTAATAATGTTTCAAATTAATTTTTAAATGATTTGCAATCTATGCAATTTTTTTCAATTATTACTTTTAATTTAAATTATTAAATGTGTAGAAGATGACTTAAAAAATGTGTGAATTTTTTTTTTCTAAATCTTATGTTGATAATTAATATGTACTCCAAATGAAGGATGAAAATATGTGGATTATATGATTTTTGTATATTACTGTCAAACTAAAATAATGTTATCATAACAAAATGGAAAATTCCAAGTTAAAACTTGACATTAGATTAGTAGATGAATTGAAGGTGTTGAAATATTTATTATTTTATTATTTAATAATTATGTCCAAATGATATATTATCTAACCATACCATTATGTCTGATAGATTTAGATAAATGACCTACCCTAGACAAGTTACTCAAATTGATCCAAGAACTATAAAAATCCATTATCCAATGAAAATATTCTCTTTCCTTATTGATGCCTGCTCCAAAGAATCTCAGCATTAATAGCATGATCATTGCAGTGAGTGATTGTAGCATCACCAGAGTTTGCATACTTAGTGGACATGATTGAAGAAAAAAACTTACCAAAATGGAGAACTAGCCGTTAAGAGAGCCAGTGGTTATCTTCAGTATAAATATGCAAAGTTTTGAAGATGATGCACCAAATTCAATTGATCAAATTCGTTCATAGGATATAAGATGTGTGCTTTTTAGTCTTTGTGACTGTGTTTTAGTGATTAACATGCTTTTCTAGTCTAACAGTGTGCGTACTATATGAAGAAGAGAGTTTTCTTCTTCTTATCTTATTAATTATTCTAATACGGAATTTGGGACAATTCCAATGGTTTTATTGTGTTATAAAAGTTCGAGGGACTGAGCCTCATTGTAGGTTGCAAAAGTGTTAGTGTAAAAACCTTATGGTTGAGCCTCAATGTGAGCTGCCAGGGTGTTGGTATAAAAGCCTTGTAGCCGTGCTTAGTGTTGTGAGGTTGACTGGTGTAATTGTTGAACATTTGGTTTAGTGAGATTCCTAACTGCATAAGTTAGGGAATGGACATAAGATCGATGGTGATATAAACCACTATAAATCCTTGTACCTGGTTTTTTATTCGCACTGATATATCTTTAGGAAGAATGTGACACTCAGCCTTATCAAGAGTCAAACACTATGAAATATAATCCATCTTATGTTCATTATTTTAATTTCAAATTTGCTATATTTGTGCTAATAGAATGGGACAAAAGAAAAAGTCTGAGTTTGAAATATCAATCTGCACATTAAAAATTAGAGGTTTTCGAACTTGCGAGTATTGCATCGAACCAATAGACCAAATCATACATTTAATTTGAAGGCCATTTTAATGGTTTATTTCTTTGGTAGAAAGGTAATTTTAGTGCTTTGATATTAAGTTTCAATAACAATAATTAACACTTATTTTACTGAAACTATTCAACTTGCTTTCACTTTGTTAGTTGTTGAGTTAATACATTACTTTAATATCCAGACTAAAGTTCCATTAATTCTACATAAACCATCATTTTGTCAAGGCGAAAACAAAGTTTTTTAATTATAAAAACTTATACGCTTTATATATATATATATATACACACACACACATACATACCATCACTTTTATGGTCACCACTAAAGACTATTTAATGACTATATATTTGTCATTGTTAAAGATCGTTAGTGACAATTTTTCTTTTGTCATCACTAAAAATTAGATAAAATTTTAAGGTATCAAAACATTTAGCGACAAGTATAAAATGCCGCCACTAAAACTTTTTTTGTGGTGACCATATGTCCTCACAAGTCTTCTAATTGTGACTTTTCATGGTCCCCAATAATAGATTTTTGATGCAACCCTTAAATGTCCCAACGAAAGATCTCTTGTGGCAACTTTTTAGTGGTTACCACTAAATGCAATTTTATTTATAATAATAATAAGTAATATATTTTTTATAATTTAATTATTATATTTATTTAATAATGAACTAAAATTACTAAAAAATAATTAATTTTTAAATTTGTAATAGAAAAAATTATTGAAAGAAAATTCCAAAATTCAAATTAATAAATCAATAATAATTTTTGAATATAAATAATTAGATTATTTATTAATAATTAGCTAATTCATATATGTTTCAAATAGAATTACATAGATAGTGTGTAATATAAAGAATAAGAAAAAAAAGTAAATAAATTACGTATTAAAAATATCTAATAATATTCTTAATTCATAATTGAATGTTAATATTTAATTTTTTATGCAGAATAAAGTAATGGAATAAAATTTTAAAAAAATGAAACAAAATTAAAAAATTATGAATAATAGATAATAATTTTATAATATAAACAGCATGTGAAGATTATAAAATGAACACAAAGACAAGAACGCACAAGGTCCGTGACAACTAATCAGTCACTAAATGAGCAAAATTCATGACTACATCTTGGAATCATTAACAGAATGTCCATTATTTAATTGGGATACGTAGCCAGTTTTTCAACTTCGTACTTTATTAATTATATATATATATATATATATATATATATATATATTGATCAGAATATTAATTTTATATTAAGCACTAACGAAAGTGGGATTTCAGGTTGGTCCACTGTAGATTTGTTAGTGGATTAGGTTAATGATATCTAATCAAGCTGAAACTAGTGGGCAAAAAGAGAACAGATCCCTGTTGGGGACTGATTCCTGCATTAGAAGACTTTTCCCAAATAAATTATATTATAAATATCTTTTAAAAATAAAATTTAAGTATTTTAAAAATAAAAATATATTAATATCTCAATTGTTTTTATACAAAATGGTATTATGTTAAAAAAAAAAAACTATTTTGAACATTTTAAAGTTTATTTCACACTGGATCCATTTGGTCTTTTACCTATCACTATTAGATCAATTTGGTCTCCCTCATCTTTTCAACTAAAATAATTTAGTCCTATAAAAATTTTAGCATGATCAAAGTTAGTTCTTAACAATAAAAATCCAATAATTATAGTACCATTTTGAAAAAAAATTTGCGTTGGCTAAAATAAAATAAAAATACAAATAAGATTTAACTATGATGTATAATAATTATCTGTTATATTAACACAAATACATGCATATATAGATAGCATTCAACTTATACTTCTTGTAGAATCACCTAACACACATACCTCTTAGACATCCAAATTGATGGGTCATTCACTAGTGCTTTATTCCTTAACCAACACAACATAATTATTTTCAACAATTTATTAATATTTCACATCTTTTTATTAAATTTTATAAGATATAATTCTTTCTAATATATATATTTCAACTTATTATCATATATTATTTTTTATATTTTTTATAATCTTTCTTAGTTTCTTTTTTCCATTATCTTATTTATACTATATAATGTTAGAAAATTTTATATAGGCATCAAATTTTCAAAAACAAATATAATTTCCTTCTATTTATATGATTTTTGACAATATTGTACGCTATTAAATATCATTATAATTATAGTATGAGCTTATAAGTTAAGTGTAATTTTAAAAGTAATTTTAATAGTAGTATTCAAATTGTTCGTGTTATAATTATATTTTCAAACATTAAAAATCTTTTATAAGTGACACCATAATTATTATATTTTTATTATTAAGGACTAACTTTGATTATGCTAAAATCTTTGAGAGACCAAATTGTTTTGAATGGTAAAAGATGATAGATCAAATTGATTTAATACTGAAGATTAAGGGACCAAATTGATCTATTTGTCAAATATAAATGATTAAATCAATCTAGTGGTATAAGATAAAAGACCAAATTATTTAATGATCGAGCAAATTTATGATCTACCTTAGCAAATAACATGTTGCATCAACAAAAAACAGACCAACCAAGATTAATTTTAATTACCTCATGACGAAAGGATCAAATATAATCACAGTGCAATATTTGAGGGACAAATTTAATAATTTATATATTTCAGGAACCAAATTGATCTAATAACAAAAAGTGATGGACCACAATTCTGTTTTTCTTGTGTTTTAATCTTTGCTTTCAAGGACAATTTTAAGCACTAAACAAAGTGAGATTTCAGGTAGGTCCATTGCAGATTTGTGTTAGTGGATTAGGTTAATGAAATCTAATCCTGCAAAACTCGTGGGCAATTATTGCTTAATTAACACTCTATATATAGTAATAATCTCATGTTACACAATCACCCATACTCATAAATGAGCGTTAAGAAGAATCATTAGGAAGAAGCAATTAAGGTCCTCCATTTTCGGTCACTCGAACTATCAAACATGTTTACTTCAACAATGGCAATCACTGCGTTCCTCCTTGGGACATTCATATACGTTCTGTCTTCCTTCTTGCGTCCTTATGATCAGAACAAAGATGCTCGGAAACGTCCCCCAGGTAATTCATTTCTTTTATTATTTATTACAGTGTAAAAAAATTATGCATACAAACAACACTTTTTCCGTGTACAATAGCCCACTGTACGTGGATGATAGTTGCAGAAAATCCAAATCCAAAGACATCATATGATTGCTGCCGTAAAATTTCACCGTTTATTTTGAATCAAAAGCAACGATTAATAGATTACTCCAAAAAAAAAAAAAGCAAAGATTAATAGATATCATATCAATGATAAAAGGGAAATCTCCAATATAACAATTAACAGTGGGCATATGGGATATTGTACTCATTTGACGATGTCTGATTTAACTTATTTGTTACTTTTTGAAAATGAAACTTCACAAAATAAAGTTCACTATTTTTTTACGATATAGTAAATTTTTAATCTGATACTAAAGTAAAATATCTGTGATTTTCTTTTGGTTGAATAAAGAAACGAATACAAGACTTGTTTTGTCACTATTCTTGGTGCTGAAGCCAAACACTTTTAATCTCTTGCCATATGAGTTTTGTTAAATTTGCCATGAGCTTCAAAAGTAAAAGTAAACCAAAATAGGGAAACATAAAGTCCAATGAAAAAGCTGATAAATCTGCAAACTAGACAAAATGAACATTTAAAAAAAAAAATGCGTTATAAATGAGAGATTAAAATACTAAATAGAAAAAGGATTTCCAAGGAATATATATATATATATATATATATATATATATATATATATTCGATAAATCTATCAAAGGAAAATATATATAAAAATATTTATTCGTAAAACTACGAAAAAGAAAAGTACAGCACAAAAGAATAGAAACACCTTTAAACTGACGATGGTTTGGGCACTTGTTCCTCTAAGATTTCTTTAGAGGCTTCACGAGGAGGCAATTTAGGGTTCCCTCGATGGTTCTTTCGTTGCTTTCTTTATAATTGAAAACAAACAGTGAGAATAAATTAAAAGAACTGGTTAATATCACATAACGGCGGAGAATCTTTGATTTAGTAATTTATGATATTAGTTATCAATTTTTAAGTTTGACTCTATAATAATCTTTGGTATTTTTTTATGCTTAACATGTCTTATTCAAAACTTTACTAGCTATGATAAAATTTTCTTATTTTTTTTGCAATAAATAATTAAGTCACTAATAATTTATCATCATTAACTTTTATATTCAAAAAATATTTTCATAAATAATTATGATTTCTCCTCACCCTCTGTCTTCCATAACACACCCCTAGGTCCCCTCGCTCTCCCTATTATTGGCAACTTCAACTTGTTAGGCAAACTCCCACATCGCAATCTTCAATCTCTAGCCAAAAAATATGGACCCATCATGTCCTTGAGGCTAGGACAGGTCCCAACCATAGTGGTCTCCTCAGCTGAAGCCGTTGAACTATTCCTTAGAACCCGTGACCCTGTGTTTGCAGACCGTCCCAAGACTCAAGCCATGGATTACATCTTTTATGGCTCCAAAGGTATGGCGTTTTGTGAGTATGGTTCATACTGGCGCAACATGAGGAAATTGTGTACCCACCATCTTCTAAGTGCTTCAAAAGTAGAGTTGTATGGTCCTCTAAGAAGGGAAGAGCTAAGAGTAATGGTGAAATCATTTGAGAGAGCTGCACAAATAGGTGAGGTTGTGAACATTAGCAAAAAGCTACATGAGCTTTTAGAAGATATAGTTTATAAGATGATATTGGGACGCAATAAGGATGACCAATTCGATTTGAAGGGGCTTATCACAGAGAGTTTGAGATTGGTAGGAGCTTTTAATCTTGCAGATTATGTGCCCTGGTTGGGATCATTTGATCTTCAGGTATGATGTTCGACTTGAAAAACACGATTTGTTTTATTATGAATTAATTAACGTTTTAATACCAGAAATGTGCCATTTTTTCAACATAGTCCCTTTCATCATAAATGACAAAGCTATTTAAATCTTACTATCACAGGGTTTAACTCGACGCTTTAAGGAAATAAGTAAAGCTGTTGACCAAGTGTTGGAGAAGATAATAAAGGAGCATGAGCAAGCTCCTAAAGTACAAAAGGATGGGCAACATGAGGACTTCATAGACATATTACTTTCATTGACGCACAAATCAATGGATGAACAAAACCAAGGGATTAGTCGAGATCACATCAAGGCTATTCTAATGGACATGATTTCTGGGGCATATGAAACTTCTGCTGTGGCCATTGAGTGGGCTCTATCTGAACTATTAAAGAATCCAAGAGTGATGAAGAATCTACAACTCGAGCTAGAAATTGTGGTTGGAATGAATAGAACGGTGGAAGAAACGGATTTATCACAGTTGAATTACTTGAATATGGTAGTCAAAGAGAGTCTAAGACTCCATCCTATTGCACCATTCCTCCCACGAGCACCCACAGGCGATGTTATGGTTGACGGATACTACATAGAGAAAAAGTCAAGAATCCTAGTAAATGTATGGGCAATAGGACGAAACCCTAAAACATGGTCGGATAAAGCTGATGAGTTCTATCCAGAGAGGTTCTTGTACAATGATATAGACCTTCACGGACATGATTGTCATCTCATACCATTTGGAGCGGGTCGAAGAAAATGTCCTGGGATCCAAATTGGTTTGACTACAGCTAAACTTGTCATAGCTCAACTGGTGCACTGTTTTAATTGGGAGCTTCCATATGGAATGGCACCTTGTGACTTGGACATGACCGAAACATTTGGCCTCTCGATACCAAGATCAAAGCACTTGTTAGCTGTGCCAACTCCTCGTATATCTTGTAAGAGCTGTAATGAATGAAATTCAAGTTAGTTTAAGAGGTGCTTCCTCCCATCACCTGCCACACTTTCTTGTACTATTAATACACAGTCAAATGATTGTTCTGTTTTGTATCATATGAGAAATAAACTTTTTCCTTGTTATAAGCGGAAATAGGTTTATATTACTTTATATCTATTTATTCGTGTTTCTTATGAGTTTGTTATTGGCTATATTGTCTCCTCATGAAAGTTTGAAATTATTTGCAAAACATTTTCAAGAGTTGATTCTATAATATCAAAATCATCCTACAGTGTTGTTCAACCGTGTTAAAAATTGTGCTTTATATTGTCCTATGAATTTTGAGCCCGATTCCTAATGCAAATATCATATATATATATATATATATATATATACACACACACACACACAAATGATCTATTCTATGTGAACAATGTTGTCAAAATCGTAATTCAACTCGGTAGAATCGTCAATTTAACGATTTTAGATGGGGATTTCGAGTTAAATCAAGGTTAGAATCAAAACTAAAACAAACTCAGTCAAATTCAGAGTTGACTCGTATAGAATAGGTAAACTCATTGAGTTTGACCAAGTTTGTTAGAGTTTGATTGTTTCTAATTTTTTGCCCAAAATCCAACAGTAAATTTTTTTTTAACATAAAAGAATAGACACCTAACAAAAAATAATGTATATTAGCCTAGAAAAAGAAAAGGAGTCCTTATTGAAATGAGAAGTCGTTCATCAAAGTTAACTTGAGGGTTGGCATGTTCTGCTTCATACTTGAAGAGGTCAACACCTAAATGTTAGGTGATGACTATCATCATCATGCTATATGAAAGCTCCTTAATCTTACCACTTTGTGTAGTTATCATATCGCTTAAAATGATATAGGTAGATTTAAGGGCAAATCATGAAGTATGCAACAAGCGTAAAATAGATCTAGATGAGTGGGAGTGTTTTTGTTGCCCATCTTTAGTATGATCAACTAATTAATAATATGAAAGAATATCCATTTGTTAATATTGAGGACATTGAGATTGATGAAGATTGCTTCCCAGTCAAGTAGTTCTTTCATAATGGCTACACAGAATATCCAAAGAGCTTAATAAGTTAGAGTTTATTATACCATTCAATGCCAATGTTAGGGCATTGAAGGATGATGGCCAAAGTAGCAGGATCTAGTGTGGTGCACAATCCTTAGGGTAGCAGTCGAGCTTTAAATGTTTTTCCATCAAAGAACAAGTTGGAGTAAAAGTCCTATACTTGTTTGGGGTAAACACACTCCTTAAGCTAGAAGAAAGGCTCCTAACTAAACTTGCAAAAAGGTTAAAACAATTTAAGTTGTTTTGCCAAAAAAAGTCTAGATTTACCTCTCAAGCTTATGCTATATGTCGTTTCTTGTAATCTGCTTCAAAGTTAGACTTAGCCTCTGGTCTCTCCAATATCTTAATATTGTGGTCGTGGGAAGAGATACGAGATGACTTGTGTTTGAGGAAGGCTATGGAGATGGAGCAGTGATAATGGAAGATAGAGAAATAATGTGTTGAGAGTGCCAGGTAAAAAGTTATGGGTTTAATTTAAAGAAAAGATAAGGACATAAAGAAAGTGTTGTTAAAGTGAATGATAAGGAGGCAATTGTCAAATGTGGGAGATGTGTGAAGATGGGAATCTGACAATATTGGGGCCTACACGAGTAGATGACAGAGAGACATGGGTGAGAAATTTGAAAATTGATGCGTTTTGAAGTTTGCCTACTTGAATATATGAAGGCAATATGGCTTGATAATTTTGGGCCCGAGTGTGTAAAAGATAAGCCTAAATATGGGAACACATGTGAATTTGGACCATTGATTGTTGAATGGACACATATAAGTAAAGTTCACTATATGTCTTAATATATGCACATATTGTCAAAGTTCAAGCTTGCCCAGCTCATGTTGGATTTTGTAAAATTGTTCCTCACAAAGTGGTTTAGTGAAAATATATAATGATTGATCTATTGTAGGAATGAATTCAATAGTGATGTTTTTTTTTTTTGCCATGTGATATTTGAGGAAGTGATGCCTTATTCAATTTGTATGGTTCTAGAGTGTTGAACTAGATTTTTGGAGATGTTGATAGCACTTGTGTCATCAAATTTAATAGGAATTGCATTTTGTTCAATTTCATGGTCATTGAGTTGTTGCATCATCTAGAAAATTAAGCACAACAGCTTCTTACGACAACATATTTACCTTTTGATGTGTATAATGCCATAGAGTTTTATTTCTTGTTGGGCTAGGATACTAGGCTCAAGCCTATAATTTGACCTGTGCCATTTATGCTTTTTTTATCTATTTTCCATCTGCCAAAGTCAACATCAGAGAAACAATAATGATTACAAGGATAATTTTTAGCATACCAAAGTCTAAGGTTTAGAGTTCTAACTAGATGTCTAAGAATTTATTTTATAGCAATGATATGTGATGCCTTAAGATCTGATTGATATCTGTCACACAAGCAAACATTAAACATTATATCTGGTTTACTAGCTATGAGATATAGTAGTGAGCTTATCATTTCTTTGAATTTTTGTAATCCATTAGATTCCATGTTCATTTTTATCATGCTTGATGGATGTGCTTATTAGACTTCTAATAAGTTTTGCTATATCCATCCTAAAACATTTCAACAATTCTTTCATATATTTTACCTGGGAAATGAATGTTCCTTCTTTCATCTACTTCACTTGTAACCTAAGGAAGAATGTCATTTCTCCCATCATACTCTTTTCAAATTATTTTGTCATGAGATCGGAAAAGTCTTTGCACATGCTTTCATCAGTAGTACCAAAGATTATGTCATTGACATAATAAAAAAAGTTTGCATTAGCCTTACCTTTTATATATCCATTTTTTATTAGAAATTTGCTAAGTCTTTCATACCATGCTCAATGAGCTTGCTTGAGTCCTTACAGTGCTTTGCTTAAGTTGGAGCTTGTCATCCATTTCAAATTGAGGAAGTTGTTTGACGTACATCTCCTCTTTTAAAAATCGATTTAAGAAGGTACTTTTTACATCAATTTGATATTGTTTAAATCCTTGATGGCATACAATTGCAACCAACATTCTTATGGCTTCAAGTTTAGCCATAGGAGCGTGAGTTTCTTTAAAGCCAATTCCTTCCTTCTTATTGTATCCTTGAACAACCAACCTGGTTTTATTTCTAGTTATATTCATCTTATTTATTTCTAAACATCCATTTTGTGCCAATAATGATATTTTTCGAGTGCAAAAACAAGTAACCGTACTTGATTATGTTTAAACTGATTTAGCTCTTCTTGCATTGCCAAAATCCAATAGTTAATGATGAGAGATTCTATTATGTTTTTTGGTTCTATTTGAGTCACAATTGCCACATGGTTCATAGTTTAGCATGATTATCTTGTCTTTATTCCATCGTTTAGTTCTCCAATAATGAATTCATTTGGATATGTTGTTGAGTGTCTCTATTCCTAGGGAATTTCATGTTTTCAAGTCTAACTACCTCCTCCTAAAGGATGGAATTGATGTCAACATTTAATTTGCTTTGTTTAGTCTATTCTTCACCAGCTTTTTCAGGATTTGTTTTAGTAGTAAGAACCTCATATTCCTAAGGAAGCTTTTATGTAGGTGTGTGGATCTCATCAACATCATCATTTTTCATGCAAGTCACTTGAGAGAACACATTATCTTCACTGAAAACTACCTGTATTATTGCTTCAACAATATGTGAGTTCTTATTGAATACTCTGAAAGTTTTACTAAATGTGGAGTACCTAATGAAGACTCTTTCATTTGTTTTAAAGTCAAATTTTCCTAGATTTTCTTTGTTATTATTCAAAATGTAACATATACTTCTAAAAGCATGAAAGTAAGTTATATTTCGTTTTTTGCTTTTCTAGAGCTCATAAGTATTTTGTTCAAAATGGGTCTGATTGTACATATGTTGAAAATGTAGCAAGAGTTATTCACAACCTTAACTCACCAGCTCTTGGGTAGGTTACTTTCACAAATAAAGCTCTGGCCATATCAAGAAGACTTATATTTTTCTTCTTAGCAACAACATTTTACTAAGAAGTCCTATGAGCTAAAAAATTGCAAGCAATCCCTAATTTGGTACAAAGTTCATTAAAGACTTTATTCTCAAATTCTTTGCCATAATCTTTTCTTATTGTAGTGAAGTAGTACCCCTTTTCATTTTGAACTATTGAACAATAATAATTTTTGAAATATTCAAAACATTCATATTTATAAGCCATAAAATATACCATTGTATATCTTAAAAAATCATCAACAATAACACAATTGTAGTTTTTACCTCCCATGCTATGAGTTTTGATAGGACCAAATAGATCCATATAAATAAGTTGCAGTAATCTGTTAGTGCTTACGTGATCCTTTATTTGAAATGTAGATCTTACTCATTTGCCTTATTGACTGGCATCATATGCGTGATCTTTTTCATATTTCAACTTTGGCAAACTAAAATACCAATTTCTTGGAGGACAACTTTGTTATTAATTGCACGTTTATGTGACCTAATATTTTGTGCCAAAGCCAACAAAGATCTTGCATATATCAAAGACATTTATAGGTATCTATCTTATCAATATGCAATATATAAACATTCTCATTCCTCCTTCCTTTAATTATAGCTAAACCTTTTTTTTTTTATATGATACATGAGGAACAGTTAAATGTAACATCATATCCTTTGTCACACAATTAGCCAATGCTAATTAAGGTATGCTTTAGGCCATCAACAAGATAAACATCATCAATGGTTAGGAAGGAGTTTATGAATACTTTGCTAGAACTTATGATTCTTCCCTTTTTGTTATCATCGTAAGTAACAATTCTAGAGTTTCCTTCTATAAAAGAGATAAAATGACTTTCATTTCCTGTTTTGTGTTTAGAACAACTAGAATCCAAGTACCACTATCCTCTTCTTCTTGTAAAATCTAGTGAAACTTGAGAAACAATTTAGTTAAATTTAGGTATCTAACATGTCATAGGTTCAAAAGATGTTAGTGTATTAGTCATCAATGATTATACAATTATAGGATAATCATTGGCTAAATGTCCCTACCTTTGGCAGGCATAACATATCTTAGAAGACTTCTAAGATCTCTTCATATCAGATGTTTTAGTCAATTTGTTTATAGCCTATTCCAATTTTATCAAGATATTTTATTTGACTTTTAAGAAGTGCTTTCTGATTTGTGACCCTTAATAAATCTGGCTAAATAATTTGTAAGATTTTCTACTTTCAATTTTGGCTCTTCATTTTCTAATTGCAACTCATTCATTGAGAATCTTTTAATTTCCTTTTCAAGAAACTATTTTTCTGGTTTTAAAGAACCTAAGATTTTCAATATTTTCAAATGGTCACTTTTGATTTTTCTATATTTTAATATAATTTTGTTCGAATCATTCAATACCTCATCAAATACATTTAAAAGCTCATCATAGGTAAGTTGTTAGTTTACCTCATTTATTTCATTCTCAGAACTTTCCTTAGGATGATTACTTGTCATCAGACATAGATCATTGTTATAATTTTTAGCTGCACTTTCTACATCATCAATCACTGACAAATATAAGTTTATTACATTGTTCTTTTCATGGTCATTGAGGTTTATTGCTAGATCATCATTGTTCCAAGAGGAATTAGCCACTATTGCCTTCTTTTCATCTTTTTTGAATGGACATTTAACTTTTATGTAGTTGGTTTACTTACAACCATAACAAGTTAGCTCATTCCTTACAGCTTCCCTTCTAATCTACCTTTCTCTTCGAGTATTATTATTTCGGTACCTTCTTCTATAGAATCTATACATTTTTATAGTAAAAATTTTCATTTCTTTATGTTCAACTAGGTCCTCAAGAGCCTTTTGCTCGAATATTGTTAATGAAGATTCTAAAGCAAAAATCCCTTCATATGCAATGAGGTTTCCTTTGAACTCATCGAACTTTATTGTTTCAAGTTTTTGGCTTGTAATTGTAGCAATAACAATAGCTTTCTATGATGAGTTAATACTCTTTAATGTTTTTCTGATTAAGTCTCCATTTAGATAGCATTTCTCAAGAACATCAAGGTCATTGATTATTCTCCCAAATCAATTGAACATTTCTCCTACACTTTCTTCACCAGTCATATAAAATAGTTCATATTCCTATACTAGTGAGTCTATCTTGGTCTTCTTGACCTCAAACATCACTTTATAGGTGATCATAATCTTCTCCCACATCTCTTTGGCTGAGGAACATCTGGCGAGCTTTTTGAATTCATCTCCATTCATAGCATAAAATATGAAATGTTTAGCTTTATATATTACCTCATATTTTCTTTTCTTAGTGTCACTCAATTTCATAATTGTTTTGTCAAATTTCTTTCCTTCCATTTCCTTTGTGAATTAGTATGACCTATATGAAATCACAGTCCAAGCATCAAGATCATTTAACTAAAGTCATCAAACTTACAAGTCTAGGTAAACCCATAGAGGGGATGTAGACTCATAACATAAACTTGTAAGAGTTTATCTCTACTAATAAAATGTTACTCAAAGAAGGAATTACATAGTCAAAATTAATAATTCAAAATTTAGACTAGCTATTAAATTAGTAAAGATAGTGAATAAGGATTCACTAATTTAATAGTAGTTAAACTGGTGATAACTAAATACAGATTTTCTTTTCAATTTCATATATTAAAATATAATATAATAAGTATTAACAACCAAATACTAAAAATATTAAAATTTGAATATAAGATAATTTATCTGTTAATAAATATAACTATTAAATATTAGCATATCAAAATAAGTTGACAGATAAAGATTTCATGAAATCTATAAGCATTACAACATTAACAATATATCAATTTTATATTATTTTTTGGATAAATATATCAATTCATTAATATTAGGAAGAGGAAATTTAATAAAATAAATTTCATACTATAATGCATAAAATTGATAAATATTCAATTAATTGATTCAATATAGTTATGATTAAAAAATTCAAAATTAAATTTGAAAATGGTTGCATTTGGCATTATATTAAAAGAGAAGCTTATTTAAACGCTGAACACTTTATATGAGATCAAGTTGACTTGGTGGTAGATGGTTCCAATAATTTTTAGAAGATTTGATTGATAAAAAAGAAAAAAAGGTTTAAAAGATCTAAGTTTGACTCTTGCGATTAGGAAGTTTTGGAAAATAAGATGAAGGCATATATTATATATAAAAACATTGCTGATAAATACATGAGAATCAAATTGGTGTCTAGAGGCACTTTACTCTTTCTAGGAAGCCGAGTTCAAGAATAAGAGATGTCATTTTTTTGGGAGATAATGATGACATGATTCAACTCGTCAAACTCAGCCTCACCTCACCGACTTGACCGAGTTAGTATGAGTTGCTTCCTAGTTAAAGCGAGTTAAGAGGCAAGTTGACTTGATTTCTATAGCTTAAAATGTGAACTCCCTGAATCAACTCAGTTGACTCACGAGTTTGATAACAATGCATTTAATTGAATAGAAATGACAATCCTTGTTTTACATTAGATGTTGTTTATTTCATCGAATTGAGGTGGTTTGTTTATTGAGTGTCCTTAAATAGCTTGTAAAGTTGACATTTTATGTAAGATTTTTTCTCGAGATAGTTTTACTTAAAAGATATAGAGACCAAGCACCGATACCACTTATTAGTACAAATATAGCAAGAAGGGGTCAATTTCTATATTTAAATTATAATTCACTATCTTTCAAGTTAGTTGATATATGAAAGAGCAACTAGTCACAAGCTTCTTGAGGATTATGTTAGGTTATGAATGAAATAGAGTAAGTAAAGTAATAGAGTTTCAACACAAACGAATTTATAATGGTTCAATTATCATTGATTTTATATCCATTCCCTTGCTTTTGTAGCTAGGAATTTTCACTATTCAAATAGTCCAACTTACACAAAGCTCAACCTTACACTACTAGGTAAAGATTTTTTGCTTTTACACACATACTATAGCAACTTAGGACAAACGAAAAGTCACAATGACTTTTACAGACACAACAATGATAATTGGAATTCAACCAAATTCTAGACTACAATAAACCTGAAAATGAGATTTAAAGTAAACACACTTCCTCAAATACACACAGCTCAAACTTTCACACAAAATGATTAGTGAAGAAGAAAGAAGTTTGCAAACTCAATAGCACAAAGCAACAGAGAGATTTTTGGTTTTATTTGTTGGTTTCAACTGAGATACATGGTATTTAAACTGAAAATGGCCAACGTCTCTTAATGGCTATAACCTATTTTGGTATAGTGACATCATTGCAGAGATTTCAACGGAGTCCAATGATGGCGGTGAAGAGCATTGAGAAGGGAACATGAGCATCTAATGCAAGCCACTCTCTAGCGCCTAGAGTCATACACTAGTAAGTGAGGTTCTTTTAGTGTGAGAGATAGTTGGGCTTTGTATCTTCATGTTGAGCCTTTAGTTGCAGAACTGATATAGTCCATGTGGTATTTTAGAGCGATCTGATTCATCAGAAGATCTGGGCCTTGAACTGAGCCGCTAATTTACTCGAGTCATAGCTATATCTACACAATATAGACCCAATTAGTAAATTGGTGAGTTTTAACATAATTATTAAATAAGAAAAATGTATAATATAAATGTATATTATTGCAACAAAGTGCAACTATTTCTTAATTTGCTAAATCACCAAAAATTTTTATCTTGGACATAGTTTTCATATATGTATATATGAGTAAAATTCTTACACATTAGATTATCTAGTAAATTGACCTATAATATATCCATATTGTTAATTCGTCAACTGTATGTGTCCATTTTCATCAAACAGTGTGTTCTTTTTGCGGCTGCCCACTATCAAATACTTGTAAGAAACTATTAATCTAATCATTTACGCTAAGGATTGAGATGTTTCCACTAACTTATTCTTGCATAATTATTGGCCATGGATGACAAAATTTGACCAGTATAGGATATGCCATAATGAATAAATTTTCTCGCCATAGCTTTCTTAATACAATTTTGAAAACACACGCAAAAATCTGATACTCTAAAGCAAAAAATCTACTAAGATCTCAAATTGGGCTGTATATGGGCCATTGTGTACGTCAGTAAGTGAACATCCAAATGCCATACCGAATCATAGCTAATAATTTTTCAAATTAATTTTTAAATGATTTGCAATCTATGAACTTTTTTTTCAATTATTACTTTTATTTTAAATTATTGAATGTGTAGAAGATGGCTCAAAAAATGTGCAAAACATTTTTTTTTTTTTGTAAATCTTGTGTTGATAATTAATATGTACTCCAAATGAAGGATGAAAATATGTGGATTATATGATTTTTGTATATCACTATCAAACTAAAATAATCTTATCATAATAAAATGGAGAATTCCAAGTTAAAACTTGACATTAGATTAGTAGATGAATTGAAGGTGTTGAAAAATTTATTATTTTATTATTTAATGATTATGTCCAAATGATATATTATCTAACTAGACCATTGTGTCAAATAGATTTAGATAAATGGCCTACCCCATACAAATTAATCAAACTAGTCCAAGAATTATAAAAGTCCATTATTCAATGAAAATATTCTCTTTCCTTATTGATGCCTACTCCAAAGAATCTCAGCATTAATAGCATGATTGCTGCAATGAGTGATTGTAGCATTACCAAAGTTTCCATACTTGGCAGATATGATTGAAGAAAAAACTTACCAAAATAGATAACTACCTATTAAGAGAGCCATTGGCCATCTTCAATATAAATATGTTCTTTCATAGAATCTAATGTGTGTTTTTTACTCTGTGTGACTGTGTTTTAATGGTTAACATGCTTTTCTAGTCTAAGAGTGTGCGTATTGTGTGAAGAAGAGAGTTTTCTTTTTCTTCTCTTATTAATTATTGTAATATGGAATTTGGGACAATTCCAATGATTTTATTGTATTATAAAAGTCCGTGGGACTGAGTCTCATTGTAGGTTGCAAAATAATGGTGTAAAAACCTTATGGTTCAAACTTAATGTGAGCTGCTTGGGTGTTGGTATAAAAGTCTTGTAACTGTGCTTAGTGTTATGAGGTTGATCGATGTAATTGTTAAACATTTGGTTTAATAAAATTCCTAGCTGCGTAAATTAGGGAATGAACGTAAGATTAATGATGATATAAATCACTATAAATCCCTGTACCTTGTTTTTTATTTGCACTGACATATCTTCAAGAAGTACATGGCACTTTGCCTTATCAAGAGTCAAACACTATGAACTATAATCCATCTTATGTTCATTATTTTAATTTCAATTTTGCTATATTTGTTCTAACAAAATGGGACGAAAAAAGAAGTTTGAGTTTGAAACATCAATCTGCACACTAAAAGTTAGAGGTTTTTGAAATTGCGAGTATTGCATCGATCCAATAGACCAAATCATACATTTAACTTGAAGGCCATTTTAATGGTTTATTTCTTTGGTAGAAAGGTCATTTTAGTGCTTTGATATTAAGTTGCAATAACAATAATTAACACTTATTTTACTGGGACTATTCGACTTGCTTTCACTTTGTTAGTTGTTGAGTTAATACATTACTTTAATATCCAGACTAAAGTTCAATTAATTCTACAGAAACCATCATTTTGTCAACGGGGAAAACAAAGTTTTCTAATTATAAAAATTTATATGCTTTATATATATATATATATATATATATATATATATATATATATACACACACACACATACCATCACTTTTATGGTCACCACTAAAGACTGTTTAATGAACAGTAAATATTTTTAGTGACAATTTTTCTTTTGTCAATACTAAAAATTAGATAAAATTTTAAGGTATTAAAACATTTAGTGACAAGTATAAAATGTCGTCACTAAAACTCTTTTTGTGGTGACCACATGTTCTCACAACAAGCTTTGTCCTTGTAAATTTTCATGGTCCCCACTAAAAGGTTTATGATGCAAACCTTACATGTCTCAACAAAAGATCTCTTGCGGCAACTTTTTAGTGGTCACCACTAAATGCAATTTTATTTATAATAATAATTATTACTATATTTTTTATAATTTAATTTATTATATTTATTAAAATAATGAACTAAAATTACTAAAAAATAATTAACTTTTAAATTTTTAATAGAAAGAATTATTGAAAGAAAATTCCAAAATTTAAATTAATAAATCAATAATAAATTTTGAATATAAATAATTAGATTATTTATTAATAATAAACTAATTCATATATGTTTCAAATAGAATTACATAGATAGTGTCTAATATAAAGAATAAGAAAAAAAGTAAATAAATTACGTATTAAAAATATCTAATAATATTCTTAATTCATAATTGAATGTTAATATTTAATTTTTTTATGTACAATAAAGTAATGGAATAAAATTTTTAAAAAATGAAACAAAATTCAAAAATTATGAATAATAGATAATAATTTTATAATATAAATAGCATGTGAAGATTATAAAATGAACACTAAGACAAGAATGCACAAGGTCCGTGACAACTAATCAGTCACTAAATGAGCAAAATTCATTACTACATCTTGGAATCATTAACAAATGTCCATTATTTAATTGGGATACGTAGCCAGTTTTTCAACTTCTGTACTTTTATATTAAGCACTAACGAAAGCGGGATTTCAGGTTGGTCCATTGTAGATTTGTTAGTGGATTAGGTTAACGATATCTAATCAAGCTGAAACTCGTGGGCAAAAAGAGAACAGATCTCTGTGGGGGACTGATTCCTGCATTAGAAGACTTTTCCTAAATAAATCATATTATAAATATCGTTTAAAAATAAAAATATATTAATATCTCAATTTTTTTAATACAAAATGATATTATGTTAAAAAAAAAATTAAGCTACTTTTAATATTTTAAAGTTTATTTCACACAATACAGTTTAATTTTTTCCCTCCACATAATATTATTCTGTATAAAAAAAACAAAATTTAATATATTTTTTATTTTTATAAATTAATTTATTTTTATAAATATTAATTTAAAAAAATATTTCTCATATGATTTATTATTGTGATCTGTTCTCGCGTTGGCAAAATGTGGCATGTTATATTGGGATCTCATGTTAGCCAATCTCGAATGAGCGTTAAGAAGAACCCTTAGGAAGAGGAATTAAGGTCCTCCATTTTCGGTGAATCAAACTATTAAACATGTTTACTTCAACAGTAGCTGTCACTGCGATCCTCCTTGGGACGCTCATATACGTTCTACCTTCCTTCTTGCGACCTTATAATCAGGGCAAAGATGCTCGCAAACGTCCTCTTGCTATTTATTTATTTTATTATTTATCATTGTTATTATAAGTTTATAATTATATTTTAAAAACTAAACTGAGTCTAGTACTATGCATGGATATATTGTTTAATAAAAAATTTTATAATATTATATTAAGTGTTCTATTTAAATATATAAATATTAAATTCTCGATGTAATAAATTATTATCTATTGGTCAAAAAAAATTCAATAGCCATTGATATAATAACTCATTGATATAATTAGAAATATTATATATGAATAAAGAGATACCTATATAATTTATAACTATACTTTAAGAATTATAGACATTTATAATTGATTATGGAATTAATTTAGGATTAGAATATTAATATAATTTCACCCTAACTCTATTTAAAAAAAAAAATTTTGGCTTCATCGCCAAAATCAAAATATACAAAATATCTCTCACACGTCATAACCCGCGAATTCAATGACGGGAATATTTGTATTGATAGATTTGTTTTGAAGGGGTAATATTCAAAAAAAATAATTGATGAATTATTTTATTTATTTATTTTATTATAACTTTTAAATAATAATAAAAAATTTCATTTAATTTATTAAAACTCTTAAATAATAGATTAACTCATGTCATTTTATTTCATTCTACTTTATTTTATGTCATTTTATCAATAACTATATTATGTCATAGTTACCTAAATTTTTAAACATAATCTTAAATTCCTCATGTAATAAGGTGATGAGTGTATAGTTTTCTTTATCTTCTTTTCTTTTTTATTTTATCTTCAGTATAATTTAATGTTAAAAAATTCAAAATACTAAAACACTTTGCTTCTCCCCGGACGCCTTATACTAGAAAAGATTCAAAATGTTAGTCTATTTTTCCATTTTGAAAGACAAATATTAATTTTATAAATACAGACATTTCAAAATATAAAAAATATAATAGTAAAACGAATCTTCTCCTATAATAAAATCATTTTATGCAAGAAAAGATTTATAGTGTTAATATTGTATTTATGTTTTTATATTTTAATTGTTTGTTAAAGACCAGCATTTATTGATACAAAAAAAGAGAGAAGAGTTGAAAGAAATAAAAACTATGAATCCAAATCCTACTGCATGGTTGTAGGAAATCCAAATCCGACGATGTCACGTGAATCTATTGTTTTTCTTTGATTCAAAAACAAGGATTAGATGTCACATCAATAACAAAGAGAAGTCTCCGAGATAAGCCATTGGATTCTCTCATGCGCTGCAGAAAATCTTATGCGTTTCTATTAAATTTAATATACTTAAAAACAGTAAGATAAAAATTGAAATGACTGGATGATATCACGGGAGAATCTTTTGATCTAGTAATATATTTTATGATTTGTTATTAGCTATCAATTTTAATGTTCGAGTCCATAGTCATTTTTTGTATGATTATTATGATTAAAATTTCATGTTCGATAACCTACGAGCTATTATGAAAATTTTATTCCCATTGCCTAAAAATAAACAAGTGTCTAATAAATTATCATCATCAAGATACTTGTAATTATATTAGTTGGCGCGCCCTGTTTATCAACATATTTAAAAGTCTTTATCAGCATAATAAAAGACCATTGCTAACTACTCTCATTGTTACTTGATTATTTAATGTACATAAAATTTTCCATAAACTTTATATATGTTCATTAGGTTTCGAAACTTTCTTTCAATATTTTAATGCTATGTTATTATCTCATAAGAACAATGAAACCAAATATGTTACTTAGTGTAGTTAGTTACCGTGGATATTATTAAATCTATGTACAAGTTGATATATTTTAACTTCAAGTGCAAGTAGAATATAAAGCTTGATCTTAGCTCAGACGGTTACATGAGTTCGCCTTCAAGGCATCATCATCTTTTATATTGAAGTCGGTGACTTAAATACACTTTTGGCCCTTCTTATAATAAACGCTCTAATTAATTAATGTCAGACGGTGATTACCGGTGATTCAAAGCTTCAAGTCAAATCGTAACTATACCTGGTCATTTATTAAAAATTTCGTCTAATTTCAAAAAAATGAATAAAAGTTCAATTAATAAAAATTTAATTCAAATTTTTAAGCCTAAATAAAAAATAGATTGGATTTAAAAATATTTTATTAAATTTTTTGATATTATGTAATAATTTTTTGACATTAATTTTTTTACATTAAATAATAATGGATTATATAAATACAATTAATATTTTTATTAAATTTTATGAATAATAGCTATTTCTTTCAATTTTGCTAACATTGATTTGAATATTGGTTGAGTCTAATAAGTTTAACCCACAATCCCCAAGAGTGTTTCTTAGAGTGTTTTGATGGCACAGAGAGAGAGTGACAGATTTAGTATTGTTTCTAAAAGCTAGGGCTTTAGTGTGTTATTTATAGGATTTAATTTAATAATATAATTAATCAATATTATCCAGTAAAATCCTCCAGAATCTTTAAAACAATTTTAAATTTAATTAATCAATCAAAATTAAGCTCATAAAATTTCTCTCTGGATAACAATCTTAGATTAGTAATCTGACGGGATGACTACTAATACTCTTAGGCTGTGGGTTGGGTTTATGCCCAATAGGCTTGTGGATAATCGAACCTATGACCGATTATCCACATATATTAAAATAAAACTCAGTCCATTCTCAGTTTATAAATTATAACATTAATCGCCTAATTAGAATTAATAAAGTACTAATCTAATAAAATAATTAATGCTAATCCATATAATATTAAAAATATTCTAACAATCTCCCATTTGGATAGCAATAGTTACATTATTAGGTCAATAAACAAATACATAATTAGACAATTAATATTCACATAAACACATGAATGTCTGTATATTTATAAACCATATAAAATTCAGAAATTAAAACTAATTTAGTCCGCCGGCTTCTGGTTTTCTTTTCGCAATACAGTTGGGAAATCCGGTGACACCGATTGTGCAAAAATAGAGGAACCTTTTCGTCCAAAGGCTGTATTACTCTTAAATCTGAACTGTTTTCTTGGTGGGGTTGCTTGTTTTGATTCTTCTTCTTCTAGTTGTCTCGTGTACTTTAGTCATAGTTTCATTTCTTTAATTCGACATATGCTGTATATTTGGGTTCTCTCCCCATGATGAAGTTGTCTGTGGTGAGTTTCAAATGAACAGAGTGGTCTTCCCACCTTCTTCAAATGTCTTTCGGATTATATTGTTTGGAATAACAGAAAAAAAAAGACACGTGGCAGTGGGGGAGCGGTTTGATGAAACCAAAAGTGCTGATTATTTACAGCACAGGCTACTGTGGCTTTCACAACTGCAGCGGATCTAAATGCTACACTTTGGTATACCTCTTCTTCAATCTATTTTAACTCCCAAATTTGAATAAAATTTAGAATGATCATCAATTAAGTGAGTTCTTTCATGCAATAAATGTTTCAAGATGTCTTGCCTCATCGATCTGTTTGGACTTTGTTCTTTAATAAATATTTTTATCTTCTATTAATATAATGGCATTTTAAAGTTAGTAACAAAATTAACATTAAAAAAAAAATGATAACAAGGATTGAACCTTAGAGTATCCGCTTTCTTTTTTGCCTTGTAATTACTTGACAACAAAATATATTGGTAGTCATTTCAATTATAATTGAGTGGTACTTATTCCACACCCCCCCCCCCCCGCCGCGGCCCAAAACCAAATTTGAGAAAAATATATTTTTAATCATTCACCATTTGTCATTAAATTAATTTTGTCCTTAAAAAATAAAAAATACTAGATTGATCCTTCAAAGATTGCACCATGATCATATTTGATCATTCCGTCATGATGACATTAAAATTAATTTGAGCTAGACCATTATTTGTTGACGCAACATATTATTTGTTTATGTGGATTAGTAGCTTGCCTTATCATTAAATAATTTAGTCTTCATTCACTAGATCCATTTAGTCCCTTATCTTTCACAAATCAATCAATTTTGTCCCTCAATCTTCGACATTAGATCAATTTAACCCTTTATTTTTTGACACTTGATTTATTTGGTCTCTTACCTATCACCACTAAAACAATTTAGCCCCTTATCTTTTGACATTGGATCCATTTGGTCTCTTGCCTATCATCACTAAATTAATTTAGTCCCCGTCATCTTTTTCTACTAAAACAATTTGGTCCCTTAAAGATTTTAGCTTGATCAAAGTTAGTACTTAATGATAAAAAGCAAATAATTATGGTGCCATTTTAAAAGATTTTTTGTGTTGAATAAAATAAAATAAAAATACAAATAGGATTTAGCAATGATATATAATAAATTATCTATTACATTAACACAAATACATGCATATATAGATAGCATTCAACTTATACTTCTTCTAGAATCACATAACATACATACCTTTTAAGTATCCAAATTGATAAGTCATTCACTAGTGCTTTATTCATTAACTAACTCAACATAATTATTTTCAACTATTTATTAATATTTTACATCTTTTTATTAAATTTTATAAGATATAATTCTTTCTAATATATATATTTCAACTTATTATCATATATTGTTTTTTTTATATATTTTTTATAATCTTTCTCATTTTCTTTTTTCCATTATCTTCATTATACTATAAAATATTACAAAATTTTATACAAGCATCAATTTTTCAAAAACTATTATAATTTCCTTCTATGTATATGATTTTTGACAATATTGTATGCTATTAAATATCATTATAATTATAGTATGAGCGTATAAGTTAAATGTAATTTTAAAAGTAATTTTAATTGTAGTGTTCAAATTGTTCGCGTTATAATTATATTTTGAAAGTGATATTATAATTATTATATTTTTATCGTTAAGGACTAAATTTGATCACACTAAAATCTTTGAGACCAAATTGTTTGAGTGGCGAATAATGATAGATCAAATTGATCTAATGTTGAAGATTAATGGATCAAATTGATTTATTCGTCAAACATAAGAGACTAAATCAATCTAGTGGTATAAGATAAGGGACCAAATTATTTAATGATGGAGCAAATTTATGATTTACCTTAACAGATAACATGTTGCATCAATAAAAAATAATTCAACTTAGATTAATTTTAAAGGTCTTATGATAGAAGGCTAAATGTAATCACGGTGCAATATTTGAGAGATTAATTTAATAATTTACATATTTCAGAAACCAAATTGATATAATAACGAAAAGTGAGGGATCAAAATTCTATTTTTAATCTTTGCTGTCTCTTCAAGGACAATTTTAAGCACTAAACAAAGTGAGATTTCAAGTAGGTCCATTGAAGATTTGTGTTAGTGGATTAGGTTAATGAAATCTAACCATGCTAAACTCGTGGGCAAAATATGGCAATTATTGCTTAATTAATCACTCTATATATTGTAATAATCTCATGTTACACAATCACCCATACTCATAAATGAGCGTTAAGAAGAATCATTAGGAAGAAGCAATTAAGGTCCTCCATTTCAGTCACTCGAACTATCAAACATGTTCACTTCAACAATGGCAATCACTGCGTTCCTCCTTGGGACATTCATATACGTTCTGTCTTCCTTCTTGCGTCCTTATGATCAGAACAAAGATGCTCGGAAACGTCCCCCAGGTAATTCATTTCTTTTATTATTTATTACAGTGTAAAAAAATTATGCATACAAACAACGCTTTTTCCGTGTACAATAGCCCACTGTACGTGGATGATAGTTGCAGAAAATCCAAATCCAAAGACATCATATGATTGCTGCCGTAAAATTTCACCGTTAATTTTGAATCAAAAGCAAAGATTAATAGATTACTCAAAAAAAAAAAAAAGAAGAAGAAGCAAAGATTAATAGGTCATATCAATGATAAAAAGGGAAATCTCCAATATAACAATAAACAGTGGGCATATTGGATATTGTACTCATTTGACGATGTCTGATTTAACTTATTTGTTACTTTTTGAAAATGAAACTTCACAAAATAAAGTTCACTATTTTTTTACGATATAGTAAATTTTTAATCTAATACTAAAGTAAAATATCTGTGATTTTCTTTTGGTTGAATAAAAAAACGAATACAAGACTTGTTTATCTAATGTTTAGGATAAATTTGTCACTATTCTTGGTGCTGAAGCCAAACACTTTTGATCTCATTCCATATGAGTTTTGTTAAATTTGCCTTGAGCTTTAAAAGTTAAAGGAAACCAAAATAGGGAAACATAAAGTTCAATGAAAAAGCTGATAAATCTGCAAACTAGACAAAATGAACATTTAAAAAAAAATTAAATGCGTTATAAATGAGAGATTAAAATACTAAATAGAACAAGGATTTCCAAAGACTATATATATATATATATATATATTCGATAAATCTATCAGAGAAAAATATATATAAAAATATTTATTCGTAAAATACTACGAAAAAGAAAAGAAGTACAGCATAAAAGAATAGGAACACCTTGAAACTGACGATGGTTTGGGGACTTGTTCCTCTAAGATTTCTTTAGAGGCTTCACGAGGAGTCAATTTAGGGTTCACTCGATGGTTCTTTCGTTGATTTCTTTATAATTGAAAACACACAGTGAGAATAAAGTAAAAGAACTGGATAATATCACATAACCGCGGAGAATCTTTGAATTAGTAATTTATGATATTAGTTATCAATTTTTAAGTTTGACTCTATAATAATCTTTCGTATGTTTTTATGCTTAAAATGTCTTATTCAAAACTTTACTAGCTATGATAAAATTGTCTTATTTTTATTGCAATAAATAATTAAGTCACTAATAATTTATCATCATTAACTTTTATATTCAACAAATATTTTCATAAATAATTATGATTTCTCCTCACCCTCTGTCTTCCATAACACACCCCTAGGTCCCTTCGCTCTCCCTATTATTGGCAACTTCAACTTGTTAAGCAAACTCCCACATCGCAGTCTTCAATCTCTAGCCAAAAAATATGGACCCATCATGTTTTTGAGGCTAGGACAGGTCCCAACCATAGTTGTCTCCTCAGCTGAAGCCGTTGAACTATTCCTTAGAACCCATGGCCCTGTGTTTGCAGACCGTCCCAAGACTCAAGCCATGGATTACATCTTTTATGGCTCCAAAGGTCTGGCGTTTTGTGAGTATGGTTCATACTGGCGCAACATGAGGAAATTGTGTACCCAACATCTGCTATGTGCCTCAAAAGTAGAGTTGTATGGTCCTCTGAGAAGGGAGGAGCTAAGAGTAATGGTGAAATCATTTGAGAGAGCTGCACAAATAGGTGAGGCTGTGAACATTAGCGAAAAGCTACATGAGCTTTTAGAAGATATAGTTTATAAGATGATATTGGGACGCAATAAGGATGACCAATTCGATTTGAAGGGGCTTATCACAGAGAGTTTGAGATTGGGAGGAGCTTTTAATCTTGCAGATTATGAGCCCTGGTTGGGATCATTTGATCTTCAGGTATGATGTTTGACTTGAAAAACACGATTTGTTTTATTATGAATTAATTAACGTTTTAATACTAGAAATGTGCCATTTTTTCAACATAGTCCCTTTCATCGTAAATGACAAAGCTATTTAAATCTTACTATCACAGGGTTTAACTCGACGCTTTAAGGAAATAAGTAAAGCTATTGACCAAATGTTGGAGAAGATAATAAAGGAGCATGAGCAAGCTCCTAAAGTACAAAAGGATGGGCAACATGTGGACTTCATAGACATATTACTTTCATTGACGCACAAATCAATGGATGAACAAAACCAAGGGATTAGTCGAGATCACATCAAGGCTATTCTAATAGACATGATTTCTGGGGCATATGAAACTTCTGCTGTGGCCATTGAGTGGGCTCTATCTGAACTATTAAAGAATCCAAGAGTGATGAAGAATCTACAACTCGAGCTAGAAATTGTGGTTGGAATGAATAGAACGGTGGAAGAAACGGATTTATCAAAGTTGAATTACTTGAATATGGTAGTCAAAGAGAGTCTAAGACTCCATCCTGTTGCACCATTCCTCCCACGAGTATCCACAGACGATGTTATGGTTGATGGATACTACATAGAGAAAAAGTCAAGAATCCTAGTAAATGTATGGGCAATAGGACGAAACCCTAAAACATGGTCGGATAAAGCTGATGAGTTCTATCCAGAGAGGTTCTTGAACAATGATATAGACCTTCACGGACATGATTGTCATCTCATACCATTTGGAGCGGGTCGAAGAAAATGTCCTGGGATCCAAATTGGTTTGACTACAACTAAACTTGTCATAGCTCAACTGGTGCACTGTTTTAATTGGGAGCTTCCATATGGAATGGCACCTTGTGACTTGGACATGACTGAAACATTTGGCATCACAATACCAAGATCAAAGCACTTGTTAGCTGTGCCAACTCCTCGTATATCTTGTAAGAGCTGTAATGAATGAAATCCAAGTTAGTTTAAGAGGTGCTTCCTCCCATCATCTGCCACACTTTCTTGTACTATTAATACACAGTCAAAATATTGTTCTGTGTTGTATTATATGAGAAATAAACTTTTTTCTTGTTATAAGTGGAAATAGGTTTATATTACTTTATATCTATGTATTCGTGTCTCTTATGAGTTTGTTATTGGCTACATTGTCTCCACGTGAAAGTTTGAAATTATTTGCAAAATATTTTCAAGAGTTGATTCTATAATATCAAAATCATCCTACAGTGTTTTTCAACCATGTTAAAAATTGCGCTTTATATTGTTTTATGAATTTCGAGCTCCATTCCTAATGCAAATATCATATATATATATATATATATATAGACACACACACACAAATGGTCTGTTCTATGTGAATAATATTGTCAAAATCATAATTCAACTCGGTAGAATAGTCGATTTTATGATTTTAGATAGAGATTTCGAGTTAAATAAGAGTTAGAACAAAATCGAAACAAACTCAGTCAAACTTGGAGTTGACTCATATAGAATCGGTAAACTCGCTGAGTTTGACCAAAATTGTCGAGTTTGCTTATTTCTAATTTTTAGTCCAAAATCTTGCAGTAATTTTTTTTCTAACGCAAAAGAATAGAAACCCAACAAAAAAACAACATACATTAGCCCAGAAAAAAGAAAAGGAACCCTCATTTTACACTATTTTCTATCTACTTGAGCTTTCATCATGTCGTGGTTTCTCAAACTTTAGTTGCCATTCCATCGCTTCTCCCTTGTACAGCGCTACAGCAACATCACCAGTGTTCGGGAAACAGGGCTTTTAAGATAACCTCTATCCTCACCCATTTGGTCCACACACAAATCTTAATTATTTTACCGCTTCTTAATGTGTTAATCTATGAAACAAAGCTTTGAAGATTAAACAAAAAAGTACTAAAATAATCAACAGTGTTAGAGTAGTGTGATAATATGGTGGCCTGGAGAATGACTTAATTTTATCATTTTTATCATTTGTCATATGTCGTAGCAAGCAAAAGTCCTGTGCCAATATGTTACCGCCAACTCCAACCCCATTACCATTTTTAATTAACTTCTCTCCCTTTTTTCTTTGCTTTTTTTTTTTCTTAAATAAATAATTGTATTTCTTATTATTATTTTGCTCTCCTTATGATTTCCAAACTACAAGACAATAATGTTCATTGGCCTCTTTTTCTTTTTCTTTACACAAATGAGAAGACAAAAACAATACTCACTCTCTCTAGAATTAGCACCAACCATCGGTACTAGGCTACTAGCTAGCTATCCTCTTCTTTTAAATTAAGCAAAATGCACAAAGGATGAACGTATATATTATATAAATATTTTAAAGAGCAATTCAGCATTATATACATTTAATTTGCTCAACATATATAGAAAAATCAGTATTTTTCTTTTGGACTTCAATTAATTTAAATTAGTTTGAGTAATTGTGTGAATCCTAATTATTTGTTACTGAAATTTGATGCATAAGAAATTAGAATTTTTCTCTAGCTAATTCCTGATTAATATCAATTTATATTTTTTTTAATTTCTTTCTTACAATGATTTATTGTTTTTGTTGAAGTACACTGAAGAAAATATGTCTTCAAGTGCAAATGACCTTATAACCCCTACTAAAAAAAAAGGTGGAAACATAGGAAGGATATTGCTGGGGATGGATAAAAAAGATTCAATGCAGCTATTTTGTTTGTGTTGTTGCAGTACATTTATGTTTAATAGCTATTCAATAAGAAGTGCATATAAACTCTTATGATTCTATATTACGATTCTACTTTCTCCTCACGAGTTTACCTAAAATCTCGAGTTTGACAACCTTGTATGTGAAGCTTATAATAATATATTGATCTATAAAGGGAAAAAAACAAGGAGATTGTCACTCTAATTCTCTTTTATTATGAGTTCCAATAATTTCACTGCAACAAAACTAATTATTCAAGGATAAGGAGGATTTTAACTTGGATAATTTTCGTTATGATTGCTATATATATGAAAAAAAAATACCATGGGGAAGTTAACCTACAATTATTGATAAATATTTAAAAAGAAAAGCTATTAAAATGAGAAAAATACTCTTTTGGTCTCTCATCTTTTACTATTAGATCAATTTGATCCCTAAAAGATGAAAAGTACTAAATTGGTCTTTCAAAGATTGCACCATAATCAAATTTGGTTCTTCCGTTATCAGGGTGTTAAAATAATTTAAGGTGGACCATTTTTTGTTGATGTAACTCATTATCTACTGAGGTTGATTAGTAGCTTTGTTCATCATTGAATAATTTTATCCTTAATCTTTCGTAAATAAATCAATTTAGTCCCTTAACCTTCGACATTAGATCAATTTGGTCCCTTATCTTTCAACACTAGTTCCATTTGGTCCCACACCTATTACCACTAGATCAATATGGTCCTTCCTCTTTCACCACTAAAACAATTTGGTCTCTTAAAGATTTGAATGCAATCAAAGTTGGTCTTTAGCAATAAAATGAAATAAAAAATGATGTCACTTTCAAAAAATTCTTAATGTTGGCTAAAATAAATTAAGAATACAAATAGTATTTAGTAGCAAAGCATAATAAATTATCTACTATATTAACTCAAATACACACATATACATATAGCATTCAACTTATACTTGTCCTAGAACCATAGAATGCACATATCTCTATATTAAGTATTGAAATTGATGGGTCATTCATTAGTGCTTTTTTCCTTCCAACAATAATCATTTCCATGGATTTAAATATTCACTTTTACCCTTTTTACTTTACAATAAATGCAAGATCATGTGACATCTGCAACAACTTCTTTTGTAAATGAGACCCAAATCCTAGAAATTAGCAACACATCTTCTAAAAAACCAAGTTTCAAAAACATAGACCCTTGCCACACTTCAAAATGTGAAGTCATTAAGAGCATACAAAATAATTTAGAAAATAAAATCCTAGATCTCAAACAAGTTTCAAAAATAATCTTAGCAGATAACATGTTGTATCAGCATGAATATAGTCCACCTTAAATTAATTTTAATGCCCTCACGAGGAATGACTAAATTTGATCAGTGTGAAATCTTTGAGAAACCAATTTAGTGCTTTTCATATTTCAGCAACTAAATTGATTTAATGATGAAAGGTGAAAGACCAAAAGTGTATTTTTCTCTTATTTTATTTTAGCCAACATTAAGAATCTTTGGAAAGTGGCACCATTATTAATTTATTTTTATTGCTAAGGGCCAACTTTGATCACGTTGAAATCTTTGAGGGACCAAATTGTTTATGGCAAAAGATGAAGGACTATATTAATCTAGTGGCGATAGGTGGATGACCAAATGGATCTAATGTTGAAAGATGAGGGACCAAATTCATCTAATGTTGAAGGTTGAGAGATCAAATTGTTCTATTTGTGAAAAATGAAAGACCAAATTAATCTAGTGGCTTAAGATGAGAGATTAAATTGTTCAATGATGAGGAAAGCTACAAATCCACATTAGCAGATAATGAGTAGCATCAACAGAAAACTATTAACCTAATATTAATTTTAACGCTCTCATGACAGAAAGACCAAATCTAATCACAACGTAATCTCTAGGGTTCCAATTTAGTACTTTCTATCTTTCAAGAACCAAATTAATCTATTAGACAAAAGGTGAAGGACCAAAAGTGTATTTTTCTCCTTTCAAAATCTTAAAGTTGATGAACTATCTCATCCTCATTTAACTATGCATAAAGTTAACCAATTATAAGCAGCATGATGAAATGCAACTTTTTGTTTACCATGCATGTATTACTTACTTAGATGCAACAACATTTATATAAACATGTTATTAATTTTTGCCTTAATAGTTTAATTACGGATTCATCCCTAAATTAAGGCCCTCAAGATGATGATTAAAAATGTAGTATAAGAAATAAGTAATAATAAAAGGGTGAATTAAGTACATAATTATATTATTATAAAAACTGTTAACCCTAAGGCTTAATGTTATAAGTTTTGATGATGTCAAATATGTGACAAAAATGTAACATATAGTATGAACATATGCCTAAATTGATCATTAACATGTAATACTTTATACTTAAATCATCCCTTATATGAGATACAAATACTCATATTATATTATAGACAATTAAAATTGGATATATATAGGAATCTAATATGCATGGTAAAATATGTTTACATTATACTAATTATTATTAAAATATGCACATTGGGATACATGAATTTAACCAAGTATTTAGTTTGTAATTTGGACTAACTGTTATAAGCTCATTATTATTTTGTTAAATTTATTTGAACTTACATATATTGGGTTAATACATTTTGGTCCTCATAATATAAGTTTGGGCCAAAAAGATAAAAGAGATATGAATTTTAATGAAGTTGTTTTTGGACCATAGATTACTATTTTATTATATCTCATAAATCAAAGGGAATTTCGAAATGAAACCTTTTGAATCTGAAATTAGACTTAAACATCTTTCTAGGCATATATCACATGCTTAAAATAGAGTTGAAATTAAGAAGTTATGATTGTCAACATTTTAGGTATAAATATCACACTTTTTCCAGACATCTAGTTACAATTTCAACAATATCTCACCAACTAGTAAGAATTTTGAAAAGAGATTTCTTTTATATCAAAATAGACTCATACAGCTTTCCATACGTGCATCACATACATAAAATGGATTTAAACTGAAAGAGTTATAAGGGTCTTAATTTGCAGTTACATATATCAATTTGTTATCTGACCTTTTGTCACTCTTTCAACAATATCTCAAAAACCAAATTGAATTTTGAAATGAAACTTTTAGGATAGAAAGTAGTCTTAAAAGCTTTTCAGTGATATATAATTTGTCCAAAATAAAGTTGAAATGAAGGAGCTATGAACATTTAAAGTTGCAGCTATGGAATAAAAGGTGGCCACAAAGTCAACAATTGGAGCTACTTACTTCCAACAATCAAGTTATACAAGTTTGAATTTCTCCTTGGCTCCAAACGGTTCTCTTGCTTTTTTGGCCTATAAATACATGTCCTAAGTGTTTAGAAATCACAAGAAACAAAGTGAAAAACATGTTGAGTGATTCATACTCTCAAAGATCTCTATTCTTGCTTGTGAGCTTCATTTGTGTTATTTGCTCTTTTCAGAGTATGTTTATTATGAGTATTTTTTTGTTAAAGAGATTTGTTATTTCAAGGAAAAATATTCCTTGATGAAAGATTAAATTCAAGGAAATGTTTTCGATTATGACTCGACCTCACACCTAAGCCTCCACCACGGGACAATTGCTGTCACACACCTTGGCCAACAATCTCCCTCTCAGCAAATTGCCTCGCTGGGAATTTGAATACGTGACCTTGGCTCTGATACCAATTGTTCGTTTTAGGTACCCAAATCTCTTTGGGTCATTCCTTGTTAGTTGTGCCTTTAGGTACCCATATTTTCTTAACTCCTAAAGACTTATTTTTCTTGTAAGCATAAGTATACAATCCATGTCTCATCTCTCCACAATAAAAACAAGTGATAAAAAGAGTACTATTCATAAAGGCAGGAACAAAGAAGTTTTTATAATATTTTTGCCTTTTATTTAAATTATATCCCAGTCCTACTTTATAAAAAAAATATCTTTGTTTTCCAAGTAAGATATTTAATGTGTCTCTTCCTTTAATAAATTTTGCTAAAGTATTAGTTAATTCTTCTTTTTCTTTTAGCAATTTTTCACATTTACAAAGTGAAATTTTTGTAATCTTTTCTTTGCAAGAAGCATGCCTTTTTTTTAAGTACATTGTAATCATGTTTTAAAACTTCATATTATTTTTCTAAAAAGCTTTTAGTTTTTATCAAAGAGTCATTTTCTTCCTTCTCTTTGTTTAATTCCTTTTCTAGAGATAAGTTCTTTTTCTTAGAAAAGTTTAAAGCTTTAGCAATTCTAAGAAAATTATCATGTAATTCATCAAAGGCATTTTTTAATTCATCATAAGAAGGTGAAGAACTTACCTTATTGTCTTCACTTGCCATGAGACAGAGGTTGCGTTCTTCATCATCATCTTTTGACTCCTCATCATTTTCTCCCGAAGTAGCAGACAAGTAAGCCTTTTTCTTCTTTCTCCTTTTCTTATTCTCTGAGTTGTCTTGTTTCTTTATAAACTTAAAACATTCCCATTTGATATGCCTTAGTTTTCTGCATTCATAGCAGATAGGAATTTCTTTAGTTTCTTGATTTCTTCTAACTAGTCTCCTCCCATTCATTCTTCTGCTATTGAATAATCTCCCAAACTTCTTAACGAAGAGACCAAGAGTTTCTTCATCAATTTCATCTAGAGAATCATCATAGCATTCTTCTTTATCTGGATGCATTGATGATGAGACTCTAAGAGCAAGCCCCTTTTTCTTCTTATCCTATTCCTCATGGAGGTGCTTCAACCTTGGCTTATGCTTTTGAAGGTTTCCAAAAAGAGCATCTATTGATTTTACAAATGAACCTTTTGCTTTTCAATTGCTTTCACCTTTAGTTGTCATTCCATAAGAAGAGCTTTCATGATCTTGTAAGCCTAGTCAGTTTGTGAGTATGTCTTTCTTAAAGCTGCCAAATGATTAACAATGTGAGTAAAATGAATTTGCATTTCCTTAATAGTTTCTCAAGGATTCATCTTGAATAATTCATATTGTTGTATAAGATTATGAATCCTGGACTTTTTTACTCTAGAGGTTCCCACATGAGCCATCTCTAAAGCCTCCCACATTTCTTTTGTACTTTCACAATGTGATACTCTAAAATACTCTTCTTTGCTCAATGCATTGGTAAGAATAAGTTTGGCTTTATTGTTTAACAAAACATTTCTTCTATCTATTTCATTCCATTCACTTTTGGGTTTAACTAAGGTCTTGCCTTCTTTTTCTTTCATAGGTACATATGGACCTTCTTCAATTACATCCCAAAGGTCAATGTTAACAGCTTCAAAGAAAATTTTCATCCTAAGTTTCCAATAGGTGAAGTTTTCACCATTGAAACCAAGAGGTTTTATAATGGATAGCTATTTGGGTAAAACATTATCATCATATCTAGTCATTTATACTCTTGAGACAATTAAGTCTTTTAACCAAGAGCCCAAGCTCTTATACTAATTGTAGGATCAAGCGCTTACCACTAAGCTAAAAGCTATAACTGTTAGTCAAAGCATAATTCTATTTCCTTAATAACGACCTAGTACAAGCACTACATTTTGATTGTGACTCGGCCCCACACCTAGGCCTCCACCATGGGACAATTGCTGCCGCACACCTTGGCCAATAGAAACACATTTTTAGTGACAACACATAGGTTGTGACAAGGCTGTCATGTGAGACTCCAAGAAGGGTGTTTAAAGATTAGGTCGAGCAAAGTCTACATTTATTTTTTATTTGAAAAAACTATTTTTAGTTCATAAAAATAGTTTTTGAAAAGTATAAAATAAAAAAAAATTAAGATTTAAAGGTAAGCAAAATATAATGACAAAAAAAGTAAGATTTAGAATGAAAAATAGTTAAATTTAAAATGAATTAATATATTTAAAATTCATTATAAATAAAAATTAGATTAAATTAAATAACAAAAATATTTTTTGAGAAAATAAAAATATAACCGGGCCGAGCCAAGTAGAGGTTAAACCTAGGACTTAGCTCGGTCCAATAATTTTGCAAATTTTTTTTTTTTTATTTTGATCGAGCCTAACCCGACCCAATATAACCAAGGTAAGCCGAGTCACTAAGTATTTATTCACCCCTAAACTCCAACACTAAAACTTTTGGTAGTGACAAAAATATCGCCATAGAAAATTCATATAGTGTTTAGTGTTCTTGCCACAAGTTCTTAGTGTCATTGCTATATCTCCAATCACTAAGTTATCCATTTAACTTACCATTATTATGAGTCAAATTTGCATGTTTAGATGCAAACTTATTTAGTAGAGTTATTATTAGTGTCACACCTCATAACCGAAGAGTGTGACCAGTGCAGGAAATGAAGGGAAATCTTGATCCTGCAAGTCTACATTAGATAGAAAGTAAAGTAAAACCATATACAAATTTCAAGCATCTCATCATGTACAAAGTATTATTGTCCCCATCATTCGAGATATATAGTCTATATACAATGCGTAGATTTTGTAGAAATTTTGATAAAGTAACCCCTATATATGGAGCCTCCCAATATTTCTACAAGATCCTTTCGACCCAATTAACTAAAACAAAAGGAGAGCTCTGCTCTCACAGTAGCAAAACAAAACAAAAATACACCAGAAGGAGGTTTAGGGATACACAACATGTGGTCATCAAGATACATAGCTAGAGTGAACAAAAGAATAGCTACCTTGAACATATATACAACCCCAAGAGTGTAGATAACAAAAAGAATAGAACTTAGCCCTTGCAAACAAAGTAAGGCTTACTGAAGGGAGTCCTCAATCACCCCTCAGCTCCCTCAGGCAGGTCACCAGTTTTACTATCTGAGATAACAAATTTTCTAGCAGATAACACCCCTAATAAAATTAGTAATTTGTAAATACATCATTGGCAATTAAAGATGGGAAAATAACTTAATAAATTAAGATAAAATGTCATATTATGTAAAACCTTCCAAGGATAGAAACCAATTATCTAATGAACATAAAAATCCTTATGTTTATACAATTCAATATGCACTTATTGACTATTCACACTCAAAACAATTAGCCATATTATGTTCCAAATATTGGTAAGCAATTTAACTTAGAATGTACAAGTTTAATAGTAAAGCATAAAAATAATGGGTCTTTGAAATCCATTATGGGGAAGGACTACCGTGGACTAGCATTTAGATATCCAGCATGGGCACATAACCCACAAGGGTACATCACAATTAACGAGGGCACATAGTCCTCAAGAGTAAATAATTAATTGACATAAGATCATAACAAAAAAAAAATCAAATGTCCTTTCGTCCACGTGTGATGGCCATCACACGGGGCTAGTACCTCACCAACCCTGCTAGCTAGGTATTTCCCAAGGTACACCAAGGGCTAATAGAACTATTGTTAGCTTCCAATGTCTTAACTAGTTTATCCAAGACCAATGAAAAATAAAACAAACGTGTATGGAATTAATTAACTTTACAAATACCAACTTATCTGGCAGTTGCACTTAACCATACTCATGAATTTCTTAATGGTCTTTACCAATCCATACATGATGTAATTATGTAATTCACCTTTGGAAAATCATCTAATAAGGATTAACGATACTAAATAATAATAATCATAATCATAATAATAATTATGATGGTCATAGAAATATTTTAATAAATAAAGAAAACATAAAGCACATAAAGGAATTGAGAGTGCTATTTGTGCACTTGAACATTATTAACTATCATGTAACCTAGTCTTCCTCAACTCAGGTGGAAAATCACCCCATTAAAAAGTCCTATGTCAATAAGAAATTTACATTACTTTCTTTCTCTTATTCCAAACACTCCTGGCATAAGGTTTATAATATGAGTATTGTTGATACTCTTATTAGTCCACCATTTTTCAATCAAGCTTGATCTCATCAACTTAACATCTTAATTTAAAAATTAATAGTTTCTCTTACCTTCACCCAAACACCATCAATATCAAATTCTCATAAGAACACTTACAACACTCAAGGAAACGAAAGCTTATAAATATATTCCATTAAGAACTTTTATTCCTACATATATTCAAGTAATAAAAGGATTTCTTAATTCACAAATTGCTAAAACACCAAACCAATCATTCTCTTTATACAAATTCCATTTTTAAATTCTAATAACATGATTAAAAAATTAGTTATTCAAAATAGGCTCTTCCAACCTACTTTTCCTTGTTATTAACCCTTCCATATGTATGAAATTCAAGAAAAAAATTTAGGAAAATTATCAATTCATCTTACTTCTCACAACAATAACTTCTAATTGTTCCAACTACTTCCCTTATGCTGTTAATTGAAGCCTTAATTCTCAAAAAGTTCAATTATGTTCCTCAAGAACTGTAATTTCGCTTCAAATTGGGGATTTCCAAATTAGCTTGAATTTCTTGTTGTAATCTTCAATCCACGACCAACACCAAATGAACGACAGAAGAAAATTCTCGATGGAATAATAGTGATCTTCGGCCAAGACCTTGCTGGAAATGATGGTGCAAATGGCAGAAACAACATTGATTGACTAATAATGAAGAACGAAGGGGATATGGTATCTACAGCTCAATTACACGATGAAGAACAAAAGCTATTCGGGAGAAGATATATGTAGCTAAATGCATTTTCGTTTTTTCACTACTTAATGCTAGGTGTCAACGCCAAAAAAAAGAACAAAATTGAGGGAGCTAAAATTCAAACCCTAGCCTTTTTGGCTGATTGAAATGAAGTCTAATCATTGAGTTAACATCAATTTTAGAATATATCTTTGCCTTATAAAATGTTATACCTTACAAAACTTTCTTGCAAATTTCCCACTACTTATTTTACATTTAATCATTTTACTTCATTCCTTAATTAAATGATTAATAACTTGATTTATTTATTACTAATTAAAAGTATTGGATTATTACAATTAGCTGGCCCATAAACGGGCCAATTCGTGTAAACAAGCCAATAATTTATAATAGATATTTTAAATTTGGGATCATGGACTATAATTCTCTGTTTTTTTTATTAGGTACCGACAAAATAGGTCCTTTTCGAAGAAATTTCCTGTGGATTAGCTGGTACGTCTAAATCGACGAAACTCGGGGTAATTGTGTCACTCAATGCTTTGATACTGACTGTAAATATATGATATATCCCATGTTAATCATCCATCTTCATAGTCAGTGTTACGAAGAATCCCTGGAACGTCCTCTATTTTTACTCAAGTAGCAAGCTTTATCAAACATGTTTTCTTCAACAATGGCCATTCCTGCTTTCCTCTTTTTGATGTTCATATACTTTCTCTCTACCTTCTTGCGTCCATATAATCAGAGCATCAAAGCTCGGATACGTCCTCCAGGTATATTTATTTTATTAATTAATATTGATGTAATTATTGATTAAAAGATATAAATATTACAATTCATTATTTTAGTAATCTCATGCAATGTGTATGGAATTTTATATTCATTTCATGCAGTAGCTATTTATATGTTAATTTATTTTTTTATTAAAAATTTAATGTTGTGATACAACTAAAATGACAATATATATACATATATATATATCCTCATATAAACATACACAGAAGAAACATTAAGACTCGGCGCGACTTGGACTGTCATTTCTTCAGAAACTTATTATGTCCATGATTTACCTGCTTGTATACAATTGGCGAGCCTATTTAATTCCAGATGCTTCTGTGCACTGTGTCCGAAGAATATAAACTTTTCCAGGTCTCTAAATCTGCTCTAATGATAGAAGATTTGTGTTGAGAAAAATGGAAGATTTTTTTGGAAAAGATGAAGAAGAGAAAAGAGATCCAATAACAGAAGGAATTTTTTTTAATAATTTTACACATTTGAAGTTTTAAAATTTAATTAGTTGGAGGCTAATCGCAATATGGCTAATATATTAGAAGGAATATATATTACAATCAGAGATAAAGATCCGGGAGGAGAAGTATGATTTCTCCTCATTGATTAATTATTGTCGTTACTTTTTTATTTTAAGAAAACTGTGAGTTTTCTTCACTTTATATATCTTCCATGATGCACGGCTAGCTAGGTCCTTTGGCTCTCCCCATTATTGGCAACTTGCACTTGTTGGGCACACTCCTACATCGCAATCTTCAATCCCTGGCCAACAAATATGGGCCCATCATGTCCTTGAGGCTAGGACGAGTCCCAACCATTGTGGTCTTCTCTGATGAAGCTGCAGAACTATTCCTTAGAACCCATGATCCTATTTTTGCAAGTCGCCCCAAAATTCTAGCCGTGGATTACATATTTTACGGCTCCAAGGATGTGGCATTTTCTGAGTATGGTTCACACTGGCGCAACATGAGGAAATTGTGCACCCATCATCTTCTAAGTGCTTCAAAAGTAGAGTTGTTTGGTCCTCTAAGGAGAGAGAGCTAAGAATAATGGTGAAGTCTCTTGAGAGTGCTGCAACAATGGGCGAGGTCGTGAACATTAGCGAGAGAGTGCATGAGCTTTTGGAATATTTAGTTTATAAGATGATATTGGGACGTAGTAAGGATGACCAGTTTGATTCGAAAAGGGCATATTACACGAGGTTTGAGATTGGGAGGGGTATTTAATCTTGCAGATTATGTGCCTTGGTTGGGATTATTTGATTTTCAGGTATGATGTTTGACATGATTTGTTTTATTATGAATTAATTATTGTCTTCATAATAGAAATATGTCATTTTTTTTAACCTATCTAATTTTCATAGTATATGACGAAGCTTTTAAAATTTTACTGTCTAAGGGATTAACACGACGCTTCAGGGAAACTGGTAAAGCTATTGATCAAGTGTTGGAGAAGATAATGAAAGAGCATGAGCAAGCTCTGAAAGTACAAAAGGATGGGCAACATGAGGACTTCATAGACATATTGCTCTCATTGATGCACATATCCATGGATAATGAACAAAACCATGGGATTAGTTGAGATCACATCAAGGCTACTGCACTAGACATGATTTCTGGGGCATACGAAACTTCTTCTGTGGGCTCTATCTGAACTCATAAGGAATCCAAAAGTGATGAAGACTCTACAATATGAGCTGGAAACTGTGGTTGGAATGGATAGAATGGTGGAAGAAACAGATTTAACAAAGTTGAATTACTTAAATATGGTAGTCAAAGAGAGTCTAAGACTCCATCCCGTTGCACCATTCATCCCACAAGAATCCACAGACGATGCTATGATTGATGGATTCTACATAAAGAAAAAGTCACGAATCCTAGTAAATATATGGGCAATAGGACGAAATCCTATGACATGGTCGGATAACGCTGATGTGTTCTATCCAGAGCGGTTCTTGAAGGACGTGATTGTCAACTCATACCATTTGGAGCAGGTCGAAGAAAATGTACTGGGATCCAAACGGGTCTAACTACGGTTAAACTTGTCATAGCTCAACTGGTGCATTGTTTTAATTGGGAGCTTCCTTGTGGAAGGGAACCTTGTGATTTAGCTATGACTGAAGCATTTGGCCACAATACCAAGATCTAAGCATTTGTTAGCTGTGCCAACACCTCGTAGATCTTGTGAGGCTTGTAATGAATTAAATTCCTGTAAGTTTATGGTATTGACATAATTAAAGGGGCCAAGGGCTCACACCATATTAGGCTATCAATACAAACACTAAGTATCGTTCTGTGTTGAATAATACAAGAGATGACATATTTTTGTTATGAGTGGAAATGCTACTTTGTATCCATTTATGTGTGTCTCCTATGAGTTTATATTGACTATGTTGTGCCCCGTGAAAATTTGGAATTATTCGCAAAACTTTTTTAATTGTTGATTCTAGAATTTTAAGATCACCCCACAATGTTGATCAACTATGTTAGAGATCATGCTCTATATTGTTTAATAAATTTTGAGCCCATACCATATGCAAGTGCGTGTGTGTGTGACACACACACGCACAAATATATATATATATATATACATATATATATATATATTGTTTGGTCTGTTCTATGTGAAATTTATTTCAATATATTGATAAATAGAAAAAAGTATATTATCGTTCTTATTTTTTAGTCTCATTTGAATTATAAACAACAAATGATGAGTCACTGGAATAAGGCCCTGATCTAACTATAAGTAGTCCTATATATGTTTGATTCTTCATATTATTAATTTTGCCAAAATAAAATTTAAGTTTGAACGAGTGCTTCGTATAAAAGTTATCATATATTTATTGACAATCCATGCTGGCTTAGAGGAGAGGCGCTGGAGCAGATGGCCTCGATTTTGTAACATAATTTAATTATTGAGATAAAAATGCAAACTCACTAGGTTTACAAAGGCCATTTGAAACACAATTTCTTGAAAAATTTACTCAACTCTATTAACGACCTTGACACCCATGTATTACGATTGGGAACATGTACCTTACAATATTAATACCTAGATTCACCAGCATTGGTGCACTTTGAAATGCTTGAGGAGAAAGTGATCGAGAACTTTTACATTAGTTTAAAAATTGCAAACTTTCAACTTTTAGAGAATAATGCATGGTACGCTGTGGATATATATCATAATTTTGTTCTTGTATCTTATTACACGCTCATTTAGTTAATGAAAAGAATGAAAATGAAAATAAAAATAAATTTTGATTGAGTGAAATTTTAAGTTTACACATTATATTTGGTATGATATTAAAAATAAAAATAAAATTAATCAAATTATTAAAATATCGTTATCTATAAAAATGAATATATTTCATTAAATTTATAAAAATTAGTTTATTTCTCTTTAATCTCTCCTCCGTTCTACCTTTGTTCGTCATCTCTCCTTTCCCTCTTCGGGCTTCGGGCTGCACAACTCATATGCAAAGGCATCATTACCATGGGTGCTTCATCGAAGTCTAACTCCCTTAGCTAGCCTTTTTCCCATGAAATCAGTTAGCAGAACTTCACTACTCCGTATATCAATCTGTTTTAATCATAGAGAAGCTTCACTGCGGCAAAAAGAGGAATTTCAAGATTGATTTTCGAAAACCAATTACAAGACAACTAAACTAAAAGCAACTGAATAAGGGTCAACGACGAGCCTAGAAATTTCAATCTTTGCCATTGACTAGCAAGCTTCTCGCCATTGACGAGCCCAGAAATCGCGATTTTGGCGTTCATCTTTTGGAACCCCCCTGGAATCGCGATATGGGTGTCATAACAGAACTGCGATGGGGTGGCTTTCTTCTGTGAAACGTCCAACGACGTCGACGCCCTTCGGTAACTCGGTGGTGGTAGGTGTTTGCTGGAATCGTGAATCGCGATTGAAGAACATCTAACAATAGATTCAGCCACGGCCACAGATCTATTTTTTTGGTGGTAGATCTATTTTTCCGGTGATGGGGGGTGTTTGCTGGTGGTGGTGATGGGAACTAGCCGACGGTGGTGGGTGTTTACCGGTGATGGTGGGTATGGAAGGAGAGGAAGCAGCCATGGTGGACGAAGGATGGCACAACAGTCATTCCACTTCATTCACGGGAATCATCTTCATTACCACAAAATATGGAGGAAGTGAACATTCCTTCATTTGTGGGAATCAAACTTCCAAAGAAATTCCATCGCCTTCCTAATCTTCTGAACAAATATTGAAATGTCCCAAAGTCTTTTCTCATTCCTTTTTCCTCCCACTGATTCTCTTAACCAAACAGACACTACGTGCAACTATTTATCAATTTCCTAAATCACCAAATTTTTTATCTCAACATAGTTTTTACAGATTTATAAACTAGTCATTTTATTTAATGATCAAGAAATGTGTTTTTGTACACTTAAACAATTGTTAGTATAATTGTCAAAATCACGAATTAACTTGTTAAACTTGTTGATTTTATATTTTTAAATGAAAAAATCAATTTAATTCAATTGTAAAATTGGAATCAGAGTACACTAGGTCAAACTTAAGTATACTTGCCGAATTTGAACAAAGTCAACTAAATTATTATTTTTTTTAAGTTTTTAACCCAAATATAAATAATTTAACATTTCAATTAATTATTTTAAAAAAAGTTAACTCATTTTAAGCTCAACTCAATTATTTTAACCATTAAATATATAAAAAAAACTTATATGACAAATATAATTGCATTATTATGACTCTAATACATTCTACTTGTAAATAATGTATTATATTGTGATTCAATGGTTAATCAAATTTTTTAAATATTTTTTTTTCATTACATAGCTTAAAATTATATATATATATATATATATATATATATATAATATTTACTCTTACTTATTTATATTATTATTACTATTATTTTAAATTTCTATATTAGTAAGTATTATAATGGTAAAACTTGTCTTTAATGTTCTTTTTATAAATTTAATGTCAACGCTTCCCAAAAAAATTTTTAAATTTAATCTCTACTTAATTAATTTATTAAATGTTCTATGATTCAAATATATTTTTTTAATAATTTTTTTTATCATTCTCTAATTCTATACTTTGGATTATTATAATAGTATTTTGTATATATGTATAAGTTTTTATTTGTATTTTTAAAATTTAATTATATTTAATAGCTATTCATTAATAGAAGTAAATTTTTATGCTGTTATGTTATGAATTTATATACAAATTTACCCACTTTATAATTTTGCCTAAACTCACAATAATATGACAATATTGATTGTTAGGAATAGGATTAAGATGTTTCCACTAACTTGTTCCTGCATGGATATCAAAATCCAACCAATTGAACATAATGAACAATTTTGCTTCCAGAATTTTCTTAACACAGTTCCAAAATAAACGCAAAAATCCGAGACTCTAAAGCAAAAAATCTACACAGATTCAAATTGAGCTATTACACGGGCTATTGTGTCCTCCTGCAGTAAGAGAACAACCCATATATATATATATATATATATATATATATATATATATATATATATATTAAATCTTCGCTGATAAATATGTATGACGCCAAATGAGGGATGAAAATATGAGGATTATATGATTTTTGTATATTACTGTAAAACTAAAACAATCTTATAGTTAAAAATAGAAAATTCTAAGTTAAAACTTGACATTAGATTAGCAGATGAATTGAAGGGGACAAAGATAAAGAGGCCTAAGTTGAAATTCACTGCTCATTAAAAATCAGAGGTTTCGAAAACTGCGAGTGTTGCATCCAATAGACCAAATCATTCATTTAATTTGAAGGCCATTTTAATGGTTTACTTCTTTGGAAGAAAGTTCATTCAAGAGATTTGATTCCAATTTCAATAACAATAATTAACACCTGATTTTAGTGAAACTATACAACTTGCTTTCACTTTTGTTGGTTGTTGAGTTAATACTTTACTTTAATATACGGACTGAAGTTCAATAACTTTTACAGAAACCACACTTTTTCAACAGGGACAAAAAAACATTTTTATTAACAAAATTTAAACGCTTGATAGATATATGTGTGTGTGAGAGAGAATATAATGATAAATGTAGATGAATTTGATAAAATTTAAATTATTAGATGATCAAATAATTAATATTTTAATAAATATTAAAAAATTAAATAGTGTATCATAATTTATAGCCAGAACTAATTTATCTAAGTTCTTTTTTACAAAAATCTAACGTTTATTAAAATTAAAAGAATATTTTAAATTTTATTAAAATATAAATAATTAATTTTTTATTAAATAATCTAAATTTCATCAAATTTATCTTTATTTAACATCCATTTCCAAAAATACGAAAGTAGATAAAATGATAAATAATATCTTATTTTTTACCAACTGAGCTAAACTCTTTTAAATAACACATTTATATAATTAAAATGACATACCATGTGTAGATTATTAAATGAACACTATGACAAGAACTCACAAGGTCAGTGACAAGTGACAACTAATCATTCACTAAGTAAGCAAACTTCACTACTATGTGTTAGAGGGTTTTGAACCTCAATATTATTTGAAGTTTTATTTTTATCTTTTATAACTTCGTTTAGTTGTTATTTGATCTTTAAATTTACATTAAATTTTACATTTATCCTTTAGCTTTATTTAGTTTTAATTTAGGTTCCTTAATTTTGCTTTAATTTTTATTTTCATTCCTTAAATTCATTTAATTGCAATTTAGTCCATTAACTTTATCTTAAGTTTTACATTTGTCTTTTAATTTCATTTTATTATAGTTTGATCTTAATTTTTAAAAACTACTAAAATATTTTTTATATTTATATTTATATTTTTCATTTATTTATTATTATGTGAAAGTCTCATGAATTGTAGTAATTATTATTTTGAGGTTCAATTCTTGTATTATATATTCTTCCACAAACTAATTAATTGGTACTCAGTAGTCAATTTTTGTAATATTTATTGTCTTCATTTTGGTATTGCTTGTCTAATTTATTTTCCAGTAATCACAACTCTTAATTCACGCAAAGTCTAAATATTTAAAGTAATTTAATTTGATGGTGTTAGAGGGAAAAAAAAATATTTGACAAGCTTTTAAACATTAAGGGTGAAATTAGAACAAAACAAATGTAAGGTGAAATTAAAGGATTAATTTGGAACCAAATACATTGAAAAGTAAAATTAAATTGAAAATAAAATTAAGGGACTAAATTAAAATCAAACAAATTTAAAGGATGTAAATAAAACTTAAAGTAAAGTTAAAAAAAATAAAATTAAAATTAAAGAAAAAAATAAAGCCCCAAATGAAATGGAAGAATCAAATTGCATTTTTGCGACAAAACGTTCCACTGCTGGACTTTATTAATTTTTTATAGAGCACTAAACAAAAAGTGAGATTTTAGGTAGGTCTAATGTAGATTTGCTTCAGTAAATTAGGTGAAATCTAATAATGCCGAAACTCGTGGACAAAATATGGCATTCATTGCACAATCAGTGTATGTATTGTGATGTTATGTTAGCCAATCACTTAAAGTAAAGTTAAAAAATTAAATTAAAATTAAAGAAAAGCCCCAAATAAAATTGAAAAATCAAATTGAATTTTTGCCTAGAATTATTGACAAAACGTTCCACTTCTGGACTTTATTAATTTTTTATTGAGCACTAAACAAAAAGTGAGATTTTAGGTAGGTCCAATGTAGATTTGCTTCAGTGAATTAGGTGAAATCTAATAATGCTGAAACTCGCGGACAAAATATGGCATTCATTGCTCAATCAGTATATGTACTGTGATCTCATGTTAGCCAATCACTTATTCCCATAGTGAGCGTTAAGAAGAATCCTGAGGAAGAAGGAAGGTCCTCCATTTTCAGCCACTCTCACTATCAAACATGGTTACTTTAACAATAGCTATCACTGCATTCCTCCTTGGGGCGTTCATATACGTTCTGTCTTCCTTCTTGCGTCCTTATAATCAGAGCAAAGATGCACGGAAACGTCCTCCAGGTAATTATTTCTTCTATTATTTAATATTGTTATTATAGGTATACTTTAAGAATTATAGACATTTATAACTAATTGTTGAATTAATTTAGGATCAGAATATATATATATATATATATATATATATATATAATATTCACTCTAACTCCATTTTTAGAATTTATTTTATGGCTTCACCACCATAACTTTCATAGACACAATCGTGTATCGCAATTTCAGTAATGGGAATATTTTTACAGATAGATTTGTTTTAAAAAAGTAATATTAACAAGTTAATTTACAAGTTATTCTTTTTTATTCATTTTATTATATTTTCTGTAGAAGAATTAAAGGATTCTAATTCTCAAATAATGAGTTGTTTGGTGTCATTTCGAGTTTGGATTTGTTATTATTCCCACCAAAATTATAATAGTTATTTTTTACTCTCAACAATCTAATGGTCCAAATTTAAATTTAACAAATATAATTATATATAATTTTATTTAATAATTTACAATAATTAAACACTATCCTCATATTCTAAAAAGAAAATGAAAACATCCATAAGAAATGATTCCATTCTATTCAATGTTATTTCAACAATAATTATTTATTTTTATTTTCACTTAAACCTGTATAGATAAACTTAAATTTTCTATGGTGTATGGCAAGATGGCTAGTGGTTCCTTTCCAGAGGATTTAAGATTTAAGGTTCAAAATGTGACTAATTTTGGCTACATTTTATTTTTCTGGTTACATAATAAAGTTTTTAAATAAACTATTATTAATTTTTCTTAAAAAAATATACAATTTTTTATATAGAATAATAATAAAATTTAAAATTATAATATATATTAAAATAAAATAAAATAAAAAAACAATACTACTTGACAAGGTGCTGTGCAGTGAAGCATTATTGTTTGTGTTTATAATCTTCAATGAATATTTATTTTTAAAAAAAAATAAAATACAAAAACACTTCGATCCTTTCCTGGCGCCTTATACAGGAGAAGATTTAAAGTGCTAGTCTATTTTTCCATGTTGAAAGACAAATACTAATTTTATAAGAATACAACAAATAATACTAACATGGAATTTGTCCTATAATAATATCATGTTTATATTGTATTTTCATCGGGAAATGGATTTTATGAATTTAAAAATTTAAATGCATATAAATTTAATAAAATTTAATTATTAGATGAAAATTTAATGATTTAAATTAAAAATATATTAAAATATATTTTATATTTATTAAAAATTTCATAATTTAAATCTTTCTAAATTCAATAAATTTAAATTCTCAATAATCCGAATCTTCCTATGTCACGTGATTCTGCCAGCTTATCACACTTTTTATTTTAATTAAAAAGCAAAGATAAGATGTCACATCAATGACCACTCATATTTAGATATTTTAATTGTCATCTGACGTTATCTGGTTTATTCATTATTTTCTGACGGATACTAAAGTTGAGTATTTTTTTTTTTTTTAACAATATTGTGAATTTTTAATCCTCGAGCTTCAAAAGTAAAAATAAACCAGAGTTTTTGCTTAAAAGAAAACATAAACTTCAAGTTAATATTGAATCTTTCAAATATGCAAATTGATAGTGCATCGAGAGGCGGAGTGAATAGGTATACTTAAAATTTTAATAAAAAAATTTATTTTGAAAATTTAAGTTAATTAAAAATTTTACAGTTAATTATAATTTATAATATTCAGTTGACTAAAATAAAATACAATCGATTGAATTTTTCAATAAAATGTTTGCTTTTCTAGAAGAGAAGACAGGATAAGAGAGTTAATTGAAAATATATTTGATTAGATATAAAATACAATAATCAGTTAACTATAATAAACTTGAATTGACTGATCCTTTTAGTTTGTGAGTTAGTTGTAAAAGGACAGTTAACTATAAAATTTTAAGTTGACTGAAAAATACAGTGAAAGATAAATATTAGGGAAAGAAAAATCAAACACTTAAGTTTATCCTAATTCAGCCAATCACAATGCCTACTTCCAGTTCCCTTGTCTTCACCAAGGGATTTTCCACTAAGAAAAGTTTTTCTTACACTTTCACAATAAGTTTTCACATGCTAACTCTAAATACAAGATTTTTTAGTTCAACCTCAAACTTTTACAATCACAACAATCCTTTTCACCACTTGAGACAGAGGTATATCAATAAATAAGGAAGAAGTTTATGAACCCTTCACAGTTGGGTTTTCTTTAACAGCACAAGAATGCTTCTGACAAGCAAATAAACTAGAGACTAAGTTCAATGAAAATGAAGTAAAGAAAATGTTACAAAATGCTTCTTTCTTTCAGCACTTTTTCGTTTTTGTTTCTCGATTCTCTATTTCTCCAATGGTAGAAGTTTTTTAGTATTTATAGCTTTTTTCACAAAGAGACGTTGGAGTGTATTAATGACAGAAGATATTGAATGAAGAGAGAGAGATTTTGTTGTTTCTTCTTCGACTGCCTTGATGTACAAATTCTGGCTCTAATGGCACGGTGGCTTCGAGTTTTAATGAGACTCCATTAATAGTTGCTGCTTACAACACTTCTAGGAGACAATAAGGAGGCGCAGAAAGAGTGTGGTAGAAGAGATTTAAAGAAAATTATGATGGCTTTCACTTTACAGTAACTTTTGTATTTTAGAATGAGTTGTCTTGCAGTTGGGCTAAGATTAAAGTGTTGCAGATATGCTTTTTTGATGTGGACTAGACCTTTCTTCTTCATTTGATTTGTCATCCATCAAATATAGGTTTTGGGGCATTTCATGTTTTGGGCCAACACAAACTAAGGCAAAATAAAAATTCAAAAAAACTTGAAATTAAAAGACTAAATAAAAAAATTTACAGAGAAAACATACCCGATAGATATATTAAAGAATGATGTAGGAAAATATTTACTCATAAAATGTCAAGAAAAAGAGATCCCAATAGAATAGAAACACCATGATGACGTTGGTTCGAGGACTTGTTCTTTATAGTTGGTGTTATATATCATTTTTTACGCTATAACACTTGTCGTTATAAATCCAAATTCCCTGTTCCTCTTTCCAAAGACTCACAAGAAGGCAATTTAGGGTTCATCACTTTCACATGATGGTTGATTCTGTTTATTTAAATATAATTAAAAATAAAAAATAAGATAAAATTGAATTCACTGGATGATATACCGAAAGAATTGTTTATCTTGTAATTTAGGATTGGTTAATAGTTATCAATTTTTATGTTTGAGTCTACTGCCATCTTTGGTATGATTATTATGTTTAAAATTTCTTTTCAAAACTATGAGCAATTAACTATTATTGTTCATTATTTTATTAAAAAATTAATTTGATATATTATGATTTCTCTTCACCCTCTACCTTCCATAATGCATCACTAGGTCCCCTAGCTCTCCCCGTTATTGGCAACTTACACCTGTTGGGCACACTCCCTCATCGCAACCTTCACTCTTTGGCCAACAAATACGGACCCATCATGTCATTGTGGTTCGGACAGGTCCCAGCCATCGTGGTCTCTTCCGCTGAAGCTGCAGAACTATTCCTTAAGACCCATGACCCTGTATTTGCAGATCGTCCCAACACTCAGGCCACTGATTTCATGTTTTATGGCTCCAAGGGTATGGCGTTTTCTGAGTATGGTTCATACTGGCGAAACATGAAGAGGTTGTGCACCCAACATCTTATCAGTGCTTCTAAATTAGAGTCGTTTGGTCCTCAAAGAAGGGAGGAGCTAAGAATAATGGTGAAGTCGCTTGAGAGAGCTGCAACAATGGGTGAGGTTGTGAACGTTAGCGAGAAGGTGCATGAGCTTTTACAAGATATAGTTTATAAGATGATATTGGGACGTAGTAAGGATGAACAATTTGATTTGAAGGAGCTCGTTGCAGATGGTTTGAGATTGGGAGGAGCTTTCAATCTAGTAGACTACGTGCCTTGGTTAGGAGCATATGATATTCAGGTATGATGTCTATATGTACTAATTAAAGCATGTTGAGAAATTCTGTTTTTGTCCCTGAGTTAATGTTATGTGGGATGCTAACTTAATTTATAATTGTCCATACGTTGTTAAAAAATACATGAGTTGCGACTTTTTTTTTTTTTTGGTCTTTTTCTGCTCTCGTTTCTATTTTTTTTACATGTTCATTATGCCTTTTATAATTTTTATTTATCTGAAAAAGTTTTAAAATGAGCTTTTTCTTTTTGGACGGTGATCATGTTTTTTATCTCTCATTTTTGTCATCTCCTTTCATATATATATTCGTGCATTACTCAGGATGCAGGTTTAGTTTATAAACAAATTAAGTTGGAATAATATGACATTGAAAGCTTCAATGAATGACGAATTAGAACCTTTTTTTATTTTAAAACCCCCTAAGTGGATGTAAAATTGATTTTATTGTTATATTATCATTAATTTTTTTTATATTAAATACTGTTAAATGTTATACCATATTAGGGATTGACGCGACGCTTAAAGGAAATTAGCGGAGCACTTGATGAATTGTTGGAGAAGATATTGAAGGAGCATGAGCAAGCTCATCATGTACGAAATGGCACGCAGAATGAAGACTTTATAGACATATTACTCTCATTGATGCATGATCAAAACCATGGGATTAATAGAGATAACATCAAGGGTACTGCATTAGAGCTTATTTTTGCTTCACTTGAAAATACTGCTTTGACCATTGAGTGGGCTTTGTCTGAACTCTTGAGAAATTCAAGGGTGATGAAGAATCTGCAAGATGAGCTAGAATCTGTGGTGGGAATGGATAGAATGGTGGAAGAATCTGATCTAGCAAAGTTAAACTACTTGAATATGGTGGTCAAGGAGACCTTAAGACTCCATCCCGTGGGAATATTTATCCCTCGAGAATCAACACAGGATATTATGGTTGATGGATACTACATACAGAAAAGGTCACGAATCATAGTAAATATGTGGGCACTAGGGCGAAATCCTAAGACATGGACTGATAATCCTGACATGTTTTATCCAGAGAGGTTCTTGAACAACCATGTAGATCTTCAGGGAAATGATTTTCAACTCATACCATTTGGTTCGGGTCGTAGAAAATGTCCTGGAATCCAATTAGGTCTAATTGTGGTTAAACTCGTCTTAGCTCAACTTGTGCACTGCTTTAAATGGGAGCTTCCATATGGGATGGTACCTTGTGACTTGGACATGACCGAAACATTTGGCTTCTCCATGTCAAGGTCTAAGCCATTGTTAGCTGTGCCAACTCATCGTATACTTCCAGAAGCTTATAATGACTAAATTATGATGGGTTAAGGTATTCTTGTAAAATGATGATTTTATATTGTAAATTATGGTGCATTTTTCGATGCACATAAAATAATTAAATGCATAGGTTCAATTTAGATTCTCATTGTACCGTATCGTTTCAGTTTTATCGGATGTCCTTGAAGGGACAACTCTCATTGTACTAATAATATAGGTAACTAACTAATTAATTAATGTGTTGTTAGTTACCAAACCTAGCACCTTAAAGACGTAATTAATAACGATATCTCATCGTATATGTAATTGGTTATTCAAGATGCTTGTTATTATTAGTAGGCACTCTGGTTATCAACACATTTAAAAGTCGTAATTAACATATATAATAATAGATTATTGCTAATTACACTTATATATTTTATTTTTTTAATGTACATCAAAGAATTTGCCTTAAACTTTATATATGTTCCTTAGTTTTCTAAACTATCTATATTGTAAGTTATGATCTCAATGAAACGATAAGACCAAATTTGTTACTTAGCGTGGTTAGTCACCATGATTAAATCTATGTACAAGATGAATATATTTCAAGTAGAAAAGTGCAAGGAGAATTTACATATGGAATTTAATTTTAGCTTAGGTGATCTCATGAGCTGGTCTTCAAGGCATCATCATCGTTTCTATTTAAATACAGTACTTTTGGCCCTTCTTATTTTAAAGGTTTTAATTAATTAATGGCTGACTGAGGACAACTAGTGATTTTGACTTTAAGCCAACTTGCAACCAACGATCTAAACCGAAGGACAGGATGAAACTTATTATTATTATTATTATTATTATTATTATTATTATTATTATTATTATTATTATTATTTTAGTTTCTTTGCATTAGATATGGGGATGGGGAAAAATCTCCCTAAAGATAGTTTGAAAATGAGGGGCGTGGATCATACTCCCTATCTGGTGGAATCTCCATTATTGACAATTTGATCTAAATATATATATATATATATATATATATATATATATTACTAATTATAATTTTACTACATCTTTAAGTTTAAAAACATGAATTCTCTTGCAAAAATAGAAAATTGGAAGTGCAAATATTTCTAATAAATAAAAGAAATTATTTCAACTAATAATATCAAGTTAAAGTTACACAGCTACTTAGACGAACATCTCTTGATTGATACTTTAAATGCACAAGTTTTTAACATATTAATATAGTGAAAACAAAATATATTAAAATATCAAACTTGCACATTGGTAAGAAACAATAATAAAAACTTCACACATTATGAAATAGATATCTTGATATCAATACAGCTAGAACTTGATATTTTTACTTTGTTGAAGTTATTATTTCTTTATGTTTTTAGAATTTTGAAGACATATTTAGAACTTATCATTTGAATTTTTTTCATTTTTTAAAATTTAATTAAAGCTTATTGGATAATATAAATAATTAGGAGCTGAAACTTTAAATTTATTTTTTTTAATATGTTTAATTTTTCATATTTATTAATATTCTTTTATCTTTTTGTAATTTCTTTTTTAAAAATTTGAAGTCCTCATGAAGATTCGCAGAAATCAACATTCCCATGGAGAATGGGAATGTCCCACAATAAGAAGTAGAGATGCAGATAGAGGACATAAATAATGGTGAGAATTGGAAGCAAGGAGGCACTTCCACCCTTACTCAATAAAATTGGCATCCCTTTTAGTAATATTTTTACAATGCTGTAAAATTTTAATCTAATACTAAAGTAAAATATCCATGATTGTTTTGGTTAAAATAATTGCAACGAGTAGAAGATCTTGTTGATATAATTTTTGAGATTAAATGTGTCACTATATTTGGTGCTGTAGCCAATTACTTGCAATCTCTAATCATATAAGTTTCGGTAAATTTGCCTTCAGCTTTCAAAAGTAAAAGTAAACCAAAGTTTTCACTTGAAAGAAAACATATTCAAGGTATTGAATCTTTCAAATCTGCAAATTAAGACAAAATGAAAATTCGATCAGAAAAATTTTCAATATGATATAAATGGAAAATTAAAACAAAAAAAAAAAGATTTACAAAGAAAAGCATATAGTTAAATGTCTATTAAAGAATAATATGTATAAAACTATTTACTCATAAAATACGAAGAAATAAAAGAAGACATAGAAACATGGTGCTGACGATGGTTTCGGAACTTGTTCCTCTTCTTAGAGACTTCGCAATGAGGCAATTTAGGGTTCAATTTATGGGTTTTCTGATGATTTATTTAAAATTGACAATAAAAAGTGAGATGAAATTAAAAGAACTGGATAAACTTGACGAGAGAATCTTTGGTCTAGTAATTATTTATTAGATATTAGTCATCAATTTTCATGTTTTAGCCTATAGTAATCTTTGGTATTCAATTATGACTAATGATTTCTTTTTCAAAATTATATACTAGCTATAATAAAAATTTCTTATTTTTATTACCAAAAAATAAGTAAGTCTCTAATAAATATATCATCATTAACTTTTTATTCAAAAAAATATTTTGATAAATTATTTTTTTTCTTCACCCTCTTCCATGACGCATCACCAGGTCCCCCAGCTCTTTCCATTGTTGGCAACTCCAACTTCTTAGGCACACTTCGACATCGCAGCATTCAATCTTTGGCCAATAAATATGGACCCATCATGTTCTTGAGGCTAGGACAGGTCCCAACCATTGTGGTCTCCTCTGTTGAAGCTGCTGAACTATTCCTTAGAACCCACGATCCAGTTTTTACAGATCATCCCAAGACTCAAGCCATGGATCTCATATTTTATGGCTCTAAGGGTATGGCTTTTTGTCAGTATGGTTCAAACTGGCGCAACATGAGGATATTGTGTACCCAACATCTTGTAAGAGCTTCAAAAGTAGAATTCTTTAGTCCTCTAAGAAGGGAGTTAGGAATAATGATGAATTCATTTGAGAGAGCTGTAAAAATTGGTGAGATTGTGAACATTAGCGAGAAGTTGCATGAGCTTCCAGAAGAAATAGTTTACAAGATGATATTGGGACGTAGTCAGGATGACCAATTTGATTTGAAGGGGCTTATCAATTTGATTGGCTGGGATCGTTTGATCTTCATGTATGATGTTTGATATGAACAACATTATTTGTTTAATTATGAAGTAAGTAATGTTTTAATACCAGAGACATGTATTTTTTCAACCTAGTCAATTTCATAATAAATGATGAAGCTTTTTAAATCTTTGGGATTAACACGACGCTTCAAGGAAATGAGTGAAGCTGTTGACCAAGTGTTGGAGAAGATAATGAAGGAGCATGAGCAAGCTCCTAAAGTACAAAAGGATGGGCAACATGAGGACGTCATAGACATATTACGCTCACTGACGCACAAATCCATGAATGATGAACAAAACCATGGGATCAGTCGAGATCAAATCAAGACTAATGTACTAGACATTATTTCTGGGACATATGAAACTTCTTCTGTGGTCATATTGAGTGGGCTCTACCTGAACTTCTAATGAATCCAAGAGTGATGAAGAATCTACAAGATGAGCTAGAGACTGGTTGGAATGAATAGAATGGTGGACGAAACTGGTTTATCAAAGTTGAATTACTTGAATATGGTAGTCAAAGAGGCTCTAAGACCCCATCCTGTTACACCATTCCTCCCACGTGTATCCACAGAGGATGTTATGTTGATGGATACTGTTGGAGTAATTTTAGTATATTAGTATTAATCAAATTATTTAAACAATTTTGTGTAAGAATTAATTAAACAATCAGCATTAATCTAAAAATGAATTTGGTTCTTATTGAATGTAAATAATCAGTTATGAATTAAATTATCTACTACCCATTGGATAAATATTCTAATCCACAACCCAAGTTTAATTATTAATTATCTCATTATGTTACTATTTGAGAGTTGATGATTGAGAGATGAAATAGACTCATTTAAATGATTTTTATTAATGAGCTTATTTTATAAAATATTAAAACATATTCTATGTTATATATATAAGAGACTTTCAATTGTTTAATGAAGCCCTAGTTTTTTTTTAGTCTTTCTCTCTCATTCTAAACAACAACTCTCTAGTAAAGTTTTGGTACTGTAAGTTGCAATTCTCTCCTAATTTTCTCATATGAAGAAATATAATATGGCTGTCACAAATTCAGGTAAGATTATTCTTATTTCTATATCTCCCATTTTGATCATATTAAGATATAATAATTTTTTGCCATTGGTATTAGAGCCTTAGGTTCTTGATCTATTTTTATCCATTTAGCTTTTGTGCAAATCTTATAAAAATTTTGGCAATTTGTTTAGGATATATTTCGTTTATGCTCCAATTTTACCCCTTTCACATATGCATAGTCATGGAAGAAACATGAAGCTAAGAGTGTGAATAACTATAATTTTTTATTAAAAATTACTCCATTATTTTAGGTATTCATTCAAATTTGCTTTAGGGTTTCTATAGAACAAGAAATTCCAAATAAAACATTACAAAACATGCCCAAAATGTGAACCAATGTTCTCGGTCTCCATTAGTGTTATAGCTAGAAAATTTTCAAAAATTTCGAACACAAATTCTCATAAAATGAAGATCTTTAAGATAAAATAAAGTTAAGGGTTTTATAGGCCTCCAAAATTTGAGTAATATGATGCCTTAAACACACCCAAAACACAAAGAAATTTGTCAACCTCCATTAGAGCTCTAACACGAGAAAAACCTATAATATTTTGATCCAAAATCCTTCCAAATGGTGCATTTTCCTTTAAAAATTTTTAGGGGTCTTGTAGATCATAAAAATCTTAGCATTTTGATACCAAGAACGCCTCATAATAACTAAGATTTGACTGGATCACGAGTTGGAGAGAAAATTGGGTCAAATGACCCAATCCAACCTACTAAAAGTAGGAGACAATGAATAGTGCAATTATGCAAAGCCCACACGCATCCCATAGTGCGTGTAGGCACGTGGAACCCCTTCCAAGGCCCATTTTGGCCCAAATTTTAGGCTGAAAATTTTGTACATATTCTAACTACATTCTAGTACTATATGTTTTTCACACTCTCAGAGGTGGAATACTTTGATAAGCACAACAATTCTTTTGAGAAATTATGCCTTTATAAATTCAGTATTGTGTTAAATTTAATTCTAAGACCAAATTTTATGTGGATTTAGTGAATTTGGTTACAAAAATTATTGTCCTAATTATTTCAAACCTTTTGGGATATATACTTATCTGCCATAAGTGATATAAATTGTTGCAGTTAAGCAATTAGGCAAAATTGACTGTCAAAAACCCAAGTGTATGGTTAGCGACAAGACTTAAAATAGACATAACTTTTAGCTCAAATTGAATTTTCTGGCTTATAATACCATTTCAAAAAGCTCATTCAGATTCCAATGCTTAGGCAAATTTCCATAATGCAATTCGATCCAATTTCGGGCCTAAATTCTATAATTTTCATTGACTTTAGGACCTTTGAAATTTAATGAACCTGGTTTTAAGCTTCATATAAAACTCTCTTCTCAGTCTCATTGACAACATCTCATTTCAATCTCAATTCTTTTAGACTTCAAAGTCACAGTCTCATAAAGTCACTCACATCAAACATCTCATCTCACTCTCATTCAAATCCAGCAACTTATCTCATCGTCAGCCATCATAATTCATTATCTCTAGTGTTTACATCTTATGATTTAGTCACAAACTCATGGCCAACATCTTAACATCTCAATCTCACACTTCAAATCATTGCTTTATGAAATTTGAGTCTTGCTACCCAATTTACGCTTTATTCCTCTCAAATCTATGATTTGTTCAAGCTCTATTCAACTTTAACGCATAACTCTCTAGTTTTTACATCTCATGCTTTAGTCACAAACTCATAACTAACATCTTCACATATCAGTCTCACACTTCAAATCATTGATCTACAAAATTTGAGTCTTGCTAGCCAATTCACGCTTCATTCCTCTTAGATCTGTGATTTGTTCAAGCTCCATTCAACTTTAATGCACAACTAGGTTCTTCTCTTCGTTCAAGCTCAAATATCTACTACACTAATTCAGGGCTTCATGATTTGTTCAATGCATTTATTATTCATCTCACCACCCTCTGGTTCGCTCTCCTTAGCTGACCTTTTGTTTGGAATTTTTTATATTTTTTTAGTGGTTAACCTAGCAAGTGGTTTAAGTTGAGATTGTCAATCCATCAACTTAGGCGGATCAACTTAGGTAGGCTACTAAGTTGTTATTTTTACATGCTTTTAGTCTTATTCTTATTTTAATTTATATGTTTATTTTGGATTATTTACAGATTTTAGAAATGATTTGGTTGAATTAAGTGCTTAAACATGGCATGGGTATACTTTTTATTATAGAGGAGTTATAAACTACAATGTAAGTTATGGGCACATCTTTTCAGTATTTTTAATTAGTAAAAGTAGACAACTCATTTTTCAACTCACTTTCTCGCTTCTGGACATTAGAAACACAAAAAGAAATGGGAAAAGAAAGCTTCTAGGTGATTATTGATAGAATTTTAAAATTTTTTTGGCAAAAATCAGAAAGTTAGTTAAAGAGGAAAGGAGAAGCTTATTAGGGTAGATTTCCATCTCCTTTCTTTGTCATCTTCTTCATCTTCTTTTATCTTTTGGTTTTAATGAGAGAAACTTGTAAAAGCTTACTTTCCAACATTGCAATTCTAACTTTGGACGAAGATTATGGATTATTCGCTTATATATAGCTAATTTCATCCATCTGACTACAGAATAGAATTATGGATTCTTCAATGGTTGTGAGATTTACTTGAACCTTCTCATTTTCTCTTCTTCTTGGTATTTTTACATTCCCAATTTACTTGTGATACTTTTGAATAAATAGATGATGAAACTCGTTGTTTGTTTTACTCAAGGATGCTTACTTCTATTTGATTTAGTTAAATCCATAATTTTTTGATTAAACCAAAAATTAGTGGAAGCTTAGTATAAAAGATTGTTATTGTACTTTCTTTTATATTGATGGAATGTAACAGATAATTTGTTAAACTTTGCTTTAATTAGAGTTGGTAATTTCTTGATTTTAATCCAATTAACTAATTAAATCTTACGAGCTTATTTGAGGTTATTAGTTAATTAGGATTTGGTTAAAGAACTAATAAACTTAGAGAAATTTAGGTTGCTAGAGCTTGGTAGCAACTATAACCACTTGTTGAAAAGAGTGAATTAATTTTTTCTTATCAATGATCAATCTTTGAAGGATCAAAATAGAACATTCCTTAGCTAGGTGCCTTATTTCTTGATTTAACTCCCATTACTTGACTTTCTTTTATATTTGAGATATTTCTTTACTTGTTCTTTATTTAATTTCTTTAGTTTTAATTGTTGTTTTTTGTTGCATTTTTTGCTAAACCCCTTCCCCCAAATTTGATTTCCTTCTTCTAAGCATTATTTCTTAGTCAATCAAAAGTATGGAAATCACTAGTCTTCATGGGTACGGCCTCACTCACCCTTGTTACAAATATTTTATTAAAGAGTAGGTTATTTTAATTTGGTCGAATCAACACCCGTTATAGGCTAAGGTTGGCCCGTCTTGATAACTCTACAAATTATATTAAGAAAATTGAAAATTAATATCCGATCAATTATATTATATGAATTTTACACAAGTTACATTTTTCTTTGATACATGGGTAAGAAAAGGAAAATAGAAAATTACTTTATAATTATGCCTATTAAAGCAAAGACTATTTTGTCAAAAGCTACATAAGATAGATTCCCTACTTCTTCACTAGAGACGGGACCAACTTGTCTTCTAGAAAATGAAGATAAATAACATACCATCAATGTCCTTTACCAAGGACCTGAAGGGTATAGTCTCTCGAGTAGCTAGAGTTTACATGACATTTTTCCAAGAAGAGTAATTCCATGGATTTGTCCCAAGGGTTAGTCCAGTATCCCTAGATTAGGATCAATGTCTAAGTTATGATGAAAATCATGGGGATTTTTAGTCTAGTAGATTAAGTGTCTTGGCTAAGAGCATCTAATCTTTGAGTATGGAGTATTAACTGAACCACACATATTTATTTACTTTTCTTGTCTTTGGTATCCTAACAAAGCTATTAAATCTTACTATAGGATTAATGATAATTGAAGAAAACAAGTAAAGCACTCGACCAAGTCTTGGAGAAATTAATCCAAGAGAATGAGTTGGTTCATAATAAACAAAAAGTAAGAATTATATAGATTTATCAATATATATATATATATATATATATATATATATATAATACTTGTGGATGAAAGGTCCAAATAATGAACAAAACCATGGCATTACTCAAGCATAAGGGCTACTATATTAATAATGAATTTAAGAAAATCTACCTTTTTATTTTCGAGAGATACATATTTGAATTATATGGTTTTCGAATGTTTATCATATACAATTTAGCTCTAAAATTTTTTAATTTACTATTGTTAGTCCTTTCATGATCATCTCATTATAATTTATCTAGCAAGAGACATTGTTAATGGTGGGAAATCCAAACTCTATGGATTGTTGGGTGTGTTTCTTCTTTTGATAGTTTTTGCTCATTATACTGAATAACTAGTTTATTTACCAGTGAGTTACAGAGGCCTTAGAAAAATTCGTCTATTATATGCCAATATATTTTAAATCAACAGTGTTTGTAGGTGTTAGCAAAAAAATTAAATTTAATAATGTATTGTGATATAAAGAAACACTACAAGAAAACATGAAATTAGGGATGGAATTTAGAGAGGAAACAATTTTCATGTCTAATCTATTCCAAATTTATGTCAAATCCATGTCAAATATTTTCATTTATTTTCTATTTTTAAAATTAATTAGAGATGAAATTGTGGGAGGGAAAATTTCATGTCAAATAATCCATCCCAATTTCCTCTCCAAAATTGTCACTAAAATAATTTTGACAATTATTTTCTCAACCAAATGATTTTGTGGCAGATTTTAAGCATAGAATTTTCCCTCTCAAAAATCTATGCCTAATTTTGTGTCAAATCCTTGTCAAAATAAGAATAAGCTAACTGGGAATAATCTAACTAAAATAGAGACATCATTTAAGGAGGGAAAAATCTATCCCTAATATTTATATTTTTAAAAAATTAGAGAAATAATTATTTCAACATTGAATATTATTTTTGTTATTATTCCATTTTTAAAAGAATTAAATAATAAGATTTTAAGGTATTTTTATGTTAGAAAATAAAATGAGAATTAATAATATAATTTTTTTAATTTATATTTAAATATAATGTAATATATGAAAATATATTTTGATTAAATTGAATAGAAAAAAATATTTGCTCAGATTTGTTTAATTTCAATACATTTAAATATCTTAAGATGGTAAATGATCAAAATAATTTACGATGTGCTATTGAATACGAATCTAAAACCACTACTAGAAAATTTAAAATTAGTAACGCAAATTAGTGATGGATTTAAATCTGTAACTAAATTTTGTTAATTAGTGATGAATTAATAACGACTTATGAAAAGAATCAATTTTTTTCTTCAAATCATCAAAGTTAGTGACGAACTTAAATAGGTCACTAATTTGACTATTGTGTGACAAATTTTTGATAGAACTTAAAACATTTAAAAAACATTAGTTAGTGATGAATTAGTGACAAACTCCCATATGTGTATTTAGTTTAATTCATTTATATTTTATAAATATAATTTATTTAAAAATTTGTTAAAATAAACTCAAAGAAATATTTAATCATGAAAATTTTAGAAGCAGTATATTAATATCTGAAGTTCACTAAAAATAGTAAATTAATAGTCAAATGTTTATCTTAGACATTTTAATCTTGGAAGATTTAAAACCAATATATTAATATTTAACTCATGCTCTTATCTTTCAGTAATTGCTTACTTTCTTGTCTCCACTAAACAAAAAATTATAGGTTTTAAAATCTAGATGCTCTTTTGCATTATTGGCATGTCACTACACACGAACTGCTAATTCTATAACCCCTAGCTATATTCATAGAACCTTTATGAACATTGATGGTTAGAGGATCCCATGTGCTCAACAAATCGCATCTCTTTTACTGGTTTTGACTAATTCCCTCTACAAATCTATAGTTTCATTTTAATCATTTCATACATACTGAAGAGGGGAGTGCATCAATCTACTCTTTTCTTCATAAAGATGCTTTTGGGATTTTTATATGTGATGCAACAGTCATGCTTCATAAAGATGCTTCCTCTTTCAATTTTTATTACTTTTTATTAGGAAGGGAAAAAAATAAAAATACATTTAACAAACTTCCTTTTCTTAATTTGTCTTTCATGGGTTTCATTCTCTAATGGGTCCCCATCTCTTTATATATATAAGTGCAAGTAAACATTTGAATATATTAAAGTGCAAATATGCCTATTAAGTTCTATCCTCTGTTTTTAAAGCTTTCATGATGATTTTGAAGATTGAAAATGAAAAAGTAAAATATAAAGCAACCAAATCTGAATAATTTGTAGAATAATTGAGTAAAAGGACACTAATAAATTACATCGATTTAGTCACAATCACTCTCTATTAAGCTCTTGCATTCTTTTCTTGATGAACTAGTCATTAATGCTTGTCTTAAATATGATAATTAAAGCCTAGATAGGTAATCTTGAAATTTTTTTAAATATATTTTATATAGTCCTGATCCATAAGGACTTTGAAAATTATTAAGTTCAAAAGTAAAACATAGGGAAAATTTTGTTAAACATATTTTATATAATCATGATCCATAGTCTTAATACTTGTAAGGCAATGAATATAAAATTATTTAAATTTTATATAAGGAAGTACAAAACTTGACAAGGCCATTTTTGTTCCTTATCTCTAAGTTTCTTTATTTTATAAATTTGCAATCTATCCCACCATCCTAATTTGTTCGTGGAGTTTCAAGCTTTGACAAGCATATTTAAATAAGGTATGCACTCTTTAACTTTGCTAGAATGATATTTTCTAGACATAAGTATTTAAGTTTAATATGGTTTAGTTAATGAAATGTTTATATGACTTATTCAGCAACTAAGCATCTTATTAAGCATGTTATTAAAGTTTAGTATTAAATATGCTTCCTATACTATCATCTTAAGAATGGTTTTCTAATCTTTTTCTTTTTCCCTTTAATTATCACATATCTTATATATTTGTGTGTGTGTGTGTCCGCACGCATGCGTGCACTTTTGTTTTTGTTTTTTTGTTTTTGACTAGTATTGACTAGATTGTATTGTGATATTTTAGGTGATTCCTAACTGTATGAAAATATATTTATTATTATTATTTATTTCATTATTATTATTGTTTTAGGTGATTCTTGCATCGCTCACTTTCTGGAAACTATGGCAAATTCTCATCTCGGTGAGAAATGGTAAGTTTCTATTATCATTTTTTTTTGTTTGAAAGTAATTCTTTCTTTCTTTAACTAATCACTCTATTTTGGTCATGGTAGTGATGCCTCTATCGATCTCTGCATTGAAAAACTTCAAGTTTATCTTTTGCTTCTTCTTCTTCTTTTTGTTTTTCTTTTGGAACTACTACTTCATCAAAATGGCTAAATGCTGTTGTGATTATTGTTGTGCATTATATCATCCACACCCAGCATAAGAGGAGGCTAGTAAGTATTTTTACTTCTGTGTATTCCTTCTATCAAATACAATCACCTATTAATCAACTCTATCTATTCATCAATGACAACTACAGGCTAATAAGCTTGGCAGGGAACCCACTTAGTTTGAGCTATTTATAAAGACACATCATGATGAGAAAAGTGGGGAATTTGTAGACCATAGAGTGGTAGAAGTACATTTAAGTATATTAAAATGTCTTTGTAGTGAAATGGAGTGAGATTTGAGGCACCTGACATTAGTAGATCCAGTTCAACTCCTACATCAACTTCTCAGTCAGGACTTCACCATAGCTTCGAGGACGAGTTATAGAGACATATTAAGATTGCAACAACCCAAGAGACAACAGAACTCAAGCAAACTAGTTCTGAGCAAATCCATTTGATTATGTCTCTAAAACGTCAACTTAGTAGAGTGATGACTCATATTATGCTAGATAACATAAATGAAGATCTAGACCTGATTGAAAATGCACAAGATCATGATCTCCCCATAGTTTATGATATTATATTTACTTTTCTTTACTTTCATTGACTTTGCTTAACATTATGTCTTCACTTTTCTTGACATTATGTCTTTAGCTTTATATTTCTAACAGACATAAAGTATTTCACAATTTAGCTTGTTTTATGATGTACTTTAGCAACTTGGCATGTTTGGTTTAATTGCAAATGGTGTTCTAGAAGTTAAATTTCTTGAAATTTTTGTATGGTTTATTAACCAGGTCCAACTATTAGTTCGCTGGATTTGTTTTAGATAGATCGAATATAATGGTAAGTTAATGTGAATTTAGGGATGGATTAGGAACAAATTACTATTTCAAATGGCCAATTAAGGATAAAATTTTTCATCCCTATATTGCAGATTGTGATGGATTTGGGATGGGAAAATCTGTCCCAAAACCCATCCTAAATAAGTGAATTCTACGACAAGTATTTGTTCTAAATCTGTTTCAACTTGAGATAGATTTAGGACATAAAATTCTGTCCCAGCTTTTGTTGATCAGGAACAGAAAATTCATCCTTATTTCATCTTAATATGAAACAGATTAGGACAGATTTGTAGTTCCGTCCCAAACTAAGTATATGTTGTTCTTATTTGTTTAGGACAGATTGCTAACTTTAGGATGGAAAATTCCGTCCTTAAATCAAAGACCGGTTTTTTTTTTGTCCTTAAAAATCTACAACGCTTGAATCAAGGTAGGAATTTTTTTCGTCCTAAATTTCATCTCTACACTATTACAAACTGATTTTTCTTTAATTAAGGATATATTTTTCCGTCCCTAATTGCCTATTTTCTTGTAGTCAAAGCATAATAAATTGAAAAAAGTGAACAAAATTAGTTTTGTGAGATTAAAAGAGAAATGACGATAATTGGCTCATTAAGAAGGCACTACTATAAAGGATCTCTATGCCATATGATGCAACTCTCATTGTTACTCTTCTGAGGAACTCTTGAATCTTGGAAATTGACGAAATCCACATTTTACTCTACCTCTGACTTTAAGTGATGTATGACGATGAACCAGCCAAATTGTTGAACAAATCATATATCGTTTTGTCATACTATAATTTTGGACCATATTAAATTATATTTATAATCCCTTATTAGGGAATTGAGGCAATTAATTAATTAATTCCTTTATTATTATTCTCGTTAACTCAAAAAATGTTCAAACTTTAAAGAATTCCTGATTTAAAAGACAGTTAATTAAATTATTAATTTTTCCATTTACTCCAAAGAATTCACAATTTCAAAGATGGTTAATTAATTCATATATTAATATTTCATTATATTTCTTATTAACTCTAAAGAATTTATGCACTTCAAAGAATTCCTGATATATGTATGAGTAAGATGAAGAGTAATTACATAAGGAGTTGAGGGTATGATCAAATGAGACTTTTAATTGATCAAATGAAGCTCCCACATTAAAGGAAACCTACTTTACATATATAATACATTAATAATATACTTGATAGTAATTAGAATGAATATATAAGGGTGTGGCATGAATTGTCCTTTAGTAAAGATTCAAGTATCAGGCCAAATTATCTTCAACATGGTGTTGAGGCTAAGTATGGTTAAATTAAAAAGGTTACACTTTGATTGAAAATATAATTATAACTTTTGATGTAGTAGTATACATTTATCAATATATTTGGTTAGCTGGTTGCTAATGTAAATGTAAATTTAATGGGGATGTTATGATGATAATATATAAGAGTTTCAATATACTAAAAAATGCATAATTCAAAAGCTTAATTCATGGTCAATTAATCCGACCAATGCAAATCAAAAGACAAATTCATAGTTTAATAATGTATTTAGGGCTTCTAGTAATTATGAATATTTATTTTAATTAATACTTAGTCTATTATAAATATAGGAGTTCTAATTATGGTTCTAAACAGGTTGTTAAGTTATTGATATATAATATAGTTGCAACTGAAAATAGAGTTCTTTATCTTTTAGCTTAATGCATCTTGAGTGGATTCTTGAGGTACATCTAGCCTTATTTTAGTTGTTCTTTAAGGCTTGATTCTCTCGTTACTCCACTCTACCATCAGATTCCTATTAGTCTCTACAATATGAATCGTTATCAAGACTATGGTGTTAGAGTTAACATCCTAAACTTTGAAGGCTAATTGAATCCAGAAGATTTCATTTATAAGTCAACATGTCTTTGACTACAAGAGCATCTTGGAAAATAAAAAGGTGAAAATATTTGCCATTAAATTGAAAAAAACATGTTTTAGTTTGGTGGTAAAACTTAAAGAGGCAAAAGGATCATGAAAGAAAGCACCAAATTCTTATGTGGGAAAAGATGAAAAGGGAGCTTAAGAAGAAATTTCTTTTTGCAAGTTACAAACAAGACTCTTTCTATCAACTTTTCAATTTCCAATAGACCAAGTTATTGGTTAAAGAATACACAGCCCAAATTTGAGCATTTCATTATGAAGTATGGTGTCATGGAGCCTGAAGAACAAATGATCACTTGATATCTCGATGGCCTTCAATAAAAAGTCTGCAATGTTGGCCAACTACGATCTTATTAAATTATTGCTTTTGGTTGCAAGTTGATGGCTCATATGGAGAAGCTGTCTAAGGAAAAAGATGCTCACATGAACTTAGGCAAAGAGGGAATCAGTGTTTAATTCCACGTTGAAAAGGAAAACGAGATTGAGCAAAAGGATATCACTTATAGTGAAGAATGGGAGATTTTAATTATTCAGCGCATGTTGAAGTCAGGACATGTTGAAGACGATAAATGGCTACGCCACTATTTTTCACACCCAATGTATCAATCAAGGTATTGTGGAAGTTGTGAGTGAGTTGTTTCTATTACCATGGTGGAAAAGTTGTAGCTTAAGGTAGAGACTCATCAAAAGCCCTATATGCTCTCTTGGCTTAAAAAGAGCAATGAAATTCATGTAAATAAACGTTGCTTAGTTCAAACTATTGGTCAATACTACAATGACGAGATTTAATGTGATGTAGTTCCAATGCATGCATGTCAATTACTTTTTAGGTGACCTTGGTTGTATGATCAAATGGTGACTTATGATGGCTTCAAAAACACTTAGGTGACATTTGGTATGCAAGAATCTTTTTTGTTAGAATGGAAAAGGGAATGAGGAATGGAATGGAAAGATGAAGGCAAAAGTATGTTTGATATAAAATGGAATGGAATATGTTTTAAGAAAAGATTTTTCATTTGGTTTGAAAGAGAATGAAAAGGAAAAAGAGGAGAATGTCTAAAATAACACTGGAGAAAACATGATTGAATAAGTAGCATCTCACTTGTAGAGTTGAACATATGCCAAGCCTAACTAGGTTTTTGCAAAACTCAGAACCCAACCTGATTTTAGACTACGTCTCTTTCTAGACGTTCAAACTTGACCCAACCCAGTTTCACCCTAGCAAGTGACCGGGGGGGTGGCTAGGTTACATAAGGTCAGGGCCATGTCTATTTGTTAATTTCTTTTAATTTTTATTTTATAGGAATAAATTTTATATTAATAAAGATAACTTTTAAAACAAGTTTAAGATTTGAAATTAATAAAAAATGGAATGGAAATATTTTTTAAAAAAATAATATTTTAATAATTTATTATTAATAAAAGTTATTATAAATAAATAAAAATAAATTTAAAAAAAAACAAACAAACTAAGTCATATGTAAACTTGAGACTTGACTTGACCTGATTATTTAACTCAGCCTAATTAGAAAAGTAAAATTTTCAATTTCTTTTATTTTAACCACATTACTAAAGCCTGTCATTGGGAACAAAGGCAATTTTATCTTTTTTCAATGATCCCTTAAAAAAGAATTCCATAGGTCCCCATAAGAAATGAAGATTACCACAAGTGAGAAAATTTGGTCTCTTGAAGGAAAGGGGTAGGGATTCCTTTATAGCATACTGAACAAGTCGTCGAAGGGAATCCCCTCTCTCATTCCTTTCCATCAAACCCTTTCCTGCATACTAAATGTACCTTTATTCATTTGTTATGGATGGAGTAAATATCACTTTAGCAACTTGTAAAATGGAAAATAAACCTAAGTCCTATACTAGATAATGGGGTTCTTGCTTCTCAAAGTTTAAATTTCTCCAAGTTGTAAATCATTCTATAACCTTGCACTCATGCTCTTAGAGAAAAATGAAGAATGAAAGGATATTACGCCAATTTTGAAGCCTTTACTAGGAATTTCTAGACATTTCACCATGCATTGAAAAAGATAAGAATTTGACTTAGAGAAAAGTTTCCTCTAACCAAGGGAGAATTGATAGGGACATTATGATGATAATAAATAAGAGTTTCAATATTAATTCAAAAGCCCACTTGTCCATAGAGTTACAAAGCCATAGTCAATCAATGCAGTAGTGCAAATTGAAAAGGCAAATTTAACCTTTAATAATGTATTTAGAACAATTATGAGCATTTATTTTAATTTATACTTAGTCTGGTATAAATAAAAGTTCTCATGATGGTTGTAAACAGGATATTTTGAGATATTGAAATATAATATATTTGCAACTTAGGATTGAGTTCTTTATCTTTTGGCTTAGTATATCTTGGCTGGATTCCTAAGATACATCTAGTCACATTCTAGTTATTTTTTTTGGCTTAATTCTCTCATTACTCCCTTATGCCAACAAACTCAATTTATAGTTCTCAAAAAATATAAATTTCAATCAAGTCCTTAAAAGATTTAATCATAATACAAGGTAACCTTTGAAAGATTAAATGTAATAAAAAGTGGTTAGTTCCAAAAAGAGTAAAAAGCAATAGAATCTCATTCCATATACTATATATAGAACCAATGACTAAGTTAAAAATTAGTCTTCAACATCTAAAAAATCAAAACTAGAAGTACAAGGACAATACCATTACAAATTTACAAGTTCAAACTAAAAATTGAAGCAAAAGTAAAGCCTTTCCATTTCCAAGATAGGTATATTCAATAAGCACAATATAGTTGCCTTTCATTATCCATATGCCCTAAAAAAAGGTTCTTACTTTTACAGACACAAACACAACATTGCAATCACCCTAAAAACATCAGTCAAGCCTATATGTAATTAATTACCTATTTCTAAATAATGTTGCATTTGTAATTGATCAATGTCATAGATGAACTCATAAAAACTAAACATATATTTAAGAATTAAGAACTAATTGAAAGTTAGTATGTTTAAAAGCTATAGCCATAACTATTTAAGCCAGTCTTAAGTTAATCAAGAATTATTTATATATAATATTTTACGCTTTTCATATAGTCTACAAAAACCTTAAGAAATTTTGATACAAACTTGCTTTTCTGTAGCATTGCAAATGTTACACATGGATTGGATCAAAATTCTTATTTTTTTAATTAGTTTTGCATACTACAGTTCATTATTGCCAAACTCACGAGTTGACATATGGAATTAGTATCAGTTCTCATTAAACTTGATAAAAAAAAAACCTGAGTATGAAAGGTGCAGATTCTCCCTTGCTTTAGTCTACACCTTCAATGGCATCGATTCAACATCCAAATAAGTTCCCTAGTTTTTATCTAGTCATTGTGCTCCTTCACTTTTATCTTTTCATTGCCTTTCTATTCAACCTAATACAATATATATGTGTATATTCAGCAACTAGTCTTCTTCTCCAAAGTAAAAATGCAATAACTAGTCAACCAATAACATACCACCTCAGATAGATTGACAAAATGATGATGGAAAGGCCAACGACTACCGATCTTACGAAGAATTTTCAAAATCTTGTTAAAGTCTGTTGTGTCTATTATGAAGCATGTATTATTAGTTATTAGGTTGTTGAGTTTAGTTAGCCCAGTTCTGATATTTATATAAACAATGTAAACTCTGCCATATTGTAATTAATTCAGATCAATGTATTCCTTTGCATTCAATGTGTTCATTTCTCATTCTTATTGGCTTTGGTTTAAGACTTTCATCATGGCATCAGAGCCTACAACTCAAGCCACTGCTTCCAGCATCACATCCACCTCTATCCTATCGTTTCCAAAAATAATACCATCACTTTCACTCAAAACATCTATGTTAAGCTTGATGACAGAAACTATCGATTATGGAGACAACAGATCTTGGCAATAACTCGTGGACACAATCAGCAAGGCTTCATTCTTGGAGAGAAAATTCCAAGAAGATTTTATTCTACTAAAGACGCTCAGTATGGAAAAGTTTTAAAAGAGTTTCTTGCTTAGGAATGACAGGACCAGTTACTTTTATCTTAGTCATTATTGTTCATGGCTGAAAGGATGCTCACCAGGCTTGTTGGATGCACTCAATCTCACCAAGCTTGGTAATGCATAAAGATTTCTTTAAATCACATACACAAGTAAAAAGGTTCATCAATTTAAGGCAGAGCTATGCAGTAGACAAAAAGGAAATTAATCCATCACAAAATACTTACTCAAAATTAAAGCATTGGTGGATGCACTAGTTGTAATTGGCAATCTAATTTATAAAAAGGAGCACATATAATACTAGAAGATTTTCCAGAGGAGTATGAAATGTTCACTACACTAGTGAATGCTAAAAACGATCCATATTCTGCTAGTAGATAGAATCCTTGCTATTATCTCAAAAAATTAAGATTGAGAACATGCTAAAGTTCTAACTTTATCTAATAATATTTTCATTAATCTTACTAACACTCAAATGAATATAAAGCAATCATATGCAGCTTGTGTTAATTCTGCTCCTTTTATGCATCAAGTATATTATAGTAGTTTTAATTAATCTTTTTGAGGCTTTAGAGGAAACCGTGGCAGAGGATGAATGAGAGGTGGAAGGTTTGGAGGCTAATACAATGTTATCTGTTAAGTCTACAATAAAGCTGGTCATCCAACCTCTACATATTACTATAGGTATTACCATAATTTTCAACCATTATAGCAATTCCAATATTACAATCATCAATAGTTTAGAAATTATCAAGGGATTGATCAATAGTTTGGAAATTCTCAGGGCTCTTTGCTGTCATTTTCACAACCTAGTGCTCTAGGTCATTATCAAGCTCGCCTTACCTATCAATAACCTGTGCATAATGTGCAATGGCTACTTCACATAGTCCTACTCAGAATGTCTCACAAACTTTTGCTTGCCAAGTTGTACCTTTAGATTATAATACTGGTTTTCATTGTGATACAAGTTGGTATCCTAATTTTGGTCCTTCAACACATGTAGGTTGAGAACATAGCCAATGGCAGTAGGTACAATGGTGTAAAACATGTCTATATTGGGAATATATCAGGTTTTCTCATTTTACAACATGGAAATTCTCTAATCTCTTCTTCATTCAAGCCTTTTGTTTCCTTTCAACTCAATAATTTGTTACATGTTCCAAAAATAACCAAAAACCTTAGAAATGTCTCCAAATTTGCCAAAGATAATGGTGTTTATTTCAAATTTCAAGCTTATTCTTGCTATGTGAAATCATAGGTGTCCAATCAAGTTATGTTGGAAGGGAAAATCACATTTGATGGCCTCTACTATTTCAACCATAGTAATCAAAGATGCATGATTCATAGTTCGAATCGTGCGATCCACCTCAATTCACTATGAAAACGATTCAAGTCGTAGAGTGAATCATGCAAGAGTCGAAACCGCATGTCAAAATCGTCGGAATCATGCGATGCATGTCTGAATCGGTGATTCGTGGTATGGTAACGATTCAGGATGGACGTGTCGCAGGCTACTCTGAAGTCAGGTGACCCGACTAAGGAAGATGAAGACACTGTTTTCGTTTTCTAATTGCTTCTGTATAGCGTAGTCCCATTGATTATATGGGTAAACGGCACCGTTTCTTGCTTGGGTTGAATAAGGCAATAACCAATAAGTGTTGAAGTGTATTTGCAACTTCACTGGAAAGGTTGCCCACAAGAAAGCAATTTTATTTTTAATTGCTTCAGTCAAAAGATACTTTAACTATTTAAACCTCTGGAAAGGCTGCCCGCAAGAAACAAATTTTATTTTTAATTACTTCAATCAAAACAAACTTTGACTATTTAAACCTAATATAAAAGACTATTATATTATGTATTCTAATTCTTCCAAGCGTGCCGCCGTATGAGTCCAATTCCTCCATTATTCTAGAAAAAAGTAAGCATGCTTCTCTTTTTTTTTTTTTTTGAATGACCTCCTCTTTATTTTAATTCTTCTATTTCTATTGTATTAAGATATTATCTAATTCAAAGTTCAATATTAACTAGCATTGTAATTGTTTATTTTTATTCTTCATCTTAATTTTTGTTTTCTTTTTTTATTGTAATATTTATTTTCTTTTCTCATCTTAATTTTTATTTTCTTTCCCTGTCTTAATCTTTTTCTTTCATTTTAATTTTTATTTTCTTTCTTCATCTCAAGTTTATTTTCTTTCTTTATTGTAATTTTTATTTTCTTTCTTCATCTTACTCTTTATGTTCTTTATTTATTTATTTTTATTGTTTAAGACTTTAAGTTTCTAGATTTCAAGATATGGCTTCGAACAAGAAAACAAAGAAAGATATTGCATGGGATGATTGTAAGTCTCTTGACACTAGGTTACATGTTAAGTGTAACTATTGTCCTAAAACAATGTGTGGAGGAGCATTCAGGATGAAACATCATCTAGTTGGAACACATAAAGAGGTCGCACCTTGTGAACAAGTGCCTGAAGAGGTAAAAAAATTATTTAAGAAAATGTTAGAGGATATGATTTTGAAGAAGGATGATGAAGATGATATTGTTAAATGTTTTGATTCCAATGATAAAGAAATTCAGTCGCAAAAAAAAGGGTCAATGGAAGCTTTTATGGGTAAAGGAAAAGGGATTAATGGCTTAAGTTCCTTGAAGCCTAATATGAAGCAAAAAACTATAAATACAATAGTGAAGGATCGAGATGTAGTAATTAGGGATATATGTAGATGTATATATGCTAATGCATTGTCATTTACTTTGGTGAAGAGTCCTTATTTTATTGAAATGGTGAAGTCTATTAGTGAATATGGTAAAGGATTAAAGCCATCTACTTACCATGAAGTGAGATTTTCCTATTTGAAAAAGGAAGTTGACCTTGTCCATGCTAATTTGGATAAATATAGACTTGAATGGAAGAAGACTGGTTGCACATTGATGTCAGACGGATGGACTGATGGAAAGGGTAGATCCCTCACTAATTTTCTTGTTAATAGTCCTAAGGGCATGGTTTTCATAAAATCTGTTGATACTAGTAGTTTTATTAAAGATGCTGAAAAAATGTTTAAACTACTAGATGAGATGGTGATGGAAATTGGGGAAGAAAATGTGGTGCAAGTAGTCACAGATGGTGCTTCAGCCCTTGTATCTGCTGGAAACAAATTGATGGACAAAAGAAAGCATATATTTTGGTCCCCTTGTGCTACTCATTGTATTGATTTAATTCTTGAAGATATTAGTGGCCTCACAGTTTTCTATAATACCATTGGAAAGGCAAAAAGAATCATGACTTTTATTTATAGGCACATATGGGTGTTAAATTTGTTCAGAAGCCATTCCAAAGGTAAAGAGTTAGCAAGGCCAGCAGTAACTAAGTTTGCCACATCTTTCTTGACAATGTAATCTATCTTAGATCAAAAAATTGTGTTGTGATCTATGTTTGCATCAGATAAGTGGGCTACAAGTACATATACATCTAGAATTGAAGCTAAAAGTTGTAGAAAATATTGTTCAAACTGATTCAAGGTTTTGGAAATCTGTAAAGCATTGCTTGAATTGTGTGTCACCTTTGGTTAAAGTTCTTAGACTTGTAAATGGTGATTCAAAGCCAGCGATGGGATACATATACGAGGCTATGGATAGAGCAAAGGAACAAATAGCATAAAATTTTAATAATGTAGAAAGAAAGTATAAAAAAGTTTGGGAAATCATAGACAAGTGCTAGGATTATCAACTCCATAGGCCTCTTCACGCAACGGCATATTTTCTTAATCCTAAGTAAGTAAATTTGTTAGACATAATTTTTGTTTATGAAATATTTTTGCTTGATATTTAATTTCTTATTGTAGCTTACATTATCATAATAGGTTCCATTATAATCTAAATTTTAACGCGAACATTGAAGTAAAAGTTGGATTATACAAAACATTGGAGAAGATGTGTCCTGATATTGAGACTAGAGTCAAAATTGACTCTCAAATTAAGAAATTTGACAAGGCAAAGGGGCTTTTTGGATATAGCTTGGCAATTGCAACTAGAGAGAAAAAGCAACCTGGTAATTATTGATCTTATAATGTTGTATGGCTTCTTTAATATATTAAATTGATTAAATATCTAATTAAGTGTCATTTATACTTTCTTTTTGCTAGCCTTATGGTGGAATAATTTTAGAGAGGAGTGCAAAGAGTTACAATCACTTGCCATTCGCATCCTTAGCCTAACCTGTAGTACTACCGGGTGTGAACAAAATTAGAGTGTGTTTGATCATGTCCACTATAAGAGAAGAAATCTCTTAGAGCAGCAAAGATTGAATGCTCTTGTATTTGTCAAATATAACCTTCAACTTAAAATTAGACATATGATCCTTCAACTTAAAAGGGAAGCAGAAGGAGAAACATATGATCCTATTTGCCTATCAGATCTTAAATCAGATGATGAATGGATTACTGAACAAAAGGAGCCTTATCTACCTGAAGCAAATTCTTGAATGGATGTACAAGAGTGCTTCAATGTCAATGAAGGAGATCTAAGTAAAAAGAGAAAGAGAGGTATATTAGACTTGCAATCTTAAGTCTCATTATTCAATTACCATATATATTATAATATTACAATTTACAAATTAATATGATTACATATATGTCTCTTTTTAGGTCCATGAAATCTTAATACCTACAAGAGCAACAAAGGAAATGCCAGCAAGCATGATAAAGGAAAAGGAATTATGATACAAGATAATATTGAACAAGATACTAAAGATGATGGTGATGCTGAGGAAGAAGAGGATGAAGAAATTGTCATGTTGGATGATGACAATGATAATAGTGATAGTGATGATATTAGTCTAGATGATTAGTTTTTAAAGTTAATTAGTTTTTAGATATGAGATATTAGTTAAATAGTTACAAGTTACAATTTATGATTTTTGGTTTCTTGAAATTTTATGGTATACATTCTTAATAAGATATAGTTTTAATTAGCTTTCAATGTGTATCTGAATCATACGATTCGATTCGATTTACGATTTATGATTCAAAAATTAGCTTTCCAATTCACGATTTGAATTGCGATTCGATTACTATGGTTTCAACAATATGAATATAAAGTCTTTTTATAGTTCTATTTCAACAGAAGCTTTGTCAAAGCTGTCATGTTCAAATTCTGCACTTAGTATAACATCTTCATTTGTATCAGCTTATTTAGTATTTGTTTTTTCTAAAAATTAATGTTTTCTTTTGAATGAATATTCTATAACAAAGACCAATAGTACAACTAGTAGCTATTTTGATCTTTTTCTTTGGCATCAAAGGCTAGGACATGCAAATGTATCTGTTGTTCAGAATGTTATGAAATCATGTCACATGAAAATCAATAATAAACACTCTGATTTCTTTTGTGTTGCATGTTGTGCTGGTAAAAGTGATAATCTTCCATCTCCTTCTTCTATAATTGTATATAATATACCTTTACAACTCATATATACATATGTTTAGGGGTCTGCACCTTGTAGGTCTACTCAAGGGTCCTTGTATTATATAACCTTTGTTAATGCATTCTCTTGACACACTTGGATATACCTTTTCAAACAAAATTCAAATGCCTTAAATGTCTTTATAAATTTCAAAACGATGATTGAATTGCAGGTAAATCATAAAATCAAGTCTTTACAATCTGACCATAGAAGAGAGTTTCGTATCTTTCATAAATTTCTCCTTTAACATGGAATCATTCATCAATTCACTTGTCCCTATACTCACCAAAAAAATGGAACCTTTGAGAGGAAACACAGGCATATTGTCGAAACAGGTTTATCCATGTCGTCCCATGCTAGTTTGTCCTTAGAATATTAGGAGGATGTTTCATTATAACAGTATACATCATCAATCTACTTCCTTCTTTTGTTATCAATCTTGATACACCATTACATAAACTCCTTGGCATTTATCCAGATTAGTCTTTCATGAAAATCTTCAGTTGTGCATGTTATCCCTTTCTAAGGCCTTATAATTCTTACAAATTGTCATTTCGTTCTAGTGAGTGTATCTTTTAAGGTATAGTCCAAATCACAAATGATACAAGTGCTTATCAACTTTTGGTAGAATCTTTATTTTTAGATATGTATAGTTTAATGAGCTTAGTTTTCCTTCCAAACACAAATCTCAAATCAATTCTTCTTCAACAATTATCTCTTCTTTTCCTATCAGTCTAATTCTTATTGTTCTAAATATTTCTAGTTGTGCAAATGACATTAACACTTATTCTACTAATATAATTGCTTTTACACCTTGTACTCATTCACCAAATATTGACAAAGTTTCCTTATTGCCAAATTTTTCTGAAGTTCATAACGATGTAGTTTCTTTACCTCAGCAACACCTTATTTCCACTTATTAGCCACAACTTGATGTTATTAACAATGAGAATGTGCAATAGTTCTCAGCTCAGCAACAGATTGGTTATAGCAACATCAATAATAATTAACATTCTCAAGTGACTCATCAGAATCATCCAATGATAACTCGTGCCAAAAATGGTATTTTTAAGCCAAAAGTACAGTCAACAAAACCCACCCTTACAAATCCCTATGCAACCTTGTTAGATGGCAACTGGAAAGGAGCAATGATTAAAGAATATCAGGTGTTAATGAAGAACAACCCTTGAAGTCTAGTTACTTTACCACCTGATAAACAAGTAATATAATGCAAATGGGTATTCCATATTAAAGACCATTCAAATGGCACCATAGCTAAATACAAACCAAGGCTTATAACAAAGGGTTTTCATCAAGAGTATGGGTATGATAACACTGAAATTTTTCTCCAGTAATTAAACCTATTGCAATTTGCATAATCTTGTCTCTAGTTCTTTCTAATAGTTAGGAATTTTTTCCAAATTGATGTCAATAATGCATTTTCGAATGGATGTTAGAAAAAGAGGTTTATACGGTTCAACCTCAAGGCTTTGAACATCAAGATAAGAGCTTAGTGTGTAAACTTAACAAGGCTCTTTATGGCTTGAAACAAGTACCAACGACCTAGTTTGAGAAACTAGAACTACATTACATAAGTTTAGGTTTGTTTCTAGTAAAAGTGACCCCTCACTTTTTGTACACAAGTCTAACAAATGCTGCACTTATGCATTGGTGTATGTGGATGACATTTTGCTAACTGGAAACTCAGTTGATTATGTTCAACAGCTAAAAAGGCAACTTAATGATGAGTTTGCTTAAAGGATCTTGGAGAACTAAGCTATTTCCTTGGCATTCAAACAGAAAAGCTTAATGCAGTACTCTAGTGTTATCCCATAAGAAATATATCTCTAATTTGCTGCATAAGGCTCAGATGCAAGACTCAAAAAAGTTAACCAACTCCAATGGTAGCAGGACTAAAACTATCAAAAACTGTTTCTTCTCCCATGACTAATCTGCTGTTGTACAAATCAATAGTTGGAGCATTGCAATACGTTACAATAACTCGATCTAAAATTTCCTTTTGTGTCAACAAGGTGTGCCAATTCATGCAAGAACCACTAAAGTCTCATTGGAAGGCTATGAAGAGAATTTTGTGATATCTCAAGGGAACTCTATCCTTTGAGTTAATGTTCACTAAATCTCCTAATTTTGATTTGATTGCCTTTAGTGATGCATACTGGGGCAATGATTTATATGACAGGTGATCAACTTCAGGTTTCTGTACTTTTCTAGGAAGCAATTTGATTTCGTGGGGAGCTAAAAAGCATAATGTTGTTGCATGGTCAAGTATAGAAGCAGAGTACAGAAGTATATTTATTGTTGCTGTAGGGGTGCAAACCTTGTTGAAAGAATTACAGATACCAATAGCAAAGATAGTTCCTACCATACATTGTGACAACTTAAACACAGTTCTGATGAGCATACTCTAGTGTTGCATAATTGTACAAAGCACATGGAGTTGGATGTATCTTTTTGTATGAGAAAGAGTTGTAGCAAAATAGTTAGAAGTGTGGCATATTCCTTCAGCTGAGCAAATTGCATATTTGTTTACAAAATCATTAGTTGAAATTTGTTTTGGTTATCTTCGTTCTAAACTTAGGGTGTGTGATTCTGAGCTATTCACACCCACCTAAGTTTATCGAGGAATGTTAAAGTCTGTTGTATCTATTATGAAGCACGTGCTGTTAGTTAGAAGGTTGTTGAGTTTAATTAGCTAAGTTATGTTCTTTATATAAACACTATAAACTCTGCCATATAATAATTAATTCATATCAGTGTATTTTTCTTGTATTCGGTGTGTTCATTTCTCATTCTTGTTAGCCTTGGTTTAAGACTTTCATCAAATCTGAATGTGAACACTATAAGGATCCACTGACTAAATAATTGAATCACGTATGTGACCTAAAGATTCATTTCTTATACGATTTTTAGTCATATGAAACTTCTGTTGTGGCCGTTGAGTGAGCTTTATTATCTGAACTCTTGGGGAGTCTAAGGGTAACGAAAAAAATGGACTGATTTAGTGAAGTTGAATTACTTGAATATGGCGTGGTCAAGGAGAAAAAAAAGTTCTTCGTGGGCAGGATATATGATGATATCTTAAGAAAATATGTGCTGGTTCTCCTTCTTTTCCTTTTTTAATGCAGAATGATCCTTGGACATCAACGTAGACCTTGAAGAAAATGATTTTCAAACTTGTACCATTGAGACCCACGACACCAACATCTAAGCATTTGTTTGCTGTGCTAATAACTCAGTTAATACTTGTTAAAACCCATGTTGAATAAAATTAAGGACTTTGTCTTTGTGGCAAAATGATGGTTATGGACTATAGCTTCAAACTTTAATTGATGCAACATCGCGAAGCCTTAATTTAAGAACCTCGTTGCTTATTCACTTTGATTTGGGTTTTATTGCAAAATCAATCCCGCCAAATGGATGTTAGTTAGCAATTAACATTTTCTGTTGTGAGATGTTACCTTATGAAATCTATTATGCATAAGAAGAAGTCGTAGTAACTGCACGCTGTATATATTTTAGAGAAATAAGAGAGAAACATTGATGTGCATTAAACGTGAGTAGATATAAGTTAAGATTTATTAGTATAAAACGTATTATATGAATAAATATAAAGAAACATTGACCATGAAACATGTAGGACAAGCGAGTGGTTATGGTAGATTCAGCAGCATCATTTGCTTACTTGGCTATTCGCATCATACATGTAATGTGAAGTTCCAAGATGCTTCACGATTGGCAAATTTTCTCCATCCCACAGGGTTTTAGTTTGACCGAGGCAGGTCAAATGGACTTGGGGGCAGAGAATTCGTCTTCTTCTCCTGGACTTCATCCTCACTTGGCATTATCGCCCATTGGTCTTCTGGTGAGACAGATATGGAAGGCGATCAATCACCTCAGAACATCAAAGGGGTTGTCATAATTTCTCTTCCTCCACCAGATAACCCTGCTTTGGGCAAAACCATCACTGCTTTTACTATCTCTGATTCTTCCCCATCTCAAAATTCTGTGATACCCCACGAAGAACAATCTCATCACTACAACCCAGAAAGTAATCCGCCAGCTCGATCATACCCGCCGAATCCTCAGCTTCAATTTTCGTTCAGAAAACTCTTCCTTGGTAGTCCAACGAAGCTCTTTTCCTTCTGCGGTATTATCCTATTCGCTCTTTTTCTGTACGGTTCTGTTTCTTCACAGACCCTTCAGGAACTACGTAATTCTGAGAAGGACGACGGATCCGATTCGTTCCTCTTCCCTTTGTTTCCCAAATTCGGTATCCACGGTCAGCAGGATGTCAAGCTTAAATTAGGGAAATTTGTTGATGTACAGAAAGAGAACTTAGTGACCCAAAGAACCACGGATATCAACAAATTAGTTACTTCTGGAGTTGCAGCAGTAGGTTCATCATCCGTTTTTCCAGTCCGGGGCAACGTTTATCCAGATGGGTATGTTGATGGTTAAACTCTGCCGCTTTGAATGTTTAAATTGTTTGTTTCATTTACAAGTCAAATTCTGCTTTATCCGGTAAAATCAGAGGTAAAATCAGAGGAGGAAAACAACAAAACAAAAGGGGAGGGGGGAAAATTTAGTCTTCGTGGTATGTTTCTATGGGAATTTTGCTTTCGATTGGCGTATAGTACATTTTTCGTTACTGTATTTGGTCTACACAGTGTTATATAATGTTTATACCCAACAACGGCTTCAACTTCTAAATTGTGCATTTCCTCAAAATGGGTGTCTGTCCAAGTAAGTGATCAAGGTGTTCAGCTACTGTGTTGGATATTCTTCTAAGTTCTTTAATGTATGCCAGCTTGCTCATTATTTGATAAACTACAAATTACTGATTTGCAGTAATTGTTATTCCAATATCGCCCCAGCTGTTATAGATTATATTATTCTAAATGTCTGTGTAACGGCTTGATGACATGTTCCCTTAATGCAGGTTGTACTTCACATATTTACTTGTTGGAAATCCTCCAAGGCGCTATTTTCTTGACATGGATACTGGGAGTGACTTAACGTGGATTCAGTGTGATGCTCCATGCAGAAGCTGTTCAAAGGTAATGTCTAATTGTTACTGCCTTGTGTGTCAATGGGTTTCTCCAAATAGTTTTATGTATTCATGTTTCATCAATTTCCGTCAAATTAGAGGCATGTGGAGGTGGATTATATGCTTAGATAGAGTTAGTTTTTAAGCAGCTTAATTTTTGTCTATCTAGTTAATAAAAAGATGCGTTGAGGTCCTAATTAGATTGCACTGGTTTTGAGTTTTGACCCAATGAACTGATTTTGACCCAACTGCTCCCTCCAGAGGAAAAAATAAAATTAAAAGAGTAGAAGGACAAAGAATATAAGAAAAGATAGAAGGTTAAGCTAATGATTAGAAATTTTCCAATCATATATATCAGCTGATCACTATGGTTATTTTTCAGATTTTAAATGGATTTTTGAGATGGAAAAAAATTTGTTTACTCAAAGGATATAGTTGATTTAGGGAGCACATCTCTTGTACAAGCCAGCGAGAGGCAATATATTACCACCTGTGGATTCTCTTTGCATTGAAGTTCAGAAAAATCAGAGGCATGGAAATCATGAAAGTTCCCACCAGTGTGACTATGAGATTCAATATGCAGATCATAGCTCCTCCTTGGGGGTTCTCGTTGGGGATGATTTTCATCTTGTGACTACAAACGGATCCAAGACCAATTTAAATTTAGTCTTTGGGTATGCATTCCACTTTTGAGACTCTTAATTTCTTTAGCGTATATGTATTGTATAAAAGTACTGATCTATAGTATTTCCATTCTAAGGTGTGGATATGATCAAGAGGGCTCACTTTTAAACACTTTGGCAAAAACAGACGGAATCATGGGACTGAGTAGGGCTAAAGTCAGCCTACCTTTCCAGTTGGCAAGCAAAGGGATTATTAAGAATGTGGTTGGTCATTGCCTAAGTAATCATGGACCTGGTGGTGGATACATGTTCTTGGGTGATGATTTTGTACCATATTGGGGTATGACTTGGGCACCCATGGTCAATTTCCATACTACGTGAGTATAGTTTTCTGATGTTATTTGATTGATGTCTTTTCATAATCTCCACAGTTTGTGCTTTTGTAGATTTATCACTTGCTTTTGTTTATACTGCACCCTATCTGCATTTTCATTTCTTACCATCTTCTTATCCAAAGTACTTGCTATTCCTTGTTCTGGTGTACTTCTTCTTAACTTCTACGTCGGTTATATTCTGTATAGAGATTTCTACGAAACTGAGATTCTAGGCGTGCATTATGGAAATAGCCTGCTTGGTTTGGATGGACCCAACAAAGTAGGAAAGGTGGTTTTTGATACTGGTAGTTCTTACACGTACTTTAAAAAGGAGGCATATTTGAATCTCATCGCTTCTGTGAGTTCTTATTTCTACATTCTACGCCATCTGGAATAATGGTGGAAAATTTTTACCCCTGTTAAATTCCACAAATTCCATTAAGTATGCATTTACTTGTGCAGCTTGAAGAAGTTTCTGAATATGGACTCATCCGAGATGATTCTGATACAACTTTGCCCATTTGCTGGCGAGCTAATTTTGTGGTCAGGTATGAGAAATTATCTGAGGGACTTTACCTTTAGAATAGTTTCAAGTTAATTTGTCCTTTTATATTATTTCTTTTGTGAGAACCGTATATTCTAGGGCATTCTTCCTCCACAAGGTCTTTGTTTTATTTTCTACTGAGTTTCTCAACTTCTTTCATGACTTCTGCATCTTTGTATCTGTGCCGTCATGTCAACTTGGTTTAGCAAAATAAAGAAAGAGAATTTAGTATCTCAATTTTGTTTAAATTCTAATGATTTTGTCTTTACCTGCAGAACACATGCAACATTAGCTGCATCTAAGAACCTCCATGGTAGAATGAGTCCTTTAGCTATTTATCCAAGTACTGATGATTGACTCAAATAAAAAATGCACTTCTACACCAGCTTTCTCTCTGTCACTGACATTCATACATCAGATGTCTTCATATCTATTGACCTTTCTAAACAATGAACTGAACAATAAACACGTTGAATATATTATTCATTAAGTGCTTAACTATCACAAACCATAAGGAGCTTATCATAATGGTTTATTCGACGCATGGAAAGTTGCAATTGTGTCTAACTTGCACTGAACTCATATCAGACACAAAGCAACCCTTTAGTTGCATCTAAGACACTTGTGATTAACTTTTATGTGGCAGTGTTGTCAGTGTCATGTCCCATATTCATCTTAGTGTTCATTCTTAGTTCTTGTTTTTTTAAAAGGCTATGGATGCTTGAAGTTTTGTTTAAAATACCACTTATTTTAGAAAAATAAGAATGTCTATTATTTTCTTACTGCTGTCTGACTGACCTTACTTCAGAGCGATATCAATCACAATGACAGACTGCTCTAAATTCCATGTTATATGCATGCAGATCTGTCAAAGATGTCAAGCATATCTTCAAGACTCTGACTCTTAGGTTTGGAAGCAAATGGTGGATTTTGTCCAATGTGTTTCAGATTCCTCCTGATGGTTACTTGATTATTAGTGTAAGCATTTTGTTCCGGTGAATTTTTCAGCTCCAGCAATTGTGTTAATGTCAGGCCTTTTAATAAACTCCTATGCTGCAGAACAAAGGGAATGTGTGCTTGGCTATACTTGACGGTACCAATGTGCATGACGGATCCTCAATTATACTTGGAGGTACTCTCACCCTTCAGGAACATATGAAAGCTTATTGTGATGTGATAAAACATTTATCTGCAACATTGTCTGTTGGTGTTTGCTTCGTGGGAATTCTAGTTTCACAAACACATGGAAACCTATTTACAAAATATTTCAAGTTTACAAATATGAAAATTTAAAAATTTGTGTTATGTATGCTTAACATAATGTTAGCATGTTGATTTTTTTATATATCTCATAGTCATGTAATCTATATAGGTTTCCAAGTACATGGGAAATTAAAATACTCACGAACCAAAAGCCATCATGCCTTTCCCTTTCAGTGGTATGGTATTTTATGGTAAAACTGGAAATATGAGATTAAACTTCATGTATCTCCGGGGTCGTGACTCCAAAGCAAAGTAGCTTGCACCTTCTCTATAGTATAGTTACAAAGCTGGGCTTAAGGGTCTTAAAATCCATTTTTATTCCTGGTTACTTTAACTACACTTCCACCTGAGTTGAGCAGTTAACTAGTTAATATAGTACTTGGACATTCTGCCCTTGCTTTATTTTTCACTCTAGGAAGAAAAAACTAAGATACAATTCATAAGTATTTGTTATGTAATTGTTAATAAAAAGATAATTTGTGAATATTTATGACAATTCAACACCATATCATTGGCTTCTAAGTTTTCTCCTAGGCTCTTTGTCTATGTTTATTTTTATTGATTATCAATAATATGACTTATGCAGACATCTCATTGAGAGGATACTTGGTTGTATATGACAATGTGAACCAGAAAATTGGTTGGGAGCGAGCAGACTGTGTTGTGCCAAGAAGATTGAGAAAGTCTCACAATTTCGTACCGGAAAGCATGCTATAATTCTCTCACAAGTTGTTGGCAGAAGATATTATTATACCTTTATTATTTTTCTTATCATGCCCATCACTGTGATACTCATGAACAAAATCTATCACCATATATATATATATATATATATATAGACACGCACACACACAGACAAACAATTAGTAAACAAAGGTTATTGTATTTCTAAACCATTATGTATCTGAGTGGGAATCGTCCAAGATATGTTTGTTTGCGTATATATTGGTCAGTGTCAAGGAATTTACAACAAAGTATGTATATTAAATACAAAATTATATATTTAAATATGGTTAAAATTCATATCTTGAGAAAATAATCTAGTTATCATACATTTAAAAAAAAAAATGTGTTTACGTCAATTTTCTTTCATTTTTATATATTTTGCAAAAGAAGTCAACTTATTAAAGAGTTAGATATTAGCCATCTTAGAAATTTAGCTGAGTGGGGAAACATTTAATTGAATAAAAAATAAATGAACTTAAGCGACGAGTTTTTTTAATAAAAATAATAAAAATATGAGGTATAAAAATATATTTAAAAGCTTAATCATAAGAAATCTAAGTTTCAAATTAATTTATCAATACTTAATATGAATTAAAATAAAAAATAACTTTTTGTTTTTTGGGTTTGTGGTAATTTTGAGGAAAATGATGAATACAGACGGTACTTTTCTCGTACTTAATTAACACAGTCCAGGTGCAGGACTATGGTATTGAAGACAAAAACCCTCTATGGATTCGACGGCGGACCCGCAAGAACAACCCGAAAACCCAAACGCTTCCGATGACTCTTCGCCGGAAAATGACGTCGTACTCTCTTCCGTCCCCACTGAAACGCCGCCTCTCGATCTCCAAAATTCACCGGAAGATGACCAATCTTTACCCAAAGAAGCGACATCGGAGGCTCTCGTTTTGGATTCTCTCGACGACTCTTCTGAACCCGTTCCAGAAAACCCCATTGAAGAACCCCTCCAAAATAGCAACACAGTGGTACCATGCCCGGCGGAGCCCGGACCCCCATCAAGGAAGCGCCGGCGGCGGAAGAAATTCTTCACCGAATTTAACGGAAACACGTCACTCTCCAAGAACCGGCGATCTGAGGTTGCGAAAGACTGCGATGTCGAAGCCCTGATTGCAATCTCCGTGGGCTTTCCGGTGGACTCCCTCACAGAGGAAGAAATAGAAGCCAATGTGGTCTCTACTATTGGCGGCTCGGAGCAAGCAAACTACATCGTGGTCCGGAATCACATTCTGGCTCGATGGAGAACGAATGTGTCGGTTTGGTTGACTCATGATCATGCCCTCCAGTCCATTCGGTTGGAGCACAAAGGCCTAGTTGCGTTGGCTCATCGCTTTCTCCTGGAACATGGTTACATTAACTTTGGGCTTGCTCCAGCTATTAAAGAAGCAAAATTGAGGTCTTTTGATGGGGTTGAGAAGGGTAATGTGATAATTGTGGGAGCAGGGCTTGCAGGGCTCATCGCTGCAAGACAATTGGTGTTCATGGGATTCAAGGTTATCGTCTTAGAAGGCAGGACCCGCCCAGGTGGACGTGTGAAGACGAAGAAGATGAAGGGTGATGGTGTTGAAGCTGCAGCAGACCTTGGTGGAAGTGTACTCACTGGGATAAATGGTAACCCGCTTGGCGTTCTCGCAAGGCAACTGGGGTTACCTCTCCACAAGGTGAGAGATATTTGTCCTCTGTATTTACCTGATGGGAAAGCTGTGAATTCTGAAATTGATTCTGAGATAGAGGTCTCATTTAATAAGTTGTTAGAGAGGGTTTGTAAACTTAGGCAGGCGATGATTGAGGAAGTTAAGTCCGTGGATGTTTCATTAGGGACTGCACTTGAAGCTTTCCGACGTGCTTACAAGGTTGCTGAAGACCCACAGGAGCGTATGCTCTTAAATTGGCATCTTGCAAATTTGGAATATGCAAATGCTACTTTGATGTCTAATTTGTCAATGGCTTATTGGGACCAGGATGATCCATATGAAATGGGTGGTGATCATTGTTTTATTCCTGGGGGCAACGAGAGATTTGTCCGTGCCCTTGCAGAGGACCTTCCTATTTTCTATGGAAGGACTGTAGAGACTATCAAGTATGGAGCTGATGGAGTATTGGTTTATGCTAGTGGACAGGAGTTCTACGGAGACATGGTCCTTTGCACTGTGCCATTAGGAGTGCTTAAAAAGGGGTCGATTGAATTTGTCCCTGAACTTCCTCAAAGAAAGAAAGATGCAATTCATAGATTGGGGTTTGGGTTGCTGAATAAGGTTGCAATGTTGTTCCCATATAATTTCTGGGGTGGAAACATTGATACATTTGGTCATTTGACTGAAGACTTAAGTATGAGAGGTGAGTTTTTTCTATTTTATAGCTACTCTTCAGTGTCTGGAGGCCCACTTCTTGTCGCTCTTGTTGCCGGGGATGCTGCAATTAGGTTTGAAATGATGTCTCCGGTGGAGTCTGTGAGAAGGGTATTAGACATTCTAAAGGGTATTTTTCATCCGAAGGGAATTGCAGTTCCAGATCCTGTTCAGGCCGTCTGTACTCGGTGGGGAAAGGATCACTTCACCTATGGATCATACTCCTACGTTGCTGTTGGGTCTTCAGGAGATGATTATGATATCCTTTCAGAGAGTGTTGGAGATGGCAGAGTGTTCTTCGCTGGAGAGGCAACTAGTAAACAGTATCCTGCAACGATGCATGGAGCATTTCTTAGTGGAATGAGAGAGGCTGCAAACATTTTGAGAGTGGCCAAGAGAAGATTTTCAGTTTCGGCTGATAAATCTCAAAATGGCCTGGAGGGGAATGATGATTTGAGTAAATTATTTGAGAAACCTGACTTGGTTTATGGGAGTTTCTCTGCTTTGTTTGACCCAGTGATGAATGATCTTGATTCTAGTTCATTACTAAGGGTAAAATTTGGAGGATCATTCTTGGAATCAGGCTGCCTTTATCTTTATGCCTTAGTTTCGAAAAAGCAGGCTGTTGAGTTGAGTGAGGTGGAGGGAGATGATAACAGGATAAGAATGTTAAACCACAAATTTGGGGTGAGTTTGGTTGGGAGGAAGGGCTTAAGTAGTGCTGCAGAATCTCTTATCACCAACATTAAATCGGCTAGATTCAACCTTAGTGGAGCAGACAATTCTATGCACAGGAAAGAAATTTTACTTAATAGCTTGGATAATAAAACCTCTTGTTAATTGTATCCAATTTATCTTGTCGGTGCGATTTAGTGAATTTCTGACCATTTTTACGCTCCTTGTACCATTTTCTTTGCCTATGATCTCAGATGATGATCACAGTTTATATCATCACTACCGAGCTGCCTTCTTTATCATTATTTAAATATGAAACAGAAATCTTATGTTGCTGAAATGGTCATCAAATTTTCTGAAGAATTCGTTATACTCATCTGCCATCAATTGTGAGTGAAAAAGTGTATAGATGCTCTTCTTTTTAGCATAGTCCTTAGTTGTATAATCAACTTCCTGAGTTTTTGCTTCTAACTCGCAGAAATAAAAAATGACTACTTCAGCAGCATAAAGATTTTGGAAATTGTGGATTTAATCTTGTTCGATAGCTAGATAATTTACTGGTTTTATCTAACCTTCACTTAAGTTTCAGTCAGTCCATTTACACAATTGTCAGTCTTTCCTCTCTTGTGTGTCCATATGAAGTGTCTGGTACATACCTCTAAATACCAGCTTACCAATCGTATACGGAATTCTAGTTTGAACTCTAATGTTTCCAGGTGAGGAGCTGGGTGCCGTCCAGCATGCATGCCATTTAACTTCGAACGAGACTATAAATATTTAGTCACCGTTAAATTTTTTAATGAAAATATAACATGTAATAATTTGAACAAGTTTGACTGTACCATACATTCTTTTAAGTATTATAATTTTAAACAAAATTTTATATTAGACATTAAAAGATGCATATAAACTTTTCTTTATAACTTTACTTATTTGCGGCAAGGCTGATCCCCGCATTTTGGTATGAAACTTTAAATTTCAGTAGATGTTCGGTTTCTCCAGGATTGCCTTCATATCAGAAATTCTCTTAATGATCCATTCTTTTTTGAATTTCTTTTCATACTGATAATTTTTTTCAAAACACTGGTGATGAAGTTCAATGGAACGTAGCTTTGAAGCACAGTCTGAATGTTTTCTAAGCATTAATACCAAATCTATAAAATTTTCACATCACTGCTTAATTCTAATGTTTGCACATTATAGCATTCATGTGAAAGTCTTTCAACCCAACCACTTCTGAACAAGACAAAAACTTGGCATAGGTTTAAGAAATGCAAAACCTCAACATGAGAATAATCAATTTTTCGGCCAAAAATACAACATAGGAATAGTCAAGTTGACTTGATTCCAGTTACAATTACATAAGAAATATTTAGAATAAGAAAAAAAAAAAAAAACTGATGATAACACGCAGATAGATCTAATTGGACATCATGACTTGATTGCTAGATTGAAGCGCTTGGGAGGCAAAGAACCTAACATCAACATCTGGATCCTCGCTCAGCTCAACCAAACACGGACGGATAGTCTGCTCAACAACCTTCATTGTTCAAATGGCAAATTTAAAATGTGAGAAACTTAAGGATCAACAGCAATTACTTACAATAACCAATGTTGAGCATAATAATAAAATATAACATTAGTTTTTTTTATATCAATCCATAATAAAACACAAGTTTATGGAGAGATGTCTTGGATTAACGGACCTGTTTAATTCTATTTTTTGTTTCGTGCTCTTAAAACAGTGTTGTCAACTTGTTATCAAAAGCAAGTTTTGAAAATAGAATAACAGATTTTATTAAAATATTCTGAGTTCTTATCAAAATTACAATCGTACCATTAATAAAAACTGTTCTCACAGTGTTCTCCTTGTTTTCCCTTGGTTCTAAAAGATAAGAGGTCATAACATCCAAGAGATATTCTCTATTTTTAGTTCTTTAAAACACTATTCTGCTTAAGTTTTTAACACAATGTATGAAAAAAAATTATCAAACAACTTTTTTTTTGTTTTTACAAAATTATTTTCCAAAACATAAACAAGCCCACAGGTTTTAAAGTGATATTGACATATTGTTACCAAACAGCCTGCTCAGGTCTTAGCTTACTGATTTATTCAATTTAGCAATTCAGCAAACCAAGATGTTTGAAACTAAGAGAACTCAAGAACAAACCAATTCAAAGTGGTTTAGATGGAACACCAATGGACAAAAATCAACATCTTAATATTTCTCTATCAATTAATATTGGAACCGGTCAATAATTTTTTAGATATAAGTTTTTTAGCTTTGTTAGTGGCATATTCACATAATCATAATATCAGTGTGAAGCCTGCTAAAAGGAAAAAACTTAAATAGCTACTTACGGACTGATCAACAACTGGAACAACGGACTGCAACACCTTAGCAACATTGAACTTGATATTGGGAACCCTGCAAAATTAACAATCAGCACTCATTTCAATAAAGATACAAGAAGACTGAGGTCTCCTTAATTTTACCTATCTTTTGATGCATTGATGACCAGAGGGAGCAATTTTGAACAAGTAATCTCAGAGCCCAGAACAGGAGCCAGCTGTGAAATTGCTTGCAGAATGGTCATCCGATTCAGATAGTGTGGATCATTAATAATGTCCAGAACCTGCAAAAGATAGAGTAGTTTGAATAAAATACCAAACCGAACATATTTAACATGAGCATTAACATTGTGTCCTAAGAAGCCTTTCAATATGTACTAGTGTTCCTACACATTTGAAAAAAAAAAAAAACAAATGTCAGACAACAGTGTCCTCAAGGCAATAGGATTGCCTACAGCAAAACAGCTCCAAAGCTTGCAGAGGATTAATTTGTAAACTGGATCAGCTATGTATAAAGACAAGAAAGTAAACTAACCAGATGAGGAAACGTTTGTGGGAGTGGGACTCTAAGGTGAAATGAAATCATCTTACGCACAGGGACAAAAGGTTTCCATCAATATTTTTTGTTGTTTCCCTACAATAGAGCCATCTCATACATGAGAAAAGGCCCCCACTTCTAAGACATTGGTTTATGGCGATACCACATGCTATATTACCATATTTGAATTCTTTCACCATAGAAGGTATAAAAGTAATCTAACATATACCAAGAAACCAAGTTATAAGGCAGGGGAAAATATATGTCAAAAAGCACCTGAGGAACAATGTGCTGCATTGCCCATTCTGGTCCAAAATCTTCTGCTAAGCGTTTCACATTATTAGCAGCCGCATCACGAATAGAGTATACCTACAATTATTATCAATATTGTCAATGAAGGCAATATGAGTAGGTTACTCCAAAAGAAAAGAAAAATGGGACTCAATTGCAAGGTTAGTGACAAAAAATGGAAATTCATTGAAATTGACTAGGTCAATCGACAATTTCACATAACCATTCATAACAACCAAGGCAGTAGGCACAAGCTATATATTCATATTATAGCACTGAGACTGTCATTTTTTTCTTTCTTTTGCAGCCTACATAGCTAAAGACAAATACTTCAAAAATTGACTAAATCACAACTCTGTTCACCATTTTGTTCAAATTTTCAATTTAGCACTCTCTAATTACAAATATACCATTAGCACCAGATTTTTCTTTCACCAAGAGAGAAAAAGGGAAATAAGCTGAAAAAGTCATACTTTAACACAAATAAGAATTATACATTATAGAGAAGCCAAGAACTAAGATGTCAATTAATTAATAATAACTGCACAGAAGATGACAAGTTTCAAGGAGATACAGATTAACACTAATCATCACAGCTTTAGCACAAATCAAGTCTTTCAATTGATCATAGTTGTCAATAAAATATACTTTAAATATAAGAGGACTACAACTGATTAGAACATCATATTTACTAGCTTCACAAACCTTGTCCTTAAGCCATTGCAGGCAAAGGGCTCCAAGTTTATCATCAAAAAACTCTACACCCAACTGACTTGCCAATAAGGGTATATATTCTATGATTGCAAGTCGAACCCTCCAGTGTCGATCCTCAGCAAGCTCAACAATAGCTGGCAATAAAGACTGGGATAACAGATCAATACCAATTACCTGTATAAGCATGAACATATCAAGCTTCAATAGAGACAATATATGAGAAGTAATAATGTTCAATTGAGAATATACATTACCAATCAAAAGAACTTGGGATATTCAATGTTTTAAGCCACAAACCTGGTTCACTTGGTCAAGCTTGCTGATGATGTTCAGCCTGACATCAGGAAACTCATCTTTCAAAAGAGAAAGAAAAATAGGGAGAAGCTGCTCAATTGTTGCCTCCTGCAACCACCACAGAAATGTGTAAGAAGACAGAAGAAAGGTTGACCACATGGAATCATTGATTATAAGAATAAGGCACTAAATATGTAACTATCAGTCCAGTCAAGTATGACAGAAAGTATAGGAGACTAGTGCCTTGAGTCTCTTGATGGGCACTCACCTGCATATCAATCTGTTTTTCTACTTTAAGTTTATTTAGAAATAAAAAGATAGGATAGAGGAGTTTTAAAATTTCCAAAAAACAATCCACTATCTATTACTTTCATTTTTTATGTGGAGGTTTACACCTTGGAGAGAACATGAGAACAAACCTTGCCTAAACTCTATGCATTAGCATACAATCTACTCAAAATCCATAAATTTCATCTTTATCTTTACTTGTGGAAAGAGTTGCTGACAAGTATGTTTAATGATTGATACCTATATTAGCCTAAATCAAATGCTTTTTCCCACTTCACAAACATTTAAGTCAATAAATGCCCAACATGTCAACTATATATCAGTATATTAAAACTTATATTTCTTGATAGAGATTCTCACTTTCCCTAAAAGTGGTGCCATTCCCATTACAACTGAAGCCAATGCAGAGCGGACGTGCTGAGATGAATCAGTAGATAAGTCCTGTGGCAGGCAAACTTGATCAGCCATATTTATCCTTTAGACATCAAATCTCATGAAGTCCATTAATAATAATTAAAGTTATTTTACGAAAATGTAGACCTTTAAACATGGTAGAATATGCTGAATATCAAGTTCTGGATTTAACATTTGGCAAAACTTGGTCACTTTTCCAGCAGCAGCAATTCGTACTTCAGCTTCATTATCACGCAGTAGCCAAACATATGCAGGAACCAAGTCTGACCTAAAAATACATTACCATCATTATATACAGTCAATTAGAACTAATGAAATGAATCCCTGTTCTTACATTATATTATGACATACTTCCTAAAGAAATCATAGCATATAACTTATATACATTCTTTCATGAATCACAGAAGAGCTTTTGACTGACTGAAGAATGTATTTTTACAATCACAAGTTCACAACGCAAAAGCCAGATATTGAAAGAGTGCCAGAGTCAAGCATGTCAGCAAATCGTGAAGAACACCCCAATCATTCAGTGGGCAAGACAGGCTACCTGGTGGACTCAGGACCAACAGCTTCACATAGCTCATATAGTTGATCTGCAACCATGTAGCGTACTCGCCATGACTTGTCCTGGTGAAGGTTAATTTAACATGAGTATGGGTCAAAAACAACAAACCTCCCAAATCAATTCCATAATAAATATGAAGAGGAAAATAGTGATATAAGATTTCAGAATCGTCTGCCACAGCATTAGAGGACCAAGAAATTTTACAGTATAACTATTTCATATCTTCCATTGTTGCAATGATGGTATTTTTTTCATTTAAATTTCTCAGTTATAATTATACAGAATACACATAAATTATGGTGATTAAGCAGGCCATACAAGAACAACACCAACAGAATCAATGCAATGAATAATCCATAAGGAGAGTGCGTCAAATGAGTTGCCCACACAAATAGATTCAGATAGAACAATCAAAATCAACATCCTCCCATATCTCAATCGGATTGAAAATTATAGGTGGTTAGACACAAAGAAAACATCATTCATGGTTCTGTACTTTAATATACATTTCAATGTGAAGTTATCAAAGATTTAAAAAATAAAATAAAATAAAATACACGCACTTGCACATGCACAAGCACACACAACCTTCAAAAAGGTATGTGTAGTTATCCATGAGAACTGATTTATTTTGTGACTGTGGGAGGCTGTCATTACATTCAAATAAAGCAAATTAAATTAAACTCAACACTTAATAATTAAGTGGATTCTGGAAAACAATATCAAAATCACACAATTCTAATCCAGCACATTAAACAAGTATATTAAGAGTAGAAATAAGAACCATGAGGATGAATTATACAATAATGTACATCACTGCAAATACCTAAGGATATAGTCAAATAAAGTGAAACTTTTAAAACAAAGTATGCACAAATGCTACAAGCAAGGCATCTAGTAAATGTGATCTCCCTAAAATGCCTTTGGGAAGATAATATAGAGCTGTAATACAAGATAACCAAACATTATATATATATATATATATATATATACACATATAAGTGAAATCCTGCCTACGTGTATATCAATAAGGATTGGAGAATTAAAGGAGATGTAGTTCAATTATGGACCTGCAATAATTGGTGATAAAAATTTAGTTTTCTTCCAAATGTTGTAAATAAAATTTCGGTAGATTAAAATTTCAAAAGGCACACCACAAAATGCATATCTTCCTAATTAATGTTATACTACACCTGAGAGAATTTGACTATAACAGGAAGAATCTCCGCCACACAATCTTGAGGCTCCAACAATTTACCAAGGGCTGCACAACCCTCAACAGCAAGCAGCCGAACAGAATCTTGATCTAGAAGAACATGAAATGGCACTTTGTAAAAAGCAATACAATAATTATGCTCTATGCATGAACATGACAAACTGGACTTGTTCATTAATTATATAGATCACATATACTCACTACACCTTCAGTTTTAAACAAGGGAAAAAGTAATTTTTTTATGCAAGGAAAATTAAAAGCCTCGTATGAAACACAAACAATGACAAAGGTTTGAAGCTACATTATCCAGTAAAATATTAAACCAATACGAAACTCTTCAGATTGCCAATTTATTATATCCGATATCTAATGGTTACAAAAAGGATCCTTATGAGAGAGGAAAGTACAACAGAGCATATACGGATTTAGAAGACAATATATGAAACCATTATTTTAATCTATATGCAGTACTGCATATTCTCTTTGTATTCACCCTCCAAAAGATATGACATTGACATCCTTCCAGGATAAGAAAAAAAGATTATAAGTTACTATAAATGTAGTTACTTTTAGTTCATCCAAATTTTGGTACATCCACTAAATAATTTCCTTTATCTAGTGAATATTCCATTTGCGATTGTTGTAAGACTTCCCTTCAAAACTCAAACCAGATCTAATTCCCAATCTGCACATTAAATGGCAATTTTTCACATATTTAATATCAAAAAGCCAAATAGGAAACAAAATGATGTCACAAAGTATCATTCACCGTCAGAATAGAAGCTCTCATTTCAGGTTCCTCAACTTTTCTAAGGCTCTAAGAAACAAGTGATACCCTTAAGCATCAGCTAGAAATAGTTAGAGATCCTAAATTTCTGCATCTAACATAATTTTTTCACCTACTTTAAACAATTTCATGATGGGGTGCAGAATTATTCGCATCAACTTCACATACCATCCTGTGCAAGATCCTCAAATATGGGCATTATGTTGGTTTTCAGGTAATCAGCTTCAATTGTAGCAGCAAATTTTCCCAGGTTTGTTGCAGCGGATCTTCTAACCATCGGCATATCATCTTGACACAGCTGACCATATAAAGTTCTCAGTTCAGTCTTTATAGTCTCAGGTGCATGAGGGTAAGCAATATGGAACAAGCCGCATGATGAAACTCGAGCTGTAAACCATTCACCAGCAGCCAGTCTCTACATGTTGGAGATTATGATGAGTGAATGGTTAATGTACAGCCATTCTAACTGCAACATAGTATAATACTATCAAGACGAAAAAAAAATTAAAAGGGCCCAGATATGGCAATAACATCATAACAGATAAAAACAAGATACACCCTGGAGCCTATAATTTGAGGTGGTTTAGGCACAATGCCCCAAAAAGATGGAATATAGATTCAAAGCACAGAAATTGTAGTTGATTCAATTGTCTTAAGTGAATGCGGCACAATATACAATAGGCATGCTTCATATTCATGTCTAAGATGAGATGCCCACCTCCAGTCAGAGCAAACAGAACAGGCATGTAGTCCAGCCTTCAAGATGGTCCCAGACCTAACACAATTTTTAGGTTTCCGTGTCCTATTTTGGACTGTGCAGTACTCAACCACACCATGGCAAGAAGTGAAATGTCTAGTGATGGTGAATGGGACCATTGAGCCACGAATAGGCAGCAAAGTAGTAATATATAGGTAGTCAAAGGCAAAAGGCACCTTAGGATGCTAGACCTCCACAACACCTAGGGCAAGACTCACTACAAAGGCGCATACTTGAGTAAAGCAAGGCGCTAAACTAGGAAAAATGCTAGAAGTATGCTATGAAAACAAAAACAGTATAAATCATAATAATATCAAGTCATGAAACATGATAATCAACAAATGCACTAGTTTAGTCACTAAACCCTAAAAAACTAATAGGCTAAATAATATTTTAAATTAAGAATGATTTTTTCACCCTATTATTAAACCTCTAAGGCTGAACTGGCTTCTAACGGTGGGGTTTTTTTGTTTCCTATTTTATCTTGACTGTTATAGAACATTTGGGTCGAGCTTTTAAGCTGCTCCTACCCACGTATCCATCCAAATAGAAGGCAAGCGCCTTGACAGCCGCAAATATAGGCCAGCACCTAGCTGAAGCCAGTAACTCTCATGGCATGAGGGGTGTTGAGCTTGAGGCGAGAGCCTTTAACATCACTAAGTTACATAGGATGGAAAGTAAGAAATGTAAACCAAAGCCAACAGATCCACAAGAAAAATAAATATAAGACTTCTCCAAGGACAAATGAAGAGATTTCCACTAACAAGAATTTAATTCATCTTGCAAGTTGCAACATTATAATGTCAGTTATAGGCCTCATAACCAAAAGGGGAAATTCTTCTGCTAACAGGCTCTAATCCATATAGTGTTCAGTAAGGAGTCTTCATGACTATAACAATCATAAAAGATGTGAACACACCTATGTAAAACATTAAACAACCAAAAATGTTAATGAATATCTTCCCCCACAAATGACTTATTCCAGTCTCTGGTCTTTATTAAATTAGTCACCTAGAATTGTGGTGTCTCTCACTTAATTCTTAAGCATCAATAGATACATGAATTATTATTTTGTTATACACCAACAAAACCATGGTCCTGGATAACAATTTCTAGACTAATATTAACAATAAACAACCACGATAATAAGAGAGATCAAACCCAACTGATGCATCTTTACCAAGGATTTACCACTCAAGTAAAAGAAAAATTCACATTAAAGAAATCAACTCCTGGTGCTAGAGTGGGATTAAGACTTTGACATATTCATAGTCTTGATTAATCAAAAACGTAGAAAAGAAAACAAATCTAGAGAGAGAGAAAATATGATCAGATAAACAAAATCAGAGTCTTGAGATATGATTGTTAACTACTTGCAATCAGCCATAAGTGAATTATATCTGTAATGTCCAACCAGTCAGCAGAAGAGCAGAACATAACAAATACACTCCATGTGTTCTGAAATTTAAAATGGACGAGAAATTCTCAAACTTTGTTGAACTTTCAAATGTCAAGGTCACTCAAAGACAAGGTTGCCGCAATTATTAAAGCTAAAACAAAACAGAACTTTGAGGATTAACAAAGACAGAAAGTAAAGTAAAAGAATATGAAACTATGTACCTTAACTAAGGGAACAAAATGTTCAACCAATTCTTTTTCTCTCATTTGAGCTCCAATTTTACATAGGGACTCCACAGCTTTGTCCCTTACACAAGTTTCCTCAACGGTGCAGAGAGTTTCTAAAGGGGGGAGCAGCACATCGGCATGCTCTACTCCTCCAACGTATGGAATAAACACACCCAATTCCTCTGCCACTGCAAGAAGCACCTCATCATCATCATCATTGTTCTCACTGAGAAATGGAATCAATTCCTTCCTGGTCCTTTCTTCCCCAAGTGCACGTGCAATTGTGGATAGTTTGCGGATCGAGTTCAGTCTCAGCTGAATATCGTCGTTCTTTAATTCATCAATCAAAACAGCTATTGGATATAGAGGTTCATTTACCATAGCCATCTTGTTTCACCAGATCCTCAAACTGCAAACAGAAGCAAGTCACAAATGACAAAACGATTCATTTGATGGTCACACACACACATGAAAATCAATACTTCAGTTCAGTCTATCAAACGCGGTGGCTGAATGGAATTTGATCTTCCATTTTCCCCAGGAGACTGCAATTTTTCCCTTTTACTTTCCCATTTCTTCTTAGCAATCAATGACTAACATTAAAAAGGCACTCAAACCTCACATTAATAGAAGCAAATATCAAAATCTAAACTTTATGTCTTGATCTCAAGAAATGGCCTATAATTCAGCACACATTTTGACAAACGACGAAAGGGCACGCAAGGAAACTATGTTCGCAAAGGAAAATCAGAAAAAAAATACAAAACCTGAATAGTAGCAGAGGGAGGGGGAAGGAAAGGTAGACCTATGGGAAGCGTAGAAGCGAGAAAACGAGAAAGCTTGTTCGAAAAACTCGATCTCACAAGGGACGGTGATGAAAATTGAAATGAAGCGAAGCGGATGTGTGGATTGGAGAGAGACAGAATTTTTGATAATTTTCCTTCCAATTTCACCACCGTCCAGGATTTCTATTTTCTATTTCATCTTCACCAAGAAAACTCATATTCATCGGATTGAAGTTTTCAAATCAAGCTGAGACCAAACATGTTTCGGCCCAACCCATTCTCAATCATAAGCCCACTAGGTAATGGACCAATTAAAACAGTTTATAAGTCTCGTCTCAAATGGTATTTGTGTTAAAATTTTGATATTACTGAGTTTGATTCTCTTTTTCTCACCCACAAGTCTCGAAGGTTTGTGGATTTTTGTAAGAAAAAAACTAGAATCCCTTTTCTTCATTAATAAGTAACTATTGACCAAATTAACTGAAAATTAAAAAAGTTAACTATTGACCACAAAAATATAGAGTAAATTATATCAATCTTCCATATGATTTGACTAAATTACACTCTGTACTCTCTAGTTTCAAAAAGGTTAGCCAAGTTACATTTATAAAAACAAGGGTATTAAGTATGATTTAGCCAAATCTTTTGAAAAAAAAAAAAAAAAAAGTTAGTGTAATATAAAGAGAAAAAATTAATATTTAAAAATTCTAAAAATATATCAATTAAAGATAATTTACTCATTTAATCCATTCATAAAATTCTGTAACTACAATAATTCCATAACTTTGATTATTTTGTGTAGTTTGGATCGATCAGGGTCATAAAGGTATGACGCGGATATGAGCAGTGTCGAGAATTCAAACCCGTTGATATTACGAAAGAAGAAAAAAAAAAAAAAAAAAAAGACTACATGTTTGAATTCTTCTCTATTTTTTTAATTAGTGTGATACAATTTTTTCTCTTTTTGGTTACATACATGCAAGGTTTTATATACAAACATATATCCATACATACATATATACATAAATAAATATTCATATCAAATATATATATATATATATATATATATATATATATATATATAACATTAGTTAAGCCAAGAAATAAGTATACTTCTTATAGAAAACGATAGAATGTTATGCTGGACTAAGCTAAAGGGAGAATATTTGTATAAGATGATATTAAAATAGACATTTGCATAAAAGAACACAGAGTTCCTTCGAAAATAAGATTTAGAATTGGTCAAAAATTATCCAATGGCTTAGTATAATGTAATAAATCAATAGTATAGTAAGCTGTTACAATTATGGTATTAAAGCCAAGTCTAGTTATAATAAAGAAAATTTTGAACCTTAGCCTCCTAGCTTGATTTCTTTGGTTGTCTAGTTTCCTTGCTTTGTTTGTTTAATTTCTTTGCTTAGTCAAAATATTACTTTTATGATTATTCTACTAATAGATTCAATAAGTAGAGTAGAACCAACAATGAGAAGACAAAGATAGTACTTATAATCAATTAAATTAAAAACTTAAGATGTCTAATAGATTCAAATATAGAAGACGAAATAGATATTTATGATTTAGATGGAGCTATAGAAAGAATTCCAAAAGAAACTAAAAAAATAATAAATAGAGAAATTTTAAAATATAGAATGAAAAGAGTATGTGAAGTAGCAAAACCAATATAACAAAAGGTTAATGAAAGAAAATCAGAAATGATAGAATTAAGAAAAGAATTAAAAGATATAAAAGATTATATGACTAAAATAGGTCAAGCTTTAGGGATAAAAAACAAAGAAAGTTTAATAGAAATAAAACAAGGAAAAAAAATAAATATAATGAAAGTCATAAAAGAAATAATATTTGAAGAAAAAACAAAAGAAGAAATCAAAAACCAATCACCTAACCAAAATATCTGCCAAACAAGAATAATAACAAGAAAAATACAAAAACGACAAGTATAATAAATACTAATTTATGGACAATATATGATGAAATAATAAAAAATAAAAATAAAATAATAGATAAAAAGAAAGAAAATGAAGAAGAAACTATAGAAAAGTTAACAAAGAAGGATCATGAAATGATGGAATTAACATATTAAATAGGATCAAATTTAACAAATTATCTTAATACAATTAAGCCAGAAAAAATTAAAGAAAATAAAACTCTAACAATTAGGCAAATAAATATTATGAATGCAATAGAGGAATTAGAAGAGGATGAAATCGAAAAAAGGATGGGACAAGAAGAAGAACAATTCGAGAAAATTAGGAAGCAATTAAGACATATGACATTAGGATACAATGAAATAGGACAAAAAGAAATTAATATGCAACAAAGTGATATATCATCAAGAAATTCTAGAAACCATGAACCTCCAAACCCACCAAATCTAAATAGTCCACAATATAATATAAATACTACAAACAGTAGTAGAAGAACTAGGGAAGTATAAATAAAAAATCAAGAACTAAGACATAAGGAACCAATAAGAACACAAGATTTAACACATCTATATACAAATACAACATTTAGAAATAACAACTATACACCGACACTTACACCACTAGAAGAGTATAAAACAAGACAAATACCTAATGCAGGAATATGGCTAGATTTAGATTGTAATTTAGATGATGAAAAATGAATATAAAAATCGACAAAAGCACAACTAATAACACTAATAAGTAGAAATATTGAAATTAGTACAACAAATTTAGAATAACTAGGAATAGTACAAGATTGGTGGAAAAGTAAACCATAAGAATTTAGAATAAATGCAAGAATAGTAATTGGATATTAAAATAGAACAATTTTATGCTACCTTAATAAGGCAATATAAACAATTATTAAGAACTGAATTTGTAGGAAGAGGTGTAGGAGCGAACGAAACGACAAAAGTAGAAAGAGCAATAACGAAATTACACTGGATAGAAATATGTACATTAGATCCACAAGATTTAAATCAATATATATGTAAGCACAAAAAATATAATTATTAAACTAGATTACAAACAAATGAACAACAAAAATTTTATATGGAACTATTTTATAGAACATTACCAAGACTGATATAAGAAACAATAATTTAAGATTATAAAAAAGCATTCAATAAGAGGCCAGAATTAATACCATTTATAGATATTATGGGAAGAAGAGAAGATTTTTTAAGGGGATATTTATCAAATAAGTGCAAAGAAGAATGGAGAAATATTAAGTATTATAAAACAAAAAAATTAGTATTAAAATGTGGAGAATTAGAAACACCTCATAGGTGGGATTGTAAAGCACAAGAAAGAAAGTATAAAAAGAAAAAGAAATATTCAAAACCCTATAAAAATATAAATTTAGAAGATACTAAAAAAATAAAATTAATGAGTCATTATAAACCAAGAAGATATTTTAAAAAAGGAAGAAAAATTAATTACAAGAAAAATCCAAGAAAAGGTCAATGCTATAATTGTGAACAATTAGAATATATATCCACGGAATGTACAAAACCAAATAATTAAAAAATCATGAATATAATAGAAATAGTCGAACAAAATGGATTAGAGCCCATAGAATATTATGAAATATCAGGAAGTGAAATAGATGGTTTTAACCTAGAAGTATATAAAATGATTATAAAAACTAAAAGTAGTTTTAAACAAGAAGAAAGTAATTCAGAAAATTCTAAATATGATTTTATAAAAGAAGAAAATGAAATAAATAAATTATATATATGATGCATGGTGAATCTAGTAATCAAATAAAACATGATGAACAAGAATATGAATAATACGAAGAATTTAGAAATACTGTAGAAGGAATAGTAGAAAGAAGAATGTAATTTAAGATAAAATAATATGATAAAATAATAAATAAAGAATTAAATTTAATACCTCAAGATTTAAGACAATAAGGATTAATGTCAAAAATAGGAAAAATGATAAAACCTAAAGAAAAAGGAAAAAAATCTATGCATGGCCAGTCTTACAGAAAAAATATATGATAGAAGAAACACAAATAGAAGGAATTTTAAGAATACAATTAATAAATGAAACATTAATTGAACAAGAAATAGAAAAATTACCAATAAAACATGAAATAACATAAATATATATACTAGGAATACAATTATTAATTAAAGCCTATTTTTGAGCAAAGATAGATACACCAATAGTATTATTAATAACAAATAATAGAATAGTAGATAATGTTCTAAATAGTATATTGCGGGCCTTGAATGGAAATTTAATATATCAAAAACTGAAATTTACAATAAATACAAATTTTTCAATATCAAGAGCAAAAATAAATATGAATAAAACATTAGTAATATATAATAAATTAAGAGGAATTTGAATGCCACCAAGAAGTAGAATAATAAGTATAACAGGAATAATAGGATTAATATTCTCAAACGAACATAAGATTTATAAACAAAACCAAGGGAAAATAACTATAGAAAAAAATATATGCCAATATTAGAAGAATTAAAATTAGATCATCCAAAAATAACAATACCATAACAATTGCAATTAGAAATAGATAACACTAAAAATATAAATCAATATGAACAAAATACAAGAAGAATATAATATAATACTTTAAGAGGAAGAAATATTAGAATAAATACAGCATCATATATAAACATAAATATAAATCCAGTAAAAAGTATGTGAGAATATAGACCACTATCAAATAGAGGATTAATAAAATCAACGAGTCAAGATAACTATGAAGGAAGTAGGTTAGCAAAAATACCAATTACCTCAAATTTAGTAGAGATAAATAGAAGCACCACAAAAAAAAAAACTTGATTGATAAAAATAAATATCATATATTATTATAAATAAATAAAGGTGGAGTACGAATAGAAATAACAACATTAATAAAACCAAATTATGAAAAAAGTACAATACAACTAGAGTGTACAGATAATAATATAGAAATGGAAGAAAAAGGAATAAAAACAAATGCTACAATAAGATTTAATAAAAGAGAATTAAAATTATGGGTAGAAACAGAAGTAAACAATAGACAAACAAAAAAAAAAATCTTAGCATAAGAATTTTTTAAGACAAGTAAAACCTTATAGAATTCATGACAATAGGATATTAATAAATATAAACCAACAAGTAGTATTACTTGACAAAATGAGATTGATATAGATGAAGTTCTATTATGTATTGGTAAAATTTAATTATGAAAAATATCAATCTAGAAAATATCATGTCATGATAAACACAAGGGCTAATATGACAACAACAAAATATAATGTATTACCTTCAAAATTATGGAAAAAGGAAAAGCCAATAAGAATGATTAGTGCAAGAAAGGAAATTCATATAATAAAATTGTCAGCTAAAAATATACCAACACAAATAGGAGAATATGAATAAAAAATACCAATACTATACCAGTATAATGAATTTACTCTAAATATAATTTTAGGAATGGATTTTTTTATAACAATATATGCCTTTACATTTTACACCAAAAACATTAATATTAACTAAACCATGTAAACATGAAGCATGTGCGATTAGAATATTTAATCCGTGCAATAGAACAAATGTAGTATTTCATAAAAAGAAATTTGATAATGAAGTACAACTTTTACCTAATAATAAACCCATAGAAATAGAAGAAAAAAGATTAATGATAACAAATATGGAAATAAGGACTATAGAACAAAGGTAGATAGATAATTATGATGAAAACTTATTAGTACATTGGAAAAAATCAAAACCAATAGCAGAGATAGAATTATTAGACTATAGTAAAGAAATAACTAGTAAACCTTACCCATGAATAGAAAAAGATAAAAAAGAATTCATAATACATATAAAATGATATAAAAAAAATGACCTGATAAGGGAAAGTAAATCAAACTATTGTTCATATGCAATGATAGTAATAAAACATAATGAAGAAAAGAGCAAAATCTAGAATGATAATTGACTATAAAAAAAATAAATGAAATAGCAATTAGAAACAAATATCCAATACCAAAAATAGAACTACTATTTAATCTTATAAAAGATAAGCAAATATTTAGTAAATTTGATTGCGAGTCGGAATTTTTTCAAATAAAATTAAAATAAGAAAGTAAAAAGTATACAACATTTGCTACTTCAAAAGGATTGTATGATTGGAATGTACTTCCAATGGTATTTCATGATAGTCATAGTATATTTCAAGAATATGTTATAAAACTACTAATACCTACAAGAGATTTTGTAGAAATATAAATAAATGACATACTAATATCTTCAAATAATGAGGAAGAACACAAAAGTCATTTACAACAATTCATGGATTTAATAGAAACAAAAGGACTGAATATATCCTAAAAAAAAAGTAGAATTATGAAATATTATAATAGGATTTTTAGGTCATTATATAACAAAAGATGGTATAGAATTGCAAAAACATATAAGTAGAAGAGTAGAAGATTTCCCTGAAATAAAAACAAAGAAAGAACTCTAATCATTTTTAGGAATAATAAATCATGCCAGAAATTTTATTCCAAGTTTATCTAAATATACTTCAAAAATATCTAAATTAGCAGGAGAAAAAACAAAATGGCAATGGGATGAAAATGCAAATAAAATAATATAAAAAATCAAAAAATTACGTAGAAATTTACCAAAATTAACTATACCAACTAAAGAACCAATGAAATGGATTATTTATATAGATGCATCAGAAAATTATTAGAGAGCCACATTATATCATAAGAATGAAGAAGGGATAAATTAATTACTATATATACTAGTGATCAATTTAATGAAAGTCAATGTAGATATCATTCAAATTGAAAAGATTTTTTAGTTATAGTAAAAGCTGTAGAAAAATTTGAATTATTAATAGTAAATTCTCATTTTATTATAAGCACAGATAACACCCAAGTAAGACATTGGTTAGATAAATGAATAAGAACTTCAAAATCAACTAACAAAATGCTAATAACATGGCAAACTGATTTGGCTCATTACTAGGTATGTAATTCTATACTTCTTATAGGAAAATATGAACCTTAATCTCTTATTAGAGGAAAGTATGAACCTTAATCTCCTCTAAGGAGTTTAGAATTCCATACCTTTAATGATCTTGTGCTACTTTTGAGATGATGATGGATGTTATGAAAATAGTATGAGAATAGATGATCTCAAGGATATAGAAAATATTTTTATTTTAGGAATTTGATATTGGGTATAGAATACTTAGGGACTCAAAGAGAACTTGGATGCTATGAGGCTTAAACACTTAATGGTCTCGAATGCTCGATGCCTTCTTGCTTCCAATTACAAAGCTTTATAGGCAGCCATACACAACCTTTAATTGCATAGTCCTACTGCAATTCCTTAGGTTCCCCATTATTGTCCTTGCAATTCCTTTAGTCTCTCATTATGCTTAGTTATGTTGTCCTTTGATTCTTTTTCCTTTGTCCACTTCAGATGTCCTTTCTTCTTTTCTTTGATTCCTTCCTTCATTATTGTCCTTCTTTTATCTTTAGCTTTTTATCTTTTCCTCTTTTCGTCTTCTTAACTTATCACATTGAGAGATATCCATGATTCTTCATAATCTTTTTCTCTTTCTTCACAATATTATTGGACTATATTCTTTCATATCGTAGTGAAAAATTCATACTCTACGTACTAGTTTTTCCTACTGAGTATATATATGTTATAGGGCCAGTGAAATTAGTCCGTTGAGCTTTATCACTTGTTATTGATCTATTCATTTAAAATAATATTAATTTCCTAGGCTCTTATTCTACAAATTATATAAGGAAAATCTTCTTATTGGATATCTCTTTTTTCTTCTTCTTCAAATTCGAATGGTTTTTAAGTAGTACCAAATTTAATTAAATTTATTGGTGGATGAAAATTTTTTGGAGTAATTTCTACTACTATGGAATAACATCTAATATTTGCTCTAGATTGGGTTACAATTCCAAAATAATGTTTAGCTGTTTCTTGGATAGATTTTGGTAATTGCGTTATTTCTTGCATATTGGAGGAAGGATAGATGGTTTAGATTAATCCATAGCTAAATAAGGTCTTTATTAATTCTTGATTTGTTCCTAGGAAAATAATAGCTTCGTTTATTGTAAAGTGATAAACATATTTGACCGTAAATGATAGGATTTCTAAATGGTTAAGTTTACTAATGAGTAATTTTAAATATTAGAATTATTCGAGGGTTTTTGGATTGATATTTAATAAAGAGGAAGCTTGGGATCTATTTAAGGTTGAAGGTTTAAATACTTGTTTAGTGGTATTAGGAGTTTGGTTTAGACTATTGGTTTCTAAGTTTCTTTTTTGGGTTTCTCGTTAGGCTTTTATTATTTTGTAAATGGTGTAATTTAATTTTTTGGGCTAGGGCTAGTTTGACTAGTTTGGGTTATTTTTGTCTCATGTTTCTCTTCTAGTTTTCTTTCTAAACCAATTACTTTTTTTTCTATGTCCTTCAAATGGGCTATGAGACTACCCATTGAATTACTTAGCTTATTCGTGGAACTAACAACATTATTGATATGAGTATTTGTTTGGATTTGGAGTAATCCCATATTCATCTCCAGAATATTAATCATCACAATTAATTGTTTTATACTGGTGTCAATATTTGTGGTTTTCCTTAATGGATTGCTACTTGTCTTTTCCTTATTTGGCTATATCCTTGGTTAAAAAATCAACAATTAAATTATTTTTTTCCTTTTATATATTTGACTTCATAATCATAATGAGCCAAATTAGTTCGCCATTTTTTTACCATTTTATTAGTTAATTCGGAAGTTCTTATTCCTTTATATAACCAATGTCTTTCTTGGGTGCTATCTGTCCTTATTAAAAAAAATGAAAATCTACTATTAATAATGCAACTTTTTCTACAGTTTTTACTATAATTAAAATTTTTTTCCAATTTGAACGATATCTACTTTGACTTTTACTAAATTTACTACTAGCATATCTAGTAATTATTTTTATCATTTCTTCATTCTCATGATATAATGATGGCCCCAATAATTTTATGATGTATTTGTATATATAATCCATTTTATAGGTTCTTTAGTTGATATAGTTAATTTTGGTAAATTTCTACATAATTTATTATTTTTTTATTATTTTATTTGCAATTTCATCCCATTGTCATTTTGTTTTTTCTCCTACTAATTTAAATATTTTTATAATATATTTAGATAAATTTGGAATAAAATTTCTAGCTTGATTTACTATTCCTAAAAATGATTGGAGTTCTTTCCTTGTTTTCATTTCAGGGAATCTTTTGCTTTTTCACTCAGATGTTCATATAATTCTACACCATCTTTTGTTATATAATGACCTAAAACTCCTATTATGGTTTTTCCTTAGCTTTTTATATAATGACCTAAAACTCCTATTATGGTTTTTCCTTAACTTTACTTTCTTTGGTGATATATTCAATCTTGTTATTTCTATTAAATCCATGAATTGTAGTAAATAACTTTCGTATTCTTCCTCATTATTTGAAAATACTAGTATGTCATCTATATATATTACTGCAAAATCCATTATAGGTATCAGTAGTTTCATAACATATTCTTGAGATATTCTAAATTTTTCCTCTTTTTTTTTTTCAGTATATTTTATTATTATCATTACATATGAACAATAATTTGATCTACTTTCCCTTATCTGATCATATTTTTTAATTTCATTTACATGCATTATAAATTCGTTTTTATCTTTTTCTATCCATGGGTATGGTTTACTTGTTATTTCTTTACTATAGTCTAATAATTCTATATTTGCTATTAGTTTTGATTTTTCCTAATGTACTAATGGGTTTTAATCATAATTATCTATCAATCTTCCTTCTATAGTCCTTATTTCCATATTTGTTATCATTAATCTTTTTTCTTCTATTTCTATAGGTTTATTATTAGGTAAAGTTGTACTTCATTATCAAATTTCTTTCTATGAAATACTGCATCAGTTCTATTGCACGGATTAAATATTCTAACCGCACATGCTTCAAGTTTACATGGTTTAGTTAATACTAATTCTTTTTATGCAAAATGTAAAGGCATATATTGTTATAAAAAAATCCATTCCTAAAATTATATTTGGAGTAGATTCATTATACTAGTATAGTATTGGTATTTTTAATTCATATTCTCTTATTTGTGTCGGTATATTTTTGGTTTACAATTCTATTATATGAATTTCCCTTCCTACACTAGTCATTCTTATTGGCTTTCCCTTTTTCCATAATTATGGTAATACATTATATTTAGCTGATGTCATATTAGCCCTTGTGTCTATCATGACATGATATTTTTTAGATTAATATTTTTCATAATTAAATTTTACCAATACATAGTAGAACTTCATCTATATCAATCTTATTTTGTCAAGTATTACTTCTTGTTAGTTTATATTTATTAATATCCTATTGTTTTGAATTCTACCAGGTTTTACTTGTGCTAAAAGATCTTATGCTAAGATTAATCTATGTGTTTGTCTATTGTTTACTTTTGTTTCTATCCATGATTTTAATGCTCTTTTATTACATAGTATTGTAGCTTTTGTTTTTGTTCCTTCTTCTTCTATTTCTATGTTATTATCTGTATACTCTAAATATATAGTACTTTTTTCATAATTTCGTTTTATTAATATTATTATTTCCATCCATACTCCATCTTTCTTTATTTATAATAATATATGATATTCATTTCTATCAGTCAAATTTATTTCTGTGGTGCTTATGTTTATCTCTACTAAATTAGAGGTAATCGGTATTTCTGTTAACCTACTTCCTTTATAGTTATCTTGACTCCTTGATTTGATTAATGCTCTTTTTGACAGTGGTCTATATTCTCTCATACTTCTTCTTGGATTTATATTTATATTTATATCCAGTGGTGTATTTATTCTAATATTTCTTCCTCCTAAAGTATTATCATAGTCTATTCTTCTTCTATTTTCTTCATATTGATTTATATCTTTAGTGTTATCTATTTCTAATTGCAATTGTCATGGTATTGTTATCTTTGTTGGATCTAATTTTAATTCTTCTAATACAGGCATAAATTTTTTTCTATAGTTATTTTCCCTTGGATTCGTTTATAAATCTTATGTTCATTTAAGAATATTAATCTTACTATTCCTGTTATACTTATTATTCTACTTCATGGTGGCATTTGAATTCTTCTTAATTTATGATATATTACTAATGTTTTATTCATATTCATTTCTACTTTTAATATTGCAAAATTTGTATTTACTGTAAATTTTAGTTTTTGATTAAATTTCCATTCAATGCCTGCAATATACTATTTGATACATTATCTATTATTAATAATTCTATTAGTGTATCTATCCCTGTTTAAAAATAGGCTTTTATTAATAATTGTATTCATGGTATATATATTTATGTTATTTCATCTTTTATTGGTAATTTTCTATTTCTTGTTCAATTAATGTTTTATTTATTAATGGTATTCTTAAAATTCCTTCTATTTGTGTTGCCTCTATCATGAATATTTTTTTTCTGTAAGACTACACATACATATTTTTCTTTTTCTATTTTTCCTATTTTTGACATTAATCCTTGTTGCCGCAAATCTTATAGTGTTAAATCTAATTCTTTATTTCTTATTTTATCATTTTTTTAAACTAAATTACATTCTTCTTTTTACTATTCCTTCTTCAGCATTTTTAAATTCTTAATATAGTTTATATTCTTGTTCTTCATCTTCTATTTGATTACTAGATTCACCATGCATCATATATATTTCATTTTCTTCTTTTATATAATCATATTCAGAATTTTCTGAATTACATTCTTCTTGTTCTAAACTAATTTCAATTTTTATAGCCATTTTATATATTTCTAGGTCTGAACTATCTATTTCACTTCTTGATATTTTATAATATTCTATGGGCTTTAATCCATTTTGCTTAGCTATTTCTATTATATTCATGACTTTTTTATTTTGTGGTTTTGTACATTCTATAGATATATGTCCTAATTGTCAACAATTATAGCATTGACATTTTCTAGGGTTTTTCTTGTAATTAATTTTTCTTCTTTTTTTGAAATATCTTCTTGGTTTATAAATTTTATTTTTTTGGTTATCTTTTACATTTATATTTTTTTTTTATAGGTTTTTAATATTTCTTTTTCTTTTTATATTTTCTTTTTTCTACTTTACAACCCCACTTATGGGGTGTTTCTAATTCTCCACATTTTAATATTAATTTTTTTGTTTTATAATACTTAATATTTCTCCATACTTCTTTGCACTTATTTGATAAATATTCTCTCAAAAAATCTTCTATTCTTCCCATAGTATCTATAAATGGTATTAATTCTTGCCTCTCATTGAATTTTTTTTTATAATCTTCAATTGTTGTTTCTTATATCAGTCTTGGTAATGTTTTATAAAATAGTTCTACATAAAATTTTTGTTGTTCATATGTTCGTAATCTTTGCTTTATAATAATAGTTTTTATACTCACATATATATTGATATAAATCTTGTGGATCTAATGTAAATATTTCCATTTGGTGTAATTTTGTTATTGTTCTTTCTATTTTTGTCGTTTCGTTTGCTCTTATACTTCTTACTACAAATTTATTTCTTAATAATTGTTCATATTGCCTTATTAAGGTAGCATAAAATTCTTCTATTTGAATATCCATTTATTGTTCTTGCATTTATTCTAAATTCTTCTTGTTTATTTTTCCACCAATCTTGCACTATCCCTATAAAGCTTGCTTCTATTAATAAATTTGTTGTACTAGTTTCAATATTTCTAGTTGTTGGTGCTTTTAGTTGTACCTTTGTCCATTCTTATATTCTTTTTTCATTATCTAAATTACAATCTAAATCTAGCCATATTCTAGCAAAACATGTTTGTCTTGTTTCATACTCTTCTATTGGTGTAGGTGTACAATTACTATTTCTAGAAGGTGTATGTGTAGTTTCATGTAGATGTGTTAAACCTTGTGTTCTTATAAGTTCCTTATGTCTTAGTTCTTGATTTTCTATTTATGCTTCCCTCATTATTCTACTATTATTTGTAGTATTTATATTATATTTTGGACTATTTAGATTTGGTGAGTTTGGAAGTTCATGGTTTGTTGAATTTCTTAATGTTATATCACTTTGTTGCATATTAATTTTTTTATCCTATTTCATTGTATCCTAATGTCGTATGTCCTAATTGCTTCCTAATTTCCTCTAATTGTTCTTCTTCTTGTTCCATCCTTTTTTCAAGTTCATCCTCTTCTAATTCCTCTATTGCAGTCACTATATTTGTTTGCCTAATTGTTAAAGTTTAATTTTTTTCCATTTTTTCTGGCTTTATTGTATTAAGATAATTTGGTAAATTTAATCCTATTTGACATATTAATTCTATTATTTCATAATCCTTCTTTGTTAACTTTTCTATAGTTTCTTCTTCATTTTCTTTCCTTTTATCTATTATTTTATTTTTATTTTTTAATTATTTCATCAAATATTGTCCATAAATTAGTATTTATTATTTTTTGTCCTTTTTGTATTTTTCCTGTTATTATTCTTATTTGGTATATATTTTCATTAAGTGACTGGTTCTTTATTTATTCTTCTGTTTTTTTTTTTTTCAAATATTATTTCTCTTATGGCTTTCATCATATTTATTTCTTTTCCTTGTTTTATTTCTATTAAACTTTCTGTATTTTTTTTATCCCTAAAGCTTGACCTATTTTAGTCATATAATCTTTTATATCTTTTAATTTTCTTAATTCTATCATTTCTGATTTTATTTCATAAAAAAGGCAAGATTTAAGTAAATTTTCATCAATCATAAATATATGCTGTTAAACTTATTTATTAAATATACAGCTCATCTTGGCAATACTCTTCAGAAAACAATTTTATATCTCCAAAAAAATTGACAGAGACCCACTGTACATGAGAATTGCTGGCACCGGAAAATCTATATCTCAATGCTTTAAACTCGTACAGTCAAACAATCTGATCCAAAACCCACTTTGTGGTGCTTGCTGCTGAAGAGGGTCCTTAAACTTCGCTACCTCAGCTAGTTCTTCAAATGAGTCAACAAGGTTCTGGAGCCTTGCCACAAACTCAATCAAAAGGGATGTGAACGTAGCTAGAGACAGTGCACTAGCACTTTGATAGGTTTTTGATTCTTCCTCTATTATCAATGAGTCTGCCCTAAAGGAAACGCGTGCAGGCCAAGATATCTGTCTAACGGCAGGAGGATTACCTGCAGGCACAGGGGGTATAACATCAGGAATAATGTTGCTGTCACAACTTTTTGCGAGATTGACTGATCTGAGATCAAGAACAGCTTCACTGAGAGATTTGTACTCCAGAAATTTTCTTTGTTCACCCATGTCAATGAGGTCTTGGGGATCACCAGCCTGTACCGGCCGGTTCCCGATTTCCCAGCCCTCTGAATTTACGAGAAGGTAAGACTTTTTATCAATCTTCAGTTGCAATTGTTCGGCTGCCTCGTGTACTTCATACAGAATGTCTATATCCCCTAGTTTCTCCATGTTCTTAACTTTGGTTCCGAGTTCACGCAACAATTTGGCACCTTCAGAACCTGCCCTTTGAAGCTCACTTCGGAAAACTTCTCTTTTCTCAGCTGGAGCCTATGTGATGGAATGATAGTTTAGTGCATACGTATTTGCATAGTAAATCACAAAAGTTTAGAACAAAAACAAAAGGACAAACAACTTTACGATGAGAAAGAAGTCTTGCTGGATCGTAACCTACATAAGTATCTGGTATGCCATGCATGTCCAACCATATATTAACATAAATCATGAGAAAAAACCCATTTTGGTCCCTTAAGTTGGACACGGACATCAAATTGGTCCCTCAGGTTTGGAAATTGCTAAATTGGTCCTCCAAGTTTGCAACTGTGATATAATCTTGTCCCTTTGTACCTGCAAAACGTTAAAAATGAGTGACATAAAACTTTTTTTCCATACTAATCCCATTATGTGATGATCTGGACATTTATGTGTCATAAGAAAAATTTATTTTGGTCCCTCAGGTTTTACCTAGATATCAATGTAGTCCCTCAGGTTTCACGCAAATATCAACATGGTCCCTCAATTTTTACGTGGATATTAATATGGTCCCTCAGGTTTTACAAATAAAATCAATTTGACCCTTTAAGTTTTACCTAGTGATAAATTTGGTCTCTCAAGTTTTACTTGGGGATCAATTTGATTCTTCAAGTATGAAAAATTATTAAATTGGCCCTCCAAATTTGCAATTGGAATCTAATATCGTCCTTTTATCAACAAAACATTATAAAAGAGCCAAAATTTTCAAGAAATTCTAGTCTATAAACAAAATAGATGAAGTTTGATTTGAGAGAAATGATTTTTCTTTGTTTTACTAGAAATCTAATTTTAAAAAAATTTTCTCGTTTAAGTGAAATATGTTTTTCTTTTTACTCCCAAAAATTGAAATATGTTTTTTCAGCTTGGAAAAAGTATAATTTGGATGAAATTTAACTTTCCTTTAAGACCCTTAACAAAATGAGGATTGTGTTAGTTGTGTAGATAAAATTGTTCGTATTCATATGAATTTGTGAGGAAAAAAAAAAAACACTAATGTTTTACACTCTAAACATTAATGCCAAAATAAATTTACTCTCTAAAAATTTCTCTTTAAATAAACCTACTCAGTAAATTCAATTGGCATTAATGTTTAGAGCATAAAACATTAGCTTTTCTTTTTTGTTTTTCCCTAACAAATCCATATGAATATGAACAATTTTATCTAAACAACCAACACAATCCTTATTGCATTTAAAGTTTTAGAGGAAAGTTAGACTTCATCCAAATCATACTTTCCCCAAATTGAAAAAATATATTTCACTTAAACTAGAAAATTTCTAAAAAATTAGATTTCTTGTAAAACAAAGAAAATTAGAAAAAACAATTCTCTCAAATCAAACTTCCTCCATTTTGTTTATAGACTAGAATTCCCTAAAACTTTTGGCCCCTTTATAATGTTTTCCTAATGTAAAAACAATGTTAGATCACAATTGCAAACTTGGAGGACCAATTTAGCAATTTTTCATACTTGATGAATCAAATTAATCCCCAAGTGAAACTTCAGACTAAATTTATCTCCAAGTAAAAACCTAAAGGACCAAATTGATCTCATCTGTAAAACCTGAGGAACTATATTAATATCCACGTGAAAATTGAAGGACCATATTGATATCCCCGTGAAACCTCAGGGTCCAAATTGATCTTTAGATAAAACCTGAGTGACCAAAATGAATTTTTCCTCATGACACATATGCGTCCAAATCATCACATAATGGGATCAGTATGGAGAAAACGTTCCACGTCACCCATTTTTAACGTTTTACTAACGGAAGGATGATATTATATCATAGTTGCAAACTTGGAGGACTAATTTAGCAATTTCCAAACCTGAGGGACCAATTTGATCTCCACGTCCAACTTGAGGGACCAAAATGGATTTTTTCTCCATAAATCATAAAACATATTCAAGCTAATACAACTATTTCATGTCCTAATTAACAAGATAATTTTGAGACAAACAAGACTATTTCATGTCTAATTCAGGCTAATATGACTATTTTATGTCTAATTCAGACATAAATATTGTATTCTTTGGTCCACCTAGCAAAATACTCTAAAAGCATAACAAACATAACAAACAGCTTCCGCAGAGTGCAGAAAAATATCAAGGTACAAATGTTGCCATATTGGCAATTTGAGAAACCTAGAAGAGGAAAAGGAATATAAATGACAAGAACCACAAAATTTGTAATACATAAGCCACTTCATAAAACATTACAAAAAAATAAAAGGTAAATTACTTCCCCTCGTGTAAGAGATGCTTAAATTACACCATCCTCCTCTCTATTTTTGAAAATATACACTTACTCTCCTAAAACCAAAATACTTTCAAAAATAGTATTCAATTCTTTTATTAATAATATAACTTATTGAATGTATATTTTTTAAGTTTAACTTCAATTTTATTCATTCTGTTTTAAGAATCATAAATTTAATTTGTTTTAAAATTTTATTGGCTTTACGAAAATGCTTACATTCATTAATCTATACTTAATACAAATGTTATCTTGATATTAAACTATTATCTATAAATTACTTTAATTTTAAAAATTATTTTGTGACTGTGTTATTTATTTTTCAAGAAAGGGAAGAGGAATTTACCCAGCAAATAAATCACAATGACCTATATCAAAATAAAACACCTAAAAAGTTTGAAGTGAAGATCCAAGGATTTAAAGGCTTTCTACTAACAATAGCAATACAGAAAAGTACCAAGACAAAACGTACCTGTATTTCAGAAAGTATACACCCATGCATAGCCATGACCATAAATGCACAGTGCCTTAGTGCCCCACTTACTTTCACATAATTCCTCCATGGATATCTAAGCATGTTGTAATGACCGTGAGGTGGCTCCCAGACAGCAAATCCCATCTTCAATCAATAGTATGTGACAATTAAGTGAAAAAGATTATCAAATAGTTATTGAAACAAAAGACAGAAAATTGAAGTATATGATACCAATGCATCCTCTTGGCTCGTAGATTCAACAGCTGATCTGTAGCCACTGTAAACTAGGTCATCAGCAGCCTGGTAGGTAAGAATTTTTGAAGGCACCCTCTCATATTCAACACAATTAAGGTAACTATTCACAACACCTGGAAAAAAAAAAAAAAAACCTCAACAAAGTTAATCAATCAACAAGAGATTAAGAAGCAGCAAAATTATACGGTAATGCGTAGTTACAGATTGAATATCATAATCAAGAAGAACATAAAGCAGATAACCTTCCAAAGATCTTGCAACACCCATAAAATTTTTTGCCACCAAATTATGTAGATCTTCACCAGCCCAGATTGGATAAATACACATATTAACTCCCAGAGAAACAGCAGCACCAAGTGCAATGAACAAAAATCTGTTTGTAGCTGTATGAAAGAATTCCCCAGTTCGATACCCAGATACAGTAATAAAACAAAATGTGATCAAGAACACACGGAACCCATATTCATAAGCCTTCATCGATGGATATAGTTTTGCATAGGTGGCACAAAATCCTGGCAATCATACAGCTCATTAGAAAACCAGGTATAACCCCAAAAAAAGATGTCACATAATCAATCTTGATCTGCGAGATAAGAATGAAAGTGACTGGAAACCTGACCTACAATGAAGATACTAAGAACAATAATGGCTTCTTCCCACTCTCCAGCCCACCGTGATAACTCTGCCGTTCCCAAAGCCAGTCCTCCAGCTGATAAAGTCCCCAATCCTCTGTTAAACCCTTTGCTAAGAGTTGCCCCTGCAGAAGTGCTTTACCTATCATCAATTATGAATAAATGAACGGAAGATTATTGTGTCTGAATTAACCCAAGGAAAAGCATTTGAAAGCTGGAATTCGCCACAGAAAGGTAGTTGAAAGGATTATGTGATGAATGAATCACAAAGAAATTAAATACCGGATAGTCTCAAAGACATATTTATTTATGAGAAAGCAAGAGATGATGCAACTGACTACTTAATTCAAGTTAAACATAGAAGCCAAAAGAGGGGAAGAACTTTAAAACGTGGCTTTGGATCATGCAGCAAAAATCAATAGCTGATGTTTTCATTAAAAAGCATAACGAGGAAAATGAATTGAAGAGCACGATTACGATAGGATTGAGTCTCCTCCCTTATGCCTTTGCCGGAAGAGATTCATTAAATTCACTGGTAGTATTACATACTGAGTTACATCATTGAGAACAAAAAAGAAAAAAGCGCCTTTATACCCGCATGCATACGCCCAAATTTCACATGATGCACGTGAGGTAAACAGAAATTAGCATTTAAAAAAGAGAAAATGGGTCCCCACGAACAAAAATTTATTAAATCAGAAAACCACCATACCTATACTGAATTCAAAGACCACCACGACAGTTAGTATAGCCCAGACACAATATCGACTCATATCCTTGAAGGGTTCTTTCAAGAAAATCAATAAGGAAATAAGCATCAACGCAAGACCCATTTTCGCAGAGAAGACGATCTTCCTGGGATCAAGCTGACCCATCTCCCAGGCCCTAGCAGCAACCCTCTTGAGTGTCTTCCAGCCGTTGATGATCCCATCAGAGAAAGCACGGTAAGAACAACACCTCCTTGAAGAAGGTCCCTGTTCGTCTAATTCCGGAATATTGATCCCTATGTGAGAATACCCACCCTTCATGGAGAGCAGCCTCTCCCTCTTCTCTGCGAAACTGTGCCTGAAAGACCCGAATTTGACGACTTTCGGATTCGGAGCCATACCTTCACCGACGATATTGATTTGCGTGAAAAATTGTAATTAAAGATTTGGAACAGAGTCAGAGAGTGAGTCCACTATGAAGGGTGAGGGAGTGAAAAATAAGCACAAATGTGGGAACTTTTGTGTGTTAGAATGGAGAACGGAAAACGAAAAGCCGTCTCCGATGATCAGATATGCTTTCTTCGTCGGAACTTGCAAAGCTGGTAATCCTAAGAGCCAAAGCGTCAATGAGACAAAAGAACGCATATTGAATCACAAAAGGACGAGAAGCTGATGGTCAGGGCCCTTCGTGCTCACCATTAATTCCGACACGTGGCACGATGGACGTGCGTACCTGTAGTCTGACATGCGTAAAAGCCATTTGTGTAAGCTAATGTTTCTCAAAATATGGTTAGAAAATACTCAAAAAGTTTTATATATATATTATAAATCATTTAATTGTCTAATGTTCATAAATTCTAAAGAGTGATTATTTGGGTTCGTATTTATAATTTTTTAAATTATTATTAATTGTGTAAATTAATTTATAATTATATCAATATAATTTATAGGTCTATCTTTATAAACTAAAGACCTATAAATAAAATTATATTTTAAAGATATTGTACCAAGAAGTGTACGAGAATATTCTTTTAATTTCTTATCTCAATTTTCTCTCTTATACACTTATTTATTTTTTATGAGAATTATAACACGTTATCAACACGATCTTGTTTTAAATTTGCAGTTCAAATCAAATTTGTTCATTTATTATTTGATTTGAGGTCATCCTTTTATCTCTCTATTTTATTAAGATATTATATTGTTGAAATGATCTTATATTGGTCGAATTCATTTTCATATTTAGTTTTATAAATATTATGTATCATACATGTTGGCAAAGCATTTTTTTTCTTATGATTTTTTTTCTATATACATAGTCATGCATCAATTTGATAATACTTATTGAAAAATTATTAAAAATTATTTTAGTAGATGCTAAATCCATTAGAATTTCTTGTCATCATAAGGTAAGAAGATAAGAATTTTTGTTCCTGCACTATATTATTTATAGATTTAATATGTTTATCTTTGTTTGTAATATAATTATTAATTTGATATTAAAAAATAACATGAAAATCAAAAAGCTATGTATGTTTGAATGTCCAGCAGCCACGTCATATTTGGTTATTTTAAAACTAACAAATTTATCTTTAAATGGATAATACTCATAGAATATGTATATCATCTTTTGATGATTAGAGAGGAAGTAAAGTGATTATAAATTTTGTTTACTATAGCCCTAAAAGCTACATATTTCATGCCACCAAATAGTATTAGAAACTCTCAATTTCAACATGTGTATGAGCAACATTGACCATTTATGACCCATGAGTTAAAAAAGTGTTAAAAGTAACCCATTGTGGATATTAATACATCATAAACTTATTTTTATAGCTAGTGGTTACAATATACATTATGACTAGAAGTTATATGAAAAGTTCAAATTTTATTTATTTTGAAGCCTAAGAGGCTATAAAAGATTTAATGGAGATATTGTTATTGTAATATATTTTATGAAGACAATTTATGTAGTTTATGATAATTTTATTTTAATTACACTTCTCACATATTATTCATATCATTAGTCATGCATAAATAATAGATTAATTATAATAAATTTTTATGGATTAAAATGTCAATTGCAACTTCTTGTCTACTTATAATAAATATTTATGTGTAACACTTGAACAAAAAATGTACCTTAGTTGCACATTTGTGACACTTCTATTTAGGAAAGTGTTTGTTTTTATTACTTGTTTATGTGTTATTTTATTTCTTACTAATATCAAATATGTTTAAAAGCATGTGAGCAATATGAGAACAATTTTAAAATGATGATACATTTATTGAATGTGTTTATATTTGTTTTATATAATATTGCATAGTATGGATATCAACAATGAAAGTTTAGTATACATATTCCCTTAAATGAATAATGTATTATATCATAAGACTATCAATTACTTGTGCTACACCAATTTCTACAAGCAAATTGGTATATAGGTTTTTGTTTGCATATTTCATGTAGTGATAATACATGTACTAAGCAAGAGAGAATGAATTTGTATTTTTCTTAAATTTTTAAGCAAATGACGTTGATCACCATATATCACACATAAACATCTATTTAAGAAAATGTCAATATTTCATTATATTTGACTATAGATGACAATATAATAAAGACTTGTCATAATTTCCATATGAAGTGGAATAATGAGAAACACTAACAAGATTTCACATAAATACGAGATACTATCAAAGTTTGTGGACACAAGCATGATGACACAGGTATTGTATGTCAAATTTTTTAGTATTTGTGAATATCAAAATAGAAGGAAAGAACATTATTATAGCAAAGTTGAAATTGTGATATATGATATTAAATTGAATGTTCAAATTATAAGTTTCATTTAGTCCTATTGTAAGGGATTTGTGTTTTTGTGAAATAATTGATCCACCCAAACATTAGTCTAATGCTTAATTCCAAACATGAAGGAGAAATTATCACTCTACTTAAAATGAATTTTATTAATCCAATAGTAATCATCAAAGTGCAATAAATGCATAATTTCATATAAAAAAATAAAGCTATGGAAGAGTAATTATGTTTACCATGTATTATACAAATATAGTTCCACTTTAGATTCAAATAAAATATATTACGAATTTTATTTCATAATGATTTATTGTGAAAAGCATGGATAAGGATATTGAAAAAGATATAGATCTTCCCCCAAAGATAATATCATACAAATTTGATGAAATCACATGAGAAAGTAAACCAGAAGTTCATAGATTTTTGGCATGATCGGTTAGACTATCCAAGTCAATAATGCGAAAAGGATTGAGAATTTACATGAATTTTTACTATAGAACCTAAAGATTCTTTATTTAATAAATTTTCTTATATTACTTGTTCTAAGGGCAAATTAGTCATCAATGTTGCAATTATATCTCTTGTATATCTTAAATATATTTAATTGATAATGAGTTCATTCATTCAATATTGATTATTAAAATATTCTGAATAGATGCATCTTTAAAATCTTTATATCATTATTATCAACTTGCAATCTGAAGTTTAGAAGAATATATATGCAAACTTTTCAGATTATACAATGAGAAAATTTTTCATTGACAGTACATGTGCAGTTATATCACAATTGATGATCAAAAGTTTATTGAGATATTTGTTGAAAAGTCTAAATTGCCTATGTTTTCATACTTTTATGGTCAAATGAGATATATTTGTGGCATTATTTGACCAATATTATTTGGTTATCTCAAAATTAAAGGGAGAAAATAGGCAGCTTAAAAAAATATTATGTAGCATGCATTAGTATTTTGTTTTGCAATCCTCACATATCACAAGTGAATATTAAAAGGTTCATTGAAAAGTTAGCAAATGATGTGTCAGAGACATTTGTTAACCCGAATGGGGTGATGGAAATGCTTATCAACTGCAAATGCTCTAATTATATTGATGACCAATTTTATAAAAAATTTGAATAATGAAAAGGAACAACTAATTAAGATGGTCAAATCAAGAAAGCAGGTACTCCTTAAAAGACATTGACATAACTAAATCTCTAGAAGAGACTAATCTCTAGAAGAGACTAGGTACCTAAAAGTAATAAGTGTACAGATCTCAATAAATTATGTCATTACAATAAAATATGGAACTTGAAAAGAAATAGTTGTCGATAACATAATAATATAATGCATAATATTATGGAATTAATTGAGGATTATGAATTATTGAGAACACTAATATAAAAATACTTGGGCAAAGTTGAAAGATGCAATAATTTTAATATGTGAAAGTTAATTGGACCTGCAATCTAAACACTTGAGGTGTAAAGCTAGTGGGGAACAAATGATATCATGAGAAAATAAATGAGAATGATATATCATGAATTATTACACAAAGATTTTAGAAAACCTAGCATTTGATTATGGAAATATATTATTTTGTAGTGGATATGATTACTTAGTTTGGTAGTAAATGAATTATATGTTGTGTGTCTAACAAATGTAATTATAAGTTACTTATAACAATTAGTATATGATATTATGTTGATGAAAATTCCTGAAGGATTTGAGATGCTTGAAGCATGACATTCAAACTTTTGATATACTTATGAAAGGCATTTGGAGATATAAGAAGTAAATTTTTTAAAAGAAAATCATAAATGATTGCATTTGTCTATGTTCTCTAAAATGAACTTGAAAATTGGTTATTTGTCATTGTAAATTGATTGATGAAATTCTAAAAGAATTTTCAAGATCAATAGATTATTTGAAAATGAAAATTTTTAGAAAACAAAGTTATGTGTCAACTTATAGATTGAACACTTAATAGATGAAATTTGTTTTCATTAATTGAAAAGAGACTTTACAAAGATGAAGTACTCCATTGAATACCCCAATGGTTATGAGATTTTTTTTTATATATAAATAAAGATTCATTCCAATCTCAAGAAGATGATAAAGAATTTCTTGATCCTTAAATATCATATTTTTGTGCTATTGATATTAATTTATTTTGTTCAAATTTTCTAGATCTCCACTAACTAACTATGCAGATGTAGATATTTGTTTGATACATATATATATAAAGTTTAATCCTAATCAAGTTTTTTATATATGTGTGGGAATACAGCTATGTCATAAAGTTTTAGAAAATAATTTTAGTTATTATTTTGTTATATTATGCTGAACTAATACATGAGACAGTTCGAGTATATAAATGGCTTAAATCAGTAACCCAACATATCAAAAAGATGTGTGGTTTTTCTTTAAGAAAAGTTTCCAATAATATTATATGAAGATGATGCACCATGTAGAAATCAACTAAAAGGAGGTTACATTAAAGGAGATATGACAACAAAATTCTTATTTACTAATGATCTTCAAATGAATGATAATGTGCAAAAGATTCATGCATGTGACAATTTATCATATTTGTTCACTAGGACATCACCAACAACCACATTTGAAAAATTAGTCAATAGTATTGGGAAGCATCGATTCAAAGACATTAAATGATGTTGTCATCAAAGGGAGTAAAAAACGCATTGTACTCTTTTTCTTTAATTAAGGTTTTGTCCCATTGGGTTTTCCTTGTTGATATTTTTTAACGAGGTAGCTTACAATAAGCGTCACAAATATTGTGCACTCTTTTTCCTTCACTAGGTTTTTATACCATTGGCTTTTCCCTAGTAAGGTTTTAATAAAGCACATTATTTGTTAATGAACATCTAAGGGGGAGTTTTATAAATCATTTGACTATGTGGTTGTCCATAAATCCTAAAGAGTGTCCTTTTTTATTCATATTCCCAATAACTCTCAAATTATTGCCAATTGTGTAGATTAATTTGTAATTATGTCAATATAACTTATAGGTTTACCTTTATGGACTAAAGACTTATAGATCGGACTATGTACTAAGGATGATGTACCAAGAAGTGTATGAAAATACTCCTTTCATTTCTTATTTAAATTTTTCTCTTATTATCTCCTTTATTTTTCAATAGTTTTATAACAATATATAATTTTTATATTTTTATATATCACTGAAAAAATTATAAATTTATTAACCAGATTAAGGTCTAGGTTCATTCACTACTTGATCTAGTTATATTTTTATAATTAATGTATTATTTTTAATAACTTTTTATCTGTTATTTATTATAATTTTTAATATATTAATTATTTTCAAATTTTAATTATTTTGCATTCTAAATCTTATATTTTATTTTTAAATCTTATTTTTTATTATACTTTTTTTTAAAAAATTGCTTTTAAAAATTAAAGAAAATTTTTGTAAATTAAAAACTTTTCAAAAAATTTGAATAGAGCTAACACATCTTGATTTTGCTTAGTCATTGAGCCGAGGTTGAGTTTCGAACCTTATTTAAATTCAACCTAACTTAGTCTTTTGAACATCCTTAATTCTTATAATGGTAACATAACAATTATATGATTTTTACAAATAAGTCTATCATATTTTATAATCACAATCACATAATTAAATTTTTAAATTTTTTTTATTGATTTGATAATTTTATTTGAAAGTCTAACTCTAATCTAATAAAGGTAACCTTCCATTCATATTTTATCAATAATGGTAGCTTTTTACATATTAGGAACAATCCTAATGTGACATGAGCTCAATGATTCTAGCAAATAATCTTAGAAGGGAAACCTTAGCAGTATATATTAGACATTAAGAGAATCAAATCATCCTTTTGGAAAAAAAATAATAATAATAAAGCATAATTGACCAAATTTTAGAAGAGGTTAATAAGATTTTCTATTAAAATGATAATAATAATAATTAGTTATATTTATTTACTTAATAACAATATGTAACATCCTCTTCTTGACATTCACTGGAGTGGAAGAGAGCAAAGTATATTGGTTTGCTTGCACTATTAGAGTTTAGGGTTTAGCACTTGCTGTTAGCACTGGCTGTTGGAATGTCAGTGTCAAATTTGGTGGTGGCAGCCGCTCAAGTGCACATCATTACCATCTTTGAAATTTACATATTTTAAATAATCGGAAAAAACTAAGTAGGCACTTTTTGCTATGATTTGACTGTTGGGTGTTTTTATAACTTGAAAAAAAAATTTAACGTGTTATAATTTAATAAAAATAAAAATTTAAAGCAGTATACTTCAATTTCAAGTTGTTATATTTCTCACTGTCGCTTTAAAATTATAAATTATTTTTAAATATTACTCATTATAAAATATAATTCTAGCTAATTTTAAACTAAAAATATATATAATTGTGATTATATTACTTAATTATTTCATTCTATTTTAAACTCCCAATTCAGAACAAAATTTGAATTTTAAATTAAAATGAGGGGTCAAAGTCTTTTTTTTATATATAGTTATATTATATCACAAAAATATTTCTCAAATAATAGTTTGATTCATTTTAATCATTCTATTTTTTAATTATTTCATCGTTAGCCATTCATTAAACCATACTCTTCAGGTTTCTTCATGATGATCTCAAAATTAAGGTTTTATAGTAACTGCGTTAAATTTACAGTTTTTGTTGTTAAATTTTTTTTCATTAAAGTTACACATTAATATGTGATTACGTAACAAGGTAATTCAAAAATTATTAAGTAAAACACGATACTTTAGTATTGTATGGCCTTTTTTTGTTTTTTCATTGCCTTGGAATTGTAGCTAGGAAAAAATTGTTCTGAAATTTTTGTAAGGTGACAAAGATAATACTTTCATTGTGCATTTTGTATTTTTTAAATGAACGGCTCTTGCAAAGTTGCCACATATTTGTAACCTTTTTATTGGTTATTTGAAATTTCATAATAAATGATTTTATATCCACTTTAGGCCAACTTGCCTTGTTAGGGCCACAACATTGTGTTCGAATCCACTCCAATAGAGCAGTTTTACAGGAGCAGATCCTATAAAAAATCTAGCCTGTTTGAGCGATATCATGGCTACCAAGCAACCACGTCCCCTGGACCCTTAAAATGCATCATTTGGCATAAGTAAAATGATGTGTTTCAAGGGCAAATTTTTTTATTCCCTGATGCTCCGAAATGAAGTCGTTTAGGGAGATAAGGTGGCATTAAGTTGGAACCCCAAAACACACTGTTTTACTAAGATAGAACTGTGTGTTTCAAACCCAAAATTTTTTTGCCGCTAGAGTATATTGAAACGACGTCATTTTTTGGGGGCTAAATGGGACATTGCCATCTTCTTCTTTCTCCTCCTACACGACGCTATGAGATTGCATAATAGAGACCTATTTTCCTACCTTTCACTGCTCCATTCTCCAGCCCACTGACTAGGAAGAAGACAACGTTATAAGTGTGTGTTATTCAGTGACCCATTGCAATGTAACAGGGCATCATTTCAACAAAGTCTGGGAAGAAAATGTAGGTAAAGGTGGATGTTTTAAAAGTGGGTTTTCCTTGTTGAATGATTCAGTCTAATCGAAGTTTTATCTTTTAAACTAGAACTTTGTATATTGAATGTTCTGAACTAATATTAAAGATGAATCAAATGAGCATTATTGTGAGAAGGTTGAGCTCATCATTTGTTATACTGTATGTGTATTTCTGAAAATAGGGGTTGAAAGCACAGAAAAAAAATGGAGTTAAGGAAGCTACTAAATTTATTTTATAATTTTTCAATTTTGCATGGACTTATGATGAATCACATATTGTATATACTCATAAACATTCAAACATTCAAATATTGTATCATATGAACTCAGTTGATGATTCTGTCTAATGTAATGCATCTGTTAGGGAATGATATTGTTGTCTAATGTAATGCATCAATCAGGGACTGAATCAAATATTGTATATACTCATTTTGTTATAAGTAAACACATTATTTTTTATAAGCATTTTTCAAATATGGTATTTGAAGGTTGCTACTTATAAGTGGAAAGTGCAGTAATTAATTTACAATATAGAAGAAGAATTCTTTAGTATAATATGTTGTTTGTATGCAATGGTCAGAATTCTAATGTGGACCCTACTTCCAATGTTGTCACTGTTTATCATAGTTATACCAAATTATGGTGGGTTTGTCATATTTTGATAGCATTTTGTAAGTCAGTTGTTGATAACTATTGGACCTAAAGTCTAGAATTAGTATACAATTTGACAATACAGAGGATGCATGACAATTTTAGATTAACTATGATGGGAAGATGGGTTTTCGAGTGAAAAAGCATGCCTTAACAAGAACAAGAAGGACAGATTAGTGGCTTCTTGTAGGTATGCTTATTGCAAGGAAGGAGTTCAAAAGTTAAACAAAAGAGACTGAGTAGTTGTGAACCTCAAGCTTGAAACCATAACTAATTGTGATGCATGAATTAACCTCGTCATTATTAATGGAAAATTGATGATCAGTGAGTTCCTAGAGCTTCACAACCACGCTCTTTAATATCTAGAGACAACACATATGTTGGTCTTACAATAGAAGATATCTGAAGTTTAAGGATGTGAAATTGAAATGACTGAAGATTTAGGATTGCAATAAAAAAACATTATTTCAATTAATGATCACACACACACAGGAGGTAGAACCAATCTTCATTTCACCTGAATGGATGCAAAAAATTATCTATGATAAAAAAGGCAACTTCACATGGCTTATAGGGATATTACTTGTCTTTTGCAATATTTCCAACAAAATTATTGGAAAACCCATCATTTTTTTATGCCTATTAGGTTGATGTAGATAAGCAAATCACAAATATTTTCTGAGCTGATGCACGTATGATTATTGACTATGGAAATTTTGGCGATGTTGTCTCTCTAGACACAAGCTACAGTACAAATTAAGTGCATAAGCCACTTGGCTTATTCTTTAGATTAAATCGATACAAGTAAACAGTCATGTTTAGTACTAAAGTGTTATATGATTAGATAGCTAAGTCATTTAGGTGGCTATTTGAGACCTTCCTGAAAGCTTATGGTAATAAAAGGCCACTGACTATATTCACTGACCAGGATGCTACAATGTCGAAATCTCTAGGTGAACAATGTGTATATATAACAGTGAATTTGTTCTTCTAAATTTATTTAAATTTCAATTTTATTTTAGCTAATTGTTCTTGTAGATGAGGTGATGTTTGATACATGTCATGACCTTTGTACGTTTCATCTAATGCAGAATGGAATCAAGCACCTAAGGCATCTGATGAAAGATGGATCTAACTTCTTAAATGATTTCAAAATGTGCATATATACCTATATAGATGAGGTTTAGTTTTAGTTAGCCTGGATGAAGATGTTGTCTAATTATAATGTTCACGAGAACAATTAGTTAAAAGTAGTGTATGCGATGTGGAAAAAACAGGCAACATGTCATATGAAACATGCATTCACATTAGGAATGAGAAACACTAAACTGTGTGAGAGCTTGAACTTTAATTTCAAAGCATGCATGAAACCAACTTAAACCTTATGCAATTCTTTAAGGTGTATGAACAAGTGGTTGCAAAGAAAAGGTATAACGATTTGACAAGTGAGTTTGATGCTCAGCATAAGTTGCCCAAGTTGAATTATCCACATTTAACTATGTTAAATCAAGTTGCACATGTATACATGTATCTAATGTTTGATCAATTTCAAAGAGAGTTTGACTTATTCTTTGCAACCTTCATTATGAATAGAAATGAAACTCATCTTGTGTTTGAGTACATAATGTCCACAACCAATCATAATAGAGAATACAAAGTCTTATTTAATCTTGTATTAAAAACCATCTCTTGTAGTTACATGAAGTTCAACTCATGTTGAAAGTATTTATTGTGATGGATATTTACCAAGTGCCTGATTAGTATATCTTGAAGAGACAGATGAAAAATGCACGCATAGCTATTTTGCATATTCAAAGGGGAATGAAGTTGAAGAGACCTTGAATTAGCTAGCACACAACAATACAAGTAACTTTGTTCGAAGATGGTTAGATTGGCAAGTTGCCACTTGTCCGGAACTGTATTTCATGGTTGAAAAGAGTTGGATGACTTCTTCAAGAGAGTTATAGATGTTCAATCAAGACAATGTACCCTAGACAATGCAAGTGATCAAGCCACAATCCCTATAAGTGATGGAGTGGGTCAAGCAAAGGGATTTAAAAAACAGGATAGGATAAAGAGACAACGGTGACTTAAAAGTTAGGTTGAACTTCAAGGTCGTTATAAAAGAAAGGCTTTACCTGTCATTCAATCACAAATCCCACACAATGTGGTAAATACTTGTTGCATTTGCTCATTAGTAATATCCCTATATGTACTTATTAGTATTAACTCATTTATGCAAGATAAGGAATCATCAAGTAATTCGCAGGTCAGACTGTCATGCTTAGCTCCTCCAATATGCCATGATGGCTATCAAACACAAGGGAGTCAATTTAACTTCACAAGATTAACTGTATATGAAAAGCCTAGAACAAGCCTTCAATTGTATTATTAACTTTCAACCATTTCATTGAATCAATTGTTCAATTGTATAGGAGTAATTGGGTGTCCCCATATAGTCCTTTGATGATCTTGATAGTTAGTATGCTTTGACAAAGTACAAGTCTCTCCAAGAATATTCAACACATAATTTTTTTTAGGTTATTTTGTCATTTTTTGTACTTCCTTGATACTTTGTAAAGATGTAAGTAATCAAAGCAAGGACTAATTTGAAAATGTCACACACATTGTATCATTTTGTAATAGCCAAATGTAATTTTATTACTTTGGAAAATTTGTCTACAGAGTACATTTAACTACAACTATACATTGGCAACTACATAATATTTCTATATCCATGTTATATTTATTGTGCAATACAATCACTTGATCATTTCACTACCCTAATCTTGGTTCATTTTCATATTGCTTTATATGGTTACACTATGCTTTATCTTCCTCTATCTTAATCCATCTTGTTGCATGTTGCTTCCTTTTTGCTTGAGATAACTTTATCTTGCTGCATTCTGCTTCATCCACATTGCTTCCTTCTTACTTCCTCAATCTGTCAACTAGTTCAGGTTCATTGTACAAGATTGCCATTTATTCAGATCCCATAATATAGTAACTGTGAAACATGATATCCGTAAAACAAGTCTGCCAATTATTCAGCTCTAAATCAAGCAATAACTAGAAAATAAGATATTTAAAAAAACAAGCCTGCAATTTATTCTGTAATTTATAGAGACACACATATAGGGACTCCTTTAAATACATATTATTATTTCCTTAATTTCATCTCTATTTGAGACTTATTGCTATTTATGTCCAATCTCATGCATTGTTAGAGAGAATTTGGATTTGTAATTATTTACTTACAATGGCATATATAACTAGTCAGTTGATAACCTAATAACCCCTGAAATTTATAATTCATATAAATTCACTATACAATAGCACTATGCAACATTAGGTAGAGCAAAGTATGTAGATTAAGTTGAATGTGAGAGACAAAACAAAAACATAAGCAAATTTCTAGTTTGATTTACATTTTAGGCTTATCCAACGTACATATCACTTCCAAATCAATAGATGGGAAACTTAATAGCTACTTTTGAAGAGCTTTTGATAAAGTTGTTAGACCCAACTCATCGTATCAATGTAAAATGTAAAATGGACTCAAGAGGTCACCCATTGTACTAATAAGCAACAATTACAATAGCAAACTTTCAACATTCAACATTCAACATTCAACATTTCAAGAGTAACAAAAGTTATAGAAGTAATTGGGAAACTTAGTTGGTCTTTTGAACTTCATAACTCAAAAACTAACAAGTTACAGAAGCAAACATTCCATATTTTAAGAGCAAAGTTATCAAGCATTATAGCACCCACAGGGTATCGAGATAGTACCAAAATACCTTATACATAGTTCATTTTATCAAAATAGCAAGCTAGATATAAACACTACTACTTGCATACTGGATGAAACATAGATGTGCCTGCATGTGTAATTGGTACCAATCACAAAGAGGTGCCTAGTATAAATGCTACTACTAGTATAGTGATAAAATTTTAGCTAATTCAACAGGAATCATCAATTTCTTCTCCCCTACATCATATTGTTTTAAAACTTAGGCAATCTCAATTAAATTTTTTCCATCACATGGTGAACTAAAGGTATAAAGTGAGTGACTTTCCCAAAAAAATTTGATCTCATGTGCAAAGCAAAAAATTGGAACAGATTGTTGAATCTACAGCTTAAATGAGCAAAAAAATAAAATAACATATGCGAATTGACTTACAAAGCTTGAACCCATCAGAGATGGAGGTTGATGGAGGGAAATACTTACTAACAAAATTGATATCATATTACCTGTTGGACTTATGATGAATCAATTTGTAATATAAATGAACAGAAAAAATATAATAACATGTAAGTCAATCCAACTCGTGAGATAGGGACTTTCACAAAGGGAAAGATCAACGTCGTGAAGCATAACATTCAACAACAACAAAACCCTCACTTCGCCAACACCATCAAGCTCCAAACAAAGAAGGCAACTTTGTCAAAGGAGGATGACAAGAAAACCCTTAGATTTGGCTCTAAACAACATCATTTCAGAGCATAAGAAAATAAAGAAAGAAAAACTGCCCCCAAAATGCATCGTTTCACTTACGCCAAATGGTGCGTTTTGGACGCCTAGGGGACATGGCTGTTTGGCAGTCGTGAGATCGCACGAATGGACTAGATCTCTTACAGGATCTGCTCCTATAAAACTATTCTACAAGAGTGAATTCGAATGCCACAACGTTGGACTCAACCATATTAAGGTTGCCTCAACTCTTAAGTATCACTATACCTACTTCGCTTCTTAAATGGGAAAGATCTACTCCAAGTTTTTAGATTATTTTTATATTTGTGATAAAGAAAAATTTTTCTATATATATAAATTTCAAACACAATTTAGATATGAACATAATTATAATTTAAAAAGTTCATCTAACTCAATAAGTCTAACTCAAGAAGTAAATCCTTTAAAAAAAAAAAAAGGTCATATTTGTAAAATGGAGCAGGCTTGGACTTTATTTTAAAGCCCAGCTTGAGCCTAAAAAATTCAAATAATTTTTTTTAATAAGAAAAAATTTATTATTTAAAGAAAAACTTAGTGTCACATGACATCTTGGTAAAAATAAAAAAAATTAATACACCTTATTTAAAGGATTTATATCAATACAACAATTCATTTGTATTTATAACTTTCCTATATATAATCTTTTAAGTAATAATAATAATTAGTTATATTATCTATCTAAGTCTCAATTAACAAATTGAATTGATCATGACTTAAAAAAAGGCCAGTTAGCCAGGCCTAAAAAACATAGATAAAAGACCAAATAAAATGTCTAATTAAAATACAGGCTAAGACTTTTTTTTTTTAGCCAAATTTAAAAATCAAAACTGATGATCAAGTCTATTTAAATCAAACTCTTCGCCTTATTAAATAGATAGATGATGGGTTCTTACTTTGACACAATTAACCAACTTATTAGACTAATTTGAATTTTTAGTAGTTTTTAAAATAGAATTGTTGGTCATTAAAGTACAAAATTCTATAAATTTGAACTATTAAATTAAAAATTTTGGACTCGTTCGATCAAATTTTGAAAATTTTAACTACACACGATCACTAAATTTAATCTGAGTCATCAGATTGCACATATTTTTCAATATTAACTGTTAGATTTATATGGTTTCTACTAAATATAAGGAATCAAGATCGCTTATTATACTCAGTCAACCTAAATTATATATTATCACTTACTCCTATTCTATATTTCTGTTGAGGTAGCCAAATGATCTTCTACGAAGCAAGTCTCACAATAAGACCATGTGGATATACTCACATGATATTATGTATCATGTGCCTAAAGAGAAAACTCCATAGATTTCAGTGAACCCAAATTATGTATCATCACAAATAAAATTTCATGCTAAAAGAAGAAACTCCATAGTCAGTTACTTAGGGTATGTTTGGTATATAAGAAATGGATTCATGGAAAAGGAATGAGAGAAAGGATTTCCTTGAAAGAAATGTTTGGTATGCAGAATGGAATGTCAAACATTTCCGTTAGAAAACTAGACTCCCTTAGACATAATAATTAGCATTCCTTTTCTTAGACCTAAGGAAGGAGGTATGTAATGAATGTTTTAAGGACAAAAAATTCTTCATGGAAAAGGATTTACTTTTTTAAAACTTATTAATACTGGGGGCATTTCAAATATTAATCTCACTTTACTTTCCAATCTTTTTCATACTAAATATATATTTTTTTTTCAAAACTTATTCGATTTTATTGCATATCAAACATAACTTTTGCTTATATAATTCATTTTCATTATTTTCTATTGCATTCCTCATTCTGTTTTCATTCCCACAAATATCATTCATGCATACCAAACATGGTCTTAGCTTTCCCGTGCCTAACATTTGCAGATGTAGAATTAGAGACTTGTGATTCCCGATTCCACAGATTGCTCAGAAGTCATAACTGTGACACTTCCTCTTTCCGCTTTCATCTTCATCTCGGCCTCTCCTCTTTACTTATATTCTTTCTACACCATGAAGTTAAACACAGGATTTCACATTAAATAGAACCAAACCTAAGAAATTATTAGCTTCAATGCATAGCCCTTGCTATTGACCAAAGAAAAAATTACAGGATTTGACAATAGAACAGTATCTTGCTAATTTGAAAGCTTCCTAATCAAGGCTTAGAATCTGTGAAAGAGAGTTACAGACATTAATGAGAAACTTCAAAGTTGAGAAAACCTACACCAAAAGACCATAAATCTGCTATTGACACACTGCTCTGCTCTGGTGGATCAAAGATAGCTCTCTGTTCGGTTCTGAGTCGTTTGAAGAGTCCATTTATTGTTCATGGGTTTTGGGTCTTCTCTTTCATCAGCATCCTTCTCGCTTAAGTCATGTATTTCCAAGATCTCTACTCTGCGATTTGTCTTCTTCTTGATCTTGATTGCTACATCCTGAGGGATGAACCTCCCACACACTATGACCCTTGTCTGCTTCTCTATCAGATGTGTCTCCAATTCTAGTACAGTCAAACCAAAACAGAAAAAAGTGCTTCGTTTGTTTCTCACTAATGTAGAAAGACATAGGAATACTTTAAAGTATATATAAACAATTCAAATTTCATCATACTTCTTTAATTGAGAGAGAAATATATTGTAGTATGGATGAAACCTAACCTGGCATATCAAGGAGGGCTCTCTTCACTTTTCTGTAACAACCATTGCAGTCAATATTGATCCTCATCACCATGCCGAAGTACTGCTATTTAAAGATAGAAAATTAAAAAAAAAAAAAAGATTGATTCATCTAATTTCAATCAGTAGCTTCACAGCTATAAAAGAAACAAGGTGATGGGAGCTTGCCTTCACTGTCATGAAATCAATCAGAGAGAGAGACAGAGACAGTTTGTTTCAAAATCCAAAATAGAGCCGAAGAGAAAGAAAAAGGAAAGTGGGTTTTAAAAGGCAATGACACATTACTTTGAGAACCAGAAAGTGTTATAATGGGGCTGGTTAGCGCGCTGTTTATTAAAATGGATTCTCCTTTTGAATTGCAGAATCAGATTCTCCTTACTATAAAGTTTGTAGACGTAGAGGAAGGCATTATAGCGTAGCGTCCCCCATTATTCTTGATATGCCTTTATGCCTCTTACACATACCATACTTTCTTTCTTTCATTGAAAAGGCATCTCTTCTCATTCTATTGTGTCTTTAAAGAATTGATCCACGAGTTCATTACATGCGAACATTGATCAGACTTTATGCTATAGATATAATTAACTGCTTTGCCCATAGATGTTTTATATGTAGCACGAGTACTTAGAGCCATACTAAATTCATTTTATTATCGTTTCAAATGCAGGATATTTATGAAAAAAATGAACAAGTGCTTCCAAATTGAATGTAACAAATAGACAGACTTGTCCCTTTAATTTCTTTCTCATTTTGAATCAAGGGCCCAACGTATTGCCGAAACATGATGTTGGTTTAGCGGTAAAGACAAATATATAATGTGCAATTAGACAGTTATCCTAGGATCAAATTTTAATGTTGTCAATTTCATTTTTTTCAAAAAAAAAAAGAGAATTATTTTGGTCTCACACATTTTATATCAGTGTTAATTTCATTCTCCACGAATTCGTTGTGTCAAAATAGTTTATCAAAAATCTTAGAGTCATTTAAACAAAATAGTCCATCATGTGCATAGTATCAAAACAGAATGACTTGTTTTGCTGACTTCAAGATATATGAAAGACACAGAATAACAGTAATGCAAAAAAGTAAGAGACCAAAACGATTCTTTTCTCTTTTTCTTTTTCTTCTTGTGAATTTCCTGATTTTGACATGGATTCTTTTTATCTTGAACTGGACCAAAAAAAAACTCTCTTTAATGCGTAATCTCAGTTCAAACCCAAACCCCTATTGAACACAATTTAGCGGAGGGTGTGGGTAAATAAACAAGAAGTGCATGTCTAATAACACACAGCAAGCATGCAACAACTCACACGAAAAAAGGCTTATTTATCTATTTAGACACCATGTTGTATCCATATCTCTCGTCACACATCACACACTATGGCTCCTCTACTCCCTATTTTCTGCCATAGTTTACTTTTCCTCATGATAATTCCCCATTCACCCGCCATTAATGCACAAGACCCAAGCTTCTCTAGCCCCACCATAGTTCAATGCACCTCAAGCCTCCTTCCTCTGGTTCCTTGTGCACCATTTGTGCAAGGTACTGCTGTGTCTCCAGGACAGCCATGCTGCGACAACCTTAAACAACTCTATACACAAATCCCACACTGCCTTTGTCTTTTGCTCAATGACACTACTTTGATCTCTTTCTCCATCAATAGGACACTTGCCCTACAACTCCCAGCTCTTTGTACTCTTCAAGTCACTGTCTCTGACTGCCCAGGTCATAAAATAGTAACATTTTATCTTAAAGCATGTCCAGAAATCTTGTGGGTATTTTCATAATTGGATACTTGTATAGTTTAGTGCTATTTTTGGAATCATTTTGCGTTATTTTTGCTGTAGGGGTAAAATTGCTTCCAACTTCACCACCGACTCAAGTTTCCTTTGGTACAATGGGCAACCCTACTGTTGCTGGTAAAGCACCCTCTCTTTTCTCCCTGTAACTCCTGTATTTTTATAATAAGATACCTCTCAAGGGAATCAAAATGGATTAGCAAAAAAAATCATGATAACCCATTTGGCTTTTTTAACGATTCTCTCTTTCTACTGCAATTTTAGCTTCTCCAGCAGTTCCAGTGACACCAAAACCCAGCATTATAGGGTTCGGGCTTGGGAGAAGCGATGCCATTAATTTGAAGGCAAGGGTTGGTTTTCCTGTGGCCTTGACTATGGCGATTTTATTCCTTACATAGTACCATTTTACATCATTAGGGAACCAGTACGGGCTTTAGTACAAATTTCAACCTGTTTTGCTTCATTTTTTATTATTGTGGTGATTCATAGTATATGGATAATGTAATTTTGCTTACAGTTTGGACGTAGATTCTCCCTGTGTTCCTAAAACAGAAAGGGTTTCTGATGAATAAAATGTGCTAATTGGACATTAAAAATAAAGGATATAATTAGCTATCAAGTATCATCACTTCACTTCCCCATTTCTCTGATCACTTGTTTTTCTTACGGTTCAAATTCGAAGAATACAATGTTAATAGCACTAGACTTAGAACAATATAGGAACTCCATATTTTTAATACTACGTAAAATAACGGAATAAGGACAATAGTACATTTCATAAGTGAAAAGAAAATTCGTCTATATACTTAAAAGATTGTAGAAAAAGAAGCATTGCTTTAAAAACTAAGTGAAATGCTTAAAGTTTAACTCATTCGCCTAACATATCAAAGTTTGTTTACAATATCTATGGATAGACTACTCCAAACTAGGAGCCACCTCTGTTGGATTGGACTCAAATACATCTGAGTTTGATGCCTCAGGTTCTTCTAAAAGTTCTCGAGACTGAATAGATTCTTTGTAGGCAGGGGTCTCCTTGAAATCCGTTGCCCCTTCATTATATGTTGCCACAGCAATTCCACAAGCAATTAACTGTGATTAAAATAGGCACACAATAGTGAAAATTGAATCAACATGTGCAAAATAGAATTTGATTCCAAATGTGAAGACATTTTTTGGAAGATTCAAGAGTAGATAAGCTAATCATAGATAGACATGTAAGCATGTCAGACTCAAAAGTAAATCCCACTAAAAAATTTGATTAAAATGGTTATCAACATTGGCTTGATATACCAATCTTTGATAAACTGTATCCACCTAAAATTTTTCCCCAAGAAAATATTCCTTGGATTGAGGGACGAATCTAAAATTTAATTCCAATGAGAGCGAAAATCTTCATATTAAATATTTGAACCAAAATGGACAAATTCTTAAAATCCAAAAGGGTAAACTCTTATAAATTAAAGAACTAAATAAAAAATATAAGATAAAATAACATATAAAAAAATAAAATTTTAAAAATCCCCTGCACCTTCCTTAAATCCATTCCTGCTTGGCTTAGAGATCAAGTTAATAGACCATCTCATAAAAAGCTTCACAACCATAGAACTAAAAATTAAAATTCAGCTTCTGATCCTTCTATCTATATTCACTCGAATAGATAAAGAGATAATTCACATATCAGAAATATAAGCCTTTTTCAAGTGATGCTTAATTTTAAATTGTGTTCAGAAATACATTAATCAGCTCTGTTGTGTTTTTCTGTTTATAAGTAAATAATCCCTTCTCAAATACAAATAAAGAATGATCCTCCACAACCGATGGCATGTGGGTCGAGTGACACCTCTTCCTATCTTTAGATGTCAAGAATTTGATTCCCTCTATTGCCCTTCCCAACTTCCCACACAAAAGGCATGACACTTCACAAATGATATGAGAATACAAATTGCTATTGTACAAAAGCAGTGATCATACATAACTTCAAGTTCGACAGAGAATCAACTAAGATCAACAAGCCCTTCAATGTTCCATTCCTTTCATTTCAATTTATTAAGGTATATTTCTTTAGAGTTCCAAGTCCTTAAACCATATTGGATTCCTAAACTCCACCGTATGAGCATTCACAGGTAAATGCTAAAAACTTTCAATATGGAGATTGGAGATATTTCCATTTATGTAGTCAATTGGGCTGAGAATCAACGAAATGTCATTTTCGTTGACCAATTATTCAGTTCAAGTTACAGTGAGAATCTACCTAGTTTTAAGTTAAACAGATTGCTAATTAACTACCAGTTTGCTGAGTGGTAGCTGTTGGAACCATACCAACCAGACTAGACAAGTAGAATAGAAGAAGAATTTGAAAATTACAATATAGCATTGTACTGGTAAGCAGCAGATAAACTCGTTCAGCATGTAATTAAAGTATCCTTAAATCACTAATGGAAAAGCAGTAATCCATGAAGGTTAAATTAATATTTTGATTCTTTAAGGCTATATTTGAAAATTTAGAAGATGATGGAATAAATTGGTTTATAATAGAATGGAGTAGATGGTAAGGAGTAGAATAGTAAAGTATATATTATTTTATTGTTTGAAAGTTTAATAAAGGAAAGGAAAGGAATCATTGATAGAATAGAATAGCTTGCAAATTATTTTTTCAATAATAACTTGGTAAACAAAATGTTATTAACATAAATTGTTAGCTAAAGATAATGTTATAGCAATTGTACTAGTTGGACATTTCATTCCATCCCAAACTCTCAATTTAAATTTTAAAAAAATAGAATTTTGACTGGTAATAAAGGGTTTTAAAGTCCTTCATTTGTCATTCTATTCTATCTTAAAAATAACTTCCATAAAAATAACCGCCAAATATTAGTTTACTCCAAATTATCCATTCCAACACATGTCACCCTTGCCGATTTATTTATCATTCTAATATGGTCGGTTCATTTTGTGCAAAAATGTTCTTTTTGATGCTTTAATTTGTATCATATGCATCATGAATCGTAAGCTTCATTTATTATTAGACTAACTAACAAGTTGATGCTAGCTTAGAGTTGTCAGACGTATTCGTTATCAGATGATGGTTTAGGTAGCTTAACAGCTTATGATTTAAATTAAAAGCTAAACGATACCAAACACACTTAGAGGAATGAAATATTAATTTAAACTAACTTTAGAGCGTAAAAGTCAGATATCTTGGACTCAAGCACTTACAAGCTCCCTTGTCGCTTAATAGTTTCAGCATAAAACTTCATTTCAACAATAAACACTAAAATTTAAGAAGCAAAAACTCGAAAAATTAAAGGAGAAACAAAGAAATATGAAGATCATACCGCGAAAACAATACCAAAAGCCCACATATACTGTACGAAGAAACCGAGAGCATCCCACTGCGGGCCTTCCCAGAAGTCCGGTTTGTCGCCGGGAAGCTCCGGCAAGAAATACCCGTCATCAACGACATCTTGAATCTCATCCGTTCGTTGCTCTTCTTGATCTTCGGTCGTGATCGAGACCCTTCGATTCTTGTTGTCCAACCTTCCAGTGCGAGGCGAAAACTTCTTCGCTGAAACTATGTGAAGGTTTCTAGTTGATAATGGGAGAGTAAAGTGGGGAGAGCGAGGGATTGAGGTATATGGGGTTCTGATATAGCTGCCGTCGAGGATTCTACCTACGGGCAAAGCCATGAGTAGATGTGGATGCGAAGCTCTGGGCACCGTAAGCTTTTGCTTGCTGTGGATAAGAATATGAACGTTTGCGGTCCGATTTGTGGGTCCGAATTTGCATCTGGATACGGATCGGCTTTTCATGAGCTCTTCACGCTTATTGAGAGTAAATAATGATATCATTTTTTTAGCCCACGCAATTTTAACTGCATTAATATATTTAATTATAATACAAACATATAATTATAATAATATTATTATAATTATATTTTTATATTATAACTAAATATATTAATATACTCAAAATTTTACTTTAAATAATATTTTGGTATAATATGTTATTAGATTCCATTTTAAATATTTATTTATGATTTTTTGTAATGAAAATTCGATGGAGAATAATTAATATGTCAAGGATTGAAATTTTATTTTAATTACACTTACACTTTTTCTCAAAGAAGGTGCCTAACTTTGAAAATAATGGTGGTTGGTTACTAAACTTTTTAGTTATAGTTTACTCTTTGAAAATTTACATTAAACTCATTTATCATTCCCTATAAATAGAGAGTTTTAAAACTTTATTTCTCACAATCAAAAAAAGAGTAATCCTATATATAGAGAGAGAATTGCAAGATATTAAAAAAGTTATGATATTAGTATTTTTCTATTAACAAAAGATATAAAAATATTGTATTATTCTTACTATATAGAACGAAGGTGTAATTCTTATTTTTCTCATAGTGAGGCTCTTTCTTCTTTGTCCATCGTTTTTTGCCCTATTAGGATTTTTTTTACATAAAATTCTGTGTGTCATCTCAAATTATTTGCTACAATTTTGTTTTTATCTAGTGTCTATTTGCTTTATAATTGGTATCAGAGCCTATTTGGATGTGTTATTATCTACTTATTGTATGCTCTATGGCTGCTATTGATATAATGGATCCTTCACATAAAAAAATAAGCAAGATTATTTTCACCCAAGGTACTGGGGTACTATTCACGTATACGGTGAACTATTCATATATACAATATTGTTCATATGTACTGTTACTATTCACGAAAAATAGTGAGAGCTATTTTGCTTACAAATAGACTGTAATTGAAGCAATGGCGGCAAAATTTGAGATTGAAAAGTTTAATGGCAATAATTTCTCACTGTGAAAGCTGAAGATAAAGACCATATTGAGAAAAGATAGTTGTCTTGCAGCTATCAGTAAAAGGTCAGTGGAATTCACATATGAAAATAAATGGAACGAAATGGACGGTAATGCAATTGCAAATCTTCATCTAACACTTGTAGATGAGATATTATCCAGCATAGAGAAGAAGAAGACAACGAAAGAAATTTGGGGTCATTTGACCAAATTGTACGAGGCCAAGTAACTACACAACAAAATTTTCTTTAAAAGGAAATTATACACTCTACGAATATCTGAAACAACTCAGTGATGGAGCACATCAACACTCTGAATACTCTATTTTGTTAACTCACATCATTGGGTCAAAAAGTAGAGGCAAATGAACATGTTGAAATTCTGCTATAAAGCCTACCTAATTCCTATGACCAACTTGTCATCAATTTGACCAATAATGTTTTTGTGGATTACCTAGTTTTCGATGACATTACACTAACTATTCTGGAATAAGAAAATCAGTGTAAAAACAAGAAAGATAGATTGATTAGTTCACAACAAGCGGAAACATCGGCAATGATAAAAGGAAGATCAACAAAACGTGGCTCAAGTGGGAGCCAAAATCAAAGTAGATTAAAATCAAATAGCAAAAAGAATATCAGATGTTTTAAATGTAATAAAAAGGGACACTACAAAAATGAGTGTTGGAATTTGAAGAAGAACACAGAAGCCAAAGGCAAAGATATTGAGTCGTCAAGTGCTCAAGGATACGTTGCAAGTACCTCAAATGACGAAGAAGTCTGATACAATGAGGCAGCAACAGTTGCTGATGGCAGAAAAAAGTTCAGTAATATTTAACTTGTAGAGTCAGTAGCAACGTGGCACATGACCTTATGGAGAGAGTGGTGCCACCAATATAAATCTGTCTCTAGAGGATATGTGTTTATAGGATATGATCATTTCTTGGAGATTACTGGAATAGGCACCATTAAATTAAAAATGTATAATGGTACAACTTGCACCATCTAAGAGGTCCGACATGTGAAGGGTCTCAAGAAAAATATATTGTCTTTAGGACAATTTTATAACAATAGGTATAAAACCGAGATACAAGATAACATTTTGAAAGTCATTAAAGGCATACTTGTAGTTATGAAAGCTGAAAAGATAACGGCCAACCTATATATGCTTAAAGGAGAAACACAACAATAAGGAGAAGTCATAATTGCATCAACTGATCCAACAGTTGAGGAATCAACGATATCATGGTACCGTAAACTTAGCCACATGTCAGAACGTAGATTGAAGGTTCTTATAGAATGGAATCTTCTTCCTGAACTCAAAAAGGTTTCCTCACCTTTTTGTGAGCATTGTGTTACAAGTAAGTAACATAGGTTGGAGTTCAACCATTCTAAAGAGATAAGTAAGGTTATCTTAGATCTAATGCACTCTGATGTTTGGCAAGCACCAGTCTTATCCCTAAAAGGAGCAAAGTATTTTGTGTCATTCATTGATGACTACTCCAGGAGATGTTGGGTGTATCTAATCAATGAATTAAAGGCACAATTGGATAGGAAATTTGATATGAAGGATTTGGGACCGGCAAACAAGATTCTAGGGATGCAAATTTACTGAGACAGAAATAACAGGTAGATTTGGCTTTCTTAAAAGAATTATTTAAAGAATATGATGCGACACTTCAATATGCATGATTGTAAGCCAATCTTTACCCTACTTCCTATTAACTTCAAGTTATCTTCAAGCATAAGTCCTAACAATGAAGAAGATAGGATAGAAATGTCTCAAGTACCATACGCATCAGCAGTAGGTAGCTTAATGTTCGCTATGATTTACACAAGATCAAACATTACATAAGAAGTGGGAGTGGTTAGTTGATATATGGCAAATCCTGGCCGAGAGCATCGTAATGCTGTAAAAAGGGTTCTATGATACATTAAAGGGACCACGGATGTTGCATTGCGTTATGGAGGACTAGATTTCACCATTAGAGGCTATATAGATTCAGATTTTACAGGTGATCTTGACAATAGCAAATCCACCTGTGGTTATGTGTATACTCTTGTTGGCAGAGCTATAAGCTAGGTTTTAAAACTGCAACTTATTATGGTCACTTCAACAACAAAGGCAGAATATATTGCAACTACGCAAGCTAGCAAAGAAGCAATTTGGTTGCAGATACTATTAGAAAAGCTTAGGTACAATCCTATAAAGATTTCATTATCTTGTGATAATCAAAGGGCTCTCCATCTGGCGAAGAATCTAGCATTCCATTATAAGACTAAACACATACGAGTTCAATATTACTTAATCTGAGAAAATGTGGAAGAAAGAAGTGTGGATATACAGAAAATTCATACTAAAGATAACCTAGCAGATGCAATAACAAAACCAGTGAATACCGATAAGTTCATATAGTGTAGATTTTCTATTGGCCTAGTAGATACATGAGCAGCAGGAGATGATAAAGAAAGAAAAATTGTATGAAAATTGATTGATTCTTAATCAAATCTTTAAGTAAGATATTGTCAAAGGAGGTGCCTAACTTTGAAAATAATGGTGGTTGGTGGCTAAACTTTTTAATTGCAGTTTAGTCCTTGAAAAATTGCATTGAAACCATTCACCATTTCCTATAAATTAGAAAGCTTCAAAACCTCATTTCTTACAACCAAAAAAAGAGCAATCCTATAGAGAGAGAGAGGGAAAGAGTTGTGAGATTACTATTCTCCTATTAGCAAAAGATATAAAAATATTATATTATCTTTGTTATATAGAGAAAATGTGTAATTCATATTTTTTTTATAGTGAAACTCTTTCTTTTTTGTGCGTGGTTTTTTACCCTATTGGGATTTTTTCATGTAAAATTTTGTATATCATTTCAAATTATTTGCTACAGTTTTGCTTCTATCTGGTATCTATTTACTTTACATTTTTTATATTTTTTTATGTTATTTTTTAATTAAAATACAATAAATTTTTACTCAATTAATAATATATTATTTAATTTTAAAAAATAATTATTTATAATAATTATACACATATAAAAATATAATTAAAAATAAATACTTATCATATTTTTATTAAAAAATAACATAACAAATATATATATATATATTATATTATTTTTATCTCTTAAAAAAAGTCAATTCTAATTATAACATCGAGAGTAAATTACTTATATTTCTCTAAGTTTTACTGTAATTAAACAACTTTAATCCTTATTTTCAAACTATACACATTTCTTTCTATAAACCAAAAGTTTTAATGATATAACTTTTATTAACTTAAATACTTATTAGGTTTTCTTTTTACAAGAATTAGAAATCAAATAGATCACATACTATAGTCTTTTTAGGCAGTAAGCACTCTAAAATTATTTATAATTATTGGACTAAAATTTTAAATTATTTATACATGTCATATTAAATTTTAAAAGATTATTGATTTCAATTTTCAAAAATAACCAATTTTGATTCCTAAACTTTTAATACAATCCGTCAAATAATACTGTTTGACGATTACCGTACCAATAAAAGAGCAAGAGATCATATTAACTTAGAAGCTATGTTGTTTGATAACTAAATGCTCTCATATTCGTTGTTGTTCTGCATGGAACTATATCCAAATATGCACAAATCATAATTATAAAAAAGAACAAAGTTTATATACCATTTTCTATATTTTTACTGTTTTTCAATCAATATATAACAAATATTTTATTTTTAATTATATAATGACATATGTATAGTTACTGTATATAATTATTTTATTTTTAAATTAAATTATATATTGCTATTAATTAATCAATTAATTATTATATTTTGATTGATAAACGACATAATAAAAATATAAAAAATTGCAAATAAATATAATCCTTATAAAAGATAGGAAAATTTGGTTTCTATTAAATTTAATAAAATAGAGGATACTGGAATTCATATTAATACTTATATCATATCTAAACGCTACACGTTTTATTGTATGGTATCACAATATGTAAATATATATATATATATATATATATATATATATATATATATATCTCTCTCTCTCTCTCTCTCTCTCTCTCTCTCTTAACATAAAAAAATTGATAAATTCAAACATTTTAAGAATAATGTATTTCATTATATGAAAAATACTTCATTGGCAAGAGCTATGCAGCCTTCAAAATCTCTAATATCAATGAAATTTAAGTTAATTATAGTTATACGAGTGTGTGAATGTGATGACATCATAAATCATAGTCATTTATAAATAGTAAGTTGAAGTTATAAACCTTTTTTTATTTTTTTGCGCTGTTCGTTTGGTCATAAGTGTAATGTGAATGAGCCTTTATCATCATAATTTATATTATGTTTAATTTGATATTTGAAAATTTTCAAAGTTTATTGATACACTAAATTAAATGCTTATTTTAGAAATAATATTATTTAGTTTACTATTAAATTTTTTATTAAAATTATGGTAAATCTTTGCATCAGTGCACCCAAATAATTGTAATATTATTATTTTGTTATATTAATATAATTATATCATTATATTATAAGTGGGTACATTACCACACTCAAAATTATGAGTACATATAAAATTATATTTATCCTTTAAACTTTTTTTAGCTGAAAGTAAGAAGTGCACCTAAAATTGTATTTATTCTTTAAATCCTTATTAGCTCAAAAGTAGGAAAAAAAAACAATTTACTTTGATATTAAATTAACAACAATGATGACAAAATTCACTTTTCAAAATAAAATTTCTTTTAAACATAAATCACAATTATATAAACTTACACTTGATCAAAATTAAGTTTATAATTGATATTACATTCAAATCAAATTTATACAACTTTAATATTTACAAACATTAACACATTCACGAATAGTGACTATTTCAATGTGTCCTAAAGGTTGAGATCAGATAAGATCGGACCTACGTCGTTTAGATGCTCCACCACATTACTGGGCTCAGCCCAATGCTTAGCATTGCAAGCCTATACTAATGGGTTAGATTCCGACCCATATCTCCTTCATCAATAATCAATATACATTACATATTTTCTCTTACCACTAAACCAACATTAAATAAAGATTAAAATACACTAACTTATGCAGATAATGATATTATCTTATAGGTTAAATATTCTTATAAATTAAATATAAATAAATATTTTAGCATCTCACTTAAAAAATATAATAATAACAAACAAACACTTGGACTCAATTAGAATTAGAATTGATTGGTAATACTAATCTTAAAATTCTTGTTTGGGCCATGTAAACAATTAGAGTATAAAATTATAATTCTAAGTTTAATTCTAATTTTGTATGTGTGCAACATTGTATTATGTTATATGTATATTATAGTGTCATGTTAGTAATATTATTTTGTACTTGTGTGTACAATCATATTATCTTTTTTGATATTAGTATATCTAATGTTTTTATATCATGTTATATATTTGTTATATTTATGTGTAGATATTTGTACTTGTGTGTATATGTAACATATTTATTTTTTATATATATATATATATATATATTTTTTTTTTTTTTTTGTGTTAGCATGTTTGCATATGTGTTGATGCAATATTTTCGTTATATGTGATTGCGTGTGTGAGAGTGTAATTTACATGTTTGGTATGTATCTATATGCATACACATACATATATATATATATATATATATACACATATGCATGTAATATATTCATTATGTCTATTTGTATATTTGCATATACATTTTGGGTATGTGCGTACACAAGTATGTGTATATATATGTATATGTGACATTCATTTTATAAGTTTGAATATGTACACATGTGTTACATATTCAATATATATGTATATATATGTGAATCTACATATATTTTGTATGTTATTTGTGTGTGTTAAAAGTTACATGAATTCTAACATTTAAAATTGTAAGTTTAAAATTTGGAATAAAAATTTAAAAAGTAATTTTTTTAGTTATTTTTTAATTCAATAAAATTGGTGTATAGAATTAAAAATACAATTTTAAAAGATTTACTAAACCAAAAACTTAAAATTACTAGATCTAATTTCAATTTCATACCTCAATTCCATGATTTAAGTTTTATTGCCAAACGGGGTGTGATAGGGAATTCCACTTTTAAGGAGTTCAACTTTTTTATTACACTAATATTTGTTAAAATTATTTTTTTATAATCATTTATATATTTGAAAACACAATTGGGCGATAAAGTTCTTGTAACCATAACCATAACAAAATTCTTTCCGAAACCGGTGGGATTGATCAACGAGACAAAATGACGCAAATTCCGTAGATGTATTCTTCGTATATAAATTAAAATATTTGGACAAAAAAAACTAGGATAAATAGTATATTAATTTCATTCTAAGAAAAAAAAAATGGATTATTAATTTGAAGAGAATAATATTATTCAAACGACAAAAATCGTCTTCTTATTAATTATCTTTTATAAAAAAATGTATTTGAAAAAATTATCTGATAATTTTTTTCGAAGAAAAATCAAATTGGCTTTTATTCAATCAAAACAGAGGGGAGTACATTCCATTCCTTGACAGTAGCATACTGAATCGATGACCTTGCTAACTTATGTGCTCCAGAGTTCCTTTGACGATTAATCCATTGGACTTCAATGTTTCTATGGTGGTGGAGAATGGTCTTACAATCGTCTAGGATCACATCTACTTCAGAGTCATCTTGATCTTCAGCTTCTAACATTTTAAGCAATAGTAGAGAGTCAGTAAGCAACAGACCTCCAGAGGCGAAGAACGGGGCGCACCACTGCAAAGCAGCCCGCATGGCTACTGCCTCTGACATCAGTGAGTTGAGGAGACCATGATAGGAACCAGAAACTGCTTTGATGAAAGAGCCACTCCCACTGCGAATGATGAAGCCCCGAGAAGCCTTCGTTAAAGAACACTGCACTATCTGTATCGCAGATCCAATCTCTATTCAAGCAGGTTAGCCATTGTCATTGTTCTAGGGGGTTCGAGGTTGGTTGCATTCATTGTGTAGGAGTCTCCACTTGTTCAGGAAGGGTAAAGCATCTCTGAAAACGATCTCAGGAGGGGATGTTCTCTGACGCCAAATTACCTCGTTCCTCGAGCTCTAGATACGCCAAGCTACAGCACAGAAGTCCTCTCTGTCCCTTCCCTGAAGGCTACCGAGACTCAAGTTCATAAACTCAGAAAAATCATGATTAAGGATAAGGTCCCTAAGAGCCCAATGACTCCAGCATTGTTTAGCGTGGGGACACTTAAAAGAGGGCATAGGAAATATCTTCTTCTTGGCCACACGTATAATACAAGTTGGCTCAGTCATCACCCCCCTAAACATAAGGTTTCTTTTCACAGGAAGAACAACTTGACAAGCACGCTATAGGAAGTTCTTCAGCTTAGGCGGCGCATCCAAACACCATATCTTTTTCCAATGTTGTACACTAGCAGTCTAGTCGCTTGGAAATGAAGGGGCATGAGCTAAGTAATAGCATGATTTCACTAGGTACAAACCTCGCTTGTCGTAATGCCAAATTAAAAGATCGTCTCTGTTGTTTGGGCTCAGGGGAATGCGTTCAATATACTCGCAATCTACTTGGGAAAATAAGTGCAGTATCTTTCCATGGTCCCGTCCTCCCATAGTCGGAGAAAATAGCTCTTTTACCTTCATATCATGACTGCTTCAATTATGTGCATCAGTAGCCCAAAAATTTCCATCTCTATAAATCCAGGGGTCTTTCCAGACACTTTCTCCCCGTTACCAATCCGCCATCTTAGTCCCTGGTTTAATAAGCTCCTTGACGTGAATACACTCTTTCAAATAAAGCTCGGATAGAATTTAACTGAGCTGACAAAAAATTTTCTCTGAAAAAGTATTTAGCTTTTGGGGACCCAACATGAGAGAGTGTTGGGTGATGACCTAAGTCTCCACCCTAACCACCATCTTTTTTACTTGAGCACATTCTTCCCTATGACATCCATCTAATTCCCTTTCCACTTTCAGGATTACTGCCCTACCAGAAAAAATTAAACATCCTCTGAATCACCTCACAGATAGAAGTAGCTTAGTGGAAAATGCCCATGCAAAAGGTGGGAACAACTTGGGCAACTGATTTAATCAATATTTCTTTACCTGCCCTGGAGAGAGTTTTATTCTTCCAATCTTGTAATTTCCTCCACACTTCGTCCTCGAGAGAGCGAAAAATAGTTCTTTTGTTTCTACCAACAAGAGAAGGAAGTCCCAAATAGCAACCATGATCAATAGGCAGATGAGTACCCATAATATCACTTAGGAGGCTTTTTCTCTTATCACCAATATTCATACTGAAGAAGATACCTAACTCACGAAAGTTCGCTGATTGGCCTGAATCATCCTTATACTCTTTCAGTATCTGTATGATGTTTCTACATTCATACTCATTAGCTTTGCAGAAGAAAGGGGGTCATCTGCTAATAGGAATGAGATACCCATGGGCCTCTAACACTTGCGCGACATCCCTGTATCCTCTTGAGCATTCTGCATGTCTAAGAGCAACAGTAAGACCTTCTATCTAAATAATATATAGATATGGGGATAAAAGATCACTTTGGCTCAAACCTTTATGTGGGTAAATGGGCCTAACTTCATCTCCATTAACTAAAACTGAATATTTAATGCTTTTTACACACATCATTATCCAGTTCACCCATCTTCAGTAGAAACCATGTGCTAGTATGATTGCCTCTAGATAATTCCATTCAACTCTGTAACAGGCTTTGCTAATGTCTGTTTTTATAGCCATCCAACCGTGGGAGCCTTTTGTCTTCCTTTTCATGCTATGACTAAGCTTGAAAGCCACCAAAATATTATCCGTAATGAGTCACCCAGGTACGAAGGCAGATTGAGATTCAGAAATGATCTCTGGGACGATTCTTTCAAGGCATTACCTAGGACTTCTGATAGTATTTTATAGAGTACATTACAAAGTGAGATAGGTGTAAGAGTATTTTATAGAGTACCTAAGACTTTTTATAGTATTTTATAGAGTACATTACAAAGTGAGATAGGTCTAAGGACTTTCATAGTGTGAGGAGAGTTTGTCTTAGGTATGAAGGTAACTAATGTGAGGGAAAAGTCCTCTGGTAACGTAGCCTTGTCAGCCACTCTAAGCAACTGCTTACAACCTTAGGGCATTCAATGTACTAGAATGGTGGAAGAATGCGGGGTCGTAGTCATATGGGCTGGGCGATTTGTCAGGATGCATCTGGAAGATCGCATTCTTAAACTCCTGGGCTCCAAAAAGTCTTAGTAGATTTGAATTGTGATCTTCCTCACTGCTTTGGACACGTTCCTCAGGATTGGCCCCATTGAGCAGCTCTCGAGAGACGAGGTCAGCAAAATAGACAGAAACCAGTTATCCGAGGCTCTCTTTTTCACGATTCCAGCGCCCTTCGTCATCTCAGAGTGCTTTGATTATGGTATTTCGCTTTCTAACTGAAGCTTTAAGGTGAAAGTAACGTGAAATGTGATCGCCATGCTTAAGCCAGAACATCTTTGATCTTTGCTTCCAGTGAATCTCCTCCTGGTTCAGGTTTCGTTGCTTTGATTTCGGAACCAAAAGAAACTATTAATGTCTGCTACGTTGTTCTAGCGTTCGACGCTAAGCCGAGTATCGATAATTCTCAGTCTCGCTAAGTTCTTCCTACGATTCTGCCGCCCCCATCTATTCATCATTGTTCCACAAAAACCTAGTTTTTCTGTAAAATTTTTTGAAGATGCATCCTCCCAGAGTTGTTCAACCAAACCCTTAAGTTCAGAGTTTGTTAGCCAAGAGCTTTCAAATCTAAAACGATATCGCCTCGCCTCTTGCTCAGTATGCTTGAGTTCAATAACTAAGGAAGCGTGGTCGGAGTAATACGTAACTGCAACTGTCGAGAGGTTATTCAGAAATAGAGACAGCCATTCCAGATTCGCCATGGCCCAATACTGAAGCCTGATGAATTAATATCTTGCAAGCTACACTCTGAAACCATATTTCTAAAGCCTTCCTGAAGATAATTGGAATGGGGGGTCATTTGCAACTATAATATCGTTGAAATTGCCTACGCATAACCACGGCCTTCTGTCGAGATTCGACAGTGATCTAAGCATTCCCCAAGAGTCTTTTCTTCTGCTACGTTCAGGATAACCGTAGAAAGCTGTTAACCTCCAAGAGCATCCCATCGTGTTTTTGACTGTCAAATTGACAAAATTCTGAGAGAAAGACTCCACATTAGCATCCTCTACTTTCTTCCACAATACTGTGAGGCCACCTCCTCTCCCTGCCTTATCTCCAGTAAAGCAGGCTTCAAAGCCTGAAAATACCTTTATTTTTTCTGTACGAGCTGCCTGGACCAAAGTTCCATGAGAATCAGCACATCAGGCTTCTTAGTTCGGTTGAGTTTCATGAGAGCCCGATTTTTCCGGGGATTGCCCAAACCCTGATTGTTCCAACTGATGATCATCCTCATGGTGTCCGGCAGGCCTGCTCAGCAAGACCCACGAATCTCATCAACGACAAAACTGAAATAAAGTCTTCTTCCTTCACTGTCCCACCAGTGTCACGCAATTAGCCTTGAGTTGGGCTGCTTCTTTGCCATGTTCCCCCTTAAGTTTGTTCGAAAAAAGTCGCTTCTTCATTTGGGCCTTCTATATAGTACTTTGGCCCAACATTACTTATGTCTCCCAGAGGTAGTCGTCCAGGCTTGGAGAATTTGATGCTTCCTGAAATATCTCGCCTAACTCCCACAGAATCTTGGCTGGAATCTTTAGCACCATTATTTTCTCCCACAATCTTGCCTATAATCTCCGACGTGATCTTTGCACCTTGATCATCTTGGTGCCATCTACTTGTCGTCATTTGGCTCCTCCTGTCGGCCACCTTAAAAGAAGCATCCTAGTTAAGAGGCAGATCCTTTCCACTACCCTTAACCTTCCTCAGACTGCAGTAGCTTTCTGAGTGGCCTAGTCTTCCACGAAGAAGGCAAAACAATGAGAGTCTCTCATATTTAAACAGTATACATACGCCCCATTTTCCAGACAACTCTTCTTCCTCCTTCGTAGAGGAACATGAACATCCAATTTGACTCCAATCCTCGTGGAAAATCCTCTCCCCGCTGAAATGGCCCTTGTATCATATTCAAGAAAGGTTTCGACAAAATTTCCAAATTAGGTTGCCATTCCTTCCGTCATTAAGCAAGATGGGAGGTCATGAACTTGAAGCCAGATGTCACCGGAGAATAATGGGACTCTCCTAGAATCTTCACCCTCCTTTAATCGATGGGTTAATAACAAATGACTATTGAAATTAACCGCCCTTTCTACATCCACCTCAAAAAAGAATTTGAAAAAGGAACGATCATCCCATAGCTTCTTAATGCATACACCACCTAACGGATACCACAAATTTGCAAAAGTATTTCGCAAGGCTTGAAAGTTAACAATACTCATTGTTAGGAAACGTCCGACAAGGCTAAAATCGTTTGTTTCTATTACCTTTGCTGCGCCCCCCTGTGAATCCTCCGCCTTCCATGCTTCTTCTTCTTACTCTTGCAGAGATAGATTCTCGAGGGTAGACTCCATACTATCTTTCAGAGATACTTAGGGCAGAGAGACAAAAGAACAGAAAAAGCTATGAGGGAAAGAGATCGGGAAAAGGAGAGCAGACTGCTATTCAAGCAGACGAAGAGGGTGCCATGGAGGTAAACATTATTTGATAATTATTATATCAATATTATTATATATTACAATTTTTTAAAAAAAATCTCCCTATTAAATTACTTAACATGACATATATATCAACAGAAATAATGAGATTATTTTTATCTTTAATATTTTTTGCTTCCTTGCACAACAATTGCGTCTATTATCCGAGCAAGGCATATTAATCTTTTGTACCGAAACTTGGCAAACACTTTTCAAGGAAATAAAGCAGCTTCTTCGAGTACAGTATGAAATGAAGTGCTTAAAGCAGCGAATAAATTGTTAGTTGCATCACGTAAAGTGGCTTTGTCACCAGAGCCTCCATCAACAGTAGACACCAGAAGTTGTTGATAACTCGGTACAAATACAAATGACATCTATGGAGCACATTTAATTTTTAATCAATTAAATTTATATCATTGATAGTTACATTTATAAAACCACCTTTTGAAATATCAATTTTATTTTTAATACAGTTTGTACAACTAATTTCTTTTTAATTTTGTAGAAACGAGTGCATCATTATCTCAAACCAAGCATACTTTTCTAAAGCCCGTCATATCGTACCGCATGAAAACTTAATAGGATAAAATTTAATAAAATTCAAATAAAAATATAATTTTGATTTTTTTAATATTTTTTAACTTTAAAAAAATTAATCAATCCACAAGTAAACAAACATCAAATTGAAAGAGTCGAGAGACTATATTATTTTCCAAAAGGTTGAAAGATATAAATAACCATATTAAAGATCAAAAACTAAATTGAGAGGCCATTAAAATATAACAAACAAAATGCAATTTCACTCACAATAATAAAATGTTAAAGATGTATTTTTTTAATTAATATTTACTTACAGTTAAGACGAATTAAAATAAAAATACATGACTGCTAATTACGTATAAATTTAAAATTATTTTATAATAGGATGTAATAATAAAAAATATATACGATATGTTTTTTTTTATTATTTAAATTTTTATTTTTATTATCATTTTAAATTAATTACTATAAATATACCCACAATTTTAATTATAACAATAATTATAATAATATTAACATAATTATAATAATATCAATTTTAAAAATAATATTATTATAATTATATTCTCAAACTACAAAATTTTATCGTTATTTTAATATACGTCTCTACTTCTTTCCATTAAATCCTAACTTATCATAAATTTTAAATTCAAAATTGCCATTGATTATTCCAGAACGTGTATTTAGATATTTTGATTATCATCTTTTTCGAACGGTCAAATTCACCTTCATTTCATTTCTCGCAGCCTAGACATTGGAACCCAAAGACCATACTGATACTGAGAATTTAAATACTCGGGAATACAGTATCCGAGAATGACGACATATTCAGTGTCCAAAACCTTTCGGACAAAAAAAATCATCACTGTTTTACGACTTTTTTGCTACTGGTAGTGGGTTGTATAAGGATGGTCACGTCGCTCACAAAATCTTTTCTTCTACATAGACTTGGCAAGTAAATTTTGAATCAAGAAATTTAAACAAACGAAAGAACATCGAAAAAGCTGGAGTATCAATGCAATAACAAAGCTCTAGTAAACGAATCTGAATTCCTTTTTCACATCTGAAATCTAGAATTTTCACATCTGCCATCTACATTTCTGTGTTTTTTTTTCTGATCTTCATCTTCATAGAGATTTACATGTTCCATGCTATGAACAAAAACATCGGACATTCCGAAACGTTTCGGCATGACTACGCACAAAATCTCGCCGCGCCGAAACGCTTCACACACTTCCTAGGGTCCTACATCGCCTGTAAAGACTCCGACCGCCACAACATATCACCCGGCTCCGTATAATCAAACAACCCATCCAAGGTCACAAAACCACCGCCGTTGTCGTCGTCGTCGCCGGCGACGCCATACCCGACGTAGACGCCGGTTTCGTACCCGAGAGCCTCGTACTGTTGCATATCATCTTCAAAACCCATGAACCTGCTCAAATCCATTCCATCCGGCCCGACCCGGTTAAAACCCTCAGTTTCCGGTTTGTCCTCCTTGGAAGACGGCATCACCGTCGGCGGCAACCCGAGCTCATCGTCGGACGCTTCAAGAAGATGCCGTAAGTCACAGGATTCTGGCACCGGGTTCGGTTCAACCGCATCCTGACCCGACGCAAGTATTTCCTCCTCAAAGCTCTTGATTACAGAGTCCAGACCCTGCATCGACGAGTCACGCTCAACCACATTGTCCGACTCGTCCAGAATGTTAAACAAATCGTCCTGGATCTCCCTCGCCGCGGGCGAGTCCAGAGGCGCCGAGTCCGAGTCAACCAGTCCAGACTCGGCGAGCTCGTTCTCTTCCGAGTCATCGGAAGACTCGGACGAGTTCAGATCCGAACTGGACTCAACCCGGGAAACCTTCGACTCAGGTAAGTTCTCATCCGACTCGTCCGAGTCATCCCGGACTCGCTTCCTCGTGTCGTTACAGTCCTCCACCATGTTTGAGATCAGAAAACAAGAGAGAGAGAGAGAAAGAAAGACGGTGAAAATGGAAAAGTGAAATAGAATTGGATAGCAAGGAGACAGAGTGAAAGTAGAGAGAGAAAAAAGAAGCGTTTGGTTGAGAGGAAAGAGAAACGGGGGAGGGTATATATAGTGGTGGGAAAAGTGGGATAGGGTTGTCTACTTTATTTCAGAAGGCAGATAGCGACAGGCGCGTGTATAGCGGAAGGAAGTGGCTTTAATTAAAAGCTGCGTCACGGACGTCTCTCGGCATCGTACTGTCTTACTTTTCTTTCTTGTACTATAATAAAAATAATATTTTTAAAAAATAAATAGTTGGAAGTCATGAATCATTCATGTCTGGCAATTAACTAAATTTAAATGGGGGTGTGAAGTCCGGGAAAGGGTCCAACCGACATAGGGGAAATCATGTGGTTGGTTTATGCTTTTTGAGGCGTTTTGGGTTTTTTTTTGGAATTTAGGAGGAGTTGTCAGTGGTCAGGTCACCCACTGGTGGAGCGCTGTCGATGGATTCGTCTTTTTTTTTTTTTTGAATTTCTCGCTGTCCTTTTTTAGGTTCTCTCAATAATATACATTTCATCTTTTTCTTTTCTTTATTTTTAATGTTTGACATATTCCTGCCATTTTTAAAAGGGAAAAACAAAAAGGCTTCTAATTTTTTTCCCTCAGTGTTCAGCCTTGTTTGTTTGTTTGCTTTTCTAAGTTTTTCATCTTGTTGGCGGTATATCTGTTGAAGTGTTCAGATTATCTGTTTGGTTGACATTAATCTGGACAGGGTCTTGTCTTTCGCGAATAAACAAGTTCTTTTTTCTGCTATTTTTAAAAATGAATAATAATAAGCAAATAACGCTCTTCCAGGCTATAAATTTGTTGACTTATTGTTAATTGTACATTTCAAAGATAAGATACGCGTACATGTCTTAATTTTAAACATAAATGCATGTTAATTTTTAATTAATATCTCACTGATTGCTACTTGTCTGTATTTTCTTGGGATTTATTTTTATTTTGATTTTCGATTGTCATCCAGGTAATTTTTTATCATATATATTGTAGTGATAGTAAAGGACTGTGAAATTTTATTTAACTTATTTAATTATTTTAAAGTAAATTTTATTATTAATTGAAGAATAAATTTTCAAGGAATTAACTTATATTTGAATCCAAGCCAAGCCTCTAGTTTAGACGATTCATTTTCTTCCAATTCCATTCATAAACAGGCCTATCAATGACATCACTATGGTTTATTTTTTAGCAGTCCATTGTTACCATTGGATACCATTAAACCCCATAGACTGGCTCGGGCCACGTGGCACCTGGAAAACGTTGTTGATAAGATTAGACTCTTTCAAAGTCATTTCACAAACTTGGTAAAATTATTTTCTAGAATGGCATCTGTTGTGGAGAACTTTACTTTTAAAATAGTCAATAACTTTACCGTTAAATATCTTTGAAAATAGTATAAAATATACTTTTATGATCATAACAAAAATTAAACAATAATAATTTTAATTTATTTTCACGTTGTAATCTTCAAAGTTTTTAAATAAATCAATAAAATAATTTTAAACGTTGTTAAGAGTTCCACTCTAACACGTTTCAGGATTCTTTCTCACGTTACACGCATTGCTGTAAAAGTAAAACAAAAGATAAAAGTTAAGAAAAAAATTAAATAAAATAATTAATGATAATAAAAATATAAAATTGAATAGAGTGAAATGAAAATTTATAGTTTATTTTATTATTTAAAAATTTTAATAAGAGAAGAAAGCTTTCTTTTATTATACGTTTGAATTTATATTTGAAAATAATAAAATAGAATAATTTACTAATTTAATATTTCGAATTTGATTAAAAATTTAAGAGATTTGAAATCTTTTTATAAAAAAATAACTATTTTAATTCCTCACTTTTAATGAGTGCTAAGTTGACCCTTTACAAATTGAGAAAAATTTCAAATTGGTTATCTATTTTTATATTTTATGATAAATTAGTCATTCATATATTAATTGTAATAAATCAATCATTTAAAAATCTTATTTTCTATAAAATTAATTTTTTATTAATATAAATAAAAAGATTAATTTTGTATAAATTTAAATTTATTAATAATTAATTTGTCACAATTAATTTATAAGAAATTAAATTATTATAAAGTATAAAAGTGAGATTAATTTTATATTTTTTTACTAATTTATAATACTAAAAAGATTACAGTTGGTTTAATAAAAAAATATTCTTAATTAATATTAAAATTTTAAGAGATAATTTTAGTATTAAAAAAAATCAAATAATTACTAAAATCAAACGGACTTTTTCTCCATTTTTTGGTCTCTTACAAAACGGCTCCATCTATGTCTATTTCTTTTACTTCATAATTCCACGCTATAAGTAGGATTTTATTTAATGATTCACATCTTAAAAATATAAGATGATGTTTAATTATAATAAATTATTAAATATTTTATTTAATAACTTAAATTTATAAAAAAATATAACTATAAATTATTATATTAATTTAATATAAATCTAAATTATTAACTCTTCATCTAATAATCTATTGTAATTAAGATCCAAATTAAATTTAGATAGATGCCTCGACGAAATTATTTATTTTTCAGAAAATAAAAAAAAAAAACAATGCTTCTCCATGGACTCCAACGGTTAACTCCGTGTCTCTCCAGTGTTGCACTCTTGCGTTCACCCAACCCCAAACTGACCAACGTATCCTTAGATTTTCTACAATTTATTCTTTTATTTTTAAAAAATAGAAAAGGTTTCGTTGGACGGGAAAAATTAGGCCAAACCTGGAATCTGAAGTAGCAGTTACCGAGGCGTCCGTTGTTACCGACGAACCTGTTCCTGTCTTGTCCCTCTAACTTTGGTGGGCCCCATATAGATATGTGTATAGAACTTCCCAGGCCCACCATAGTACGCCATTCACTCTTCCAACTACTCCCCAGATATTTCATAACCTTCACATTAAATTATTTAAAAAAAAGAAAGAAAGAAAACGTAATTAAGTAACATAAATATAAAATATATATTACAAAACTTTAAAATTATAAAAATTTAAGAGTTCAATTTTTTTATTTTTTAAAATCTTAATTTAGATTTTTTAAAAAATGATAAAATGTTAACAAATTTCAAATTATATTATAAGGTCATTCAGGGTAAAAAAAAAACTTTTGCTATAAATTTTTAAACTAATTTTAAGATTGAAGTATTATAATAAATATTTTACCTCTAGGATCGGTAATTTTCCCATAAGAAATTGGCTTCACTGTGATTTTTCATTTATTCCTCTTCTGTTATGATAATATATAATATTAATGAATTGTGAATTTTTATGTATTTTTTAGTAAATTTAAAAAATAAATAATTAAAATTTTATTAATTTATATCAAAATCTATAAATTTTATATAATTATTATTTTAGATAAAAAAATGTCTAAATCGCTATAAAGGAATTCATATATAAGCACTTTAATAATCATATCTAGCAGCTCTCATATATATTTATTATTATTATTATTATTATTATTATTATTATATTCATTTTTCTTTTACGTGTGTTCTACTTATGTTAGAATTGGAAACAAAATTGTTAGCGTTCTCATTACTTACCATCTATTCTTTTGCAATCTCTTTTTTTTTTTTTGGGTAAAAATATAAAGTGATAATTAAGTATGATAGATTATTAAATAAAAGTTTAATGGTTTAGATTTATAAATAAAAATATAATTACAAACAATTATGTTAGTTTAATATAAATTTAGATTATTAAATTTTAATCTAATAATCTAATATAAATATGACCTCATATTCTCACTAAAATAAAATAAATTCAAATTAATTCTTTTATAAGATTTACTTACGTAAGCTTCAAAAGCAAAAATCGACTGGTCAACAACCAATTAGCCAAAAAATGACTTATAAATATGGGCATTCATATAACATTTTAGTTGTACAGGACTCAGATATACTCTTTTTTTAAAAAAAAAATTGAACGGGACTCAGATATATTCTAGATGACATAAATTATTTTAAATAATAATTTAGCCAAACAAGCATCTTGGCTATAGTCCAACACAAAGATGCCAGTATCAGAATAAACGACGTATCGAATGCCTCGTCAACTTTAATCTTTGAAAAATCATAAAAGTACACTGACCTAAAATGTAAAAAGCAAGAAATTTGTTGCATACTAATTTTTATTCTACATCATAATACTTTCAAAGCATAAAGTTCTAAGAGATTAGAGTTATGAACTTCGAAGCAACTTATAAGCAAATTGTTATTTTTATAGAGACTAAAATATCCAGATTCCACAGGTTTCAGATTATATATAAATAATTTTTTATTTTAAAATTTAAGCATGAATTTTGTAAAATTTAATTTTTCTTACATATTATCTCATTATAAATTAATGAATGAAATAAAATATTTTTGAACTTATTATAAAATTATTATTTCAATCACACTTCGAAAAGAAGTTTCACAAGACTTTTTTTATTTTTCAAAATAATATATTAAATATAATTATTTAAATTTAAAGTTTAAAATTTATTAGATAGATTAAATTTAATAATTTTTTAAAATAAAAAATTATATGACAATTTTTATGAGTAAATAACTATTTTAATTATTTGAATAAATAAATCATCAAAATAATATTTTAATGATAAATAATAACTAAAAAATTATTTTTCTTCTGATGAATAAGTTAAGAGTAACACATCAAACTCAATAAAGTGGTTAAATTTTATTTATGTGTAAATAATATTTCTCAATTTTTAGTTACGCACACATAGTTTTATTACAACTTAAATCATGTATAAATAATTTTTTATATATTATATATTATTGATAAACAATAAAAAAAATTTAGCCAAAATTAACGAGAAAGTTTACACGCATACTCAAATTTAAGAAAATTGATGGTCTAAGTAGTAAATGTCATGAGGATTTGTGCAGATGATGTAATTTGCAACTTTTTAGACATTAAATTCGTAAAATTGAATAACTCCAACCATCAAGAAGCTTGAATAATACGCAATCGGCTAGGTTGACGTTCGACCGGATCCATTTATTCCACGTTTGCAACTTCCAACGTTCACAAACGTAGCCGGCTCGGGCCGATTCCCTAGGCGGCTTTCACGACTTTCAACGAGAGCCGAAATAGGAAACTCAGGTTCCGCGACTTCGAGGAGGCATGCACGGCGCCACGCCAACCCCATCGCCATCCACTCGACACGTGTAGCATGGGGGACCACACTCGCCGGTCATCAGAACCGGTTCCAAGTGGGTCAGATACCATTAAAATTCCACCGGTTCCTCCGGTGAAGGCGGGGCTGACACGTGCGATGAGGTGGCACAATAGGACGGGTCACATGCAGGTGTAATTGACTTGTCAGTTGGGTAAAGCGAAACCATCATTAGTGGGCCCCACTTTCACAATTTCATCGTGCCAGTTATACCCCCGTGGGTGTGGAGAAATTTACGCATGTGCCCCTCGGTTCGGTTGAGAATTTCGCGAAGGACACTGATGGTTCTGGGTCCTGACGTGTCTGCCGGATCTGCGTGCTCACGGTTTTCATTTGTTTGTCTGTTAGATCACGTCTTCTGCCGACAGGAATTATCGATGGTTTTTTTTTTTAATTTTAAAAAATAATACTATTCAAACTTTTCTTCCTTGTCAATCTGACTTATCCTCCTCGACTTTTTTGTTTCGAAATTTGAAATTTTTTTTTATTAAAAAAATTATTTTAGTCATATCTTAACGCCTAAGATATATTGGAGGTACAAACCTGTGGGGTCCACGAGAAAAATCCAACATTTCAAACAAGATCTCGAGAACTGAGAACTAATTATTGTACATGTCTGCTATCTTTTCAGTTTTTATATTTCAGATAGGATTGTGCCTGTCTGCTATCTTTTCAGATTTTATTTTTCATTTTCAATTTTGCTTTTTATTATATTATTTAAATATTCGAGACACCGGCGAGGTGAAATGACACGTAGATGTCAAAAACGGATCAAGATTCTAAACCCCGCTTATTAGATCGATTTATCTAAAATGTATCCCGTTTAAGTCATACAAAAGTATTAAAAATTTCATTATTATGTATTAATATTAAAATCACATTCATTATGTCTATTATTAATTAAATATTTACAAATAAATTGAAAATAAAAGCGGAACTATAAATTATTAAATGGTTTTACATTTTACAAAAAAAATTTTAAGTGAATCTCAACCTAATAAATTAGCTAATTTAATTTTTAGATTTAGTGAGTTACTTTACTTGATTTATATTAAATAAAATAATAATTTTAATTTAATTCATTAAAATATGAATTAGACAGACTAATTCGGTAGGCTGAAATTGTTTGACAAGAGCCTAAAAAATAGTTTAAACCACAACTTTTAAAAAATAAAATTCAGGTATATTTTTTTAGACTTAAACGTAGCTGCCTGTTTCGGAGAAAAAAGACAGTGTATTTAGGCTTATTTTCTTTATAAGTCACTGAAACTCTAATAATTTTTCGGAAAGAGTGATCGTTTCGCCCATACACTCAGATTACTGGGATAATATTTTATAATGCAGGTTCTTCTCATAAAAACTGAAATTTTTCATAATAAAACTCATAAATAATTTTGTCCCGTAAAATATTAACAGTAAACAATTTTTTGTATAAAAACTATATTTTTTACGTTAACAACAAAAAAATTGAAGTACAAGAAATTTAACTTTTCATTAAGAAAAGACCCTTTAATATTTTTATCATAACATTCTCCAATAAATGCATAATTTGACGTTATTTATGTTTTAACATTATGTGTAATTGGTTTAACAAATTTCAGATTTATTTTGAAAAATTTTATATTGATTTATCAAAATTTAATTTTCATTAAAAAATAAAAAAATTCAAATAAATATATTTAATATAGGTATCTAGCATTTTTACATACACAAATATAAAATTAAAACCAAAGTATTTCTATGTTCATTTTATCGTAAAAATTCACAACATTTCAATCCGAAATACAAATGAAAGTTATTGATCTCCACGTAAAAAGTGTTGGATAATCAACAGGTTAGAATTATTGGATGAACAATCATCATACTAAAATAGTTATTTCAAATATAAATATAATGTATTCTTAATTATGTCAAATATTGCATTATGATGTTTCTGATGACAAAAAGTTTGATAAACGAATAAATTTAGCAGAAGAGATATTTATATGAGAAGTCACTATTGTACAAATATCGTACACAAAACTAAATTCATATATAATTTAATTTTAAACTAAATTAATCATTTTTCAAAGTAAAAATCATGAAATAAGTTTAATGATAAACGACCTCATGAAAAGGATGAAGCTTGCAATACACTATTATTGTAAACTTCGTCACCTCTCATTTTATTTTTTAAAAAACAAGGTTATAAATTAATTTTTAAATTAGGAAAATCTAAGCTCACATTATTATGGAACAAGAGATATGATGGGGACCATGTGTGACGATCCAAAATAGTGGTTGGAATTAGGCACCACTGTAGAAATACAGTAATCCGTATACCCTCTCTTACAATATAATAATATATTTATTTTCCTTTAAAATTTATCACCACTTTTTCATTTTTTTAGTGCACATGATAAATAGTGCAGTGTTATAATAGTATTAATTATATTATGAAATTTATCACCTCTCTTTTAAATCTACAATCAAGATATTATTGAGACATGAAGAAGTCAAAAACAGTGGTTGAAATTTGGCAAAGAAATAAAAAGAAGGTAGTCTCATATAAACTTGAAACTTCTGCAACAGAAATTTCTTACATTTTTTTTGGTAAAAGATCTTGATTATTAAATTTTTATTTAATTATCCAATTGTCACATATTTTTAATTTAACTTTAATTTCAAAAATATTACCATGTTACACAAATGTATATTAATATTTTAGATTATGTCTTATTACGCGTGCATTTAATTTATGAGAATCACGTTGTAAATAATACACAAGATTTATTTTACAAGAAAATATTTTTTTTTAGTATTCCACTTATGACAACATTACTATTTTGATTTTATATTTATTATAATCTCAAACATAATTTTTAACTTATCAAAAAATATCATATTTAATCATTTACTTAAAAAAAATTAATCTCTCAATTTTTAAATCCACGTTAGTGTAAATTTTTAACAGAGTTTGTGTTAAAATATTGTACTCGACCCACTAAACAATTTTTAAAATATATATTATAAAATTTTAAAAGAAAAATATCAAATCATCAAGTTAAATATCCAATTCTATTATAAAAAAATTCATTCATTTTATTCATTGATAATCAAATATTAAATATTTAAAACACAACAAGAATAAAAGTTATATGAAATTATAGGATATTAAACATTTTTTATGAAAAAAACTTTACAAAACTTTTTAGGACTAATTGATTAACCTATTGAGTTGGTCTCTCTAAACTATGAAATGTTAAATTATTTTTAGAAGTTTTCCCCATACTTAACAAGTGAACTAACACATGAATCTAATCGAACTTATCTATTTAACTCATTAGTTAAGTAAATTGGATAAGTTTAATGTACCTATATTTAGTAAGTTAAAAATTTGAATCTCACCTATCAAAATAATAAATAAAATCTGAACTCAGCCAATTACCACCTCTCTTTCCATAGTTTTTTTCATTTTTTTCCTTTGAAAGTGACAATGGCAAGAGATATTATGGGGAGCATGTGTGGGGTGGGGTCGCTCCAAAACATTGGTTGGAAATAGGGAATAGAAGAAGAGGTAATAATGGTGAAAGTGGGGCATGAAACAGCTTGCTTGAGAAATGAGGATAGAAAAATTGAGTAAGATAGGAAGGAAAGGGAATTATGGATGGGACGCACACATTGGCATTTGGCACCGCACCACCAAGAAGCCAAGCAAGCACCACACATATCTTAGCCTCGTGCCTTCTCGTTTTCGCTTTGGCTTTTCCTTCTCAACGTTTCGCACCACTCTCATTCCATCCATCCTTTCCTATTCTTATTCCTATTCTTATTACATGGATTGTCCTTTTGCTTTCCACTTGAAACCCCAAAACCACCTCACACCTATCTCCATGACATCTTTACGTCTTGTTTGAATTCAAATCCAACGGTCCTCCTCCTTCCAAGCACCCTCTCTCTATTCTCTATATTCCCTCCTCTATCTCTTCTTTTCAACTTTGAATATTGTTCATTGCTTTTGGAATAATGATTCAGGAATATGTTGGAGTCGTATTCAAAAGATATACCAAATATAATGTTTACCTCAAATTCAAAATTCCCCCCAGATATAATAGGATATTTCTCAACTTAATTTTTTATAATTTTTTTTTTAATTTGATTCTTCACTGAAAATATCTTTTTTAATTTGGTTTCATGGAATTGTCTTACAAGTTAATATTAAAACTTTTTCTTCCATTTTATCTTATTCCCATGTTCATTTCATCAAAATTCATTTCGGCATAACAAACAAGGCTATGAGATCTTATTAAAAAAGAATTATAGTTAACCCAAGCTGGTGACACTTAGAAGATAGAACATGCACAGCAGATAAAACTCAGTTCATTCTCAATTTATAAATTATAATATTAATTGTCTAATTAGAATTAATAAGATACTAATCTAATAAAATAGTTAATGTTAATCCATAAATATTAAAATTATTCCAACATTATATACATGTACATACGTTAGATATATTCTCATATTCCTGTTCTTGGAAAAAAAAAATCTGAATAATTTAAATCTCATGTTTTAAACAAGCAACCGATCAAGCTATATGTTGTTATCAATTATTGATTAGTTATTTAACTTTAAACTTTTTTATTTAAAGAAATTTCATCAACTTGTCTAGCACATATATTCCACCATAAATTACGGAAGACTACCTCGGGTCTCCTTTCTCTTTTATGTAATTTCCACTAGAGTAGCATCCAATTATTTCGGATACTTAATGAAATGTCAACGTCCTAGTACCATATAATCGAAAAATTAATTTTTTTTAATATATAAAATGTGTGTTTTTTAGCTTAATACTTATATGTTTTCGTAAGTACAATATTATTTAGTTATGACGTAATAAGTTATTAAATATAATTGAATACAATAACTTTTATATTATTATAATTAAACTAATTATTTATTACATACAAACTTTTATTAATAAAATAATATTTAATTATATCATAAATAAAAATCATAATAATATACGATCATTACCATTTTTTGAACAAATTCAAATGTTGGAATCAAACACAAAGCTTTTATATATATATATATATATATATATATATATATATATATATATATATATATATATATATATATATATATATAAAGTAGGCTCAAGTTTCATTTAATCCATAAAAAGTCTCTTCTCATCGTATCCTTAGTTTATCATGTCATGATTCATCATTTTTTTTATATATGTATTAAAAATTTTTAGAAATATGTAAATTTTTTTGAGCCAATAAAAAAAATAATAAAATAATTAATTAATTATATTTTAAATCAAGGACTTTTCAAAGTCTAATAATTATTTAGAGTAAATAAAAAAATTAATGAATGAATTAATCACCTATTGAATCAATAATTTAATGAAATCCAAGCATTTTTTTTTTAGCCAAAGAAATAATAATGATATAATTAATTATTTATATTTTAAATTTCTTAATAAATGATTATAAAAATAACTTGTCATAATCAAAATTAAAATAAAAAAATAATTTATAATTTATTCAACAATTTAAATTATTTATTATTATATATCACTTAAAGTTAGAGATAAAATTAAATGTGATTTTATTAATTTATAAATTCTAAATTTCTTCAAAAGAATAACAATTAGTGTTGTTTTATAAGACAAACAAAATCTCTTAAAGTAATATCCTTCCAATAAATCTATTATCATTATTTCTCTTTCACCAATTTTACAAAAATAATTATATATATTTTCTTATATTTATTATATTATCACGATCTAAACAAGTATAGGAATAAGATGTCTTTTATCTTTGTGAACTCATTAGAATTCCTCATACAACATATTTTATATAAATTTACATTAAATAAGCATAAATCTTATAAATCATATTCTTTCTCTTTTTCTTTTTTTCTCTCTCTTTCTTGTATTTTTAAGTGCAAATCTCTTTCAGTTAACATTATATTACGTATATTTAATGGTTAATATATAAAAAAGACATAAAATTGACATTATATAATTAAAATTTAATTACTAATATCGATAAAATATAAAAATTTATTTTGAAGATTCATATTATATAGACTGTACAGAAGTCCACGTACATGAATATAGAATATCTAAAATATCAGTTCCTGCTGATGATTTTTCTGTTACAGATAGTACGGGGGACGCAAACATGCTTGGAAAAGAAGGCATTTGAGTCATTGAGAGGTGGGTGTAAAAGTTGGTTGAAATTTCATTTCCTGGAAAATCGTTGGCGAAACGGCGACCTCGTGATTGTGCATAATTGAATTTTTAGGTTTGGAAAAGAGAGCAGGTCCCCATGCTTTATTTTCATTTCATTAATTTCTGGATTTGCATTGCTCCCTTCGCTTTAAAGGAATCATTTCCAATTTCACAACGCATTCAATGCTCATAATCCCATCTCATAAAATAAATATCATTTCAATCATTATTTATTACAAAATTATTATTATTTTTTATTTATTAAAATATTTAAAATAATTATTTATCACAATATTTTTTATTTTTAAATAAAAATTAATTGAACTATCAAAATAAATGTGATTCATCCTATTAAGAAGGTGAATAAATTATAAGAATTTTTTGATAATCTATTTAGTAAATTTATATAAATTTAACATATTTAACTCGCAAATTAATCAGCTCCATTAGTTGGTTTGTTTTCCTTTTTATGACCAAAAAAAAAAATTCCTCATTTAAACCATTGTAAATTACTTGGCTCAATTTCCTCTTTAAAAAAATAACCCTAATTGATACATACCCGCTGCCCATCATCGTTGACCGGCACTTGATCATTCTCAATCAATCCTAGTCCTCAGTCTTCTGCTTCTTCGTGCCTTCTTCATCCATCTCACGCCTTGATGGTTGATTTGTTCTGTTGAATATATTTTTTAGAATTTCCTTAAATTGTCGGTTGAATAAAGCTGCGACAATAATAATATTTTTTAAAATATTGTATGAGTTAAAAGTATTAGCTATTTAACCCATTAGATGGCCTGGGTTATGATTTTTAACTCAAGGGGAGTTAAATATGCTGGCCTATTCAACTATTAGTGGGTCACTTTAAATAAGTTGAAGGTGAATTGAACTGACACATTTTAATAAATATAAAAATTAGAATTAATTTTTTTACCTAAATTTAAAATCCAAAACTGAGAAATTAAATTTGATATTTGCAAAAAAATAAAATTTTTTTTATATTTTTAATAATTAAAAAATTAAAATAATAATTTTGTGACAAATAAATGATAAAAAATATCATTTTTATATTTTTGTATGTCAACCTTACTCATTAATTATATTCCAATCATATTAAATGCATTCTACAGAGACAATGGTCTCCTTAAAAGGTCATTTTACCATCGAAAAATATGTGTTGCAGACTCTCATATTAGTTTTTTTAAAAATTTATTATTCAATCAGTAAATTATTGTAGTAATATATCTAAAATTCATTTAAATGGTTCCAAAAAATATAATTTCTTTAATATACATGATTTTACCATCACTAGAAATCAACATACATGATTATATGGTCTTTTAGTATTTAATTCTAAATACTATACATTCATATCAATTTAAAATATATTTTGACTAAAAAGAGATACTTTGTAAGATATTAAAAATGAATAGATGTCACTAAAATTTTTAAAATTAATTAATAAATGCACACTGCACATCTTGATAAAAATCTAAGTTTTTTTTTTCCAAATTATTGTACGTACTGTCTTTGCGTTTTGCAATTAGTACGAGAAATAATGCTTAAGAATTGGTTCTATCTTTCCAGGAATCACCATGAATGAAAAAAATAAATAAAAATAAAAATAATTGAAGCAACGCACATTTATGCACGCTAATGTGGACCAAATGCTTTGATTAATTTGAATTGGTCAACTAAATAAATATTAGCTCATGACGCATGGCTTCAAAAAAATCTGCATTAAATTATATTTCTAATTCATATAATCCTTCACTTCTTATTTTTATTAAAGAGTTGACCAAAAATAAAATAAAAAAATTAACTGTATAGTTACTTATATAATCATACTGAAACTTTCTACATGTAAATAAAAAATATATATATCTTATAAATATATGCATGTAAATTGGACACCAAGTGACAGATTTATTTCCCTAGATATTTCTGTCGTTAATCAAGGTGGCACTTGACCCCAAATTGTGATTATGAGAGACTTCATCAATTAAACTTAAAAAATAAAACAAATACTTAAACAAAAAAGAAGATGATGTCATAACTGAAAGGAACACATATAAATATTTAAGACCCAAAAAAAAAAAAAATAATGCGTAAGAGATTCTTAAGTAATGCCGTGAAGATGTGGTTTAGTTTGAATCCAACACCTTTCTGGGCGTTGCAGAAAAGGATGTGAAACTTGAAATGAGACACAAGACGTAGACCTTAATAAATTCACATATTATATATATATATAGCTACGCAACAATCTAAGAAGAACAAAAAACAAACTAATTATATGCTCTATATATATATATATATATATGAATTATATTAATGATATCTAATTAGGTAGGTCGGTCCAAAGGGAAAGTTTGAAAGTGAAGCATGCTTTAAGAGAAGAAGAATTAACCACAGATTCTAAAGTTTATTAATTTGGTCTATGTATGAAGGTGTATGATAAATAAAATATCCAACATAAACAAATATCAATCATACACATTTGATAATGTTGTTGGGGTGTTAGAAATTTCTGGGCTTTATATAAAGAAAGGTCTGTCTAACTCAGCTCTTAAAGCATATGCCAACTTTGTGATAGGATTGATTAGAGAGTATAATTAAGTAGGACACCTCATCACCTTGAATTGTTTATGAGCCACAAAGGGAAATAAAATATCAAAACCCATGTATATGATAGTTAGAACCTACGTGGGCTCCCAGATTGTCTTTATAGATAATTTAAAATAAAAAACAAATGGGGCGTGAAATTAATAATATGATATTTTGCTTCGAGAGCGTCACTAGTCACTACTTTATAATCGGAAAGCTAGATCTAACCACCCAACCAATAGGTACATCAGCCACCCAAAGTTAAAATACAATTTGAAAAAATCTAAAAAATGTTAGAAATATTTAGTGTATTTGGGTTGAGGTTTGAAGGGTTTAAAAGTCCGTTTATAAAATAAAATTTGTCTTATAAATATTGTATATATTTGAATTGACGTTATGTGACTGTAATTTTAAATTAACTTAATTTTTAAAATTAATTTTATTTATATGTAATTTTATATTACTCTAATTTATGTTTAAAAATATATTTTTTTATTTATATAGTTCATTTAATGCGAAATACCTATTTTTCTATTTTGTATATATGGTGGTTTAAAGAGCAAAATTGATTTTGAAAAAAAGTTAAATATTAGATTAAATGATAATATTTGTGAGATAAACTTTTATTTAAATGTGCAAATGAGTTTTTTAATCTCTTAAATATTAAACCAAACACATTAATTGTCATTTAGTTTAACATTTGATTTATTCTAAAATCAATTTTACTCTTTAAATCTCTATTTGTATTAAAATAAAAAATAATTATTTTGTGTTATATAAAATTATGGATGAAAAAATTAATTTTTAAATATAAATCACAATGATGCAAAATTTAAAATGTGTGTAAGAATTAAAAAAAAAACTTAAAATGGAAATTATATAGAATGACAAGGTTAAAGCATATTTGGATCAGAAGTTAGGGATCTTGACGAAGCTCTCAAGAGTTGTTTCCAACGTTTCAAACGCCATTTCGTACTTAGGATTTATTCCAATTATCTAAATATCATATTAAATATTTGTATTCTTTTCATTGTTATCCTAACTTTGCGAATTTTAAATTTCTAAGCATCTTGTACGCATATTAGAAGAAGTTGCCATTGACTATTCGGTCCATCAAATTATTTGGGCCTAAAATATTAAAACCAAAATATAGGTTATATATATATATATATAACTTTTATTATATCTTTGTTAAAATAAATCTATAAAATATGCTTGAGTCAAGGTTATACGTTAGATTTTAAATATCCTAGAATCTTATATAAATATTAAGGACATTTAGTATTTGGCCCATGTGGCTATTAGAGTTTAATCCTAAAATCTTAGGATTTAAATTTAAATGTAATAATTAAGTTTAGACAAAATTTTAATAAAATTAATCAATCAATTATATATGGTTTGGTCAGGTTAAATATCTAGATTTGAAAACTTTAAAAGATATCCTCATATCAACATCAACTTGAGATAGTTCCAATTTATATATATAAGATTCCATAATACGAAACCACTCTCTTTAAGTTAACTAGAAGTAATTGATAAAAGGAAGTTGGGTTATTCGGTGCATTGATAAGAACTTGTGTTTTATAATTGAAAGTGATTTGATGATGGGTTCCAGATTTGCTTCAATTGTGAGGTTAATTTTGAGCTATTCAATTGTCTAATATAAAAAAATTTAAATCATTAAATTAAATTTTTTGACTGTGTATAATGAGACCCGATGTGATAGCAAAATTCTACATCCAATGCAATTAATTTGATTACTTTGATGAAATTACAGGCCTGACCTTTCTTCAGGTTGTCATTATCAATGCCACGTATTGAATGTATGATTTTGTACCATCGTCTGATGAAACCTATTTGTCAGAAGATGGGATTGAATATTTGAAATGTGAGAGGCAAATAATGCAAGTGCCTTGAGGTGACATGCTTAAGCCAATTCTAATTATTGACTCAGTAGAAACCTTAGCCTTTTGGATAATCCTTCAAAAACTCACATAATGCTTTGCTTGCGTGTTCATTTTAGAAAGATGGATACGTACCAATTTATATTGACTTTTACCTTATGAATAATAACATGCACTTGGTTCCTCAACTTGCTTTTATTCATTATGCCATTCATAGTAAATTAAAATGCTTATTTGATATGATAAGTTTGATTTAAAAAAATTAAAGTTTAAACAAAAAATTTGACTAAAAAAACTCGATATATAAAATAGGTTAGGTTCTTACTTTTTCAATGCTTGACCTGAATATAAGAAGCCCAAATAAATTTTTTAAATAAAAAAGGTTTATTATTTAAAAAAATTTAATGTAATATGATATTTTGATAAAAAATTAATACTTCTTATTTAAAAGATTTATATTAATATAAAAAATTATTTGTATTTATAATCTTATAATTAATAATAATTAGTTATGTTATTTATTTTAAATTTTAAGTAACGAATTAATTTGATCATAATTTATAAAAGCTCGATTAATCTCACTTAAAAAAAATATAAATAAAAATCTGAATAAACAATGGAAACTCTGTCTTGTGTTCGGATTTAAACTTGATTTCTAAAGCCCAATTTAAACTTTTTTTATTTGTTTTGTATTTTCGTTGCGTTGGTTACTGTGTGTTTGAATTATAGTTGTGTAAATTTAGTTTTAGATCAACAAGATTTATAAATTTGATTTTAGTCATAAGTGAGTTTGTAAAACTATAATTTATATTTGAAATTTAAGTCAATGAATTATTTTGTGGTTAAATTTTATTTAGAGATGTAAGAGAGTAATACAATTTCATCGTTTGAAAAAAAAATTATTTAGATTTGAACTGGAGAAATTAAAATTCAAACTTCAACAAAAATATATGAATTGAAAATGTATTTAAGCCGAACAATTATAACTCATAGACTTGCCCATAACAAATTTAATCTTTAGAAATATGTTATTACAAAAACGAAAAGTTAAACTCGTATGGTTATACGTAGTTTTGGTATCTTGATAATAGAGACTAGACAAGAAAAAATTGCTAAACTGATTTCTTATTTTTGTCAAGTTCGGTTGAAAAGAAAAATGATATAAACCTCTTTCATATTTTCATTATTTCATAAATTTAATATCATAAACAAATTATACTCCATGAACTACCGATTAATCATGTTGATATGATATTTTTATCTATTAACAAACTTCATGTCTACCTTTGAAGTTAAAGAATGAATCACTTTTTAATTATTTGGACGCATCGGTGTATCATAAAATCTGCCCCCAAAATCATATTAAAAAATAATTTTACAAATTTTGATTATCGACACATATTGACCACTTTGATTTGATCCACGACACAACCACCTTCCCAGAAGTATTTTTCATCATCTCATAAATCGCTGCATAAGAAGATTGAATAAAGGAAAAAAGATTTTAATTTATGCAGCAGAAAAAAAAATTATAATTTTGGGCTCTAAAACCAAGTTCTCGACTGGACTACAGAAAGGCCCATATACATTGGGTTCTCTTATGTTGGACTAATTATTTCACAAACTTACTTATTTAAAATATTTTAGTACGGACCTAACCCGTATGATTGGTGTGTGGAAGGTCCATTTTCCTATTTTGGATTTCCAAAATTTGTTTCGGAAAAAAAAATGACAGTTTGATAACAAATTATAAAACTAAAAGAATTATAAGAAGTATGAGAAGAGTGAAAGAAAATAATTTTTGAGTGGAAATAGAAGGTAATTATCATTGGCTTGAGTCTTCTATCTTTTGTATATAACACTATTTATAGGCTTTTCATCATAGAAGAAAATTAAATGTACATAAATGAAAATTAATTTACATAATGGTGAGATACAAATTTAATAGGTGTTATACAAAAAAAAGGTCCTAAAGAGTCACCCATAATAATAAAAAATGGTCTTAGAAAGTCACATCACAAAGAATTCTTTTAAGTCCTTATATAGGGGTTATGGACATCCACTTTTTAAGCATTTACATCATTTTCCCTTAGATGTCCATTGGCAAATATTGTATCTTGTTAAAAGCTTACTAGGAAAAAGCTTACAACATTTACTTTTGTTTATACTAAAAGATTGTCCTACTAGGACATTAATTCGAATTGGAGCATTTTCAACTAGTATATAAGATTTGATAATTCTCTTTGGGTCAGTAAATGCATTTGACAGTTGATCTGCAACATTTTGCTAGTCAATTATTTTTTGAACTACTTGTTCACATTACTTTGTACATGGATTTACATGAGATAATGATAATACATTCTATGTTATTTCTTTCCCTAATTGTTTATTATCTCTCCCTAATGTTGCAAAAATTGTTTAGTTGAAATGATTATTAGCAAATCGTGTCTTAAATAAATCCCCTATTAATAGTTTAAAATATTTGATTATTGAAGGGGATTTGTAGCCAACATATATTCCTAACCTACTTTGAGGATCCATTTTTGTGCAATGTGGTTGAGCAATTGGTATATATACTGCACATCCAAAAATTCTAAGATAAGAAATATATAGTTCATGACCAAAAGCCAATTGTATGGGGAATATTTATGGTAGCCTATTGGCCTAATATGTATAAGTGCTACCGCATGCAAAATTACATATCCCCAAGCCAAAAGAGGGAAGTTTCATTCTAATAAATATTGGTATGACTATTAATTGAAGGTGCTTGATGAATGGTTTTGCTAGACCATTTTGTGTGTGCACATAAGCAACAAGTTTTTCAACTATTATTCCAATAGAAATATATTAGTCATTAAGGGCTTGAGATGTAAACTCACCAGCATTATCAAGACAAATTGTTTTAATTGCATAATTTGAAAACTAAACTCTTAATCTAATTATTTGAGCAAGTAATCTTGCACACACTAAGTTGCGGGTTGAAAACAAACATATATGTGACCATCTTGTGCATGCATCTAACAAAACCATATAACATCTGAATGGTCCACATGGTAGATAAATGAGGCCACATATAATATGTTTCAGAAATGTTGGGGATTTAATCCCAACTTTAACTAGTTACGGTCTAGTAATTAGTTTTCTTTGGTAACAAGTGACATTTGAGAATTCTCAATAAATTTTTACATTATTATTGATCTGTGATGACCTAACCAGCCATGCCAAATAATAATCGTACTTGTGTCAGTAAACTTCTAATTTACTTTAGCATGTGTTTTAATTATACTAATATATGTATAGTAAAAACTTGAAGACAATATAGGTAATTTCTCTAGAACACATTTCTTTCCTGATACAATGGCTATAATATATAAATACTTAATAATTTTCTCACATACAGTCTCAATATGATACCATTGTGTCATATATCTTTAAAGCTAAATAAATTTCTTTGAGACTTTGTAGAGAATAATACAATGTTAATAATAAACTTAGTCCCTACAGGTAATAATATAGTTGGTCTTTCAAAACTATCAATTAGTTTTGTACTACCTGAGCAAAGAATAAAAAATATCCATATTTTTAATTGGAAACTTGGAGCAAAATCATACTGATAACGTATTTTAAATCTAATAGAAGTATGAGAAGTGTAAAAAAAAATTTAAGAGGACATTAATTATCATTCACTTGAGTCATTCATTTTTAGTACATGGCCCTATGTGTAAGCATTTCTTTATAAAAGAAAACTAAATATATATAATAAAAAATTAATTTACATAATAGTGTAATACATATTGAATAGGTGTTGTACAAGGAAATGATCCTAAAGATTCACACATAATCATGATAAATCATCTTAAAAAATTACCTCACAAAAGATCCTCTAAAGTCCTTATATGGGTTATAGAAATCCATATTACAAGTATTTATAACAATAAGGAAATTTTGTGTTTGGCGACATTTTTTCTATTACTATATATGGTTAAAGATTTTGGTCAAGCTAAAATTCCTCCTTGACTAATATTAAATGTATATTGTTCTATATTGAGCCTATAGATTCAAAGTTTTACTCTCAAAATATTCTTTACGTTTATCAAACCTAAATTGATTAGAATTTATATTCCTTGTAATTTTCTTCGAAAGATTGGCGACCCAATTGGTAGCTATAATGGTCGATGCATAATGAAGACTTTCCCTTTCGCCAAAAAAATGAAAAAAAAAAGATAATAATAATAATAAGTAAATGGAAAAATTTTTGGGTCGAATCTATGGTGGTTGAAGAATCGTATGGTAGGAATTCATGTGTTGTCTTTGAATTTTGATTATCGTATGTAGTCTTCTGTACGGTTGATTTGTTTAGTTTTCAATGGGTGAGTTCAACTTTGTTGTTTGCTGTGCTATTGAAATTTCAGCCGTTTATCTTACGTTATACCGAGGCATTTATCATTCATTTTCATTTTAGAAAAGTTATATGATTATTTTATTTCTCATGTTTTTTAAATTTAATTTTAGAAACATTATACATGTTTTATATTTTAGAGGATTCAAATTATCAAGTTTGCGTATATTTTTTCAATTTTTGGTATCATAATTTTTTCGATATAAATATAATGTGTAAAATATGTTTTTTAAAGAGTCAATCATATGTTTTGTTTTCGGCCAATGTCACTCATGTCTCGTTGAGCTATAAAATTTATACACTTATCTATAAAAACTATATACTTATCGTTTTATTGAATTACATGACAGAAAAAATATAAAAATTATATCTTAACTCTTTTCATGTAATTATATAGAAATTTAAGCATAGTTTTTATATATTTCTTGTCGAGTTCTTTAATAAAAATGAAATAAGTATATAATATTTGTAATCAAGTATTACATGTTTGAATTATTCAAAATTATTATATATATGTGGCATTTTTATTAAAAATTTATTAGTAGAGATATGAAAAATTTTATATTTCAAAACTATTTCTATAACGATTTTTTCGCACGAGTAAATTATTTTTAACTTAAATACTTTAATCGCCCATATTTCAAAGTTTGACAGACTGAATTAACAAATGCTAGAATGTCATGTAAAATTGAATACCTAAATTGACCAAAATCAATGAAGAAAATTCCTTGTCATTTCAATTGTGGAATTCTCATTTTGAAAGAGACATTTAATAGAATTCATTATGCAACTAAGAGAAAGTAATATATCATTTATCACATAAATTTGGATATATTATAATTTATGTAGAAGTTTAATAGAAAACAGTACCTGCATTTCTATGACTTCCAATCATACAAGTCAGAGCTTGTTGATAAATTTTAATATATTACTTTGACTCCATTTTTCTTTTTAATAAATGATGGTTCATAAACTGAATATATGATCGGCCTATCTCCAAAGCTTACTATTTAATTTTTTTTTGGGTCCCAACCTTTTTTTTATTGCTACCTTATTTAATTGCACAAAATGCTAGCTAATTATATAAAAGTAATACTTAGTCATGAAAGAAAAACTTATTTTGTTATGATATTTATGCATTTCATTGCATTCGAAAAATATTTTTTTTTTTAAGTTTAGCCTGAAATTATTAGGACTTAGAAACTCTGTTATGTTTTCTCATGGAAAGTTAGGGAAGGAAATAAATGCAGAGAAACAAATCATGCCTAATTTGACAAGTTTTATTAATTTTTTAAAAATCAAATTTCTCATGAAGTAAAACATAATAGTGTAGTTTCAATACTAGGGATGGAAATAATGCAGAGAGAACAAATTATGCATGCTGAATGCCGATTAATTCATTGGTTTTTTAATTATAATATCCATTGATATTTAATTTATAATTTTTCTGCCTCCCTATATATATCATCGAGGCAAATACTCATTGAACCATTAATTTGTCATTCACGAAGAATTTTCGTACAACTTCAGAGTCATAATCTTATCTTATTCCTATGCGATCTATTTTAACTTTTCGTTATTTTGTTATGAAATTTCTATTAGACTGTATATGCAACTGTATATGTCATGACCTGAGTTGTAAGGACTTGATTAATATGAGGATGAGATGTTATTTATCCTCGTGAACCTATCGAAACCCTCATAACAACATAACTTATATAAATTTACATTAAGTAAGCATAGATATTATAACTTTTCATATAGACAGTTTCTGACATATCATAATAATACATCAAACATTTATCCTGTATACAAAGGAGTGACTAAACTGAATTATAAAAGTAAAGAAAAAATATAGCTCTAGCATTAGGCTAGGCTCACCAAGATTAAAATTCCAAAAGTAGATGTTCAGAATCAGCGCTGGAATCTGTAAAATGTTAAAAAATGGGGTGAGAGAAAACGCAGTGAGCAGGTAATTCTAATATTGCAGAAATTAGAGTAGACTACGATGGTATGTATTTTTAAATTCAAAACCAGATATTATACATACATAATTTAGTAATATCAAATGAAGAATAATCATTATTAATAGAGTGCATTTAGGAATATCTTATAGAACTAGTTAAAATTACAGAATATAGAGTTAGCTCAAGGTTAATGATAACAGTTTAGAACTAATACTCATTTAGCTATAGGCTTTAAGTAAGTATTATAATGGTCTTAGACCTCAAATTGAACTACGGCTATTGTCATTCAGCCATAGGTAAGGGTATCATACCTAACTTTATTAGAATACCAATCACAGTGCACTATGGCTATCGTCTAGTGTAATTAGCTATAAGATTCTATTTTGGATACATTCCTAATATTCAAAAATAAATAAATATCCATGTACAAATATCAGAAATTTCAAAATCGTACCACTTCAAAGTTCATATTTCAATATTTCTAATAATTCAAAATTCAAAATTTATAATTCAGAATAATATTTTGCATAATTAGGATGATCCACTCACCTAGGAGGAGTATACCAACCTCTTTCTATTATTGATTATAATTTCTTTGTTGAAAATTTTTTAGTCATCTAAAACATTAAATAAAATACTCTTATCATCCAGTCTTTACAAATAAATTTAATTATTTAATTCTGTCACATACCTAATTAATTATTTCTTATTCATTTTCATCCAATTCACCTAGTTCTTTCTAAATTTTGGAAATTAAATTTATGAACCACTATTTCATTATTATTACTATTATTATCATTATCATTATTATTATTATTATTATCATTACTATTATTATTATTATTTTATTCAATTATTCCATTATGTACTTATTAAATTTTTAACATATACCACAACACAAATTTCACTTAAGGGACATCTAATAAATTCCAAAATTTCTATTTAACCTCAAATCATGTTTATTGTTATCCAATCAGGCTACACTAATTTCCCTCTTCTAATTTTCTTCTTTTTTCTTCATGAAATCTAGAAGATTTACTAAAAATTAGAAATTTTTTCTAAAATTTCCCAAAATTCTAAATCATTATTTAGGTGCATAACAAAATTTAAGAAGTCATAAGAATACAAATTTCACTAAATTTTCAAATTGCACCTAGACCCCTAAATTGGCTTTTTTTTAATCTGGAAGCCAAAATCCACATCTTATTAGTGATTTCAAGGGAGAAATGTGCAAAATTCACCTATAAAGTGTAATCTTAACTTAATTTGAAGCAAACAACCCGAATTGAGCTCAAATTTGCCTCTTTTTTGGATGAATAGTGTCAAAATTAGGGTTCTTCGATTATAAGCAAATTAGATCAAATTGATCGGTGCAAATGAGGGAGAAAGGACCGAAAAACATCATAGAACTGAAGCCCTGAGCTAAATTGAATAAAAAATGCACCAATTTTGTGAATTTTGAGCTTGGATTTCAAGTGAATAGGACAACTAGAAAATCAAAGAAATTCTAGTGATATGGCAGCCAGTGGTGCCACTGCAGTTTGGAGGAGGCGCTGACGACCCTTCATGGTGGTTAAAACAACACTGGTGGCTGGTGGAGATATTTGCACATTGACGGCAACAGGGCACGATTTTTCCAGCAATATAGTCGATGGAGAGGCTGCTAGTGGTTGGGGATGGGCCGGTGACTTGCCAATCACTCGCCAGTGAGCTAGAGTGGCTGCTAGCGAGAAGAAAGAAGGCTTAAGTTTGAATCGAGATGGAGGTGCGAAAGTGGATGTAATATGATTTGTTTAAGATATAATTGGGTATTAAGATAATATGAGTGGGAGTAGTATGTATAATTATGATATTATTTTAATTATGTGGGTTAATAAAATAATGTTAGTGAAAATAATTAGGATATATTTATTTAATTAAAATAGGGATAATGGGTGTAAGTGAGTGTTTAAAATAATTATGTGGGAATAAAAGATGTAATCATTATGATAAAATATTTTTAGTGAGAATATTAAGAATGATTTGGGTGATAAAATATTTAAGGTAGGGATGAATATAAATATTTTTTTTTAATATAGGGGTATTATATTCCTCGCCCCTTAAGAAATTCAGTCCCTGAATTAAATTACCTATATACCTTAGTTTTGAAATAGCTGGGGGTACTTGGCCAGCATATTATTCTTTGCTTCCCACGTTGCTTTCTGTTAGGAATGATTTCGCCATAACACCTTTACCAATGCAATCTCATTTGATCGAAGCTTCTTAACCTGCCTATCCATAATTGCCACAGGAACTTCTTTGTAGATTAACCCAGCATCCAATTGAACATCTTGAGTTTTGAGCACATGAGATGAATCAGGTGAGTATTTTCTAAGCATAGATAGATGAAACACAGGATGTACACCCACTATTTTCGGAGGTAAAGCTAAGTGATACGTCACTGCTCTGATTCTTTTTAGTATTTTAAAAGGCTTAATATAACGGGGCCTTAATTTTCCATTCCTACCAAATCTCATTATACCTTTCATTGGAGATACCTGGAGAAACACTTGATTGCCCACCATGAATTCTAAATCTCACATTCGATTATTTGCATAAGCTTTCTGTCTATTTTGGGCATTTAACAATCTCTCACTTACTATCTTTACCTTGTCTACAATGTCTTGAACTAATTCTGGTCTTAGTATTCTTGCTTCAACTACTTCAAACCACCTAATAAGCGACTGACATTGCCTACTATGCAGAGCTTCATAAGGTGCCATTTGAGTACTCACTTGATAACGGTTATTGTAAGCAAATTTGGCTAAGGGTAGTGAGTATCCCAACTCCCTCCAAAGTCTTGAACACAGGACCTTAACATATCCTCTAACGTTTGAATTGTCTATTCTGATTGACCATCAGTTTATGGGTGGAATGCTATGCTAAGATCTAATTGAATGCTAAGCGCATCCTGAAATGCTCTGCAGAACCTACAGGTAAATTAAGGCCCTTGATTAGAAATACTTAAAATAGGGACATCTTGAAGCTTCATAATTTCATTCAGATATATCTGAACATACTTGGCCACACCATAAGTTGTCTTCACTGGCAGAAAGTGTGCAGATTTGGTCAGTCTGTTAACAAATACCCATATGGAATTAAAACCCTTCAAAGTTTGAGGTAGGCCTGTCACAAAATCTATAGTTAATTTTTTCCATTTCCATTTCAGTATCTCTATTTTCTGGAGTAACCTAGCTGATTTTTGATGTTCTGCTTTCGCTTGTTGACAAACTAAGCAGTGAGAAACAAAATTTGCCACATCCTTATTCATTCCATCCCACTAATACAACTGTTTCAAATCTTGATACATCTTTGTCTCTCCAAGGTGGATGGTATAAAGGGTTTGATGGGCTTCTTTTAGAATCTCTCTTCTGAGTTCACCATCCCTGGGTACATATGACCTTTGACCATACCAAATACCCCCTTTGAGTCCCCGAGAAAACTTGTTTCGACCTCTTCAATTAACGTTTGAATTTGAGTATCTGCTACCTAAGCAGCCATTACCATTTCATTCAAAGAAAAGGAACTATGAACACCCGTTAATAATACACCTGGCTCCTTGGTTTCAAGCCTAACACCATTTTCAGCTAACCAATAGAAATCCTCAATCAATGGTCTTCTCATTACATCATTACAGTTATATATGCCATACTTTCCATTGACTTTCTACTCAAGGTATCTACCATAACATTAGCTTTGCTTGAGTGGTACAAAATAATGCAATTATAATCTTTTAGCAATTCCATTCATATCCTTTGTCTCATGTTGAGATCACTTTCTTTAAAGATGTACTTAAGACTCTTATGATCTGTATAAATTTTGCAAGTCTTATTGTACAAATAGTGACACCATATTTTTAATGCAAATACCATAGCAGCCATTTCTAAGTCATAGGTAGGATAATTTTGTTCAAACTTCTTCAATTGTCTTGAGGCATAGGCAATCACACGATTATGTTGCATCAAAATGCATCCCCACACCACTCTAGAGGCATCATAGTAAATCGTGTAGCTGCCAGATCCTAATGGTAATGTAAGAATAGGTGCTGATGTCAAACAGTCATTCAATTTCCAGAAACTTTAATCGCATGCTTCAGTCCATTGGAAATTTACATTGTTTTGAGTTAGTTTGGTCATAATGAGTAGCTATTTTAGAGAAATCTTTCATAAATCGATGGTAATAGCCAGCCAAACCTAAGAAACTACAGATTTCAGTGACCGTAATGGATTGGGGCCACGTCTGAACTGCATCAACCTTACTAGTATCCACTGGAACACCCTCTTTTGATACTACATGACCTAAGAAAGCCACCTTATCAAGCCAAAACTGATATTTAGATAGCTTTGCATATAGTTGATTCTTTCTTAATATTTGTAGCATCATTATTAAATGTTATTCATGCTCCTCTTGACTTTTTGAATATACCAAGATGTCAACAATAAAAACTATAATAAATCGATCAAGGAAAGGCTTGAAAATCATATTCATCAGATTTATAAAGGTGGTTGGAGCATTAGTTAGTCTAAAAGACGTTACTAAAAATTCATAATGGTCGTACCATGTCCTGAAAGTCATCTTAGGAATATCGTCTCATTTAATCTTCAATTGATGATATCCTGACCACAAATCAATCTTAGAAAATTGTGTACCTTGTAGCTGATCGAATAAATCATCAATGCGAGGTAACAAGTACTTATTTCGTACGGTTGCCTTATTTAACTATCTATAATCTACACACAGCCTAAGTGACCCATCTTTTTTCTTCACAAATAGGACCAGAGCTCCCTATTTTGATGAGCTCGAGTAAATAAAGCCTTTATCTAACAAATCTTGTAATTGATCCTTCAATTCTCTAAGTTCTAGTGGTGCCATTCTATAGGGAGGTATAGAGATCGGCGGGGTGCCTGATAGTAGATCAATGTTAAATTTAATCTCTCTATCAAGAGGTAGTCCAAGTAATTCTTCTGGGAATACATCCAAAAACTCAATGAGTACTGACACTTGATGCAATGTTGGAACCGCTACTTCTATGTCTTGGACTGAGGCTAAGTAGCCTTGACATCCACTTTTTAACAACTTCTTAGCCTCAATGGTTGATATCAAATTGTTAAAAGTCATTGTATGATCACCTTGGATAACAACGGACGATTCATTTAAAAATTCACATCTTATAACTTTAAGATGACAATCCATGGTGGCATAACAGGAAACCAACCAATCCATTCTGAAGATCACATCAAAATCAGTCATAGCTAAAATAATTAAATCAACCATTGTTTCATGGTCGTCAATCATAATCGTGCATGACTTACATACTTAATCCATTAAAATAGACTCCTCTAACGGAGTTGTTGCCATAAAAAAAACCCTCTAATTTGATAGGACCCTTGCCAATTAATTTTGCAAAGTGTGGGGCATAAAAGAATGAGTAGCATCAGGATCAAACAACACATGAGCAACATGAGAACATATTATAATTGTACCTGAAATCATTGCATTTAATGCTTGAGCATCCGATTTATTTAGAGCAAATATTTGCGCCTGACCCCTTCTAGAAGATGTCTAACCTCTACCGAAAGAAGTTCTACTACCATTTCCTCTACCACCTTGAGCTAAAAATGTATCTTGAGGCCTGGGTCCCGTATACGTAAAATTAGATGGTCGTATTGAACCCTGGCTAAAGTTATAAGGTGTCTGAGGGCAATCTCATATCATATGCCTTACTTGCCCGCATCTAAAGCATGCCCCAGACTCTTTATGACATGGACCAGAATGAGATTTTCCATACGTGGAACATGGAGGTCTACCTTTTTGATATTGTACTGAATCAGATGGAGGAGCAAGTCTGAAGTCCCTAGAATTTCCTCTGTATCTTCTGGTACTTTCTATTGTTTGAATTGACGATTTTAGGTTGGAGTGAAATGTTTGAGCTAGACCTGATACCCTAGGCCCTCTAGAAGATCCACCCATGGTAAAACTCCCTGAAGGTTTTCCTTTTGCTAACCGTTTTCTCCTCTTCTGCATTATATTATATTCTCTATCTCTCATCTCGATCATTCTGGCATAGTCTGCCGCTGCAGTGAAGGAGGTAAATTGACTGATCTTGGGTGCCATAACCCTAAATAATGGTTTTATCAAGCTCATCACAAATCATTTAATTATGTCCCTCTTAATGGGAACTAAATGTGGGGCATACTTGGATCGCTTGGTAAATTGTATGACAAATTCATCAACTGATACCCCAGGGACTTGCCGTAAGCTTACAAAATCTCTAGCACGAGCATCCCTGACGCTCATGAGTAAAAATCACTTCATAAACAATTCTTTGAACTCTTCCTATTCGAGAGGAGGCAACTCTGATGGTCTCCCTTGTAGCATGGACTTATACCACGATCTGGTAACTTTCTTCAGTTGGAAAGTAGCTAAGGTAATTAATTTCCTTGGAGGATAATCAAATGCCATACATATTTGTTCAATGTCTTCTATGAATTATTGAGGGTCCTCCTAATTATTCATCCCAGAAAAAGTGGTAGCTTTAAATTTGATGAATTCAGTTAGGATTCTTTTGCTACCATTCTTTTAAACTCTAACCTAAGGTTCTCTAGCTTTCATTTGTTTTGTAGGGGGCACAATCGTAGGAGGGGCATTTTAACCAACCATTTGTTTAACCATCAGTAGTAGGAACTTGAGGTTCTCTAAACACCCTGGAGTCTAGTTGCTAACTCTGCATTAGTAGGGACTTGAGGTTGAGAAGGGTTTGCCCACTCCTTTAAAACATTTCTGATGGAAGGCATAGTTGCTCGCCCGCCCCTTGCACAAGCTCTGCCAGCACTTCCTGCACATTCTCGTCCCTTACCTCGACCACTAAGAGTGGTATGTTAGGTTGAAAGCAGCCCTTATAGAGGCCTCTTCTACGGCCTGATCAGTAGTGGCATGTGATCTAGACAACATTGTCCCTTCACACACAAAAAGAAATTTATTTAGCGCCAAATTCAGAATTACGGACTCTCATAAATATGATACATGAAATAGACTAGATAAATGACACTAGATACCCTATGAGATTTCCAACAGAAACTTAGTTATGATTATGCCTGGGTATATAATGATAACCAAGGTACCATTGGGGACCCTTTGGTCCACAAGATATAGGCATACCCAGGACCTTCTAAACCAAGCTTTGATACCAACTTTGTCACGACCTGAGTCGGAAGGACGTGACTGGCATAGGGATTAGGTGTCCTTCATCCTCGTGAACCCATCGAAACCTTCATAACAATAGAACTTATAAATATTCACATTAAATAAGCATAGATCTCATAACTCTCCATACAGACAGTTTCTAACACACCATAATAATACATCAAACTTTTAGCCCGTAGACAAGAGAGCAACTAAACTAAATTATAAAAATAAGGAAAAAAACATAGCTCTAGCAGTAAGCTAGGCTCACCAAGGAATTAATCACCAAGATTAAAATTTTGAAGGTAGATGTTCTAGATTGGCGTTGGAATATGTAAAATGTTAAATAATGGGGTGAATGGAAATTCAGTGAGTAGGTAATTCTAATATTACAAAAATTAGTGCAGACTACAGTTGTACGTCTTTCGAAATTTAAAACCAGATATCATACAAATATAATTTAGTAATATCAAATGGAGAAAATCATTATTAACAGAGTGCATTTAAGAATATCCGATAGAATCAGTGAAAATTACAAAATATAGAGTTAGGCAAATGCTAGTGATAACAGTTCAGAACTTATATTCATTGAGCTATAGGTTTTGAGTTAAGTATCAAAATGGCCTTAGGCCTCAAACAGAATATGATAGTAAGGGTATCATGTCCAACCTTATTAGAATATCAATTGCAGTGCAATGTGGCTAACGTCTACTACCATTAGCTACAGGGTTCTGAGTAAATTAGCCTAAAGTGAATAGTGCAAAAAAAGGAGAAAGAGCGAAAAAATATCATAGAACTAAAGCCATAAGCCAAATTGAATAAAATTGCACCAATTTTGTGAATTTTGAGCTTGGATTTTGGGTGAATAAGGCCACTTAATAATTGAAGAAATTCTGGCAATATGGCAGCCGGTGGAGGTTACTATGCTAGTGCAACTTGGAGGAGGCATCGGCAACCCTTCACGGTGGCCAGTGGAGATATTTGCATAGTGACAATAATGGGGCATGCTTTTTTTGGTGATATGACTACTGGGGAGGTCGCCGGTGGTTGGGGACGAGCCGGTGATGATGCTGGTCACTTGTCTGTGAGCTGGAATGGCTGCTGGCGAGAAGAAAGAAGGCTTAAATTTGAACTGAGAAGGAGCTGTGAAAATGGATGTATTATGATGTGTTTAAAATAAATTGGGTATTAAGATAATATAAGTGAGAGTAATAGGTATAATTATAATGTTAGTTTAATTAGGTGGGTTAATTAAATAATATTAGTGGAAATAATTGGGATATTAATTTAATTAAAGTGGGGATAGTGAATATGAGTGAGTGTTTAAAATAATTATGTAGAAATAAAAGATGTAATTATTGTGATAAAATATTTTTAGAAGGAATATTAAGAATTATTTTAGTGCTTAAATATTTAAGGTGGGGATAAATATAAATTTTTTTTTTCATATATATAAGGGTATTACAGTATATGATATGTGCATCTATATATATATATATATATATATATATATATATATATACAGTGTACAGGTCGAATCTAGGATTAATTTGAAGTAGAATAAAAATTTTTTAATTAAAGATTCAAATTAAAAGAAATAAATTATTATAATATAAGAAAACAAACTCTTATAAATTAAAAAAATAAAATAAAATTATATATGAAAAATTTAATGAACGCGGAAACCCTGAGTCAATAATAATGTAAAGTTTGTTGAGAGAGTGAACATATTCCTGAAGCAGAATCAAAGCTGGGAGCATAAGCGAAGGAGGAGTAATATATACGACTTTGAATTTCACGGGGCCTTCCAACACCTCTTGTTATGGCTTTTGAATAACAAGGAATTCTCGCCTATTTTTTTTTCCTCTTCTTTTCTTCTTGGAAGCTTGACTTTAAGGGCTTGTTTAACACGTTTTCCAAAATAAGGAAAATGTTTTTAGAAAATAGTTTCTATTAATTAATGGCATAATGCAATTTGGATGAAAACACATAGAAGACTTTAAAAGAATACTTTTCATTCAATTTTTTTTTAAATTTTCAAAAGTTGCATTTGCAAACAATAATTTAAAAGGATATATATATATATATATATATATATATATATAATATTATATTATATTATGATTTATCATTTTTAGTTCCCAAAATTGTAATATACTAAAATGGACCCCCAAAGATTAAAAACATGAATTAATTTGATTTCTACAGACGCAAGAGTGGACTTTTATTTTTTTGAAAAATTTTATCTTTGAAGAATTATTATGATATTTGTCAATTTTAGATAATTAAATTAATTTTAAGGTTAAAAGTGAAAAACCAAAATTACTATTTTCTCAATAGTTGGACAAAGTGGTTTTAAGAATATAAACATAAAAAAGAACAATAATAATTGTTTTTATTAGTTGTTTTTTCACTTTCTTCCATAATTCCATTTAACCTATGTTTTTTTTTTTTAAAAAGATAGCAAATAATTCTTATATTTACTTTTTACATACTTAGAATATTTGTTAATCAAGTGTTACTTTTTAAGGGGAAAATAATAAACTTGTTGATTTCGTCGTATCAAACCGAGTCAACATAAAAAATTTATATTTTTATCAAATCAAATTAAGTCTCGATTTCGTTCAATTTGGTGTGCTCTAACCCCTTATATTTTTTATAATTTATTTCATTTTTATTTAAAATAAATTAATTTATGATAACTTTTAAAATTTAATTCTTTTTGAATTCTAATTATTTTTCATCCCAGATCTTAACTTTTTTTTCTACTGAAATTTTTTACTTCAAATCATAAATTTTCTCTATTTTTTCTTTCAAAAAAGTATTATTTATTAATTAAAATTATTTTTTAAGTAAAAAAGACTTCACTGTGGCCGATAAATATTTATCCCAATCTTTAATCAAATTGAATTTTGAGTTTGGTTCACATCCGATTTAAATACCTACTTTAATACATTTTTATTCTATCCTTGCATGAATTTTGAATAGAAAGAATGTATCTATATAAGAACAATTTGAATCATCTTTATTTCCTGCTATAATGAAAATATGAAATCACATTTAATTATAATAAATTATTAAATAAAAAATTAATGATTATATTTATATTAAATAACTTATAATATATTTTTAATTTATAAATATGATCCATTAAATATTCATTTAATAATCTATTATTATTAAGCATGATTTTATGTGACCGCATCCAGATTATTATAAGAAATTATACTAGTGATAGAGAGGAAAAGGTGTAGGCTTCCACTGTCAAAATGATATAAATCCATAACAGTCCATCTAGTAAAAACAGATTCAAAGCTAAAGAGGGTATTCTAAGTTTTATTTATTTCATACAAGATAACAAAGATTAAATGAATACAAAGACAAAAAGAGAAGACATATATGTTCGAACTCCTTGCCAGTAGCTTTAACATCTAAATGATTTTTGGAACTCAATATTATATAATTTGATATATCAAATATTTTTTGCATATCATATTCTTATTAAAAATATGTGATAACGAATATTATTGTAATTATTTATTATTAAATCGTCTTATAAAAATCATAAAATATGAAGTAATTTTTGGAAAAACCCAATCCCGCTGAGCTATAAGAAAGAACTACACCTTTCATGTCTTTAGTACATAACTTGTCAATAAACACATAAACAAAAAAAAAAAAAAACACTATCCCTAAATTTCGTCAAAGATAATTAGAAAAAAAAGGGGACATAAATTTCTGAGGAATTAATTAATCCTAAAAAAGGGTGGAAAATAAAATTAGGGGAAAAAAAAAATAGAAAGGAGATACAGATATCCAATGTCTTCTTCGGAGTTCGGATAAAACAAGGGACTAACCGAACCAAAACCTTGAATTCCTTTTGGTGTGTTTGGACGGCACGTTAGCCCGCTGCCGGCAGCCAAACCTACGTGCCGCCGCTCTCGGCGGCCTCGGGAGCCACAGTGTTCAAATCCAGAATATCATTATTGATTATCAACTCCTGCTCCTGCTCGTGCTCCTCCTCTTTCCTTGTCGTCAATGGCAACGCTACCTCGTAATCGCCGCAGACATCATCGGCCTTTTCTCCGTCCTCCACGGTGATCTCCGCCTGCTCTAACGCCTCCCTCCACTCCCTCCCACCCTTCCCTTTCCGATCGAAGTATTTGACGGCGACCTTCATCCTCCTCAGTATGGCAAAAAACTCCTCCACCTCCTCCTCCGACGGCACCACCACCGCGCCGTCGCTCCCGTCGCCTCTCCCACCGCCACGACCCCGGACTTGCTCCTGTTTCAGCTTCTTCAATTCCTCCCTCTTTTCTTCCTCCACCCCCTCTCGGATCGGCCTCTTCTTCCTCTTCTCCACTTCCATGACACAGATTAATCAGTCCCTCAAACTATACCCGCAAGGCATGAGATTTATAAAGGTGGAAATGGATTTGTTTATTTAATTACTTTTTCTTTCGGTGCAGACAAGGAATTGGCTGATCCCTATATTCTTACTGCATGTCAATTTGTAGACGGGGGAAGCGAGTGCTTTGCACGTGCGTGATTGTTGGGATGGAGAAAAAATATGTATATTACATGTCCAAGACTTTGTTAATAATACCTTTTGTAGAAATATTTTTCAAATAATTTTACATTCAATAAATTATTACACAATTTTACAAATAACTTATTCTTATACCGTTAAATCTTTTTATAACATAATTTTTCACCACTTTCTTATATGTTTAAATAACTATATACTGCGTACCTCTCCTCTCATACGAAAATTCAGTTAAATTTAGAATGATAATAATAATAATAACAATAACTTCTGTTGTAAGCTATTTCTTTTTTTTTTTGGTATGATAATAATACTAGTTCTAATTTATTTTATAATGAAAATATAATAATAAAATTTATAAATTATTTTTATTTTATTACTTTTAAATATAACTTTCAAACAATTATTATAAATTATTTTATTAATTTTGAGCACATTTTTCGTAAGAACTATTAAATAAATATAATGACTGATAGTCATAACCAAATAACCATCTATTCCATCGCATCGTCTCCTTAAATGCGCGTTGGAGTGGAGAGAAATTGGTTGAGCAATCAACAGCAAAGGATGACGTAATAAGATTCGTGGAGTGACGTAAAATGATTGCGTAAGTGCCATTATGGGATCCTAAGAATGATGGAGGCCCACTCGCAGTGAAAGGACACACGCGCAATAAATGTTGTTGTCGGTTGGGTGAATCACGATGAGTGGCAATATATTTAGAAAAATTATTAATTAATTTTAGTATATTAGTTTCAATTAATCAATTCACTCATGCTTTTTTTTTTTTTAAGTAATTTTATTAAAATTAATACATTAAATTAAATATCATATAAATATATAAAAAGTAGTTAATATTTTTTTAGATCCGTGTGTCATCAAGTTAAACAACTTATTTATCACTCTAGATTATGGTGGTGTACCGTCAAGTTAAACAACCTATTTATCACTCTAGATTATGGTGGGATTTGGTGAAGTTTGCAAGTGAAATACGAGTAACTTTAACTGAATGGTTGAAAAAAAAATTAACAGTTTAGATTTAAAAAATATATATATATAATTATTTAATATTAAATTTAAATTATTAAAATAAACATTTAATGATTTAAATCATTTATGATACAATGAATTTAAATTTTTAAATGTAAATAATCCAAATTCAAACCTTATAAAATTGGTAATGTAAATTTTTTTAAGTTAAGAAAAAAGAGTGAAAGTTAAAATTGATAAAAAAATAAAAGATAATTCTCATATATATTAGGGGTGATTATGAGTTGGGTTGAGTTGGATAAAATTTAAGATTCAACCCAAATCAAGATCAAGGCAAACAAAATTTACTTTGATATTTGGTTTAGTATAATAAATAATCAAGTCACATTTGGTTTAATCATACTAGGTTAGGTTATTCTAAAATTTTTTTATTTACAAAAATAAAAATTTTTAATTCATGAAAACAATTTTTTTAAATAAAAAATAATAAAAAGATTTAAAGGTGAAAATAATATTATCATAAAAAAATTCTTTTAAAAAAACTTAGATGACTCAATCTAATTTGATTATGTACTAAGTTTGGTTAGTTAAGGTCAAACTCAACTTGCCTTGGAGTTTGTTCATTCTTACTAATAATAATAATAATAATAATAATAAAGCACAAACTTTTATATGCATGCACAAATGAAGGTGTTTATGTACTATACATTCAAAAAATTGTCTTATTATTTAAGTTAACCGTTCTTTTAAACAATTTTCAGAAATTTTTTTTTTCAAGCAATTTATAAATATACTCATTCCAACCGTTCAGAAATTTTAGAATTTAAAGCGAAAATACATTCTAATGAAAAGTATCCTTAACATTTGTTCTAATATATATTTAAAAGAATTTTGTTAACAAGTATTATTAGTTAAGAATTATTTATTGTATATAACAAATAATTTTTAACTAATAAATTAATCAATAATTATTTATTATATCCATTACCAACAATAATAAATATTTACAAATTAGTTTGATTAATTAAAATTAATTTATTATAAACAATAAGTTATCTTTAACCACTATCATTAATAATTTTTTTTTTTAAAAAGTAAATTTATAAAATCGGTGGTTGTTGATTATGGCTGATAAACTCATATCAATGGAGAAAGATCAGCAAATTAATCTAACGCGTTTAATTAGTCACTAATTCTGCAATTAGGATCCTATTGGAGGTCAGTCAATTCCATAAACAAGCAAACGCTTCTTGAGCGAAGAGCGAGGCGCGTGAGGTGGGTCGTTGTTAGTTGAAAGAGCAAAGAGATGTGGGATGACTTTAAGCGGGACCGGTTACCTTCCTGGATGATACCTAATGGACCAAACGATGACTCACTCTACCCCTAACATAGTCAACTTTTTTTAATACTTTGAGTAAATTTTTTGGTATACTCATTGAGAGTACGTTGATACGTAGTTATATAATTTAAAATTTAATTTTTAGTAAATATTTACAATAATAAAATTATATAAATTTAAGAATGTATATATAGTCAATATTTACTAATTAATAAATTTATATATCAACAACATATAATAAAATTTTATTCTACTACATTATGAGAATAATGGTATACCGTGAATGTAATAAAAATGATTTTACAGTTTATTTTGGCCAACACATTGTGTAATTTTATTCATAATCTACCATTATTTTATAATATAAATTTTAAATTTGAAAAATAAAAACACCTTTTGAGTGTCATAATATTATCAAACGTTCACACGTAGCTCTAGTTTAGTAAATAACATAGCATATTTCCTATCTTGATAACTTAATTTTATATCTTAAACCGAGATGCGTACAAATTCATCCATAAAATGAAAGTCGCAAAACAACAAAAATTACAAATCTTTGGATACTCAATTTTCAAGGAAAATATTTTAATTTATTTAACAGTTGATAAGAACACCAATTAAATAAATCAAAGTATTGTCTTTTTTAATAAATAATTCAATCAAATTGTACTAACATGCATATAACAATTCACGTTCAGACTATGAGATTTTGAAAAAAAAAAAAAAAAAAAAAAAAAAAGTGGTGTTTGTCGAATTGATAGCTAGAGGCAATTTTTATTGGTGAAAAAAAAAAAAAGGGATAAAATATCAAAGTTGGCAAAGAGAGTAGAAAGAGTAAGTTTTGTGGTTAGTGGGCTCAAGAATTTCACAGGGTCTAATAATGAGGGCCCAGATAGGGCATATTACGCCACAAATAATGGGCCTTATCTTCAAAAGCATGGGCCCACTGAAAGCTTGATATGACTAAAGATGTCCCTCAGCGAGACCTCATCATCATCACTACGACAATTAGATGATGAAGGCACTCGACAAAACAACAATAATTAATTACAAAAGCAATTGATTTAATATTTTATATCATATTAGATTATAATTAACCAAAAAAGAAAAATGAAATTTGTACAATAAAATATTTTTAAAAATATAATACAATTCTTATTCATAAATTTAAAATTTACACCATATTATCGATTAAAAAACATTTCTCCTCGTTTAATAATTTCATAATAAATAATTAAGAATCACGCCAAAATAATTTTTTTAATATATATAACCAAATATATTAAATTTTTACACATTTAATATATAATCATTTGCATACTATTCATGATTCACATTGCTTGTGGTTTGATTACTTCTACTTGAAGTAACCCAACCATTATTATAATGGTTATAGTAAATAATATTTATTTCTCTTTAATTTTGTTAAAATTTCACAAACTTCTATTTTATTTTGAAAATATGCATTTTATTACAAATTTAATTTAATTTTTCATAAAATACTCTTTATGAACTTAAGTACATATTGGGTTAATTGTAAATATTTTAGCCAAAAATTTTTATATTGAACTAAAGTGTGTCATTAAATTTAAAAAAAAAATAAAAAATTACATATTTTCAGAAAAATGTAGAAATTTCATAATTTACCCTGACAATTTCATCACTCTTTCAATTCCAACATGATGCTTCTATCTTTTGTGTGGTGGAATGTGCACCCATTACAGTAGACTCCCTGAGTGGGCTGAAAATGTGGGCTTCATTAGTGAAATTGAATATCATCAAATACACTCTCCAATTTTAGTATTTTTGTAATATCATCAATTAAGCTTCTGAACTAGTTCATATGTTTCTTCTTTTTAATGTTAGGATTAAGATACCATGAATATTGATATATTTTGTAATCGATCAAAACAATGTATGCTATATAGATGTTACGGGCCAAAGGCCCATATCACTCTTGCAATTGTGGGCTGAGAGTGGGCCTCGTATAGTGCCGTCAGATACCATCTTAGCACTTCGGAGTGAATAATTGCTTCAGTTTTGTTAAACCATTAAATAGGGTTAGAAAGCAGTCCAGCTCATTTGTATTTAACTTCAACTACACCGTCATGTAAATTTATAGGAGAGATAAAAAGAAATAATTAGAGACAAACTTTGAGATAGACCTAAAAGGAAAAAGGAAAAATCACAAAACACACAAACTTTAATTTTTCCTCACTGAAAAATTTAAATTTGAAATGAACTTATATTACAGTTTTTAGTATATTTGTTATACTGTTATTCATTTAAAATATAATAAGTGTTAATTAATAATAATGTATAATTTAATTTAAAAATAAAATAATTATATACAATAATTATATATATAATATTATTGAATAATCAAACACTTATTATGTTATAATTGAAAAATAGTATAGTATACTTTCAAATGTATTAAACAGCATTGGATACTTTTTTATCCAAATAGCACGGGGGATAGCAAATTTGGATCCCTTGATATTGCAATAGAAATATAAAGTCAAATTCAACTGTGATGGATCGTTGGATTAAGATTCAAGAGTTCAAGGATCTATATTTATATTTTTAATTTATAAATTTAAATAAATTTATAGGAGAAATAAAAATAAATAAATAAATAATAAGAGACAAACTTTGAGATAGACCTAAAAGAAAAAAAGAAAATTCACAAAAAGCACAAACTTTAATTTTTCCTCATTAAAAAATTTAAATTTGGATTGAACTTATAAGGCAGTTTCTTATATCTTTATTATGCTATTATCCAATTAGAATATAATAAATGTTAAATTAATTAATAGTAACGTATAATTTAATTTAAAAATAAAATAATTATTTACAATAACTATACACGTGTTATAATATTATTAGACAACCAAACACTTATTATGTTATAATTAAAAAATAGTATAGCAAAGATATAAAGAAGTTTATGTAAATTTTTCTTCTTGATGTGGCCCGTAATGTATTAAACAAATGTATTAAATAGCATAACATACTTTGAATTTTTGTATCCAAATAGCACATTTGGATCCCTTATGTTGTGGTGGAAACATAAGGTTATGTTTAATCATGATGGACCACTGGATTAAGATTCAAGGGTCTATATTTATATTAAATTAATATAATCGCTTGTAGTTGTATTTTCAATTTATAAATCTAAATAATTGAATTTTCAGTTAAAAGTTAATTATAATTGAAAATAACCTTATATTTCTATCATAACATGAAGGGTCTGAATTAAACAAATGTATTAAACAGCATAGCATGATTTCAATATTTTTATCCAAATAGCATGGCCGACTTAGCAAATTTGGATCCCTTCACATTGTACTAGAAATATAAAGTCATATTTAATTGTGATAGACCGTTGGATTAAGATCTAAGAGTTCAAGGATCCATATTTATATTTTTTATTTATAAATATAAATAATTATGATTTTTATCTAACAGTTCATCATAATTAAACTTAACTTTATATTTCTATTATGACACGAAGGGTCTAAATTACAAACTCATGGGAGAAAATCTAATTTAGATCCCACGTTGTTACTTGTTAGCTGTAATTTTAAAAGTTTGCTATTTGAAAAAACAAAATTGATGATTTGTAAATAAAATTTAAAAATTGAAATTAATAATTTTAAAAAATTAAAATTAGTCAATTTTAAAATTTTTATCTAATGACGACAAATATATAAAAATAGAATAATATTTCTTTTGGTCTTTAATATAAAATTATTATTTTAATTTCTTACTTATTAAAATATTTAAAATTATATATTATTTAAAAAATATCATACATAATCTGTTATTTAAAAAAAATATTAAATTTTATCTTTCTATCTAAACTCTGTAAGAACTTATTAACATGAATTACAAAGTTCTTTCTACCCAAACTCCAAAAATTTATATTAATATGGATTTCAAACTTATATTAATTTGGCTCCTCTCTGATTGCAGTCACGGAAATACTGTAGTCAAAGGTGGTCAAAGAAGCGACATTATGGAGGTGGAGGGGATTAATATTCTTATTTCTTTTGGAAACATTCTCCATCATTCTTTTGGGTGTACAAATTTGTCTGTTTCCTTGAAGCGCTCCGGGGCTCGATCTTTCTCAATGATAGAACAAACCACATAATGCCCCAACACAAAATTTAATATATAATAAAATTACATATAAAAATTAAAAACTTAATAATATAAGAAAGCGACTATCCCGCGTCCTTATTGGATCCATGTCTAATAAAGCAAAAGAATATTAAAAATTTGGAGATTCATTTTATTTCATGACAAATTACTATCAAAATCAAACAAATGTCCCTATTAATTTATTTCTTTAAAAAATATAAAATTCCGAAAACTCACAATGACAAAAGATTTTAAATTTGAAAATAACAATGTCAAGCTCTAGAATTTTCTTAAATAAATGAGCAAATTACTTTTTTAATGCTTCATTTATCATGAAATTACAAAATTGTCATTTTAATTTCTTACTTATTATAATGTTTGAAGTAATCAACCACTCATTAAAAGATGTTATAATTGATCTTTCTTTTTTTTAAAAAAATATCAAATTTAGTTATATGTATTTAAAATTTAAGATTTAGTAAAAGTCTAAATATAATATTTTTTAAAAAATAAAAAACTAAATGTAACTTTTTTTAAATAAGCAAAAAATTATTATATACATTATAATTAATAAAAAATTAAAATAATAATTTTACAATAAGTGTACTATTAAAAAAAGTATTTTTCTTTTAAAAAAATTGTATAATAAGTACCAAAACTTTTTCTATATGAAATTAGACGGAGGCAATGAGATGAAAGGACCGATGGGAGGATAAAGGAATAGGATTGTGGTAGAAGGCACGTGATCCACGTTTTGAATATGAGCAATGTAATTTTTATTTATTTTTAACCAATCAACTTTTGTTTGGCCAAAAAAACAACCAATCAACCTTTGTTATGGTCTTGATGTGCCGCTTTTTCTTTGCTTTTATTCCCTCTTTCATTATTCCATAAATGCTCTATGTCCCGGCTAGTCAATTTCTAAAAGTTAACTAATTTATAAATAATAATTTAAGTTTAAACATAATATTTGTATCAAATATATATATCAATAAGTTGTAGTTATATATAGTGTCTATAATTATAATTTTTGATAAAAAAAAACTAGTGCTTATATTTTGCATTAGCTTTTCATTTGGTCCCTGACGTCAAGGGACGTCATATACAGTGCATTTGGCCCATGGTTTGTTTGGCGTCACAGCGCAACCCTTGTTTGGATTGGGTAAATTTAAAAATTTTAATATATGTAAATTTGATAAAATTTGAATTATTGAATAAACATTTAATAGTACAAATTTTAAGAAGTTGTTAAAAATTATTTTATATGTATTGAAATTTGAATAGTTTAATATAAATTTAATGATCTATATCTTTTATAAATATAATAAATTTAAATTTTTAAATATAAAGAATCTGAATCCACATGTGAGAGCGTGTCTCCTAATGCCTAGAATTATATTTGAAGTCAAAATATGCAAATTCCATAAATATTATTAAAAATTCAGAAATCTAATAATTTATAACAAGTTAAATGATTGTTTGATGGTGCACAGTCAAACAATTTCATCTATTAAAATTTTTTAATTAGACAATCAGATAGTTTAAAATCAACGTAATTTTTATCCACAATTATAGCATATCCTCAAACCCACATTTTTCCTGCGAATGGGAAAGCTTTCAATTTTTGCTCCCTTGAATTTTCAATTGTTGAGGTAAATAGTCTATGTTAAATCTAATAATTCAGACTTACAGTAACATTGTTAATTTCAATGAAATATGACTGCACATGATCTTTTTGCTCACATTAATAAAAGGGAGAGAATGGATAGAGATATGAAGCATTAAAAGGCCTATCCATTTTGTTTCTCTCTCTCTCTCTTTTTAATTGACAGAAATTTTGAAAAAGGATTGAGAAAATTCAGATTCTACAATCTGCATCGTTTTGGATAATTCAGCCATTGCACATTTTAGCAGTGAACATGTACTGATTTCCTTAATTCTAGAAATCTGCTTACTACTATATTTATAATATTATTATGCAAGGGAACTCTACTAAAAGCCCTACTCGACAGTGCTTATTAACTTTGCCTCTAGTGCTCTTTAGCTCGGTGTGTCCTTTATAACACCTTTAAGCCTCTTATTTATACCCTTCAGAGCACCTATGAGTCCATCTTATCTTAGTAAATTAACCTTATCCATATAAACCCTATATTTTAAAATTGTGTCTTCTGATAGTACATCTAGGCATTGGCTTTTTGGTGCATGGGCACTAACTTTATGTTTTTAGTGCCCAAATGCATGATTTTTGAGGTTCGGGCGCTGGTTTTTATAAATTTTAACACTTGGGTACTACTTTTCTGGTGCTTGGGCATTGGTCCTCTAACTTAGATTTTGCAGCTACAATTTTTGGTGCCTAACCACTAGGATTTTAGTGCCTGGGCATTAGTTCATTGACTTAAGTTTCCAACATGCATATTTTAGTGTCTAGGCAAGGAGGTTTTGGCACCAAGGCATTAACTTCATGTTTTTAGTACTCAAGCGCAAGAATTATAGTGCTTGGGCGTTTGACCTTCCTTCTTAATTCTCTTGTTTTCTATTTCCTTATATTTTCTTGAATGCTCTGACTTTAATTTCCTAAAGATTTATCATCAAAAATATTTTTAGAAGAGTTAGAAAAGATTTAATTAAGTAAAGTATTTAAGGGATAACATATTTATGCTAAATTACATATAAAATTAATGAATTTGCTTTGAAGACTAGTCGATTTAGTTGTAAAATATGTTCTAGTTAACTCTCTTTTAAAAAGTTAATGGATGGTTTCTTGGTGAGGTCTTTGAGAGCCTTATGGAAAAAGCACAAAGCCTAACTAATTTTTTTTCATTTAAACCAAGATGAAATCAAAGAAAATTGAGGAAATTAGGAGAAAGATGTCATTTAAGAAGTCAGTGGATGGGTCTATCTGGGGGAATCGGTTTGTTGTGGATTAATGGAATAGATGTAGAAGTTCTTTACCTAAAAGGATTTATATCCTTTGTATATAGTCTGCCAAGGGACCAAGATAGATATGATTGGTGAGACGAGCTTAGAAGTCTTAACTTAAGAGTTTCCCAGCCTTGGCTTATTGTTAGCGATTTTAATGATTTGCTTCATAATTAAGAAAAGAAGGGCGGTAATATTCGTAGCCAAGGTAGTTTTATGCGGTTTCACATGTTTATGCAAGATTATGATATGATTGATTTAAAGTTTAAGGGGTACCCATTCACTTGGTTGAACTACAGTTTGTACTCTAACCACATTAAGGAATGCTTAAATAAAGCTATATGTAATGGTACTTAGGGGAATTTATTCTTAAAGTCTCAGGTTCTACACATTCATCCTATTGGTTCTACTGATTATTTTTTAATTTTAGATGATGTTGCTTTGAAAACTTGTAAGTTTGAAGCTATGTTAGTTCATTATGAAAATTATAAAAGATTATTATACAGAATTGGGATAAGTTGTTATGCTAGGATGATGTGGTAAAGGATTTTAATAAAAATTTAGCTTGTACGAGGAATGTGCTTATTGATTGGAGCATAAAGAAGTTCCTACTTAATATGAAGGCTATCAATTTACTTTTAAGTGATTTGAGAAGGTGACAGGGAGGCAAATGGAATGAATAAGTAGTAACGAAGGTTACTTTTGTTATGGGGCAAACTAATGAATTGTGGAGGATGGAGGAACTTTTTTGGGCTCAAAGATCTCATATGTTAGTGGCTTAAGTAAGGTGATGAAAATATAAAACTTTTCCATGCAGCGAATATTTAAAGGAGGTTGAAAAATAAGGTGGTTTTTGTGAAGAAGGATGATGGGTTATGGATCGATTGGCAGGAGGAGATGATATGTTTAAAAGTTTCTTTGTGAATCTTTTTACTACTAATGGAGATAAGGATTATTCTAAGCAGATTAACTTTATGGAAGAATTAATCACTAAGGAAGATAACATTTTGCAAGCTAAACCTATTTTGGATGAAGAAGTTAGCAAGGCTATTGAGAGCTTTCAAAGCCATTAGCCTTGATAAGTTCTCAAACATTTTCTATCAAAAGTCTTGCGAAGAGGTTGGTGGCAAAGTCTACAATATGGTGAAGAGGTTCTTTGTTGATAGTGTCTTTTTGAAGGATTTAAATGATACTACTCTTGTTGTGATCCTTTAAGGTAGATGTGGCGGACCAGGTCAGTAAGTTTAGGCCTATAAATCTTTGTAACTTCTCATTCAAAGTCATTTATAAGATTATTGTCTTTAGATTAAGCCTATTGATGCTAAGGATGATAACTAAAAATCAAAGCGCTTTCGTTAAAGATAGATTGGTTTTTGATAATATAATTGTCGTTCATGAGGCTTTTAATTACTTAAAGCTAATAAGGGGTAAAGATTTTGATATTGCTATGAAAGAAAACATGAACAAGGCTTATGATATAATTGAGTGTGACTTTTTTAAGGATGCCATACTTAAATTGGATTTCAACAGACATTGGGTAATGAAATTATAGTGTATGAAGTCTGTTTCCTTTCAATCTATGTCTTTTTGGGAAGAAAATCATTGGTTTTATGCCCCAAAGAGGTTTAAGGTAAAGGAATCCACTCTCCCCTTACCTTTTCATTATTATTGTTAATGTTCCTTTTAGATGCTTATAAAAGTGACAGAAATGGTAGTAGTACAGGGTCAATGGCAAGGTATTGCCTAGTTGATGGCCATCATTTCTTTGTTAACGACTCTGCTTTCTTCTTGAAAGTTTCTACAGAAAATGTTATGGAGTTCAAAAGAATTTTGGCCTTGTACGTGCTTCTTTGGGTTAAAGGACTAATTTTGATAGATTAGGAGTTTTCTTGCTTAGAAATACTTTACATTGCATCAAGGAAGAGATGAATGCTCTTTTAGATATCTCTTTGAAAAAGAATCTTATAAAGTATTTAGGCCTGCTTGTGTTATGGGGGAGATTTAAGGTGACATCTTTGGCCTTTGTAAAACATAGGGTTTTAAAAAAGTTAGTAGCTTGAAACAAAAACCACTATCTTAAGGAGGAAGAGAAGTCTTAATTAAGGTTATTGCTAGTGCCATCCCCACTTTTCTTAAGTCTTGCTTTCTCTTTCCTAATGAGGTGTGTTGGAGCTTGATAGGATTATTTTACAAATTTTCATGGGGTCAAGAGGGGGCCGAAGGAAGAATCCATTGGGTTGCTTGGAGGAAGTTAGTGAAACCCAATAGTGTGGGGATCCTGGGCTTTAAAGACTTTTAAAACTTTAATCTTGCTTTATAAGTCAAGCAAGCTTAGAGAATGCTAGAAGAACCAAATGAAATATGGGTCAAAGTTTTGAAAGGAATTTATTTTAATGATTGTAATTTTTTGGCAAAAAGGGAAGGAAGAGTGTCTTGGACTTGGCATAACTTGTTGGAAGGTAGAAAATAACTTAAGGAGAGGCTATGTTAGAGAACTGGTAGTGGTGAGGATGTGTCTTTTTGGAAGGATCCTTGGATCCTTTCCCTTCTTGGTTTTTGTTTGGCTTCTGGTATTCTGATGGAAAAGTTAAGAGATTGTAAAGTGGTACATATTATTTTTTATGGAGTTTGGGATCATATTATGGTGGAGCATAAGCTTACTATTTAGAAAGTAAAAGTTATTCAGTCCATTCTAATTATAAGATTATGTACTAATGAAAGGTTACTATAGACTAGTTTTTTTTAATGGTAATTATTTGGTGAGAAAAGGTTATAAATGTGCCTAAGAGTTATCACACCTCTTTTTCTTTTATGATCTCTAATAAATTTGGAATTTGAAAGTTCCTTCAAGACTGAAGTATTTCTTTTAAAGGTTATGTAGTAATTCAATCCTTATTAATCTATCGCTATGGAAGAAGACTTGCAGAGCTATTCCTATATATGGTTATTATCTTTTTCAAGATGACTTGTAGCACATGATATTTTTTAACTAGGTAAAGGCTATGTGGTTCTCTTGTAGTTTCACTTGGAACATAGACAGCGAAGGTGCTGGTAGAATTAATGCTTAGTTGCTAGAAGCTTTTCCTAAAATAAGCTTTTCTAAGATGGATAAAGCTCATTTATCTTTTCTTTCCTGGCATATCTGGAAAGGTATATGCAAGAGAATGTTTAAGGAGGAGGATCCTGATCCTAGTTCTATAATTCAAAGGTGTGATTGAATATTGTGGAATTTTATAAAGAAAATCACATTATGATTAAGAATAATGTGAATTCCCCCTACGTGCTTTTTGTTGTATTTCATAACTTGAAATAGATTCCCTATGCTCAAGCTCAAGTGAAAGTTAATGTGGATGGTTGTTATTCCGATCATAAGATAGAAATTGGAGTTATTTTCATAGAGAGTCCCTTATATTTGTAATAACTTTAAAGTGCTAACTTTTTCACCCTTAACATCAAAGACGTTGGCTTTTAAAAAGAAATTAGATGGTTGTTGATTTGGAGCACCCTACAATTAGGTTGGAATTTGATTGCTTAAGTCTTTTAAATGTAGTAAATTAGTTTTCTTTTTCTTTTAATTGGCAGAGTTCAGTTATTTTGGAAGAGATTACTGATTTGTTGAGAGAATTTCTGGGTTTTTCTATGAATTAGGTTATAAGATATGCAAATAAAGTAACAAAATTGCTCACAAATCATTATGAAGTAAGGATGTGCATTGGTGATTGGGAAGCTTTTCCTAATCCTTTTTTAACTCAATTCTCTCAATCAATGCTGGTGTTGTTAGGAAAGGAGTTGGCTAATGGTTTATGGTGCTACTTTTCTCGTGCTGTTGATATTTTTTTTCTAGTGTTTTTCTCTCATTTCTTTTGTCTATGTTTTCTTGTTTGTTTGTTTGTCTAGTGTTTACTCTCTTCTTAAGTTATTAGTTGGTGTTTCTATTGGTGTTTTATTGTTTTGCGGAGTTTTATAATTTTTTTCATCTCAAAGGAAAAAATGTCAGAAACCACTAGAATACCAAATTTGAAACGAGAATTCATTTATTATCCTAAAGAAGGCACCCTTGATTGGTTAAAACTTAAAGAACATATTAAAAGACAATTATGCTAATCTTACTTTGATTTGTTTTACAACCTAACCTTGAACTTTGATATTTAATATTTATTGTAAAAATCCCCTTCCTAATTTATTTTATACTAATAAAATTAACTTTTCATACAATATATACTTTTGAAACGGAGTGGACTACTATTTTAGTTCCTCACTGATTATGAATTTGAACTTTTTTCTAATTTTTATTCTTAATTTATTCTTTCACTACTTAGTGTAGTCTAAATTTTGTCCCTCATTAATTTTTCTTCTCAATTAGATCCCTCACTAATATGAATATTAACACATTTAGTTTATATTAAGTTAAGATGGAAGAAGTCAATATGTTAACTTTTAGATTAATAAGGGACTAACTTAAAAATGGTTATGTTGAGTGAAAGATCAAAATGAGAATAGAAATGAATGAAGGGCCAAAGTGAAAATTAACTTATATGCAAAAGACTAAAATGATATTCTACTCTATCTATATAAGAGTGAGTAGTGACATAAGAAACTCAAACTCAAACTCCTTGTATAATATCTAAAAGTTTATGTATAATCATGTAATAATTATTGTACAATGATAGGAAATCACAGGTTAATTAAGAACAATATGAATTCTTGCTATGTGTTTTTAGCTATATCTTAGAATTTGAAATGGATTCCCCATGCTTAGCGTCAAGTGAAGGTTAACATGGATGGTTGTTATTCTGATCATTTGATAGGGATTGATGTTATTTTCAAAGATTACTAAGGAGTCCCTATTGTTTATAACAACTCTAAAGTCCTAGCTTCCTTAGCCTTAATATCAAAGGATTTGGCTCTTAAAAACGAAACTCTAATGGCTATTGATTTGGAGCTCCATTCAGTTAGGGTGGAATCAGATTGCTTATGTCATCTTAATGGGTGAGTCAGTCTTTTGTTTCTCATGAATGGCGATGTTCAGCTATTTTGGAAGAGATTGCTGGTTTGTTGAGAGAATTCCAGGTTTTTCTCTTGGTTGGATTCCAAGATGTGCAAATGAAGTAGCAAATTAGCTAGCGAATCATTATGAAGTCGAGATGTGCCTTGATGGTTGGGAAGCTTTTCCCTATCCTCTTTTGACTCTATTTTCTCAATGGATGCTAGTGCTGTTAGACAAGGAGTTAGCTAATGGTTTATGGTGCTGCTTTTCTTATGCTGGTGTTCTTTGTTTCTATTGCTTTTCTTCTTTTTTCTTTAGTCTGTGTTTTCTGGTTTTGTTTGTTTGTTTGGCGTTTGCTCTTTTTGAGTTATTGGTTGGTGCTTTTGTTGGTGTTTTGTAGTGTTGTGGTGTTTTATACATTTTTTTTTTTGTAACAAAGGAAAAAAAATGTTAGAAACCACTAGAATACCAAATTTGAAAATGAAAGTTCATTTATTATCATAAAGAAGGAACCCTCGATTAATGAAAGCTTAATGACCATATTAAACAACAAATATGCTAATCTTATTTTGATATGTTTTACAACCCAACCTTGAACTTTGATATTTAATATTTATTGTAAAAATCTCCTTCCTAATTTATTTTATGCTAATAAAATTAACTTTTCATACAATATATACTTTTGAAATGAAGTAGACTACTACTTTAGTTCCTTGCTGATTCTCAATTTGAGTATTTCTTATTTTTATTTTTAATTTAGTCTCCCATTTATTAGTATAATCTAAAATTTTGTCTCTCCCTAATTTATATTCTTAATTAGATCTCTCACTAATATGAATATTAACACATTTAGTTGATATTAAATTAAACGGAGGAATTCAATATGTTAACTTTTAGATTAATGAGAGACCAACTTAATATGGTTATGTTAAGTAAAAGATCAAAATAAGAATAGAAATGAATGAAAGACCAAAGTGAAAATTAACTTATAAACAAAAGACTAAAATGATATTTTACTCTATCTATTTAAGAGTGAATAGAAACATAAGAAACTTAAACTCTAAATCCTCGTATTATATCTAAAAGTTTGTGTATAATAATAAAATAATTATTATACAATGACAAAATATTATTTGTTAGCTAAAGTGGCATTTATGCGGAAGTTAGTCGAGTGTGAATCCTCTACCATTAAAATTCTGACTCTAGAGGACAGTCACCCGTAAAAATGATATAATTATCATTTTAAGTTATTATAAGATATTGAATATATGGAAAATATGTGATAGTGCCTCCCAAGTTAGCCAGGGCGGGATTGCATTTATTCATGACAAAGTACTTGATTACATCAAATTTATTATACTATATTTAATAGTTATAACTTTTGGTCAAATGATAAACCATGGATCAGATTATTATTTATTACAAATGAAAAAATAATCTAACCAAGTTTTATAAGCCTGTAAAATGAGGACACAATTATGGTTTTTCACTGCGTGTTTTGTTCCTCTCCTCCTGGTTCATGCATCATGCATGTAAGGTCAAATTAATCGAGCTCCTCTATATAAAGTCCCTTGCCCTTTTGGTGAAGGATTGATGCTGAAGAATAGTGAAGGTGTCAAAGAAAGCCTGTAGTGCGATTTTCTGCACAGCAAAATAGAAATAGAAAAAAAAAAGGAAGGAAACTCAACGATTTAAACATAATATAATATCTCATGTAACCGTCAAGAGCAGCCATTTTCCCTCACGTAATTTCTCATCACTGCTATTATTGCTGTTTCATTTTGAAAAAAGAAAAAACCTTTTAAGGTTTTCCTTTATCTGTCTCTCTATAATAATTTCAATTTCTCTGCTTTCCATAATTTCTCTGGCTTCCCCGAGAAAAGAGATTTACGCGGCAAATATTTGTTGTTCGGGTCTGCATCTGAGCTGTGAACTACTAGACCTCTGAAGCAGCTCTGCCATTCTTCGTCTTTGTCCATTGACATTTCGGATGCAGCCACAGAAACGGTTCTCTCCCACGTTTTTCATGAGATTAAGAACGAAACGGTATGCGTGTTTATCTTTTTATATGTAATATAGCGTCTGATATAACACAATTTATTCGTCTACTGTGAGATTATTGAGAGATTACTGACATGGGGTTTTGAAGGGTGTAAGGTTTTTTTACCTCTATCTCACTCAGAGACATTCTATCTGGTTTCTCATGCAGGGATTCCATTGGGTAGTAATGCTTTGGGTCTGGGGTCAGAAAACATCATTGCCCATTTTCGGTCAAATATTATGAGATTCTGGGTTTCTCTTGATACTCAGAAATCTGTTTTTCTTTTTCAGATTTTCTTCCTTTCTACCTTGTTTGGATTCTGGGCTCTAGCACAAAATGTCAGGCTTACCCAATCAACTTCAAAAGCAAGGAAGGGACTGTAAGAAAGGCAAAGTAAAAGCTCCAACGAAAGGAGAAAATTCAAATTCTGTGAGAAAAATTCGAGTTTTGTACACTGACCCAGATGCTACGGATTATTCAAGCGAAGAAGATGGTGAATTTCTGAGCAATGGCTCTAAGCGAATTGTAAAGGAAATTTTGGTTCCAACCAAATCATGCAGCAAGTGGAAGCGGAAATCGTCGAGCTTGCAAAGAGGGGTACGACGTCGTAAATGGGGAAGCTACGTGGCGGAGATCCGAGACCCGTTTCGAGGGGTCCGAATATGGCTCGGCACTTACAGTACTGAGGAAGAGGCTGCTATGGTTTATGAGAAGAAGATGAAGGAATTTGAAAGCTTAGAGGCAGATTTGTTGTCCCATTCATCTCCATCGTCTGTGCTTGATGTCACTTCTGCTAGAGCTTCATTGCGTAATGGCATTGACGCTTCTGTGAAACAACAGGTGAATATGAACCAATATTCTGAAGAAGATGGGTCAATTCAGCATCTGTTAGAGGAGCCAATTGTGCCATCATTGGAGCATAGAGAAATGATTTTAGATGACATTGACGCTTCTGTGAAACAACACGTGAATATGGACCAATATTCTGAAGAAGAAGACGGGTCAATTCAGCATCTGTTAGAGGAGCCAATTGTGCAATCATTGGAGCATAGAGAAATGCTGTTTGGTGACGATGACTCTGATAAAGTCTTCAACAGTAATGACATTGATGGAGGTTCTGTCTGGGATGATGTGGAAAATGGTGAAGGAATAATCAGTGTTCCGCTTGTTGAAAGTGATTCTTGTGATCCAGAGTTAGCTTGGATTGATGAAGCTTTGAACGATGAATGGCCTTAGAAGTTTTGCATTCTGGAGTAGATTCAGTAATTACAGTTACATAGAATAATGTAGTGCCTTTTACTGGTCTCAGTTTAATAGTTTTTACTAGGGATAGGACATGGGAGTAAGCTATTTTTCAATTTTGAATGTTAGATATGAAACTTGAAAAGAAAAAAAAATTATCTTTTTTGATTGCAGAGAAATCGTATGTCTGCACTTTTAATCTCGCTGCGAGACTTTATCAGAGAACATGGAGGATGGCCATAGTTCTTTTGCTTTTTGTTTGTTTCTGATTTTTGCCCTTTTCCTGTTCTTTCTTCTTTCTTGTGTTTGCTTTTCAGAAAGGGATTGCTGTTGAAAGCATTGCGAGAAATATGTCAGTTAGGTTAGTGCTTATGAGTTTTGAATGGACGAGAAGGAGATGAATGCAGATGCAGTAGTAATGAAGGTATTCAGTCTAAAATTTGGAAAAAATTATGGTCCTTAATAAAAAAATAAATTGGTCGCCCAGCCTTTTTATGTTGAAAAAAATATATCTAATAGGATTATAAAACTAGCGCGTTTCACAATTATATATTAATTTTGGTACCAAAAAAACATGATAAGATATTATCAGTTTTTTTTTTTTTTTTTTTTCTATTTTTCAATTTTTCAAGTTAAGCAAAACTCATACTCTACACACGGCGTTTATTATTAGCATAATAGTAATAATAATAATAATAATAATAACAATAATAATAATCACGTAATATATACTTTGTATAATAATTGAATGTCGAGCATGCAAGAAAACTGATACTTCACGTAACATCAATTAAAAAATTGACTTGTGTTTCATATCAAGAATGAAATGTCTACTTATTGGTCTTAAAAATAAAAATCACAAGTTTAACAATAGTCAACACCCTTGTATGTCAAAAATGTAATTATATAATTGTGGTAATTTAAAATACATTGTATATAATTTTTCAATTCTTTCATTCTCATTCACAAGTGAATAGAGTCTTAGACACCCACATATGCGCTTGTCAAATTTGTTTAACTGAACTTTTCTTCTATCTTCTAATATATAAAACTATTTTATCTTCAAAAACTTTAAAGACTCCTATTTTCTTTTTTGTCGAACCTTCTTTTTTTTTCTTTGAACTTAATACTCCTACTTTCTGGAAATCACTTTTTTGTTTTTTTCAGAAAAAAAAAAACATCGCCACTCAGATATAGAAAATTGGCAACAATTTCGTCTTCTTTACAGCAGGCAATATTTTTATGGCCTAATGCAACTTGTAAAGAGAAATTTACATTAAGGCGTCAAATAAAACAAGTTAGCACAAGTACATACAAGCATGGTATGAGACTAACTTTTCTAATCAAATGGGATGCTCATACAAATTCAAAGTTGTTTCTACATGGTACAAGGGGCTGCAATGTATAATGGCGCCCAATTGTCTGTTTGAACCTTGTAATAACCTCAGATATATTAACTCTTCTCTGCACCTCACAACCAGTGGGTACCTGGTCTGGGGCATTCACTCACTAGAAATTTTTTCTGATGAATTACAGAGCATATTCATGCAGCGTACAGGGCCAGGAAGGAGAGTTTGCAGATCTTCAGCAACAGCATGCTGGTTTCAATTTATACGGTCTAATAGACCGCTTGATCGTTGCAATGAGCTGAGAAAGATTAGGAGGTCTAGAGAGAGAAAGAAACTGGACATCAATTGTAGGATTTAATGAGATCATTAATGGAGCCAGTGCTTTGACTCTCCTGAATGCCCACACTCATTAATCACCTCAAAGCTCCTGCATTCAGCACGGGTTGCAATCACTTACTGAAGCCCATCAGGACACATCTCCGTTGTTTGCAAAAGCCAATTCGCAGACAAGGGCAAGATGGTCACTTCCCCATTTCTGCAAGAGCATAAAAAAGTCATGAATACATTGAGAATCCAATATGGATATAAGGCTTGGTTTCAAGTAAGGTACCTCACTAGGAAGTCCTTTAGTTCTTCTTAGAATATCATCCGGCAAGGTTTCAAGAACTCTCACTGGAACAAATTCCTTGGTATGCCTGCTTATTAATGACGTCAGAAACCAATTATTTACAAAGGCAAATAATCCGAGTGCATGTTAGGAAACTATAAAACTACCAGATATAATCAACAGTTCCCATGAACTTGGAGTGGTATGATGTTGCCAAGGGCTCCCCAATATCATCCCTCGTTTTATAGTTTCCCTGTCAGCAGTAACTAGGTAAGTTTTATGCAAGAACAATCAGTATGAGCTGGAAATGGAGATGTAGCCCGGACAGCTAAGTGCTTTATAAGCTTTACTACATATCCAACACAGGCAAACATGTCTGAGTGACGCAAGTTAGTTTTTGAAAAGAGTTTCTAGTAGCAAAATTGAAGGTATAACCATTCATCTTAGGGTTATAGAAGTTAAATTCTACCAAATATGGAGAAGAGGGAGAAATATAATTGGCAGAACAATATATCGTACAGGAACACCAGCATATGCACTGTGGAGCTTTAGACGATTCTGCAGATGAGTGACTCCTTCTGCACCAGTTGCAAGTCTTAATTCTTCTCTACTCCATTTATATACCAATTGCCTTGAAACAGTCATTGGCATGCTGCACCAGATACACCCGAATAATTGTTACATAATACATAAGACCCACATACAGCCAAGTAATGGTTACAACCCTTACTATTAAGCCCAAAGGCAGTGATTAATTATTGTTAAAATCAAGATATCCTGAGGTATACCGCTGCTAAAAGAATCAATATAGTGTCAATGACAGTTGAGAGGTTAAGACATGCTTCGCATCACACAGAATAGCACAAAACAAAGGACTTTGAATGGATTTGAAAACAACCTAGCTCCATTTGGATGAGATCTGAAGACTCTACAACTGGATGATACTTCAAGCTGCCCTGACATATTTCTACGATTATATAATTGGATGTCTAACTGCAATAAATGGGATAATAGTTTCAGTATTTAATACTGGAAACTCATTAAAAGGCCACATAACTTGTGTTTATGTAATTAAACCCCTCAAGGTGCTCTCCACCCCCCCCCCCCCCTACTACCTCCCCTTCTCGCCTTCAAATAAGAAAAGGAAAAAAAAATGAGAAATGGAAAAATGGATAGCTTACTTCAGAGCTATTCATATAAACAAATCCCTTCAAATATTAGAAGAAAATGCTATAGCCTGGAGGCTTGGTCTTATACCATGAGCAGGAGATTCAAGACTCACCTTGGAAGAAGCCAGAAATTCGTATATCGCACTCTGAAAATGAGATTAAAAAAGAATAAAGAAATCAAGTAAAAGCCTGTTACTTAACAGCATATAGGACCTCAATCTGAAATTGCTCAACTAAAAATTACAAAGCAAAATCTTACTTGTGGAACACTATTTAAATCCCCAGCAATAATAACAGGAATGCTGCCCCATTCGTGGGATAGCTTGTACGCTTTATCAAGAAAAAGCCTCACCTATATCATTAAGTCACATAGAAAATTATCAGTATCAGAAAAATAAATAGGAAAATGTAATTAACTAGAGACAATTAAATAATATTTTCTTCTAAACCAAAGGACACATTCAATCACAAATTTAAGAAAATATTATTTGTACTACTCCCTGCCAGAAAAAGGAAAAAGATTTTTATATACAAAGAATCACAAGGACAAACAAAAATTCCTACATGAGAAATGTAAGTAAAATGCAATCCCAGTAATTGAGAAAATAGCTAAGTACCTGGCCCAATTTGATGTCTCCACGATTTGGGTTGAACAGCACATGTGTATTTCCTACTAAAAATCTTCTATTTGTTGTTAATGGTGTCCTAGAAGTAAACGGAATTTTGGTAACTAAGTAGAAGATAGACAAAAAATTACTGGCCACAATAAGGCTCATTCATCTACAAGAGACAACTTGTTTGTGCATGTGCATGCAAGTGAGTGAGTTAATGTCAAGGCCAGTTTTTTAACTTCAAAATTAGGAGCAGCATATAGTATATGATACTAGAATGGTGTAAAGCATCTGAATTTTATTTTATTTTATTTAAAAAAGGCAACAAGTTAAGCAGGTGAACAAATATATTTGGACAATTCCCAATATAAAGAAGAAAGAAAGGAATCAGAAGAAAAAAGAAAGACTGTTCGTTCACTATGCATTGGCTCACAAGCCTTCCGAGTCCAAGGTTTAGGCCACTTAATATTTATCACTCTAAGATACCTAAAAAAAAAATTATACCAAGTGAAACATGACAAGATACATAGACAATTGATGATTGTGTCCACTATGCAAGCTAAGTTATACCAAATTATGAGATATAAACTTACGATGATGTCAGGGTAGATGCAACAGATTCCATTTTATCATGCTTCACCTGTAGAATAGATAGAAAGTAATAAATATAAAAAGACAAATTTCAAGTCATATGACAGAAAGCATGTTAGAACAGCCACAGTACAGGAAAAAAAGCAAGAACAGAACCTAGGTTTGTCTGTTCTGTATTCTTCTCTCAAAATGAAGCCTTAAAATGCGGATTCAAATATATGAAAATTAATTAAAAGCAGAATTGATAGATAGGGGCAACGGGATTTCCACATCTGCAGTCTTCACAGCCTTTATAATTAGCACATCCTGCAAACCTCGGCACTAGTGCTACACATCAACCTGACACTTCAAGCATCAGAGTTGAGAACAAAGGGTTTGTACAGATATATCAAGTCATGTCTTCCAGAAGCAAGTACATGATATCAAGAATAGCGCTCAACTTGCACTAAAGACTACCACACATAATGATGGCATGCTACTAGAAGCAGCAACAAAAGTTATGTGGAAATAATGGTAATATTAGTGCAACAATGTAGTATCATAAGTTAATGTAAGAGAATAGATCAAATCTAAAACAAAATAAGATCAATTGAAATTAAGAATCAGTCAAATTGTAAGTACCTCCAAAACACAAAGCTGGGCAACATTGTTACGAAGGCCAAACTGTTGGAACTCCATATCTTCTTGATGCAAAAGGGTAAATCTACATTCACAATATGGCTTTGCTCAATTCAACAAATCAACAGAAATGGAAAGCAATAACAATTGAGAAGCAACCATCATCCTAATCAAAATGTTCATATAGTATTTGTCTTTTTAAAAAAATATGATACACAAATTAGATGAGATAGAATATCCATATAAACTATATGCCATAATAAGCACATCTTTGAGCCATTGGAATTCTGTAAGAAATCAATTCAACCCATATTGGGAATACTTAGACAGCCCATCTACTTAGTACTCATCGACAAAGTGCAGACAATGCTAATTACTAGAGAGAGTAGAGAAAAGAATGATAATGTTATATACAAAACAAATTAGCAGAAGATACAAAGATTCAGCAACTTTAATCACTTAGGGATAATAGAAACTCACACTTTGTCTTTCCAGAATACAGCACACCCGTCATGTGCTTCCCCTGTGCGAGCCTGAAGATGATTAATAATGATAAGCAAGGTGACCTAATAAACTAATTATTTGAACTTGTGACAGTTTGTTTGTGTCTGTAAAATACCTTGTAAACACCTTTAAAGCCGTCATTTTGAAAAAGATCATCCAAATCATCAAAACGATCAACCTCCTGTAGCCATAGGAGTTGTCATGAGAACGCTGTCCTTGATAAACAATTCTCGACAATGCTGCTTTAGAGTGTATATATATATATATATATATATATTGACATAAATCTTAATATAATGGGGCAGACAAGTCATATTTAGTATATACATATGTCTTTCCATTCTATCTTCAACTTTTCTAAGCTGCTTGAGGACATTATAACGCATACTGTATACTATATATAACAGATGTTCTTAATAAACTACCTGGAAACACAGTATGCTTGCATTGTAGCTATAAATCTCCTCACGTATAAGCAATTTCCGCCTGTCCCACTCCAAAAATCGACGTGGAATATTAGAATACAAATCCGGATGCTTAGAGGCATTTTCAACACCAAGTATGTTGTATGACACAACCACAACCTTATCTGCAAGAGAAGGAAAGGGTTGAGAAGAACGATAGCCAGATAAAAATAAACTAGTCCCACTACCCGATAGTATCATCAATATAGAGCCAGGCATAATCTAGTGTTTATTTTAAAATGTTAATTACCGCAACAAACAACAATGAAGCAAAGGCAACTAATTTTCATATTCATACCATTATCCATTTTCCCTCTTTACCTTCAATGGATTACAGGAAAATAAATCTGAAGGCATTATTTGAAAAAGAATTAGAATTCAAGCACTTATTCTTCACTTTTTCTCTTCCAGAAAACTATCTTTATTCCTTACCCTTATATTTAGAATAATTTCGGGAAGAAAAAACCCATCTCCGAGAAGAAAACCCGTGGCTGGATTTTCCTTCCCTTTTCTTCCTACGAACTCGGGACGAAGAGCGGGAGGCTTCGAATCGATTGGAAGTGTGTGAGCTCCAGTTAGAGCCGGGGTTTCGGGTTATAGCATCCGACTTGAAGACCAAACGGCGCTTCTTGATGTGATTGCTAGAGGATTCCAATTGATAAGGTATCCTCCGCTTCGCCGAATTTTTGGCAGTTGAAATTTCAGGCGTTGGTCTTCCGCAGTCGGGGTTCGTCATCCTGCTGGCGTATTGGGATTATGGCGGTGCGTGCACGGAACTAGGGTTTCGTGTTCGCTCGGAAGAAGGGCAAGTGGCTGGACGCGCCGAGCGGAGGTTGCTGGCGCCTTGACCGGGGGTCGTTATTAACGGCTACGTACGGCAACATTTTTAAAAAAACATAAATTAATTTTTCTTATATTTTATTTAATTTTATACACCTAAATTAAATTTTTTAATTTTTGTTGACTAAAATTCTATTTTAATCCTGTCTAGATAGAATATTTATAAATTAAGTCCCTCGTAAAATTATTTGATCTATTACAACTATATAATTTCTTTATTTTTGTCTCTCCTATAATGATTTTTAAATTTAGTTATTTATATATGTGTAATATTTTAATTTAATCATTTACAAATAAAATTAACTACAATATTCGATACACTTATAATTTTGAGTGTATCCGTGTATCCAATTTCAATGTACACTTAATTGTAATATTATTAATTCTTAGGTTAATATTATTATAATTATGTTCTTACATTATAACTAGTTGCACCGATAACTTAAAATTGTAAGTGTACCAAAATGATATTATAAAATTATCAATACTATCATTTTATTATAAATAAAATTAGTAGCTAACTGACAGAAGAATATTAAATTAGCTATGAAACAAATATTTTGTATGTAACTACATCAATCAATTTCATTTAAAGAAACTTGATAAAATGATATTATAGATAATGGTTTCATTTATAGGACTTGAATTAATATATATATATATATATATACACATTCTCGAGGAATTAAATTGAAAAAATATTTTAACAATGGATCAATTTTAAAATATATTATGGGTAAAAGATTAAATTGTGAAGCTAAATTTATATGAGAGTAAATCAAGAGAATATCCAATTGTGAGTGACAAAACTAGAGTTTTTCTCCTTCCTTTATTAAATAAGTTGGAAATGATGAAAAATTATTTTTACTTAGCTTTTTTTTTTTTTGGGTTATTTTACTTGGTTATAATATGAGCTTGAAATTAAACTGACTCCTTTTAAAATAAATATACTTAATCATATACAACCTCCCCTTATGTGCAACCCTAGTTTAAACCTATGTTACTTCATGTCTATTGTCCATCTAATTTATAATCAACAGTTGTAAACTTTTAGGAAGAGTTTTTTTTTTTTTTTCTTTCTCAATTCCAAACACAATAGTTGTAAAGCTCAATTATTACAAATAAGATACAAGTGTTCATTTTTCTAAACATAATCAATAACCAACATTAATTAACACGATTGACAGGAAATTAATAAGAATTAGTTAGTCCACATCAATGGCATAATCCTTAATCACTTTGCCAAAAAGACATACATAAAACAACCACCAAAAAAAAAAAGTACATTAACTAAACCATGTATTTCAATATTGTAAGTAATGTAAGTAAAACTAGTTTCCTATTTTAGAAAATATGAATCTTTACTATATTCTTTCATATGACATAAATGTGGGGAGGTCGATGATGGCAACATTTCCAAATGAGCAGTCATCTCACTGCAAAATTTAATCATATGGTACAGAACGAGCAGTGAGCTAGCGGTAGAAATTTTCCATTATTGATAAAAAAAATTGCACTTTAGAATACGGCAGGTGCCGGATATAATGTGTTTGATTTGACATATAAAAAATTTAAAAATTTATTTATAAAGAGATTTTGCTTTATCAAAAAATTTATTTGGTTTAATACTTGAATTTTTTAAAATTATATTTTTCTTTTAAATTTTTGTTTGTACACAAAAATTACTTTTACACTAAATGAATTGTTCAAAACTAAATTTTAAGATAAAAATTTTAAAAAATAAACTAGAGTCATAAAATTACATTGAGCAAAATCAATTTTAAAAGTTAATTTTATTAAACATTAAGTTTTATGCAATTCCAATCCAAATATCAAAATTTTAAATTGTTATTTTTTGTGTATTTATAATTTTTAATACATCGATGCATTTATTATGTGATGGAATAAAATTTTGTCACCTATTACTAACATGTAAATTTGTTAAATATTAAATGTTGATTGTATATAAGTTTTTAAATTTACATGTTAATATATATAATATTTTTTTTAATATTAACTCAAAAATTAATAATTATACTCAAAATTATGAGTACATTTTGCCAATTTTTAAATCTCTTTTTTTATATATTTTTTAATTCAAAATCATCTAAAATGAATAGTTTTATAAAATTAAAAATCCTCTGTAAGAAATTTATTCATACAATAAGGCAACAAAAAATGTTTCAAATAAATATTAATATATGTTAATGCTCACAAAACATATTTACAATTTTATAATATATATACACGCACACAATAAAATATTAAAATATTTAGTTTAAATATTTTAAAAGTTATATTGATTAAGAATTATTTATTATATATAATAATTGAACTTTAACTAATAAAATTAATTTATTAATATAATAAATCATTTTTGACTAATTTTATTAATTAAATTTTATTTATTATATATAATAAATAATTCTTAATACATGAATACTGGTTGACAAAACCATATTTTAAATTACTAGAGAGAACAAGTTGAACTTTCGGGTTATATAATTTAAATCCTAACCAGATATTATGAATGTCACAGGTACTAGTGGTCTTATCAATAAGGTAAAAGGACCACCTACTACCTACTATGTAGCGGGAGATCATTTGTTAAAAAAAAAAAATTAAGGGTCAATAAATAAAATTTTGCGAGATATCATCATATGGCGTCACCTATATACTTTGACACAGTTTTTTGGGAAAAAATTTAAATGTTTTCCCTCACATCAAAACTTTTTTCATTTTTTTTATAATAATAGGTTGATGTAACATATTTTAACTAAAAATTTTGTTGCGAACACGTTTTTAAATAAATTACTTTGACTTTTGACCAGAGAATAAATTTTTAACTTGGTCTTTTATGTCTCAAAATTCGTTCATTTTAATTCATCTGTCAAGTTAACTTTGTTAGCGTGACTAAAATCCAAATTATTTATTAGGATGGTACGAAGCGTGTAAAATTTTAAAAAGTGACATATAGAGATGACCATGGGTTGAGTTGGACGGTATTTTTTATTGATTTAAAATTTGTCCTTATTTTATACCAAGTTAGTTTTTTAGACCTTAAACTTAGTTCGATCCAATTAGATTCAGTTATTAATCGAGTCAGGTCGGATAAAACCAAGTTCAGGTTGGATTTGCATTTTTTATTTTAAAAAAATTAATATATGAATTATTTTGTGAAAATAATTTTTTTAAATAGAAAATGAAAAAAAGATTTGAAAGGAATTAAAATGAAATTAAAAAAAATTTTAAGATTAGGAATGAAAAATAATAAAATGTTAAAAAGAATTAATATTTTAAAATTTATTTTAAATTAAATTAAAAATATATTATAAAAATTTTAAAATAAATATTGGATCGAATCAAATTAAGTCTTATGTCACTCCTAATAACTGATTCGACGTAATAAAATTTATAATTTTTTTATTTGACGCCAATACTCACCCTTAGTAACATATAATGTAAGCATATATACGAGAATATATACGAGAATGGATCGAGCAATCTCACGTGCTTAATTTTTATTATTGGAAATAACATCATTGCACATTGCGAGAATGCACTTTTACTGATTGCATTGCAGTGACAGAGAATCCCAATTCATATGAGATGTATTTCTTATCTTCTTTTCACACTTATTCTCCCTAATTGAAATTTTTTATAGTATGAAGTTAGAAGAAGTAACTTAAAAGAGTGAAAATATACACATGACTAAGTTGTTCTTTGGCCTATAAAGTATTTTAAAATTTTTCACATATCAGATAATTCAAACTCTAACTAAACATGCTTTTCCATATTGTCGTACAATTTCGTTTCACACAATATTTCCGAAACTTGAAGCTCCTTTTACGCAAGTCTACACAAACTTCCCTCCGTTTGTTTAAAATCTTATTTGTGGAGATCTGAAAGCAATAGACCTGTTAGTTGAAAAATCGATATGAGAGAAGAGGCAATAGACTCGTATAGTAATAGTAAAGGTATGTTATTTTGTCGCTAAATCAATTAGCAAAATTAGTGATTCACTGTGAACATGTTCAACTTGAAAATTACTCTACATATGATCACCAAAATGGGGTTTCGTCCTCTATAACCTACATCAAAGTTTCATCTTTTTCTTCATTTACTTACAGTCTCTTGTTCATAGTAACAGTAAACTCATCACGTGGCTGGTTTATATTCTTGATGTTGATGCAAGAGTGTCCTGCATGTTCTACCCCAAATCAATGACTGGCAGGTTGCTTGTAAATTACTCGCCACCAGAACCCCATTTTTGCATTTTTGCATGCACATCATTCATCGTCTCTTCAAACTTCAAACTTCTCATCTACACCGACTACATTGCAAATCCATCACCATCATCTTCATGTTTATATCCACCTACCCATTCTAGTCCAAATTTATTCCCAGAATAGGAACAATTATCATCACAAACATAATCCTTCTTCTCCATTAATCTATCCCAATCGAGAATGAGAAACCATATCCAGTTTCTATTGGGCCTCGCACTCTTCAGCATTCTCTGCTTTGTACAAACCAAATCCATCATCGAACCCTGTGCCTCCTCAGACTCCTGCCCTTCCCTTCTCTCCTATGTCCTCCCTTGGGACTCCAAGCTCTCCGAAATCGCGTCGCGCTTCCACGTCAACGTCTCCGACATCCTCGCCGCGAACTCCGTCTTCCCGATCTCCCAAACCCTCGGCGATCAAATCCTCAGATCCAGGACCACCGTCAAAATCCCCATTCCCTGCCCTTGCGTCGACGGAATTCGAAGATCCATGTCAACAATCTACATCGTCCAAGCATCGGACACACTCGAATCCATCTCCGTCGGTTACGGCGGGCTCGTGAGCGCCGACCAACTTGCGGCGGTCAACAGCATCAATGCGACGAATCGTTTAGTGAACGGCGGGAGGCTGGTGATTCCGTTGCCGTGTACGTGTTTGAACAATGTGAGGAACGGCGAAACGGCAGTGTTTATGTCGTATGTAGTGAGGGAGGGAGAGAGCTTGGGGAGTGTGGCGTCCGGCTCGGGGACGACCGTCTCGGACCTGGAGGCTATTAACGGGTTGGCTCGGGACGCGGTTGAACCGGGAGACATAATAGCGATTCCCGTTGCAGGTTGGTATCATATTGGAACATCAATATGTTGGAATTTTTGTCGTTGTCTTTTGCAGGTGGCTTTTCTGTCTGTGAATGCTGGTCAAAAATGAAATAATTGGATTCGTACTCGTTTTGTCTTTTCTTGGTATTGTTATGTATTAAAATATTGAAGTGCGATTCGCATGCTCTTTTATCATTTATTATTGAAAACTTAACCCGGAAAAATGAGATTCAATATGGGATTTTTTTTTGTCACATGTTCTTCTTCCTTCTTTTTTCTAATTTAAATTTAGAGAAAATTTATGATAAATAATTTTAGAGCATTCTGTTTAAAATGATTTTAAATAGTTTTACTTTTCTATTTAAAAATTTTTTAGTCAAAGAAATTTTTTTAGAATTTGCCGTCGTTACAATCATGATTTACTAAATAGAAGCTATTTTTTCACACCCAAATTTTTCATACATTTCAAGCGCTATTTTAGCATTTTTATTTTAATTTTTTTATTTTTTTTTCGCTATGTAAAATATATATTATTTCAAAACTCAATGCATAAGAACTAGACTTAGGTTTTTTATATATTTACTATGTTATTATCTAATTAAAACATGATAAGTATTTAATTAATAATAATAATGTATAATTTAATTTAAAAATAATACAATTATTTGCAATAACCATATATGTATTGCAATATAATTAGAAAACTAAGCACTCATTATATTTTAATTGACTAACAACATAACAAAGATATAATTAATTATATGTAAAAAAAATTTCCATGCATAAATACCATTTTGTTCAGTTTTATAACAATTTCCAATAATAAAAATGTCCAACTTTAATCTCTCAATTTGCTCTTCTTTATCTAATTTTCACATGTTTTTGCTGCCTCAATTATGGATTAATAAAGGAATCTTTGTACATTAAAATTGCGATGTTTGGTAGAAGATGTGGGAAATTAAGGACATTAATTTTCCAGCATAAAGTACTGCATATATGTAATAACTATTCATCAGCTACATTCATATATAATCTCGTGTAGACTTGTACCGTCTTTTGCAGCATGTTCTTCAGCAACTCTGAATTGGTACAACGAGACTCTCATCGTCCCAAATGGCTCCTATGCTCTCACTGCCGCTGACTGCATCAAGTGCAGTTGTGGCGCAATCGATCTTAGGTACGTAAACTGCCTCATGCAACTTAATTTCGATACAGTATGTTCAAATTCAGCTTCTACTTTTGAGTGCTGAAAATTTGTGTAAATTTGATAAGTGGCCTTGTGTTTTATATATGGTTGTCATCTTTCTATTAAATAATAACCGACTTATCTCTTTAAGAGTTTTAAAATTTGGTAAAAATCTTTTAAAATTTAGTAATAACTTTAAAAGTTTTAAAGTTAGGCCAAAATCTTTCAAGAGATAATGGTAAAATTTTGAAAAATTTGTAGTAATTTGTTAAGGATTTGTAACCATTCTTAAAAAATATGCATAGAAAAAATTAATAGTTTGCTAGCATTATAAATTGGGGGTGTGATAATGAGAGTGCGGAAAAATGAGAAGTTGCATGAGTGTGTGAGAAGTGAGAAGTGGTGTGGAGAGAAGTTTAAAGTGAAATGTTTTTTGGTAGTTATTATAAATTTATAGAGAGCAATAAAAAAGTTTTTTCAATTAAAGTCTTTGTTCTTGCTTCTTGTATTTTATAAGTCATATTAAAGCTTGTCAAAGTCCGACTCTAATATAGTTCAAGCTTAGTTTGAGTTTGGTCAATTGAATCTCCAAGTCAGGAGGTTTCTTTGTTCAAGACGAGATCTAAGATTATCATATAAGGAGATTTTGCTAAAATAAAGTAAGGAACTATGAAGAAACTCTGTCAAGAATCAAGGAAGCTTGGTGTAAGTGCAGGGCATTGACAAAATTGCTATGACTGACATGTCGACGAATACATGCTCGGTTAAAAAGTTAAATAATAACAACTATCAAGTATGGAGCACCGTAGTTGAGCTCTATCTAGGAGGCTAGAATCTTTAGAAACTTATTGATGAAGATGAAGTGGTTCTACCAACAAATTCAAATGAATTGAAGAAATGGCAGGTAAGAGCTAGAAAGGCGTAATTTCTATTAGGGAGATGTAATTTGTTAGATATATTCAGGAAGCCAAGACATCAAAAAAGGCATGGGATGCACTTGCCACACTGTTTGTGAGGGAAAATGATGCAAAGTTGTTGCAACTAGAGAACAAGCTTGTGTCAATTCAATAAAATAATATACTGGTAAGTGCATATTTTTTGAACATTAAATCTATTTGCATTGAGATTTCAAAATTAGATTCACATAATGCTATTACCAACACTAGAATGTTGAACATTATTATCGCAGGATTAAACCCAAACTATTGTAGTCCTGCTACTGCCACAAGAGGCTGGGCTAAGGAACTAAGTCTAGTATAGTTGAAAAGTATACTAAGCCAACTAGTTGCTTTAGATTCACAATTGTCCTAAGCTTCTTTGAAAGATAAAGAAAAAAATCTTTTTAGCAAACAGAAAAGCCAACAAGAGGAATCCAGCTGGAGAAAGAAATGAGATAATAAAAGGCATCAAAATGGTTGGCAAAGAAACTGTTGTGGAAGAAATTCATATCGAGGGAAAGCTTGCCCAGATCTACAAGACCTTAAATTAAAGAAGGAGCGATGGAAAGACAATAGATGCTACAATTGTGGCAAAAAAGGTCACTTTGCTAGAAATTGTAGAGCACTTCACGAAGAAGGAAATGTTGCAACTGAATACTATAATGAAGAAGAATAGGACTTTCAAGCACCCTTTGCAGCCATAGAAGAATCAGAAAGTTGCATTGACTTGTGTTGAAGAACCACAAGAAGATGCAGCACTAGCAATGACAAGCGACAAATCTATTAATTATGAAGAAGATTGTATTGTTGATTCTTGATGTTCCAACCATATAACAGAAGATTAAAAGAAGCTGTCAATAATGTCTAAATATAAAGGACATCGAGTTGTTTTAACAGCAAATAATTCGATATAGTTAATAACCTATGTTAGCAATATGAAAATTAATCCTTGCCACAATACAAAGAAAGTATATCTACAAAATGTCTATCATGTTCATGCAATGAAGACAAATCTCCTATCATTGTCACAACTTGCATCTGAAGGCAACTATGTGGTGTTCAAACTGAAGGATGTCAAGGTATATAGAAGTCTGGATCTAACTGCTGTACCAATTATGGAGGGCAAGCATGTAGAGTTTGTCTACATAATGTTAGCATAGACAGTATACATAGATAAGACAAGAAGAAATAAGATAATATATTTGTGGCATGCAAGACTTAGCCATGTCAACTATCATAAGTTGAAGTTAATAATGAAGAAGGAAATGCTTAAAGAACTTCCGTAACTTGAAGTTTGAGACGGTATAGTTTATGCAGAATGCCAATACGATAAGGCACATTAGTTACCATATGAGGAATCTAATTTCAGAGATATTTGAACAGGTGGACTCTGATGTTTTTAAACCTGTAAATCAAGCCTTAGTGGATATCAGCATATGATCACATTTATTAATGACTACTCAAGGTACATATAGGTAGATTTTATGAAAAAGAAGTCAGAAGCATTATCTAGATTCATGTTATCTAATGAGAAAAATGAAAGGGAAGTTGGGTATAAAATTTTGTGCCTATGTATCGACAACAGAGAAGAATATACATTTAAGGAATTTAACGAGCATCTACAGCAAAATAAAATATGGCGATAGTTGATGTGCCCAAGAACACCTTAACATAATGGGGCTATAGAAAGAAAGAATCAACATTTGGCAAAAATTTCTCGAAGTATGTTGCATGCCAATAATGTACTACCACTATTCTGGGCATAATGCACGAAGACCACCGTCATATTATCAATAGGTTGCCACAAGTGAAGCTTGATTTTATATTGCCTTACGAGAAGCTCTAGAATATCAAACTCATGGTAAGTCACTTTCAAGTGTTTAATTGTGAGTGCTATGTTTTCACGCATGACCATCAGCATAGTAAGTTTGATAAGAAGACAGTTTGATGTATATTTGTGGGTTATGATAATCAATGAAATGGTTGGAAATGTTGCAATCCAACCATTGGTAAATGTTATACATCTCACAATATAGTATTCGATGAGTCGTCATCTTGGTGGTCACCTCAAGCAATAAATCTTCCCAATTCAAGGGAGAATGAAGTAAAATTACAAGAGAAATTAAATGACCATGAAAGTGAACATGAAGTCCAACCAATCTTTGAAGTTGAAGTGAAACTAGTGATAGAAGATGACAATTTGAGAGCTAAACAAAGTGAAAAGAGCCTTTGGAATATATGAGTGCATGTAACACTAGAAAAAGAAAGACCAAGTCAATTCGAGGAATAAGAAGATTCAAGTGAAGAAGATATTCTTCAATCACAACAATTATGAAGATCAACAAGGCAAAGAAAATCGAACTTAAAGTATGCAAATGCAGCAATGATTGAAGATAGAAGATATAATGAGCCAACAATGTAGAAAGAGGCATTTAGTACCAAAGAATGGAGGAAAACTATGGACGAAAAGATTAAAGCATTAAAATAGAACCATACACGGGGAGTTGGTGCCAAAATCCAATGATGTACAACTTATTTCCTATAAATAGGTGTATAAAGCAAAACTTGTCTTGACAGATTAATTAAAAGATATAAAGCTCGACTAGTGGCACATGATTTTTCCCAAAGGTAAAGATTTGGCTATGAAGAAACGTTCAATTTAGTGGCCAAAATTACAATTGTACAAGTATTATTGGCGTTCACTGCAAGAAAGTCTTGGAACTTATGGCAGATAAATATGAAGAATACATTTCTGCATGGTGAATTGGATTGAAAAATCTATATGAATCAGCTAAGAGGATTTGAGAGTAAAGCACACCCTAATTATGTATGCAAGTTGAAGAAAGCTTTTTATGGGCTTAAACAAGCACCAAGAGTATGGTATGGAAAAATTGTTGAGTTCCTAATACATAGTAGATATTCAATAGCACTAGCATATTCAAATCTATTCATAAGAGTTTGCGAAGACAAAAAGACAACAGTCTTAGTGTATGCAAATGATTTGATCATCACTGGAGATGATGAGATTGAAATTCATCAAATTAGAGCTAACCTAATAGTGCACTTCTAAATGAAAGATCTTGGAGAACTGAGACATTTTTTGGGACTTGAAATTGAATGGAATAGAAAAGGGTTATTTTTATGTCAACAAAAGTATGCCAGAGATCTTTTACAAAAGTTAGGAATGCTAGATAGTAAACTATCTCGACTTTGATGGAAGCAAATGCAAGATTTTGCTCAGCTGAGGAAAATGACTTAGAACACCATGTACAGACAATTGGTAGGAAGTTTAATATACTTAATGGTAACTTGTTCATATATATTCCCATACAGTTAGGGTAATGAGTCAATTTATGTAACATCCCAGAAAATCACATTTGGAAGTAATGTGATGCATTTTGAGGTATGTCAAAGGTACGCTAAATTATGGGATACTCTACAAGAAAGGAAATTGATACAAGTTAAAAGGATGTTGTAGTGCTGATTATATTGGTGATCATGACACATGTCATTCAACTACTGGGTACGCATTTGGCTTAGGATCGAGAGTAATATCTTAGTGCAATAAAAGGCAACCTACAGTAGCTCTATTAAGCAACGAATCCAAATACAAAGCAACAACGATATTAGCACAAGAAAGCACGTGGTTGATATAGTTCCTAAGATATTTAAATCAATTAGTAGAGTATCTAGTAGAATTATATTATGATAACATATCAGCAATTTGATTGGCAGAGAATCCTATTTTCCATGCAGGACAAAGCATGTAGAGGTATATTATCATTACATTGGAGAAAAAGTGTTATAAGAAGAAATTGACTAAATTTACAATAACACGGATCATCAAGTTGCTCATATACTTACCAAAGGTTTAAATAAAGTCAAGTTTGAAGAATTTTGAAAGCAACATAGAATGACTTTAAGAATAATAATACAAGAGATTAGTCAGTGAGAAGAAGTATTAAATATGTTACTGATTTATCTTTTTAAGAATTTCAAAATTTGGTAAAATTTTTTTAAATTTTGGAAACAACTTTAAGAATTTCAAAGTTAATTGACAATCTTTCAAAAGTTAGTGGTAAGTTTTTCATGAGTTGGTAGTAATTTATCAAGGGTTGGTAACTATAATTAAAAAATATGCATGAAAGAAATCTCTAGAATTATTGAATTAATAGTATATTAACATTATAAATAGGGAAATGTGATAATAAGAGTGTGTGATAAGATGAGAAGTTGTATGAGTGCATGAGAAGTGAGAAAAAGGTGTAGAGAGAAGTTTAAAATGAAATGTGTCTTTAGTAATTATTGTAAGTTTATGGAGAGCAACAAAAAAGTTCTTTCAAATAAAGTCAATGTTCATGCCTCTTGTATTCTATACTTTCTTGCTGACCAGGCTACAATGCCGTCCCTCTGGTCTGGAAGTCCCCTGCTTTAATTTACGGTGCAAAGATTCTGATCTTGTAATTGGAGATGAATATGTCACAGACTCAAAATCTGGGTGTAATGTGACACGCTGTCTTTATCGTGGCCACAGAGGTGGTAAGATTCTAAGAAGGTATGCAAATTCAATGTTGAAAGGTGTTCGATTCCTATTCATAATCCTTTTAAATTTTGAGTAATATGCAATTCCAAATCTTGTAACACGAGAGTTTCTGTTGCTTGTATTGCAGTATAACGAACGCCTCGCATCTCAAGTGCCCGGGTAATTAAGTTTTCGTAAATTAAGCAAATCATCTTCATGTCAAGAGGTTTCAGCATTATTTCTAGTCTGATTAATTGTGTAATTAATGAACTAAATGCAGATAATCAGACTTATCATGGATCATTACGTTGGCCATCTACAACAAATCCTGTAATGCCATTTGTGGCATTGTCTCCAAGCCCATCACCATTTCCAGGTTCTGATGCCTCTCGTAGAATGCACACTACTCAAGTTTCATTTATCAAATTGGTGAACTCCCTCCTACCACAATTATTCCTATTCCTTATTTGAGAATAAGCCAGATCTATTGTTCAATTTAAGAACTGAAATTACATTTAATGGTACCTGCAGTACTAGGTTACAAGGATCTTGTTTATTTATTTATTTGAGAATAAGCCAGATCTGTTGTTATTTATCTTACATAAATTATAATAATCATTAAGTTGTCCCTTTATTGCTCAACACATGACAAGTCATGCTGTCTCCTTGTGTCTTGTTTCTCATTATTGATTTTTTGGAAATCTAAGTTTTTAAAAGAGATATTCAATTTAGTCAGATGTAATTAGTCTTTAGTTTTTAGGTTTATAAAGTCAATCAAGGAATTATTAAAAAAAAATATTTAGAAATGCATTTAATGATGCGAAGCTCAATTTAGTAAAAGTCAATTTCTCTATAATTATAGTTGTATTTTATTCTTTTGGTCAATAATAAGTATTATATTATCAAAAAAGTTGAATACATGGTATCTAATCAAAATAGAACATGAATAACTCTATTTTGAACTATACAATAAATTTAAAAATATATTATTCTAATTTTTTTAAAATAATTATTTGCTTGTCAACCTTCTCTTTGTGAAAAACAATTTGATTCCCTTCCATCCAAATGAAGTAAAGTATTGCTATCACAGCACACCTTCTAATCTTAGCTAACAATTTGTTAAGATCCACATTATAGAATTAGTCTCACGTGACTCTCAAATAGCCTAACAACATGTAGCACGGATCCCAAGTTTTAAAAAGAAAATTATACTTAATTCAAAGATAATCATCTCCAAAATGTAGTTAACTTAATACAAATATTACTGTATATTGCCATATTTTGGATCGTCTCTCTCCTTCGCTCCTAATTCCTAGAAGAAAAAAAAAGAAGAATTTATACCACGCACTCGTTCTGAGCAACAAAATACATACTCGTTCTAAGATTTCTTTGAATATCTTTCGCCATAATCGCAAGTTGGCAACTTCATCGGAAGTATGTTCATGACACAATTAACCAGCACCTGTCTGTATAAACCAAACCTAGGACATATTTGGCACGTCATGTACAGTTTGATACAATAAGATTTGACAGTATAAAACTAAATAGAATAAGATCATATAGGATAAAACTTAATAAGTATTTGATATAACATTGTATAAGATAATACTATTTTATTTTTGAAATAAAGAATAAATTAGCAAAACCTTATTTTAGTCCCTTATATATAGAGTATTTTTTAATTTTGTCGCGACCCAAAATTATTAGCCGTGACCGGTGCATAGGCTAAACTAAACTAACTTTACAAGCCTAAACCAACATCCTCACAAAGTCTATAGAATTAATCATAAAAAACAATTTCACAAATTTACTTAGAGGTTACTAAAAATTTGACTACACCTCCCTTAAAATTTTAATATTTTCCATTCTTATACAGTCAATTTTATTCCAACAATTTCACAATGATATCAAAAAAATCAAATCAGTAATGTCTCAAAATATAGATTCTATATAATAAAGAAATAGCTCATATAAAGCTTACAATACTTCATGACATTTATAAACCCAAACAACTAGACATTTAGTAGTCACCACTTTGAAGTCAGACATACACTGTGATTAATTTATTTGTTACGATATTATTAATAACAATTTTATTTGTGATGGATCAAATAAAGAAATATAAATAATTAAAGAACTAAATTGAAATATAATAACAGGTTAAATTGAAAATTTTCTTATCTATAAATGACCAAATTGAAAAAAAAAGTTTATGATGAACTAAATTAAAAAATATTTTATATACGAAGGTTTAGAATATCAGTAAAAAATTAAGTTTTTTTAATCTATTACTCATATAATTGAGTCCAATCAAGCGAAAATAAATTTAATTAGTAATACAATAATAAATTATATTAAGTGTAATTAATTAAAATTGACTGTATAAAATGATACAATCCTTTGCAACAAATATATGACAGGATGAATTGCATTATATCCTAAGGTGAGGAATCCATGCAACGTGGGTGTTTGGGCCACAAATATGGATCTGCAGATGGGCCAATGAATGAATGGGCCGTGCCCAAGCACACTAATAGGTTGAATCACTCGTTCACTTGTTTTACCACCCGGTAAACGAGTATCCAAAGCTTGAATTAAAAGCAACCGCGGGGGTCCAATAACCGGTTAACATCCGGTCACCGGTAAGACAAAAGTGAAAAAAAAAGGAAAATAGTAGACAGTTTGCTGAAACGAAGAAACCTCTCAGGTTCTCTCACCTTATAGATATCACTTGGCAGTTTGGCAACTTCCCCACCAGAATCCTCCATCATCTCCGAGCAGATGGTCCCTAGTTTTTTCTTTACCCTTTCCTTTTCAATCCTAATTTATTCCTTTTTGTTTTTCTTCAATCATTTAAATATCGATCTCCCTCCATTTTGATATTCAATTATTTTCTTTTCTGTTTTTCTCAGAGATTCTCTGGTTTCGTAATTGAATCTGGTGGCGCCTACTCGTAGTGTTTCGGTTTTCGCACTTCGTAATCCAATCATCGTCACCTTCCAAATTGTTGTTCTCGTTTGGCATATGTACTGAAACGCGGGCAGAATCGGTTCTGTAATTCTCTAACGGCAGTTACAATTGGCAAAGGTTGACGAACTTGATTGTGAAGCGGAAATGCTTACGTGCATTGCTCGTCCGAAGAAACTCGGGCATGAGTCACTGAGTCAGCCCGAGGAATCCGATTCTACCAACCCAAACGCCGCCAAAAGTCAAGCTACCAAATCCCTTACTTCTCAGGTACCAAAATTCTCCCTCTGTCGTTTCAATTAGAAGCTTCATCTGATTGAATTATCTAATTCGAATGTCTGTGTTCTTTAGCTCAAGGATATGGCGTTGAAGGCATCCGGAGCTTACAAGCATTGTAGTCCCTGCACCGGACCACCGACACAGGATCGACTCAGGGGCAATACTGAGTCAGACGCAGAGTCGGACCGGTTCCGATGGTCGTACCGGCGAACGGGCAGCTCAAGCACGACGAGAACATGGGGGAAGGAGATGGAAGCGAGGCTAAAGGGAATTTCGAGTGGGGAGGGGACGCCCAACTCCGCCAGTGGACGGCGGGTGGAGCAGGTGGTGCTGTTCGTGGAAGAGAACGAACCTAAGGAGTGGGTGGCGCAGGTGGAGCCCGGCGTATTAATCACCTTTGTTTCGCTTCCTAGCGGAGGAAATGATCTGAAACGGATACGGTTCAGGTACGCCTCCTATTCCTCTCTTAGGCGTCGTATTGTTCCTATAGGTGCCGTTTTGGGTTTCGATCAGACGGTGACGGTTGGTCAAGGTGGACATTGGAACTGGACCCTCCTGCATCATGTTAATAGTGATGTGATGATAATGACAATGAGTGCCTTTTGCTATAGTGATCTGTCAATTTGTCTCCTGTCACTGGGTGGTACTCGCACAGCCAAATTCTTAGGTTCTCCTTGATTTAGGATCAGAGGTTGAAAGGATTTGGATCGCGAGTTCTAATTCTCCACCTGTCCCATCATATTTTAAGATTGGTGAAAGTCATACAAGATTTTTTTTTAATACAATTTTCAGATAATTATCTCTATTTCAAGACGATCAAACTATGTTCTCCAAACATTTTTTCCAATCAGTCCGTAAGTGGGTATAGATCGTCAACTTTCAAACTATTGTCTAGTGATAATTTCATTGCTTATGTTCAAACCTTAGAAACAGTGTTGAGGAATCGACACGGACTGATGCAGAGGGTGCACTTAAAAAAGAAACCTAATTTCAGTGCAAGCTCACACAAAGATGTCCTTATTGTATAACCAGAAAAAAAAAATGGACTATATTTAAAATCATATAAGTTATATTTATTATAAAGTTCGGTAAATGTTTAAAAATAAAATTTTTGTCAAAAGTTTTAATAAATAATATGTGAAGTAATGCTTTTTCAAAAATATTGAGATGTTAAAATATAAAAGAAATATTTACCAATTATGTATTTATTGAATAATCTATTAAAATAAATATAAAAAGTCACACTTTTAAATGGTTTCCCAGTTGAACCTCAATGTCCATATTGAAATTGTTCACTAAAAACTTTAGGGAAACTGATAGTTTTGGAATAAAACATGACATATTCCATTATAATTGTTAGTCCAGCTACTCAATCATTCAAATAGAATGAATATACTATTAAAAAGATGAAACTCATAATTGATAGGCATTATTTTTTATTTAACATAATATGCCAGTATATGACTAATTGTCATATTAAGTAGTGCATTGTAATATCGGTTCCGACTAATTTATAATTTTGCAGTGTAAGTAATGATTTACGCCAGGCCACTCACAGCCTATTATGTTGGAGAAATGTTACTGAGAATCAAAACAAAAACAATTGACTAATGTATATCATTGAATTGATATCTTTTTATCAAGTGATAGTTCTTTTCAAAACTTTTTCTTTTTCTTACAAAAAGTAGCATTGCCCTTTGTCGTAGCATCCGAAGTCCAAATCCTAACCCGTAAATTTGAAAGGGTTTGAGTAGAGGGCCCCATTCCCCTAGCAATTTCACGCCTTTGCCAAAAAGCAATAAAAGGAGGTTCAAAAGGAGAACTTATTGTGCCTTCTTTAGTGGTGGTGGGTCAGCGTTGATTGTGTTGGGAAACCTTTTAACTCAGTCTTTGTTGTCTGGTCGGAGGAAACTCTTGTTTTGTGCTCTCATCATTCATGAGAGAAATTTTTGTTTAAACTGAATGAATAAATAAGAACCACATGCATATGCATGTTAACTAATTCTTGAGAGATCTTTAAGTAGATTTAATGTATGAAAAATGTTTCTTATAATTAGATTAAATTCTTTTTTCAGATCAAATCTAAATTTTTTTTGTAAGTTTAGTTTGTTTTACTCTTGATACTTGTATGTGGCTATTTTTCATTGTCTTAATCTACCAAAAATTAGTTTATTAAGTCTATACAGAAAGCTCTAATTTCAGTATTTGTCTTTTAATATGCAATATGCCGGGGAATCCCCTCATCATCCGCCACTCAGAACCGTATACAAGACAAAATGCGAACTCTGCTGGGCACCAAACTTAGGTAGATATAAATTAAAGAGGGTTGTTTGACATTTATTTTACTAGTTTTTCTTTTATCTCATTGTAGGATCGAAGCACAAAGAGTGTCTGCATATGCTGTTGGTCCTACTTGGTGACTTATGGTGCAATCCCACTTAATATGAACATAGATTCACGATCTTAAGCCATATATTAAATCCTATTCATAATCTGAATCATTTCATGTTTAGGTGCGTGTAGTAAGGTGGTTAATACTAAATAATTTTGGACCCACATGCTTTTGACTGCTTAGACAAATCCCCAAGCTAAGTTCAATGTTGGCCTACGGTTTCTAAAATGACATTAGGACTAGGACTCGAGAGTCATTAGTAGTTAATTAAATTTTGGCTTATTTTCTATGTAGTCGGGAAATGTTTAACAAATGGCAAGCGCAAAGATGGTGGGCAGAGAACTATGATAGGGTCATGGAACTTTACAATGTTCAAAAGCTTAATCGCCAAGCTTGTCCCCTTCCAACACCGCCAAGATCTGAAGATGAGGTAAACTCTGAATTTGGGTAGTTCTTAGACATGTTATCTTGTCATGCAATTTAGTATCTGGCAGCTGCATGTTACTTGAAGCTAATGGTTATAGACGTGTGGCGCACATATTGCACAGTATTTCTTCCATTTGGTTGTAGTGCACGATGGCAATGGCGACTTTAGTCAACGCCTATATGTATTTGTTTATCAGTTATGTTATTTTCATATTATTAATTTTTTCTCTTAGCGGTCAAAGCATCTTTCTATTGTTTTTAATCCATATGTTCCATTTTTCGTGGATCCAAAATGTATAGACAGCTGAAAGGAAAAGTATTTTTTCTTCTGGCTTTGTGGTGTGACAGAGCTCAAAGCTTGAATCAGCAGAAGATAGCCCGGTAACACCGCCACTTACCAAAGAACGGTTGCCACGTAATTTGTATCGTCCAACAGGGATGGGAATGGGTTACTCATCGTCGGATTCTTTTGACCATCGCTCCATGCAATCCCGCCATTACTATGACTCGAATGGTCTCAACTCAACCCCAAAAGTCTCTACCATAAGCACAGCCAAGACAGAGACATCATCCATGGACGCATCTATCAGGAGTAGCTCATCCAGGGAGGCTGATCGCTCAGGGGATATATCAATCAGCAATGCCAGTGACCTTGACACTGAATGGGTTGAACAGGATGAACCTGGGGTTTACCTTACTATAAGAGCATTGCCAGGTGGCAAAAGGGAGCTGAGACGAGTCAGATTCAGGTATGCTTATGGCCAACTATTGGGAAAACAGGGATGGGACATGGAAGAAATTTTATGTATGTTTATTCATATAAAAAGGTGATAGAAGTTGCGTCATAAGGAGGGCTTATCCCAAAACACTATATTTGAGTCGTAATAAATATCTGAATAGGTATATGCAGATTTTAATTACCTTTCCGAGTAAACTAATCTTTACAAGAATTTCTCTGAAAATGGGGATCCTCCTCTTTCATTGGACAGGGCCTTTTACAATTTGTGATGTAGTTTATCCTAATTCTTTCATCTTTTGAGGTTTCATACATTGTCACGTGATAACTAGAACGTTTATTTTCATACATTTTCTGTAAAAAATAAATCTATGCATGGAGGTGCACTTTATTGTTATGGACCTGTAATTACATTTTGATGTAGAACCATATTGAATTTACTTCGGGGTTTTCTGTCATGTGTGGTGCAGCCGAGAAAGATTTGGGGAGATGCATGCTAGATTATGGTGGGAAGAGAATCGTGCCAGAGTACATGAACAATATTTGTGAGATTGAGTATATAAAGTGAGTGACTGCGGATGCTTTACAGAGCATGGAGGTGTTGCTGCTTATGAAATTGTTTCACATCTGTTTTACCATACTAGATAGTCTCATTATAGGTAATTAGATATCGTAAGATGTGCTACTGGCACCTGTGCCTGGTTTACGGCTACATACATAACTAGTCACACTTCTATCTTTGTGTGATCGGTTCAAGTTTCTCTTTCATGTGGGTGGTAAATTTACCTTAAGGTAATGATGGATAAGAAGTAGCAATTGTTTACATAAAAGTCTGGTGGATGTAAATTCTTCGGTTAAACAAATTGGGTATAAGAATGGATCTACTCATGACTTTTTGTTTCCACTGATCTAATTTCTAGATGCAGGCGTACAGGCATTCATCTAACCGCGTTTAGGATTTGACCAAACTTCTTTGAGGGTAACATTTCGGTGCCCAAATGAACTGGTATCTTTTCTAGTTGAATTTAAATGTTCTTATTTACTAACAACTATATAAGAAAGTTAGTCCGATTGAAAATGACATCTTTTTTTTTTTCTTTTTATCAACTTAGTTTGATTCCTCCTTAACAATAAATCAAAATCTCTTGCCTAACGAAAAACAATATATTAGCACACCAATCTTTGGGATTTTAGATAAGTGGCATCCTTTCAGGAACCCCAAAAAATAAAATAGAAGAAGAAGAAAGACCTGGATCCATTGGAATTGGTCTTCATGGAGGCTTCTAAGTCCACGTTATTAGATTGAAGGACAAGTTCCTTAGTCCAGATTCCAGATTGGGTCATGATGAACTCAAAAATTGTGTCTCTTCTACTTAAGCCTAGGGCAAGCCCAAATAGGGCTTTCTATAATTTCTCCTCTTCCACCATTAATTATATTTTTCCCTGTGTTATCAAATTTATCCCATCCCATTATCTTACCGAAAAAAAAAAACATTTAGGCTGAGTTATTTTTTAAAATTTGGCTGCCGATATCATCAGTGCATGAATGCAATTATTAAGGCTGAGTTAATTTTTTAACTGTTTTCAGATTAAATGAATACAAATAAGGATTTTTGTTTGGTATTACTAAGTAAGGTTTAGAACCCCAAACTTGCTAAAAGAAGCATTATTTTAGAGAAGGAAAGAATTCAATATTCAGGGAAAAAGAAAAGGGAACCACGTGACAACAAATTCTTTATATTTGATTTAATAACTATATAAAAACTGAATATAACAATGGGTAAAGGAAACGAAGCACATTGATAAAGCATCAATGCGGATGAGGTCTTTATGACCAAAAAAAAAAGGTTGATGAGGTCTGAAAAGATCACCCGCACGCGCGGGAGTCGTTTTCCCACTTTCTTTTTGCTCAGAAAATTCCCTGAGTTGTTCAAATCCAAGGGTGTCATATCACCCACATCATCTACTTTAACTTTATTCTAAATAATTTCTGCGTCTCTTCTCACCTTCTCACCATGTCGTATTCTCCCCTTCAATGTTCACCGAAAGCCCTACACTTCCACAACACTTGAACGTGCCTCGGTACAGACACATTTAAACACCATCTCAACCTTCAAAAAAATTTCATTCTCTATTCCCTCTATCTCTTTCTCTCTAACCTGCACGCTATCTTTCTGTGTTTCTCACATGATCCATTTGCATTCTATTATTGATGTCCATGGCAGCTTTTGACATTCTCTGCGTCAACATTACAGCTCTTTCCCTCCCATAAACTAAACTTCACTGTCTTCTCTCCTTTCATCACGCCTCAACAATCTCCACCATCCTCGGTTTTTATATATTTCTGTCTTCCTCTTCTCTGTCGAACTGTACTCTGACAAACATGTACAAGAAGGAGAGATCCATGCGTGACGACGGATCGTTCCCACAGAGAAGAAGAACCCCCTCTTTCTCTTCCAGCCTACTTGACGCCATTTACCGTTCTATCGACGAATCAAAATCCAGTCTTGATGAGAATCTAGAACTGGGTGTCTCTAAGCAGAGCAATTTCAGCTACAAACAGAGCAATTCGACCTACAAACAGAGTGCGTATAAGGATAAAGGAGGGAAAGTGAGGATGAATCTTCGTCGAGCCGTTATGATGGAAGATTGGATGGAGAAGCAGAGCTCTCTGTTCATGAATTCAACTTCAAGCTCATCAGAGTGTAGCTCTGGAGGTGCTGTATTTTCGTCCTCAGAAACAGAGACAATCTTTAAAAAACTTCGGCCAAAGCTCAAGTCAGAGAGGAACCAGAAGCATGATAAGCCACAGAAAGTGAAGCAGCCAATTTCCCCAGGAAGTCGAATAGCTAGCTTCCTCAGCTCTATCTTCAATTCTGGGAATGTGAAGAAGGCTAAGATGTGCTATGTTGGGGCTGTAGAAGATGTCGGCCTCCAGCAAAAATCGAAATCCCCTTGTTTCTCTTCTTCCTCTGCTTCTTCCTTCTCGAGAAGGTCTTGCATGAGCAAAACGCCAAAAGGGAAGAAGTCCAGCAACGGCGGCGTCAAAAGAACGGTGAGATTTTACCCAGTTAGTGTAATCCTCGGGGAGACTGAACATTCTCAACCCTATCAGAACGATCCAAATAGTGTTCGGAAATTCTCAAGAAGCTCTTCAATCAAGAAGCTGAAGAGCTGCTCTGTAGTGGCAAAGGAAAACAGAGCCGAAGCAGCAGCATGTGGTAAGTTAAATTACAGAGGTTTTTACGGTCGTAAAATTGAAGAGGCTGATGAAGACGACGAAGCTCTGAGCTGTTCGAGTTCAGATTTGTTTGAACTGGATCATCTTATTGGAGCTGCGAGGTACCAAGAAGAGCTTCCTGTGTACGAAACTACACATTTAGAAACTAATAAGGCCATTGCTAATGGTCTTCGTTCGTAGTGTAGTACCCTTGAAAAGGGAAAAAAAAAAAAACAAAAAAAAATCATTCTATTTCATTCCTTGGTTTGTAAAATTTAGTTCAAGAATTGTTCATATGTCTTTGTCCAATAAGAGTTGACCTTAAATCTATTTGTTAAATATTCGACTTTGTCCTCCTTGATGTAGTTTCAATTTTATCATTTCCAGTCTTCTTTAAGAGAGTGGATAAAATATTACTCACTCTTGTTATGTTTGATATCATAGAATTGAAAAGAAACATATTTTCCTTATTATGTTTTATTAAGGAAAAAAGTTAAATGTAAACGGAATGTTGAATAATTTAATTATCTTACACTTAATTAAATAGATTTATTACGAAGAAATAAAGAGGTTAAGATAAAAGTTTGCCTTCTTTCTCTTCCCTTTTCATCCAACCTTAAAAGGATTACTAAATAGTGAATCCTGCGAATTTTTAATTTTTTAAAATCATTTTTTCCGTATTTTGTTTTTCATGCGCATTAAACAGAAGCTTAACTTTTTTTTGTTTGGTTAAAAGTAATGTTAAGTCCAATATATTATTAATATAAATGTTATGATTCATTTAACACTGTTAGCTCATTGCTCAATCCAATCAATAACGTGGTAGACTTATTGTAAATCTTTTAAAAAAACGAATCAGAGGAAAATAATAATATATTACACCTATTGAACAATTTTGAATATTTATAATTCCCTTTTGGTTTTCAAACAATTTAGATGTTTGAGATTATGTTTAATTATAATATTTAATAAAGATTTAATAATTTAGATTTACTAATAAAAATATAACGAAAAATAATTATATTAATTTAATATAAATTTAAATTATTGAATTTTCATCCATTTATCATAAAACATGACCTTATTTTCACTAAAAACATGAAAAGATGCCAATTTATTTTCAAAGTTTGTTGAGAAAAACTAAGGCAAACTGAGAAGGGAAAAGGGAATAGAAAAGCAGATTCAAAATTTTCTACCCAAACAAGATGAGAAATGAAAAAGTTAAAGAGAAAAAAGAAAAGGTTAAGCTTTTGCACATGGCAGAGTGAGATATAGTTAAAAAAAAAAAAAAAGTTACAACTTTTAACGTCATAGAAGATTGAAAAATAGAATGATTACAACTTGCAACTTCTTTGCCCGTTTGAAAAGTCATAATTACAGTGTGGATTCCAAGTGGTTGTAAAGCCAAAATTGAAGCTAATTTGATGAGACAAAAATATAACACAGTTCACATTTAGTGGGACCTTCTCATAAAGACTTGTACAATTCAATATATGCTAGCATCACGGTAAAATATTAGAAATATTAGTTGATTTTTACATGTACAAATGTTTTCCAAAATTATAATACTATTAAATATTCTTAAAAATAATATTTAATTTTTGAAAAATATATTTTTATAAAATTATTAAATATATTTTAGTGTTATGGATTTAAAAATAGTCATCTTTTAATCTAATTTATTTTAACATTTAAAAATTGACTATTTTATCAATACATATGTAATACTTATTATATTATACACAAAAATAACAAGGACATTCATAAAACATAGAGACAGTAAGTATAAATGAGCATGTTTCTTACCAACCAAGCACAACCTATGAAACTTAATTACATCCTTAATATTATGAATTAGTATTTCATGTGGAGAAGAAATATCCCTTTATCACTCAACTCGACCGAAGGACCACATACCTTGTAGGTATGTATGATATATATATATATATATATATATATATATATATATATATATATATATATATATACTTATTCATAATATACACTTCCTCAAATATATATATATATATATATATATATATATATATTCTCTAATGAGTTAATGACATATAAATAATTTTTTATACCTCATTTATTTTTTTATTAACATAGTTAATTTTTATTTTTAAAAAAATTATACATATATTATTAATTAATTAAAAAAATATGATATAAATATATAAATAAGAAAAGATAAATTTTGTCCTTTTCAAAAACATTACTTTACCACATTCCTATAATTTTTTTAATAATTAATTCAATCATATTCAACTAAGACATGTAATAGATCTTACGAGCTATAAACCAACAGGTCCACCACATAGGCCCAATTACCAAGTGCTAAAGGCAAGTTAGCCCAAAAACGAAAACAAGGGCCGAAGGGTAAGGGAAGCAAATCCTGCATATAGATGGAGGGTCCACACGTGTCCCCCACGTGACGTGTGAGAAAACGCGGATTAATTCGTTGATGATGATTTTTTCGCCCAACGTTCACCGCGTAAGAAAGCTGTACTCTCGTTTCCCAAACCCAAAGTCTGAAGCATCAAATAGGATCGGAGGATACCGGCTTTGTTTTCTGATTATAGCTATTTGATTCAATTCCAATATCAATTTCTGGCATATCGATTTGTTTCCATTCCAGCGCCATGAGTTTCATATTCGGAAAGAGAAAAACTACCGCAGGTTTGTTCGCGTGCTCGTATTATACACCCGTGAATTCGATGCGTTTTGTATTGGATTTACTCGTGAGCACTTGAATTTTGAATTAAGGTTACTCAATTCGCATTATACGTTTGTCGTGTGATTGAAGTTTTCTATCTACGATTGTTCCCTTTTTTATCTCGCCCTGGTTTATGACGGTATCTTAGGAGTTTTCCCCCCCGTTTTCTGATAATATGCAGATATTGTAATAACTATATCTGTTTTCTGTTCAATCTTAGTCATACTTTGTGGCATAGTCATATATATTTGTTTCAGCTGACCCGTATGGCTCGATCATATTTTCGAATTCATTTTGTACATTTTCGAGTTATGGGAATTAAAATTTTAAGGAAAATAAGGATTCCCGCATGTATGCACATCCTTCCAGGCATATAGTATAATTTAGTTTTCACTTTAATTTTACAAACGGAAGCCCTTTATATTGATTTTATACTAAATGACCGTGAACTTGTGATTTTCAGAGCTTTTGCGGGAAAACAAGAGAATGTTGGACAAGTCAATCAGAGAAATAGAACGGGAGAGACAAGGTTTACAATCACAAGAGAAGAAACTTATCTTGGAGATAAAGAAAAGTGCCAAACAAGGCCAGATGGTATGGTGTTTTTTATAGAATTAGTGGCAACTATAATATGCTAGCTTAACAGTTTTACACTTCTAATTGCGAACCTACTATCCCCTCTGGTGGAAGGCAAGTTTTGTAGCTGAATATGTATTCGTTTTTTTTTTCTTTATAACACAGCTCAGAGTGTGCCTATTCTGGCTTCTAAGTTTATGCTGTTCTGTCCAATACTCTAAAATTTTCATGTACTTTGCTTTGTGCGTCACCTGTCTCCATGAACGCTTGTGATGAGTTTATCGTTCTACTTATCTTATCATTCGGATTTCCAAGGTACAATTCACAACAATGTTGCGGATTAAATTTTTGTAGTTGTTGTTCTGGCCACAAATCACTGTTTTCTTTGTAGTTGTAATCTTAGTTATTCTAGTAAGATAGTTTGGTTTCTGTATGTGGATCGATGAGCACATTGATCCACAATTTTGTAGCAGAGATCTGACTTGTCAGTAATGCTGAATTTGTGTCCATCAGTTGTAAAAGGTTTAGACATGTTTTATCTGTTAAGGTGGGTGGTAACATGTTTCACTAATGCCATTTCTTATTTTTATATAAATGTTTCTCAGGGAGCTGTCAGAGTGATGGCCAAAGATCTTGTTAGAACACGACATCAAATTGAAAAGTTTTATAAGCTTAAATCTCAACTCCAGGGTGTATCACTTAGAATTCAGGTATGCTGCAGTTGGTCCAATTGTATAAGTGAGTTTGTTCTGGCTGACTATGGTACATGGCCATTGTAGGATATTAACTGTGTCCTGAAGGTAATGTCATTTTTCCTTGCAAAGTGATTAGCCAATTGCCTGGTACGGACATGCATTGAACATGAGAGATTCTTAGGTAAATCAAACTGATCATGAATAGATATTAGTTAGAAAGATGAAGGAAACAGAGATGAAGGGAAATGCTCAGCTTGATAGCTGAGAAAGAATTCATTGCTGTGCATTATATAATACATTCTGTTACTGATTAACGAATAAAATAGTGACAGATGATAAAACAAATCTAATAACCATGCACCTACGTCTCTTGTGAATATACACGTCATAAACCTCGTGATAAATATGGCTAAGTGTACAGACAGTTAGTTGGCATAGCTGGCAGGGCTGCTTATATCTTAACTATATATAAGCATGTCAAAGGTGGGTTTCACTGAAAAGTATGTCTAATATGCTTATGTGTCATTTCATAAATAGTTTGGCCTATTTATTTTGTATATACTGGATCTACTTTAGGATTTTCCCATTAGAACCCATGCTTGCTAAAAGTTGGAATCTTATTTTGTGACACAATCTGCAGACTCTGAAATCAACACATGCAATGGGTGAGGCAATGAAAGGTGTGACAAAGGCAATGGGACAGATGAATAGGCAAATGAACTTGCCATCTTTGCAAAAGATCATGCAAGAATTTGAGAGACAGAATGAGAAGATGGAGTTGACAACCGAGGTCATGGGAGATGCAATAGATGATGCTTTGGAAGGGGATGAGGAAGAAGAGGAAACAGAAGAACTAGTGAATCAGGTTCTTGATGAGATTGGAATTGACATAAACCAAGAGGTATATTGATCACTCTTCTCCAACTTTAACTTCTTTTTATGCTGAAAGAAAATTACTTCGTCGCTATAACAATGTCTCCTAACAAGTTTTGATTACATGCACAGCTTGTAAATGCACCAGCAGCAGCAGTTGCTACCCCAGCGGCAAAAGCTAAGGTGCCTCAAGTTGAAACTACAGGGAATGATGACAGTGGGATAGATAGTGATTTACAGGCAAGGTTAGAAAACTTAAGAAGAATGTAATCTTCACTTTTTTTATTGGTTCAAATTATAGCTCTTTTTTTTCTTTATTCCTTCCTTTTGTACCATATAGAAAGACGCATTTTGCCATCATACATTTACACTTGCCATCCTCATATTGGTTATTTGACACTTACCAACTAATGCGAAGGGCGAGATAAGAAGTGGAACGACCCGAGATTGAGAACACACGTACACCCGTATGAAATTTTTAAAAAAAAAAGGTCTAAGAAATAAGGGTAACGGCACTCTTCTCTTTAAATATTCACAATTGTTACTTATTTAATTACACAGTAAACGAGGAATTTTTTTTTTAAAGTGTCATATATATGCCTGAATAAATATATAATTTGATTTTTAAAAAATATATTTTTCACATTTTGGCCCTCAAATTTTTTTGTTAGTTCCTTAGAGTGTGTAACTTGTTTTATGTTTGTATATTTAATCGTTAAAAATCGAATAAATGTATAATTTATTTCAATAGAGACCAACAAATTATAGACAAATTTTGAAGGATTAATTCATATTAATAGAGACCAATTGACTCTTCGTTTCCTCACGGGACAAGCATTTCACTTGATATGGATTGCATTAGCTAATGCCCCATGCCATGTAGATTAGTGGACAAACCTAAAAGGTTTTAATAATAAAATAAATGTAAAGACATAGACACGTGTGGAGCAAATAACCAAACCGGCCACATGCAATTTGACAAAACCAGAGAAGATAGAACTCATCTCTCAGAATTTGTGTGACAAGGTAATTTGTGAATGATATGGTAATAACTGCCTATGGCTCCAGCTTAAGCTTGGTCCAATCCAACACGGCAGAACCGAGCATTCAATGGACCTGCCTGCTTCTTCTGGATTCATAGTTGTCCTTTTCCCAGGCCCCACGTAACATTACGCGTTGTCCTCAAACTGCGACGCCATTAATGGCGGATTGGGGCAAGCCTTCGCCGAAATTCGAATTCTCCGACGGCGGAAAACGGGGACAAAAGTGCACGACAGGTGTTCGACAAATCGGGCAATCGAAGTGAGAGTAAAGCCACATGTCTATGCACCCTGCATGAAACCAGTGTTTGCACCTCGGTAACTTCCTCACTTCTTCTCCCTCTTCAAACCTCGAAAGGCAAACTGGGCATTCACCATCTCCATCTCCTTCTGCTTCTTTCTTGTACTTGAAGCTTGATAGCAAGTTTCTGTTTAAGCTAATCTCAGAACTCCTACTGGGGGCGACGGCTTCAATCAACCGATTTGGGGGTTGTGATGATGACGATGAAGAAGTGGATGACTGGCTGCGATTCCTTCTGACGATGATAAGGTTGTACACTGCTAAAACTATGGCTGCTGTTCCTACAACTACTAGGCCATAGTACACCATGGGCATGTTTGATTTCATGTCTATATTTGGTAGTGGTGGTGGTGGTGGTGGCGGCGAGACTGGGTGAGGATTTGGGACATCACCCATGATAGGGGTTTTAGAGAACAAGTTGGACAGTATGTTTTAGAGAAGACAACCAACTACGTTTCAAATCAAATCCTAACCATTAGTTATTAGATGATATATAGAATATTTGTAAGACAGTTTGTTTTTGTTGTTTATTTTGAATTATTTTCTAATTACCAAGTGGTTAATCTAAAAGCCGAATTTTTTATTGTAAAACATTATAGGATTAAATAGATAGTTAACAAAGACGGTTGAAAGCGACTTGAATTGTAGATAAGTGTTGTGTCTTTGGTGCATTTCATTTTTAAGTGCTTGTCTTTTTGGCCAACGAGGTTTCGGCTTTGTATGGTCCAATGGGATGGCAGATACTTTTGAAATTTATTTAAAATACATAATTGGAACTCCTCTTATTTAAAATATTATACTTGATTCTGTTGACATTAATTATATATTGCAAAAATCTCTGTTTAATTTACTTCCAACCAATAAAATTAACATTGTCTACAATATAAGATTATGATTTGAGTTTTACATATGATTCTTCCGTACATGTATAAGTTATAAATTTGCGTGGTTAAATACAAGTGGAGTTAAGATCTAGTATTGTATAACACTTGGACATTTTTAATCATTAGATTTAAAATAATATCATGTTATCATCATCAATTATTCTAATTTAATGGCTGAGAATGCCTAACACTAGGTATAGCACTGGATATAACTATCTTAATATGTGTTTGGATGTTCTCTTTTCTTATTTTAGGAAAAATATAGGAACCCTCCTTACTTACAAATAGTTCAACAAATTTTAGAATTTTAAAAATTATATTTGTCAACTTTCACACTAATTTAATGAAATATGTTAATTTATCTTTTTCCTTCTATAATTACATTAACTCAAACATACTTTCTCATAATGATATATTATCGGTGCTATTGATACTTATAATGGTATTGTTACCATTTTTAACTTATTATATGTAAAGTTAAAGACTATTGAACCAAGTACTTAAACTGTCTTCAGAGCAAAAGATTGAAGTACAAATTCTAGTAATAATAATAAAAAAAAAATTCTTCATAAGAATTCTTTTTTTTTTTTAAGGACAGAAGATGTTGTTTCATTTTTTTAGAAATGCTTTTTGTTAAAAATTAAGTTAAATTTCCCCATAGTTTTTTTTTTTTTGGTTGAATTTTCACTCCCATATCATTAAACGAAATAAACTAAAATGTCTTGCGAAGAAATTGATTCCATTTTATCACTACAAGTTGCTGTTAAAGAAAATTAAAATTATTAGAAACTTTTGCGTGACTAGCTGAAGCAATAATAAGCCCTGCCAATCAAATTATTTTTCACGCTTATTATTTTATATATATATATATATATATATTCAGAATATTACATAAAATAAATAAATATGCCCCTAGACTGAAGTGTACAAAATTAATTAGACCTCTAAAAAAATTTAAAAAAGATAAGAATTACAAACTTATATAATAAATGCATTCACTTTATAGAACACTACAGTGCTAAGTTTTTACCTATCAATTTCAAGTTAATTTGGTTTTTAGATCTCAAATTCAAGACCTTATCTTTAGCTTCAATGTCTTTGCCACCTCAACCAACAAAGTTGTATAATATATATTAGCAACTTTTATATATAATATCACCTCCAATCAATTTTTAACAAAAAACACTAATGTCCAACATATTTTTATATTAATCTTTTTATTCAGTTAGTCATTTTGAAAAATTAGTATAGAATAATTTTTTATATAAAATTTTGATATATATTTTATTTTAGGGATAATCAAAAACATAAAAAAATTTAAATCTATCACTTTTTGTTAATATTTTTTATTCTAAATGTTAAGATCATTTTTTTATGAGTCATCATATGTTGTTTTGAACTGTATAATTTTTATATAATATCATGAATAATAAAAGATAAAACATATATATAGTTAAAATTGTATCAAATATATATTTTAATATTAATAGTGCAATTAAATATCTAAAATAAGTGTGTAAAATTATCTGTCCTATTGTTTGTTTAAAAATAATAAATTTACACTTAATTTATTCTTTTTAATTTTTAGCTTTTAATAGTATACTCCATTTATTTTTTTAAATAATTTTAAATATAATTAGCATTTGAAGAAATCTTATGTTATATATTATATTTTAACTATGTAATTATATATTTAAATAATTATTTATTAATAAAAATAAATTCTTATAATTTTATGTTACAAATTTACTATATAAATTTGCATCCATTCTTAAATCCGTTTAAATTCACAAGTTTAACTTTACTTTCATTACAATAATTGTCATTTGGTCATATTTGGCATGCGGGTTAAAATGTGGATTTGTTAAAATATTATTGGTCCTAATAATTTATAAAAGAATAAAAGATATAATAATAAAATCACGTGGTAAAGAGAACAATAATGATGATCGGCAACACGACAATTAATAAAGGCCAAAAGCAACGAATGGGGTTGGAAAAGATGGATGAGAAGTTTATAATATTCGGCTCGGCTTTTGCCAATTACTGAATAATTAAATAGCATCATCCACTTACCCTATCATACTACTTATAATTTTGTATAAATATTAGAGAGTAAAATATAATTTAGGTCTTCTATTTTTTATAAAATTATTATTTTAATATTTTATTTACTTAGTGTAATATTTAAGATAATTTTTTATTTATATTAAAAAATAAAAAAATGTATTCTTTATTTTTGAACAAAATATTTAATTTAATCTTTTTACTAAGTTTGGAAAGACTAATTAAATAATTTTTTTTTTAAAAATGAGTCATTAAATATAACATCTTTCAATAATTATGATGAGTGATCAAAATTTGAGTTTTATAATAATAATTTTTTCTCAAATATTATATATGGATGTCAGGTTGATAAAGTTAAATATTTTTGAGTATGTTTAAACTCCTAATATAATTACCTTTTTAATGTTCAAAACTTTTAATAAAATTCTAATTTGTTATATAATGACTAATTTTGTATTAATGCACATGATTGTAAGAGTAAACATTGACTCGATCAATTTTCATAAATTCGCCTGATCCAATTATATCATACCGAAGTATGATATTTACTTTTATCAACTTGTCAACTTGACAAGTTGAGTTTTGATCAGAGATTTTGAAAGCAAAATGAAAATTATAACAATTAGAACAGGATTTCCACGTCCCACTTATATTGACAACACAAAATTCATTGAGGACATAATTAAGTTGATAATGTTTTCCATAAATGGACCTATTCATAATGCACCAACCCATAAACTACCTCATTAATACCATTGCCATTTTGCTAAAGATACATAAACACCAGCAATTGTGTGTGAAATTCGATTTTTTTGGGTACTCAATTTATATAAATATAGTAATCATTATTTATTCGAGTGATGACATTGTAAACTTAAAAGAATTCCAATTATGATTTAAGGATTATTATATGTAAAATAATATTTTACTAAATTTTAATATTTTTTCTTAAGTTCAAAGGCCAGGTCAGTGTTCTTCTAATTTTGAGAGCTTTTGCGGGAAAAAGTAAGAAAATGTTGGACTAATCAATCAGAGAAATAAAAGGGGAAAGAAAAGTTTACCAACCACAAGAGAAGTCGATGAAAATAGTGCCAAATAAATGGTGCAATTAGAAAATCAAGAAAAACTCGATCTAGTTTTTTTTTTTTTGCCAGAACAAAGAGCTTCAATATCATTCAAAGCAAAACCAAATACAACATAGTACAGAGATACCCTCCATTTAGTTACAGCAACAGCAAACGAAACCTCTCCTAAACTGACAACCAGAAACAACTAACACAAACAAAAGGGATCCAAAAAAACTAACAATAACAGAACCAACCACCAGAAGCTAATAACAAATACACTAATACACAAAAACTGAAAACTGAAACATCAAACTAACCAGCTCAACCCACACAAACAGTAAATAGTACCCAACACCAGTAGCTGGCAAAGACTCATCAGCAAGGATGGTGGCGTCGATACCCACCCTTCTGGGCACATCTTATAGCGGCAGCAACGACAATCCAATCTGTAGCACAATTTCCTGGGCATGAAACCAAGGACAAGGTTGCATTAGGCAAAGCATTAAACAAGACTATAATATGTTCCAATATCCCCTCATATCTCCAATCAATACCCTTAACTTTCCCATTCTTAATAGCATGATACAACACGACACAATCCATTTCAAAGCAACAAGCCAGTCCCACATACTTTCCTGCCATTAATGGTGAAGTGACTGAAATCTTAGTCCCTATCCCATCAGTCACTATACCCTCCTCATCACAAAAAATGATCTCAGCCCCTGCCTCTTTACTTCTTGCCAAAAAAGAGCCATCGGTGTTCACCTTTATTTGTCCCTTATCAGGTAATCTCCACTCTCTTGACTCTAATGAATTTTTTTCCTTTTCAGACCTTTTCCCTTTAGACACCAACTTTCTTGCAATACAGAATTCTGCAACATTTATATTGACTTTCTCAATTACCCTTCCATAATCCACATCTTCCTCGTTAAAAACTTCCCCACGTCTCTCTTTCCATATGTTCCAGCAAGTGCTTACCTAGATAGCCTTCCCATAATCATCAATGTCTGTATCAAGTAAAATTTGGCTGCTTCACTTACTAAAACTATTTACTGGATTCCTGTCAATTTTCAAAGTCAGTTTGCCTCTAAACCACACTCACATAACCCAAGGGCATAAAATCAGTAAATTTTCCACTGTCTCCACTTCATCCTTACAAATCGAACATATTGCACTAACCGCACATTTTCTCTTGCACAAAGCCTCTTTAGTAGCTATAGCATTGGACGTAGTCCTCCAAATAAAATGCTTTATTTTACTTGGGACCCATAAACTTCACACACACTTGCACAACTCATCTGGCACGAACAGCTTGGTCCATTCAAATTCCCACTTTCTTTCTTTCCCCTAATATGTCTATAACCCCTCCTTACATTATATATAACCCCACCCATCTGAGCTTATGTCCTTTCTCCTTCACAGGCAACCCTATTTTCATTGTCGCTTGTTTCACCCTCTCTAAAATTCTTCCCACAATATCCTCCAACCTCCACCTCCTTGCTACTATCAAGTCAGCCACTTTCATATTAACTTTCCCTTCCACCACACTGCTCGGCCTCAGCATAAATTCTTCAAACTCCTTCACCATTTGTCATTCCACACCTTAACTGTCCTTCCATTTCCTATTTCCCAACACAACCCATCCTCCAATATTTTCCTTCCCTCAAGAATACTAGACAATGCCCAAGAAGACTTATGCCCTTTTTTAGCCTGTGAAAAATTTGCCCTCGAAAAATGCACCCCTTTGAGCACTTTAACCCACAAGTCATTAGGCTTTTGAATTATCCTCCAAGTTGTTTGAGCTAAGAAAGCTAAATTAAAATCTGAGAAATCTCTTAACCCCAATCCCCTTTCATATTTGGACTTAGTTAAATTTTTCCACGCCTTGCAATGTATGTTATTCCCTTTATCACTACCTCCCTACCAAAATTTTTCTACAATGCTATTAAAATCCTCACATGCCTTCTATGGGAACTTAAAACTATTCATAGAATACATCAGAATTGCACTAGCCACCGCTTTTATTAACACTTCCCATTCCGCATAGGATAATGACCCCTTTTTCCACTCCTGTACTTTTTGAGCAAGTTTATATGTTATAAAGTTCAACGCTTCCAATTTAGACCTCCCCCACAATACAAGCAAGCCTAGGTAGTTCCCTGGATTATCCGTCTCTTTAATGCCCAACTTCTTATAATATCATCCCTGATTTCTTTAACTGTATTGCTAGAATAAAATATATTGGATTTTTCCAAATTCTCCTCCTATCCAGAAGCTCTACTATACTGAAATCCTTTTTAACCTTACATTATCTTCATTTTTTGGCATTCATAAAAAACAATATATCATTAGTAAAGCACACATGTGTTAATACGAGATAATTTCTAGTTAGTTTCACGCCCTTCAAGTCACCATTTGCAGCATGCAACTTCACCATGTTTTATAGAACATCAGCCACCAATATGAATAAATATGGGGATAAAGGATCCCCTTGCCTCAAATCTCTACTCAGAGATATTTTTGCTATAAGCTAAATTCCACAGACTCTACACATTCCATTACTCTTCTAGTCCATTCCTCACAAAAACCTAATCTTTTAAGCCTTCCCTATAAAAAATCCCACTCCATCTTATTATACGCCTTGCTTATATCCATCTTTACAGCAAATTCAAGCTTCCCCCCTTTTTTCTAATTTTTCATATAATGAAACACCTTATGAATGACCAATATATTATCTTGTTTAAGCCTCCTAGGTACAAATGCCCTTTGATTAAGGGTTATTATTTTATCCAATATTTTCCTCAACCTATTCACTATAAGCTTTGAAATTATATTATATACAAAATTACACAAGGTTATTGGACAAAATTGAGATATAGTTTTAGGTCTATCCACTTTCGGAATGAACACTATATCAATTTTGTTTATCTCCTTTACAAACATACCATTCAAAAAAAAAAATTTGTACCATCTCAAGCACATTAAAATGTACCTCCTCCATAACTTTCTAATAAAAAGTTCTTTAAAAGTCATAAGGTCCAGGTGCTTTTATTGCTTTAAGCTGATGTACTGCTTCCTAACTTCCTCTATTGTTACTATTTTGATTAGTATTTTGTTCTCTTAATCAATGATTACTCTATTCACGTATGAAAGTGCCTAATTCAAAGGTCTACATCCCAAGGATGAAAACAAATCATTATAGTAGTTAGTGAACAAGTCAACAACCCTCTTTTCACTTTAATATAAAAGATCATTGAAGTCCCCAATACATAGCCATGCTCCATCAACCATTCCAACAAGCTCTCTCATCTTCCTTTATGTACCTTTTCTCTCCTCCTCCTTTGGTGGCCTATATATGAAAGAAATATATTCTGGACATTCTATACTGCTCGCTTGTGCCTTAACATGAACTATATTCTTTAAACTAAACAACATATTTAACGTCACTTTTTCACCCTACCAAAGTGTGAAACCCCCTGCCAACCCAATTGGATTCACATACTAACTTTTTTCCATCTTTAAATTCGTTCTCCCATTTTCTAGTTTTTTCTCCCTCATCCTAGTTCCCATACGAAACATAAAGGAAGGTTTATATTTCTTACATACCTCCCTAAGGTTTCCAACTGTCAAGGACACCCCCAATCCTTGATAGTTCCACTCTATCATCCTCATTGCTCTTGGATGACTGATTAAGGCCAACCATCACAACCCTTAGCACAACTATCATTTTTTGCTTCACTGCATTCCCCTGCTCAAAATACATACCACTCTAAAGGAAAATTACACACAACTTCTATTGGGATTTCCACCAGTCTATCATTAACTTCATGTCCTTCTTTTTTATTCCCCACATTTTCCTTTAACTCGAAATATAGATTCACTTATGCCTCTCCTTTCCTTCTCCTATTTTTCCCTCCTTAAAGTTCAATCTATTATTCTCCTCCTCCACTTTAATCTTTTTCCCCTTTTGAAAATCACAATCCTCCTCAAACTTCCTCTTCAGTTTCATTTCTTTCGTCATTCTCATTATTTCAATTAATGTCCCATTATTATTGTATAGAACAACTAGCCTGTCTTTTATATTTTCCTTCGTCGAAAGTTCAACAATTTACCCAGACAAACAACTATCTTTTTCCTGGTTGCAAATTTCTTCTATTCGTATCTTCTCCTCTGCTTGTCATTTCTCCTTCATATTTGATTTCTTTAAACTCTCTTCTTTATATACTGTCTTCATCTTTTCTTCTTCCACAATATCCCATTCCATATTCTTTTTATCTAATTCAACCCAATTATTTTTGGACTTAATCGTTTTGCCCATCTTCTTATCAAATTCTCCCTTGTTCAAACAGAGCACATTTTTAATATCCTTCAATATTTGTGTTTTGTTATTGTTGTTCCAACTCACCTTATTAACTCCTGTAAATTTATAATTCCCTCCCCATACACCATATTTACATTCTTACCTTTAAATTTACACTCCTACTCATATGCCTTCTCTTCTCTATCTTTGCCACTCACCTTTTCAACCTTTCTTCCCTCATGTGCCTTTCCTAACTAATTTACACCATTCATATCTCTCTAGCATCTAATCCACATGCCACCATCTCATCCATCTTCAATTAACCTTTTATGGCAACAACAATTGCATCTTCCTAGCTTCTTATAGCATTGTACTCAACTAGCTCCCTACATCAATCAATCTTTACTTCTAATTGAACCTTCCTCACTATCTTGCATCCTTTCAAATCATGCCTGATCACACCACATTTGAAACAAAATTGTTGCAATTTTTCATACTTCACTTCCACTAAAATATTTCTTTACATGGTCTTAGAACCCAAAATCACTCTATAAAAGGCTTTTTCATATCCATTTCCACTTTTACACTCATAAAACTCTTTAAGAATCTCCCCTTCTATATTGGATTCTTTACCATTACTACCTTACTAACCCTATCCCCTAATCTTTTTGAATTTTCACTTATCATCCCTTCAAGAGGAATGCTATGGAACTGTATCCATTTTAAAATTAATCTTTTGAAATGTACTAAACTCCAACCATTCTTGCATATTCAAGATGTATCCATAGATCACCCATGGTCTTCTTTTCAAGATTTGTCGTCGATCTACCTCCTTTCGAAATGTAAAGATATATGCATTTTTTATAATCTCCAGTACATCCAAATCTTCATTGATATTCCAACCTTTCTTGATCATTAAAATTACTGTGCCTTTGTTTAAATGCATCTCTATTATCAATCTTTTAACTAGCACCTTTTTCCCCAAACCCTCCTCCTTCTTGTTATTTCAATTCAACACAACTTGATTTTCATCTCTAGATAAATTAGCCCCTTCTATATCGATTTACATTCCTATCTATTGAAAACTCCTATATAGCAGACTAGTGAAAAAGACTTGTCAACTCCCATTAAAAGGGAGAAAACTCACTATCTCTCAAAGAACGCGAGAGAAAACTCACTCGAATTCAAGTACATAAAAATTTGTTCACTCTTACATAACCAAGTCAATTGTCATGTGGTAACGAGACTTTTTTCTAATAATAATTTAAAACTTGATCTAGTTAAAAGAGCGGAAAATTCATTTTAATTTTGAAAATAATGACTTTTAAATTTAAAACTTCAATATTTCTCTATAGCTACACGTTATGCATTATTGCAGGAAATCTAAACTTGATTTTATGGTATAAGTAAAATCTACATACTAGCTTGGCAGTTTTGATTGCAAACTTAAACTCCACAATTTAAATTTATAGTATTAGTTGTAACTTCAAACTTCTAAGGAATGGAATTGCTATACACACACACATACAATCACATGGCACATGTATTTTTTAGTTCCTTTTTTCCCCATGAATTTAAAAAGATTATCAAAGGTATAGCTATAAGTACTAACAGGTAAATATATAGTGAAATCAGCAATAATGTTGACTCAAGTCACAGCAATATGTTTTAAACTAAACCAAATAAAAAAAAAATCATGTTGAAATTTGGCATGTGTCAAAAATTGATAAACTTATATCTATCCTTCCAAGTGGCAACTCCTTTACTTAAAGAAAATTTGTCATATCTAAATTAACTTTTACTCTACCTCTTTTTGTACAAACAAAGCTTTGTGATTCCTTTATTTTCCAAAAAAGAAAAAAACAGCAAAAGGAAAGCACATGGAATCAACTAGTTTTATTTATCTATTTTTTTTTTCAATAATTGTTGTTAAGTTAGTTGGCCACAGTTATTCATTAAGCTATTTAGTACACATGACTTTATATATAAAACTACAAGTGCTCTCAAACTCAACTGTATTGTTACAACTACTTTACTAAACATAACTATACACATATGACTTTTAACTATATCCTAACACTTCCCCTGACTTTGAACTTCCTTCCTATCACTTCTGCTCAAACTCAAGGCTTTGTTTTATTTGCAAACTAACTCAGTGTCAACATTTTCAAACCCTTCAAGTTGCTGCATATACACTTCTTGGAGAAAACGATTGAGAAACACATTATTGACATGAACTTGTCAAATAGATCACTAGTTAGTAAGAGCAAGAGTTAAGACTGTCCAAACTATAGGTAATTTAATTACAAGATTAAAAGTCTCTACATAGTCAAATCCCTTTTGTTAATGGAACCCTTTGGCGACAAGTCTTGCCTTCTGTGTTGAATACTACCATCTGCATTATGTTTAAGTTTAAAAATCCATTTACACCCACTTGCCTTTTTATGTGGAAGAAGTGGAACAAAGGATCATGTGTTATTTTAGAGTAAGGCATTATACTCATCTTACATTGTTGACTTTCTTTTAAGTGATAAAGGCGTTGCTCTAACAATTAGAGGCTTTTCTTAAGTTGAAAATACTCTAGGTTTGAAATCTCCTGCTTTATCATGAGTAACAATAAGATGTGAAGTAACTATTACTTCACTAGCACCAGTGGTCTGGGGAATTAGAGTAGATAAATTAGAGTCATGACAGTAACTAAAATATTATTTGAAGAGCCATTAACAGCAGAATTATCATTACTTTGTGCAAAATCATTACGCTCAACATGATCAGAACTATCATATGCAAAATCATTATACTCTAAGGGTGCATATGGTTTAGACCAACTTGGTCAACATGGCCTGGCTTAGGTCATGCACACCCCCCAAACTAGGACCAGGGTCAATATATGAAACTTGATCTTGAGCTAATGTATTGGCCCAACATATATATATTATTTTTCCTTTTCTTTCATTTTGTTGGTTTTCTAATGAAATTAATGATATTTTAATAAATAGCTATATGTTTTCATTTGTGTTAAATATAAATAATTTTTATTAATATAGGATGCCCATTTATTAAATATAAACCAAAATTTCTTCTTTTTTTCTAAAAAAAATTCTAAATTTAAATTTGTAAAAAAAAAAAAAACCTATATGACTTGGCCTGCCTGATTATGTATCGGGTCCCACTAGGTCAACTCTAGGGATAGGGCCACATTTATTAGCTTGATGTATACCCTAGGCAAGCCACAAGTTGGGGTCAAACTTGACACGGCCCGGGGTTTGTTCACCTATAATTGACTTTATGCAAGATACCATACTCTTTTAGCTTTTTAGACAAAGAATGAAACTTTCCCCCTAATTAGATTGCATAGCTTTAAATTGTGCAATTTAGTTGCAATTCAGCTTGAGCCTTAAACTCTTGAAAAGCTTGGACCACATCAAATTTACATTTTAGAAAATATATCCATGTTTAATGAGAAAAAACATTTATGAAATGAATATAATAATTATAACCTTGAGAGACAGTAATAGAAGAAAGACCCCACAAATTAGTATGCACAAGTTGTAGAAGTTCAGTGCAACTAGTGGATGATAAAGCATAGGAAAATTTGTGCAATTTACCATAACCACAAGAATTGCAAAATTCAAAAGTTCTTTTGTTAGTATCAGGTACATTACACTGCTTTAATATAGTAGTTACAACTCAATGAGTTAAATAGCCTAACCTATTATACCAAAGTTGAAAAGTACTAAAACTGATACTGAAATAATTTGGTCTAATCCAAAATATACAGAAGACACAACATGAGCGGAACTCTGAGAAGAATCACAATGATCATGTGGGAAAGCATCAAAGACATAGAGTTTATCCTTAAGCCTCCCATGCAAAAAGACCTTACTGGAAGCTCGGTCCTTCACAAAGCAAGCAAAATTATGAAATTCAAAATGTACATAATTAATTATCATGAGTAAATTAACAAACACTAAGAAGATTCTTGGTCACATGAGGAACATGTAATAATTTTTGTAGAGTTAACAATCTAGAATTAGAATAGGGAGTTATATGTGAAAAACCAATATTACAAATGGACAAACTTAAGCCATCTGCTACTTGAACCTTGTCTACACCATGATATGGCTCCTTGTAAGCTAAATTGTTAACATTATAAGTAAAATGATTACTCGTACTAGTATCAACATACCGTGTAGCATTATAATAAGGATCAGTAGTATGCGTAGCTTGATTAAAGACTGTCATATGAGCTTGAGGTCTATTATACATAAATTGAGACCGAGCAAATATGATAACTTGATTGTTGCATAGGTGGTCATTAAAAACTATTATCAAACTGATAATAACATTATCATGCAGGATGGTCGTTCTTACCATAGACCTATCATTAAACTTGATATTGACCTCTACCACATCTACTAGTGCCTCATCCTCTTGCACGATTAGATGACTAACCTTTATTGCCTCTACAAACATTATTTTTACTAGTATTTTGATATGATAGCGTAGTTTGAGCCAAATATGCTGAAGGATTTGAAGAAGGTGAACTAGTCAACACTTTAGTCTTCTTTTCTAACCTACTCTCCTAAGCTAAGAGTAGTGCTTCTATACTAGTAATGGTGTATTGATCTTGACATGATGATACAGATGTAATGAATGGATCATATTCTTCAGGAAGACTATCAAATATTGCTTTGATGTGCTCAATCTCAATAATCGGATAACTAATGGACAACAAAGCATCTACAACTACTTTTACTTTTAGCAAATACTCACTAATAGTGAGATTCTCCTTTTTTATATTTCTCAATTATATCTTGAATTACTTAATTTTAGCTCTAATCTGAGTTAAAAAGACGACTAAAATTTTGTTCCATGCTTGTGAAGTTATCTTACAACGAATTAATCAAGTCAACACAGTTTTAAAATAGAAACTAACATCCAAGATAATAACAATTAATCATATTTATTCTAGTAATGATACTCTAGATTTACCTTTTCTGCTTGTTTATCCTCTAATCTTTGGAATTTCGCTAGGAACTGCAGACAAATCTTGACATATTTTTGTAAGCCATGTCCCTTGATAGCTACATTCAACTGCTACTTCCATAACAAGAAGTTTTTCTAGCCAAACTTGACAAATATGGCATGATTGAAGATGATTATATCATTCTTTGAAGTAACCGTAAGCAGACTTGTGACAGACGAAGTGGATTGTTGCTCCATTAGAGGTGAGGTAACTATGATATCATGTTATGGTTTAGAAAAGAGAAAAAGGAAATACGTATATTATTCAAGCTATTCTGTACATGTGATTTTATATATACAACTACAGGTGCTCTCAATTAGCTACTATTACAACTACTTGACTAAACTATACACACATGACTCACAACTATATCCTAACAAGGTTCTCCAGTGAGCGAAAGCAGTTCCTTTTGTCTTTATCATAATACCCATAAGGGTTCTTCACCAAAAAGCAACAGACTTTGATAATCTTAGAAGCCCAAATTCGTCGAAGTTGAATGGATGGCGATCCATAGGGAGGTCAGAATTTGCTAAATCAAAGTCAAGATTGGTGGAGCCACCATATCCAAAAGATGCAAACTTGATTGAAGAAAAGACCCAAAAGGGAAATACCAATAATGCATCTTACAGGAACACTCCTAACATGGCTTTGTCATATCAAGTAGTTAATACAACCTTAATTCTCTATGAACGCCCTTGATTGGAAAAGATAATGAAGAAGAGGATGATAAAAAAGTGTGCATGATTGTTAAAGTGAGATAGAGATCATTTAAAGAGTGGAGATTGACGTTTCTGTTAGTGTGGAATGCTATAATTTTGCAATGGTGTGTTCTAGCACTAGTAATCCTCTATGGCAGACTGGTTAGAGAGTGGTTTATGAATGTTCTGGTTTTCTTCATTGAAAGAAACTTTTTTTTTAATTAAAAAAAAATAAAAAAGAAAACTCTGTATTCTGTACATGCTGTAAATAAGTGTGTTCAGGCCTTTATCTGGTTAGCTTTAGTTATTATGGCAAGGGGTCTATTATTCATCCTCAAGGCAAAGAGATCATGAAAAGCCACCTAGATTCTTAATCAAATTACTAGAGCACTCAATGGCCAAAGAAAAAAAGATTACTAGAGCACTTGCTTTTTAATAATTAGAAGGGTGAATAGATGTATACAGAATTGTTTCACACAAACAATTTACAAGACAATGCAGCTTCAAAAATGGTCACAAGTGCACGAAGCTAATACACAGCAAGTAACTTAAAACAGTACCTATAGGTAACTATTGACACAGCAACAATGCTAGTACGTCATGTGTTTCAAATTCACTTAAAGTAGTAAACATGGCTGAGCAATCATCTATATAATTCCTAGTTGAGGGCATTATTTTGGATTGTAGGTGAAAGTTTACTTTGAATGTCAATCATTACTACATTCCTCAGATGATACCAAAACATCTATTAAAAGCGTTGAACGAGGTTGGTTCTGTGATTGTCATCGCTATCGTGTGGTTACTTATACTGGGGTTCTAAACCAGTAAAATACTAGTCTTCATTAGTGTTTGAAGGTATCATATTTGTAAACTTTATACTTCACAGGTGGTGGGGGAAGAAATGAACATACTGACTACTGTATTCTTGAGACATGACAATGAAAAAATATTCTATCCGAATTCATTTTTGGCTAGTAAACCAATCAGCAACTTTTACAGGAGTTCGGAAATGAATAATACAGTTGAATACTCTGTTGATTTTCAGTTCAACAAGCTTTCACATAAAGTCTCTTCTTCACATTATATCAAATGACCATTTCAACTCAATATTTATAAATTGTTAAGCGAGCTTCAATAAATAATTTTCACTACAATCTCTATCAATTTCTTTTCTCCTTTCCATTAAGTGTGAGGCAGGGATTAGACTTCATATACTACATCATTCCAAGTATAATTGATTACTTTAACAGTTTTACAGTGTAAATCTAACAAGCAGAGATATTCAAAATAGAAGATATCGTTCTACACTAAGTAACAGGTCAATGAATTTTTTTCTTCCTAGGGCTGATTAAATTCTCCACCTCCATCTACTGATACTGATCTTTATGTTTAAAATGTTCAGATACTTGCACAGTAAGCCTCAACACTAACCACGGTGTTACAGTTAAGGATATTGAGGATATGAAGGAGAAGAAAATCTGAACTTTCAGAACTATGTAAATTATAACAAAAGAATATCTGAACTCGTCCTGGAATAGAAGAAAATCTTTCCAAGATTTAATATCAAATATCATCTGCTGTCACAAGTAGTTCATCTAAGTAAAGAAAATAGTATAAAATGAGTCATATTTTCTTGTGCCTTGGTGGAAGAATTGATGTCAAGCTGGTTGGCATGTCTCTCACATGCCAATTGTATAAAGAATCTCAAGCTGCCAAATAAAATAAGGAATGTCGGTTGCTTCTGGAAGTTCGAATTCAAGCATGTGATATGTTTTTTTTTTTTTAAATGATTTTTGAGAGGCTGAGTTATGGTTTTGATTATGGATACGTTCTTCCCTATTTAAAAAATTCTTGATTGGATCAGGTTGATAAGATGCGTATTTTAATTCCGCGAAAGGTGGATTTTAAATTTGAACTCTTATGTATTGTTTCGTTTAATTTAATCTTACTTGCAAAGTTATTCTTCAACCTCATCTATATTTAAATTTAAACATAAATTCACTGTTTACAAGTTTGATCCTTATTTATTTATATAACATCATTAATATATTTATCATATTTAGTAAATTGACATTTTAATGATTGACTCGAAAGACTAAATTAAAATGAAATAATCGAGACTAAATTAAAATTTTACTATTCTGTTAAAAAGATTTAACATATTTTTTAAAAAATAAATCTAGTTAATTATTAAGACATATACAAATAAAGAATTATTAAACAGACAATGACATGATAAAAAGTCAAGAGAGAGTGGGTGAGTTAGAGCTGCAATCTAAGCAAGACTCTTGAAATCCAGCACAATTCTACATTATATATTTAGTTGCCGAGAATTCCAGGTAATATGTCAATGATGGAGGCGGATGACGACAATGTCTCTGTACGAGTGTCACTACATGATCCAGACAAAAATTATTGCAACTTTTCTTGATTGAACAAAAGAATAAGAAATAAATGCCCTTGATGCAGGCCAGAAAAATATTAGGTATAAAGGCAGTAGCACTAAATTAGAGAAGTAGCAAGTTGCTATTATTTTCTCATATAAAAAGAAACAAGTTCGTCATTCAAATTGTCTTAACCCGGGAACAAACCAAGCACAATTGAAACGTTTCGCAGCTCAACTAAAAGTCCAAAATTATTGCCTTAACTGTTTTTCTCAGGAAACAAACACGTTTTTTCTCCATGTTCTGAGATTGAGTCAAACAGAGACGGCCATCAATCCGTATAGGTATTCTGGGCATGTGTCACTCTTCCAAAGTTTCGATCATTTTCAGGAAAAGGTTACATTTTGCCACTTCCCTGTTGTAGCAACAGAGAATTCACTATCTAAATGTGTAGCTGAAATATTCTGAAGTTTCAATATCGCGATTCTTCTACTTTTCTTTCTTAGGTAACAAACAGGTTTCTTTTCCCTTTCTGACGTTAAGTCGAACAGAGAAGCTTCACAATTCGTTTGGTATTCTGGGCATGTGTCAATCTTCTCAAGCTTCAGTCTTTTCAGGGAAAGTATTCATTTTGCTACTTCCCTGTGGTAGCAGCAGAGAGTTTACTATCTATATGTGTAGCTGAAATCTTCTGAACTTTCAAAATATCAATTCTTCTATTTTATTTTCTTAGGAAACAAACAGGTTTCTCTTCCCTTTTTCTGAGTTAATCTTTTCAAGTCAAATAGTGACGCTTCAGGTTTCGTTTTCGTGTTCTGGGCATGTGTCACTCTTCTCAAGTTTCAGTCTTTTCGGGGAAAATATTCATTTTGCCACTTCCCTCTAAAGTTTCAAACTTTTAAAGGAAAGCTACACATTTAGAGCTGTAATGGAAGCAAGAAAAGGGGCACTAGACAAGAAGGCGTCAAAAACCGAAGTCGTTCTGCAAATTCCTGAAATGGGGGAAGCTTTGTACTCGAAGAAAGAACCCCAGATGAATTCTTCGCCGGAGATAAGAAACGTGAGCCCAAAACCCAGCAAGCCCCCGAAAATTCCCGCAGAGACAGTAAACAAACGAAGGTTACTGTTAAGGTCGGAATTTTCGAAGCCAAAATCGAGACTGGTGGAGCCGCCATATCCGACAGACACAAACTTTGTTGAAGGAAAAAGCCAAATGGCAAGTCGGGATTCATCTAATAGGAATTCTCCTAACATGGTTTCGCCTATTCACAAAAGTACAGCAAATACTCCAAAGGGTAATCTTAGTACAGCTCCGGTTACCCCACGAACGCCAGTGATTGGCATAGCAGGAGAAGATGAAGATGATGATGAAGAAGTGTACAAAACTGCTGATCTTGAGGTGAGCAAGAGATCAGGTAAGAAAAAGTGGAAATCGGTGGCTTTGTTTGAATGGGTAGCTTTTATTTGCATTGTGGGTGCTTTGATATCGAGCTTGACCATCCATAAGTTGCAAGATAGTGTGATTTGGAGTTTGAAGCTGTGGAAATTGTGTGTTCTAGTGTTGGTTATCTTCTGTGGTAGAATAATCACAGAGTGGCTCATAAACATTCTGGTTTTCTTGTTTGAAAGGAACTACATATTCAAAAGGAAGGTTCTTTATTTTGTATATGGATTAAAGAAGAGTGTTCAGGCCTTCATTTGGTTAGCTCTGGTTCTTCTGACATGGTTTCTACTGTTCAATCATGGTGTTAAAAGATCCAAAAAGACTAAAAAAATTCTCAATTACATCACTAGAGCACTTGCTTCTTGCCTAATAGGAGCAGCTATATGGCTAGTGAAAACTCTGTTGATAAAGCTATTAGCTTCTTCTTTCCAATGCACCAGATTCTTTGACAGGATACAAGAATCAATCTTTCACCAGTACATTCTTCGGATTCTCTCGGGGCCTCCATTGATGGAGATGGCTGAAATAGTGGGGAAAACCCCGAGTACAGGTCAGCTAAGTTTTAGGACGCTGAACAGAAAGAATAAAGGGGAGAAAGAAGAGGTCATTGATGTCGACAAGTTAAAGAAGATGAAACAAGACAAGGTTTCTGCTTGGACAATGAGAGGATTAGTTAATGTAATAAGAAGTTCCGGGCTGTCCACCATATCTGATACACTCGAGAATTTTAACGACGAGGAAGGAGAGCAAAAAGACAAGGAAATTACCAGTGAGTGGGAAGCAAAAGCAGCTGCTTATAGAATTTTCAACAATGTAGCCAAGCCAGGAAATAAGTTAGTTTATAAACCACCACATTCTTCAGAAGCACTTTGTCTTTGATGATTTCTTTTAAGCGATTTTCTCACTCTGGTTTTACTTTGAAATTGACTAAGGTATATTGATGAGGAGGATCTGTTGAGATTTATGAATAAAGAGGAGGTGGAGAACGTGCTTCCTTTGCTTGAAGGAGCTGTTGAAACTGGAAAGATAAAGAGGAAGTCTCTCAAGAACTGGCTGGTAATTTGCTATCATATTGTACTTTCTGCATGGCACACTTCCTATAGTATTCCATAATCCAATGCAAAAGTAATCTTTATCATCCCAATCAGTAATATTAAAGCAATCTATTTTCATTGTCATTTTGTTCACTATACATAGACACACACACATGTAATGTGTGTTTTGGGTTGTAAGTATGACTTCTGCAATACCATTATTGTACGCAGGTAAAAGTTTACCTGGAGCGTAAATCACTGGTGCATTCCTTAAACGACACAAAAACAGCTGTTGATGAGTTGAACAAGCTGGCTTCAGTGCTTGTGCTCTTAGTAATCGTCATAGTTTGGCTGCTTTTAATGGGACTCTTAACAACTAAATTGCTTGTCTTCGTTTCGTCTCAGCTTTTACTCGCTGTGTTCGTGTTTGGCAACACAGCTAAAACTTTATTTGAGGCCATCATATTCGTCTTCGTCATGCACCCTTATGATGTCGGAGATCGTTGTGTCATTGATGGCGTACAGGTATATATACGTATATTTATGAAAAACATATGGTTTTGAAAGTTCATGACGTGAAAAAGTTGACATTGATTGAGAGATTGATTTATATTTGGCAGATGATAGTAGAAGAGATGAATATATTGACCACAGTGTTCTTGAGATATGATAACGAGAAGATATTCTATCCGAATTCAGTTCTAGCAACCAAACCAATCAGCAACTTTTACAGGAGCCCAGATATGAGTGATTCTGTTGAATTTGCTGTTGATGTTTCTACTTCCGTGGAGACCATTGGTGCTTTGAAAGCTAGAATAAAAGCGTACGCATTTCACTTCATCTTCATCATAAATTAATGGGTGACTTATAATCAACATCAAATTAGTCCTAACTTTTGTAAAATACCTCAAGTTGGTCCTATCATTGATATGTTTACTTATTTGATAATAATTATCTTTCAATGACTAAGCTGATAAAATCTGTCAGATTCTTGGAGAGCAAGCCTCAGCACTGGCGTCCTGGGCACAGTGTGGTTGTTAAGAATATAGAGAACGTAAACAAGATGAATATGGGCCTGTATGTTACTCACACCATAAATTTCCAGAACTATGGAGATAAGAGCAGCCGAAGATCTGAGTTAGTGTTGGAGTTGAAGAAAATTTTTGAAGATCTTAATATTACATACCATCTTCTGCCACAAGATGTTCATCTCAGAAGTTATGAGGGACCAGAAGCAGTTCGACCAGTTTGGAGATGATCTTTGCTCATCGTCTTACTTGTTTTTATGCTGTCCTTTGAGTTCTGGAATTGTGTGGATTTTCTGGGATTTTTCAATAATGCCATGACAGTTTCATAGATTGAAGAAATGGTTACTTCCTTTTTTCTTTTTTTTTCTGGTGTCAAACGAAGAGTTCCATTGGTGATACACAAGACAGTCCCTCAACTTGGCTGTGGAGCCCTGAGAGATGAGGAATGTAAGGGCAAAAGAAAACCCTAATCAAGGACCTCACATCAAACTTCGGATGGTCTTGGACCATTTGTTAATCATTAATTATGGACTAAAATCTTAATTTAATTCTTCAGAAATTAAATATTTTTTCTATTTAATTTCTCATAAATAGTGTACTTTTCAAGTTTTGATAAAATTGGTCACTTGAATACTTTTTAATTTGATTTTTCAGAAATGAAACAATTATCAATAAAATGTTTTTGTTAATCTATTATGAATGTAATGGTATATAGCATAATCTTTTATAATTTATTACTTTAATCATCATCAAATAATAATTAAATCGGATATTAATTTCACTAACAATAGGGTTATGTAAGATGGATGAACTAAATTAAGAAGTACTTATGTAAAGATTTAAATTGAAACAACACTATGAAAGACCAAATTTTTTTAAAAAAAATAACACATAAAATTTTAAATTTTAATTATAAATCTTTATTAAGATTTATTCAGATCTAAAACCTAAAAATTTATTGCACTAAAATCCAAACCGAACCACCCAACCTTCAAATAACTGATTAAGTACACTCATTACATTTTGGAGAACTAATTTTAACCAAAAAAGAAAAAGGAAAGACCTCAAAAACGAGTAAGCATAGGCTCTATTTATGAACTTCGACTACTTCCTGTCTTTTATAATGAACTTATTTAGGACTAAAACCTTAGATTTATAGGGCTAAGTCCAAACCCAATCCGACAAAACACACAACAGATATGCATAATTGCTTGTTAAACGTATAACTAGACTATGACCTAACCCATGCAACCCAAAAAAAAAGTATGACGCTAAAGAAGGAAGCGTGACGGACCCATAAGATAAGATAAACCTTATCCTTCAAACTCGAGTCTCCACTGGAGGATTCGCCACGTAGAACAGAGACAAATATGCCAAAAATTTCCACCACTCATTGCTCTCTTGCATCGTCCACCATCTCTCTCAAAACACTTACACATCAAATCCAAACCCCTCCCTCTTTAACACGAGTTTCACTGAACCAGCAAGTAGTAGTGGGGCAGAGGAAGAAGAAAAGAAGAAGAGGTGTCTCAGCAATGGCTTCAACTTCAGCAGTTTCCATGGCGGTGCCACCAGCTTACGCCGCCCAGAAGAAGGCGGTGGTGCCGAGCTCGCAGACATTTTTCAAGCCACTGCCTCTGAGGGCTTCGAAGAAGGTGACTGCATCAAAGCCCAATTCAAGGTTTGAAGTGAGGGCCTCCCTGAAGGAGAAGGCCGTGACTGGTCTCACGGCAGCTGCGTTGACGGCTTCCTTGATGGTTCCCGATGTGGCTGAAGCCGCTGTCACGCCGTCGCTCAAGAACTTCTTGCTCAGCATCGTCGCCGGTGGGGTCGTGGTTGCTGCCATTGTTGGCGCCGTCATCGGTGTTTCCAACTTCGATCCCGTCAAGCGAAGCTGAGGAGGACATGCCAAAGCACTTCATCGAATTTTTAGACTTTCTATTTATGTGCAATGTTATTCAGCAATGAACTGTGTTGTGTGTATTATGTGACTCCTGATCTCTGATTCAGCTCAAGCTTTTTAATTCTTAAATTCCATGTTTTCGGCTGCTGATGACGTAAATAACATGCAGACATAATATATTATACTTTTTTATGTGAATATTTTCTGCTGCATAGCAGCATTTTGCTGAACGAATCAGAACTTGTAGGCAATACCAAAATTCTCCGCGAAGCACACAACCTATGACCATAAATGTACGAGATACTAGGGCATTTCCACACACAAAGAACAGAGGTAGAAAATTCACGAGTTACTAGAATCTCGAAAAAGATGTTTGCAATGGAATTTGGTGGCATTTGGCCTTGGAGCAATTTTCTTTTTTTAATTTAGTAACTTTAAATACACGTTCAATGCACCAAATGCTGGCTAGAATCCACATCTTGGTTTCCAAATGGGCATACAAATGATCAGGTAAGTCGTGTTAGAATAGGTATGGTACATTGTCAAATAAAGAAAGTTCGGAATCCAACACAATTATTGCTTACAAAATTTTGAAATCAAATCAAGCATGTATCTACTCTCTGAAGAATAATTCACCTTATCTGCCTTAACTACTGTAATTTTCACTCTCTGTTCATCGCCATACAATTCCTCCTTAATTTTCAACCGAAACACAAACTGGTTGAAGAGTCTACTACGAACTATGTCCCCAAACTTCTCATCATCTTGCTCTTCATACTTCAATAAGTACAGCTCCTTTGCTGAGCAACCCAAAATCTCTTCCCCTGATTCTTGGAATGCGGTGACCCAAGTTATTCCTGTATGATCCAGAATTTGGGCTTGAAGAAGGTAACGGTAATCACACTCCTCAAAATCTTGATTGCATCTATCGCATTGCCATCTAGTGCTTCCAGACCTAGTCACTTTTTTACAGCACTGTCGATCTCCAATCATCAGAGGGCAAGCTGGGTAACAAAATGTATCTGTCTTGATGAAAGATATAGTTGCTCTCACCGTTATCCACTCTGGTTTATCTGATCGTCCCAGGCCTTCATCCTTGATCTGAGACACAGTTTTACGGATCTCGTTCTTGGGTCCTCCAGGCATAACGTCCTTAGAAATGGACACAGAAGCAAAATCTTTTCCCCCTCGATCAAACCAGTCTCTTAATCTATGCGCCTCAGGAAAATCTGGGTTAATGAAGAGTTGTGTAGCAGAAATGGTTCCTATAGATTTTCCGCTAAAGTCGTTAACCTTCCCGGCTTTGACTGCCAAAACTGGGAAAACCCCACCATCAACCATCTCTTGCAGCTTTTGACCTTCCCTATTGCAGAAATCACCCCAAAGGGTGAGCTCAACACTCCTGCCAGACATGTCCTTTACATTCAAAATGCGTCTCTGAGTTTCCATTCCATTCTTCCTCAAGATGGGAACTGAGGGATTCACACATGTCACTACCCCAATAACATCAAGTATAGAGTTACTATCAACGTTCTCAATATCACTGATAGGCCTAAAGGAGAACTGCTGTCTAGGTATAGAACCATCTTCATCGGGGCAAAGATCCACAGTTGAGTTTGAGTCCAAAAGAATTTCCCAGTCATTCTTCAAATGATTGAAGTTCTTCTGTGCAGGTTTTAAGCTACCTTTAGATATCAAGTAAACTTTACCAACCTCAATTGCATCATAAAAGCGATCAACAACAGCATTGAAGCAAGTTACTCTTATTTCCCCTCCATCAGAATCAAGGAGGTCAAAAGAGAAAACTTTCCCATCTCCACGAGCATTATTATAGCGGCGGAGATCCCCTTTTGCAGTTACCCGTGCCTTGATAGCCCACCGACCCTGATAAGGATTTAAAGCAGCAATGGGAATGATGCGTGCAGGTGCTTCATTCTTCATAATTGCACCATGGCTTTTGTAAACTGGAGGTGGTCGGAATGGAGGTTGAACAGTTGGCCTGAAATTCTGCACATCATGACTTGAATTTTGAGCAGCCAAACGATTATTATTAAACCTGGATGAGTTCTGCATATTGTTATCAGGCAATTCTTTCTGACTTGTTAAATCAGATTCCGCAAATGACTTTGGATTCCCAATAATCTCACAATCTGGAATTATAGTTTCCATGTTGAGCACTACAATAATTCTGCGCAAGCATAACAGCGTCAAATGACTCATATCTACAACAGGACCACATTATGATGCCAAACAGATAGAACTTAGAGGTATAGATTAATAAACAGAAATATCTAGAGTGGAGGAGGTTAGATTGTTTCTGCGATTAGTACAGGAAACTACAGAATCAATGCAAATACTTAAACAATCAATGTTAAGGTTAAGCAAATCCACTATCAGGTTGTATCACTTTCAGTCTCTCATGTATGAACTGACGTAATGGCCACTCTGTGACGTTTTTTCTCCCAAAATTACACTAGTCATTGACTCACCAACACAACGTAAAAGAAGTGGAAAACAAGACAGAAAAGAATGAAGGCTAACAAGGAAAGCTCAGATAGGATGAGTAAACCATTTTCTAACTTGTCACATTGGACTTCAAATTATTTTGTCTATTTGGCAGAGATTGAAATCTAAACTATACTTGTCTATGCTCAGGGATTTAAAGTTCAGAAGAATTCCTCCATGGAAAGCGCATCTTCATAGCCATATCTTCATCAAGAAGAAGATTGGATTCTTGCCATTACCTGAAAGTATTTTTCCTACTTATCCTTGTTTTAGCTAAAACCAAGACAATTTTGCTTCCAGAAGGAAGATTCTTAATCAACATTCTAAATAACAACCGAAGTGGTTACCAATTTTCGAATCGACAAGCAATCTTCTAAGTTACTCATAAAACCATAGTATTAAGTACCTGAGTTTCGACCTTGTTAAAAAACGAATAACGTTTTCGAATTCGGATCCCTCATATCCATTTTTCTTATTTTGGTGTCATTTTAAGGAGAGATAATCCATAACGAGTGATGTTTACTGTTTAAGTGAATCCCACGTATTCAAATGGGCCACTCTTTGTCTATCTCTCACCAACGTCTATATCTCTCCAACGTGAAAAGAATGTGAGGATCCAAATTGAACGTTTTCAAAGGATACACTGTCACTGTTTTAAACTTCTAATTTCATTGTAATCACTCTGAAAATTGAACGTCGTCTCACATTAATTATACTGACAATAATGAACCAAAAATTAGACATAGGAACGAAATACTGACTTGCGGTTCTGAATAAGACTGCAAATGTACTCAATCAGCTGAACGACGGAACCTTTCTTTACTCGTCCGGTTCTAACTCGGTCATTGAGCTGAGTCGCGAGCATAGCGTGCTGAGCGGACACGGAATCGGAAAGCAGAAGCCGGTACCTCTCCTGCTGCGTGTTGTTCGAAATCAACTTGATGTCCAGGACCTGGACAAGGGGCTTCGAGTTGACGTCGCCGGCGACTATCGCCGCGATCGCGTTCGACGTGAGATTCACCGGCATACTCCGATCCCCGAGCACTCGAACGGAAACCCGATGTGCCTTGCGAACTGAGAAGATGATGAGGAATTTCCGCAGAGGAGGTGGTTCGAATTTGATCCGAAATGAGTAACACAAATAGTAAATTCCAGAGAGAGATTTTGGAGGGAGTGATCCAATCCGGGTCTCAAAATCGGATTCGGGCATGAGATCGATTTTGGACCAGGTCTAGGCTTCCCGAAATGGGCATTATATGACGACATAATTACAATGATACCCCAGACGTGTTATTTGATTACTTATCTCACGGTCTTAAATCCTTTTCGCCTCTTGCGGTGAAGTGAGTTTTGTAATGTTTTGAAACTTTAATACATTGATGATTTATGAATAAAAAATTTTATTTTCATTTATATATTTATATATTTTTAATGGAGGATGGTGATTAATCTAATCTAATAATAAAGATTGATTCTTTAAAACTCTCTATTAAAATATTTATAATATAAAATATTTATGAAATATTTAAAAGAATATTCATGAAATATCTATAATAATATTCATAAAATATTCATGCTCCTCTATTTTATTTTATCTATAAGAATATGTAAACATTAGATTTTGGTGCCAAAACAAACAGATCACTCTCTGTTTATTTTTTTTTTTGTTGTTTCATATTAATGAGACAATTGCAATAGCCAATACGTGTACGTGCTGTATAAGTGCCCTGATTTATGCCGTCTTTCCTCGTGAAAACATGGTTCAACTTCATATTCTGACTTAGGTTCATCAGTCCTCAATTATTCCAAATTTTATTTTTCAAAATTTTTATTAACCTGATTAAATCAGACCAAATTATAATGTTTTAAACATGTTAATGTCTATGTCTATTATCTTATTTTAAAATGCTCATTTCTTTAATTTTCTATATATATATATATATATATATATATATATATGTTTTCAGTTGATGCTAGCTTGCAAAGAGAAGGAAAAGGGAGCTTTGTTGGCCAACATTGACGGTGGAGGGTGAGACGTAGGATTCTTCTCAAGTTAAATTGTGAGATCTGATCTAACGTTTCATGTGAAATTTATTTACTTAATTGAAGGAAATTTTAATCTGAAAGGGTGACAAAGCAAGAGAAATCACATTCTCAATTATAAGCCTTTTTGGTATGTAAAAGAAAAAAAATAAGGGTAAGATAAACAATTATATTTGATATGTAATAAAAAAAACAAAGTAATCAAAGAGAAAGAAAAAATAAAAGGACCAGACTATTTTTAAATTTAAAAAACTATTATGATTATGATTATTATTATTATTATTATTAGAGAGAATATGGAGTAATCATACCAATTGAAAGAAGATGTCAATATACCAAACTTATCAATATTTGTTTTTTTCACGTTTTTGGAACACTTATTTCCTATATACCCAAGGAGGAGCATAGGTAGTAGTCCAACGGAAAGGACAATATGGCCCCGTTTGATTCACAAAAATGTATGTGAGAGAAAGGGAATGAGAAAATGGAATGAGAGTGAAAATAGATAACCAAGTAAATACATTTGCTTATACATGGAATGGAATAGATAGTAATAATTTTTGTTTGGTATGGTGATTGAGGAAATGAATGAAAAAACTTAAGGTTGACTTATCATTTTGCCCCCAATAAAATAAATTGAGAAAATAATATGCCAAAAAAACTTGAAGCTGCCACATTTATCTAGGCATGATTTTCTTCTACTTGTTTGACCATCTTTGCTAATTTACTGAACATTACGCATTCAGAGAGTGATGGGTGGATAACAAGACTATAGTACAAAGATGGGGGTATTTCGGGCAAGAAATAGCATTTCATGGAGACAGCAAGCATTCTTTCGATTTGTTAAGGGAGACAACTCTCCCACCAATGAGATGCAGTGAACTAAACGTGGGAGTGAGATTCTCTCTCCATTCCCGTGGTAGATATAGTGAACCAAACGTAACCTAATTGTGTGACAAGAATGAAACAAAGATGCATGCATCGATAAAGGAAAGTGTAAAAGAAACAATGGAAAGGGGGGGCGAAAAGGATGATTTCTTGATATTATGCTCGAAGTTTAAAATAGTGTGAAAGCACATTTACATTTTAAACTTTTAAATATACTAAAATTGAAAAACAAAAACAAAAATAAAATGTCATTATTTGAATCTTATAAACATTTACATTTCATTAATCTTTACAATACTTTTAAAGTTAGTTTAACCACTAGTATATTATTTCAAGATTTTAAATAATTAAAGGAAATGTTGTGCAAAATAAAGGAAATTTTAGGAGATTATAACAAATATAAATAGATCATCAATGAGGGAAAAAAAAACTTATTTGGAATGTAAATCTTTGTTGTAGCAACAAATTAAATAGTAGAGATAATAATTTACATTGATCAAAACTTCGTTTGCATACTCTTTCAAAATTGAGAAAGAGAGATAACTTTAAATAGTCATAAAATAAAATTATCATGAGTAATTCAAATTAGGGAGTTAAACACACGTTCAAAAACATAAAGTTTTAAATAAATAAAACTTTTATTTTAAATGATAACTCTCCGTTTCTTCAACTACTCTGATTTTATATTTTAAAAAAAAATTAGATATTATAATTTATAAATTGGCTTATAAAAAATTCTCCTCTTATCCTCTTAGTCAACAATTTAATACGATAACTACTAACAAGATTTGGGTTGCGTTGGGAAATCTACCCAATGGGCTTGTGGGTACCACAACCTATCAATAATTACTCACACTTAACTCAGACCCAATCTAACTTTAGTTTATGTCAAAATTGGTTACTTAATTAATTAACCCACTAAATTAAACTAATAATAAATTGATGCTAATCCATAATATTTTTTTAAAAAATATTTCAACAATCTCCCACTTGAATAACATTAATTGATTATTATAACAATTAATTAAATAAATATCAATTAAAATTGAGCAACCAACATATATATATATATATATATATATGGAAAACCATACGAAGTTTAGAAACACAATATCATTAAATTTTATAGGGAAACAAATGATATTAATATGATCATACACATAGTTTCAAAATATGAACAAAATAGACATTTAAGATGTCACGACCTAAAATAATTGGTCATGACCGACGCATAGGCTAACCTAACCTAGCCTATCAAGCCTAAAACATTCTGACAAAGTCTATAATATATCAATAAGATGCATTAAATGCACTTTTAAAATATAATTCAAGAAATTTCTTAGAGGTTGCCTAAAATCTAGCAGTACCTTTCCAAAATTCGAAATTTTCCAAACTTGTACAACCAATCATATTTTAATGATAATCAATAAGCCAGTTTAAAAATTTTTCAAATCATACAATTTGTATAGTATAGGAGTAGCCTACATAAGGCTTACAACAATATTTATAAATTTAAAACAACCTAATATTTACTAGCTACAACCTTGGAGTCAGACTTAAATAAATTGTTATTATGCAAGTTACTATGCAATAGTTAAATTATATATTTTACTTGACTGGTGTTAGGGTTTCTCATATTACCTTATTTCCAGTAGCCTTCTCCTCCTCCTTTTTCCTCTTCCATGCACTCGAGTTGCTCACTTCTTTAGGCTTCAATCTCCTTAGTCGACTTGTCATTCGTTTCCTTCTTCAGCTAATCACCGACACTTCTCTGTTCTTTATGCTCAGCATTTATGTAGTTGTAAGTATGCATTTATTCTCTTGATTGGCTTTTTCTTTCTGATATTCATCTCTGAATGGTCCATATTGAATTAATTTACCAATAGATTCCCTTCCCTTGCATTTTGGCAACTTTGTAGCACATTAACGCTCTCCCTTTTGTCCAATTCACCTCTGCCATCAATCAAAGACATTTAAGGTCACTGATGCTCGTCTGACATCATTGTACCTACGTCAACCTAGGATCGTCCTTCCCTGATCTTGCTATGGCCAAAAAATGTGACATTTCCATATATATGTGCTGGGAATTTTATTTTAGCTACAACCATGGAATGTGAATCATGAGATCATGAATTCTTTTAGTTTCTTAAAATATTTATAAACTTAAATCAACCTAGCATCTAATATAATATTTTAACCTTTCATAATAACAATTTATTTATATTCAATGGATTTTATAATTTAAATGATGGATGTGAATTTATTTAAGAACCTTGGTGCACCTTGTTGAAATGAATTAGTAAGACATATTTAGTGAAAAGATATAAGTATAAATTACTAAGATGTATCCAGTGAAGAGATACAGATATGAGATATTTAGATGTATCCAATGAAAGGATACTTATATGCATTATTGATATGTATCTAGTGAAGGGATATAAACATGAGATATTAATATGCATTCAGTGAAGGAATATGAATATGATAAGATGTTAAGGAAATAGGATACATAAGATGTCAAATTATATCACAAAAGCCCTGAATGACTCAACTCATACTCCCACTAAACTAAGGCAACATCAAGGATTGAACAAGATCCATATGAGCTCATATGGGTGTCTTTTGGTCAATTAATCCACAAGCAAATGTTCACAAAGGATGTGAATCACATGAGTTTGATATAAATAGAAAATTTAGAAATGAAACAATAAACTAATAACATTGAATCCGATAGAGAAAATAATGTTATAAATACCGGTAAATTTTCAATTTTGAATTATATCTAAAATTTTGGTACAACTAAAAACATTGAATCTGATAGGGAAACAAATGTTATAAATGTTAAAAATATATCAAAGTGCCCTTCAAGAACACAATTTAGACTTCCACTAAACTAAGACATCAACATTTTAAAAAAATATCCAAGAATAATAAGTTTTCAAAATTCTAATAGGTAAGTTTTTGGTAAACAGATCACCCAAATATTCAATATGAGTATGAGATTCACTAATCTTCTCTCTTCAATGAACAAGAGTTAAGAATCAAAATATTTGATGCAATAAAATTCTTGTAATTTTGAGAGAAACCTACAATAGAGTCATTGTGGCCATAAAAGTAGTCAAGGTTCAAAATATGTGCATAACAAAAGTTCATTCCCTTAACCATATTTCTTGACAAATGACCATCACAAAATAAGTGACATACTCTTCACTTATATATATGAGGTAATTGTAAGTGTCTATTTGACACTTTTTAAACAACTTCTCCAAATATCATAAAGATACATGTAAAGGTTAAGGTAGTTGTAAGTGTTTACATGACACTTTCAAATAAAACAGCTCCTTCAAAACATCATGTTGATGTATACACAAGTTAAAGCAGCTACAAGTGTCTATTTAATATGTAACCACAATATAGCTCCCACAAAAAACGTAATACTTATCAAGCCGCTAACAGCAAAAGTAAATGAAATTCCTTTTCATCTTAGTCATGTTTAAATGGGTGAACCATTAAGGAACAAGAATGTCTTCCGAATTTTATGAGTACCTAGTCAATAGGAGCTCTCTTGAGATAAAATGGAAAGCCACAAAACTTGTCACAATGGGACTAAGTTCTAGAACCATAAAAAGTCTTATTAAGATATTCCATATTAAGTTAATGCTAAGAATTTAGCATCACATAAGAGGTTAATCCCACCTCAAGCTAATAGTATGTTATACATTACGAAATTAAAGATATAACTTCGTATATTGTACTTAAAATGATAATGCCCTAAAAGACTTGTATCAATTTACAAGTTCATCCACTAAAGTTTCCTTATCTCTAGTTAAAGGTCCAATTACCTTTATAATCATTCTAAGAGTGTCATGAATGGGAACTGTCAAGAAAGCATAGAAGTAATTAGTTCATTCCCCTTGATCATTGCCATCTTAATAGTCTAAGGCTCCTAATTATCCTTTTGTACCTAGCTTTAGTAAAGAAATGTGTTAAATATAGCCTACATAGATCCAAAATCAATATTATGTTAAATGTCCTTTAGTTAATTTTATTAACTTGTCTCCCAACAACATTGGGTTCATATGAGCTAAAGCAAGAGCTAAAGGGACAGCTAAAATAGTATACCATCTTATAATCTAGTTTCAATAATAAATTCACTTACCTCGTAAAGTTCAAAATAGCTAACTCAAATGTTATTAAATAACCACCTTTCTTGTCACTAATTGGGACTTATGCTTTTCGTTTTTGTTAAACTTGCATTTAACTTACTACTGGATCTAAAAGTTAAGTAATTCATAGTGAGAGCTTCTCCCATTTCCATTTAATCCTTCCTTCTAAAGAATTGCCTTAATTGGTTCATCAATTGTCCGTCTATTTGGCTGGCTATAATATGAAACCTTGAGTAATTAAACAAAGACAAGAGATACCCACAATATGAGTCATTTCTTAGAAGAAGGAAAAAAGGTTATTGCAAGGCTTCATCATAAGAGCTTAAAATATGTTCCTCGTATGGCAGATATTTCTTCACTTTGAGTGTTCTCAAATAGGGAAGGTCATAACCCTTCTTAAGTCTTACTAAGTTGCTAAAACTTCTCCCAGGTAGCCCACACATATCCCACAACTATTTCTATTTATGTCTTCGCACACACCTTAATTGGGTGATGTTACAATTCAAGAAAGGTTATCCCATTTACAGTGGAATGGATATTAAGCATAGTGAGTGTATCCACCTTTAGGACAAGGCCATCATTTCAATTACCATAACAATGAACCTAATCCGAAATTTGCATGATTTAGGTGAAATTTATTCAAACCAAGTTAGGGCATTACTCTTGTTATGTATTTCATGCACTTCTCCCTTAACCTCAGCTCTTGATTTCAAGTTTTGGCCTATAATTTTAGGAAGATTTCATTTTTAGGCGAGTTGCATGAACAGTAACTTAAAAAGTGTAATTAGAGCTCGATTTGGTCTTAGGTAAGTATCTAACACTTTTGAAGCGTCAATTTGATAGTTGGATTGCTTAATTAAAACTTCATCTTTTCTTGGTAGGAGTTAAAGTGTGTCAAGTGATAATATATAGAGATTTCTTAATTTCCTAGTATCATTGAACCTCAATGAGAAGAAGTTGAGTTCTTGGAAGTTATTGTTTGGAGTGGTAAGTCACTTGGGATTTTTTCTCAAATTGTTTTAAATTTAATTGTTAATTAAGGGAAGCCTAATGAATGAAAGTGCATTTGAGTGATTATAATTAATAAATAAATTACCTTGGTTATTGTGGGTATAAATTTTGACCCAATAGCTAATGTTAGACAACATAAGTGCTATTAGAGGTAATGTGAGCTATTTAGGGACCAGTACTGTATTGGAATTTATAATTATGATAATTATGATCAGCAAGTATGTTTAATGTCATTGTCATAATAAGAAACATCAATGTCTTATGTTGGTTATAATGCAAGAAATGGGTAGTGAAGTTGATGGAAATTATGTGAATTTATAAGCATATGAGCATTATTAAATACATTTGAATATTTTTAGTGTAAATGATTTAAGTTGGCTATTGGTGAGGATGAAATTGTAAGTTTATGGACTATTTGGGTGGGCAGAGTATTCTTGTTGTGTATGTGAATATATGTATTAATTATGGTCATTAAATCATTAAGAGAAATAATGGTGACCTTTAAGAAAAGAAAAAAAGTACCGCAATGGATTTTAAATGCCAATTCATTGTGGAAACTTGTTAGAATTTAGTTAAGTTAAAATATTTCTAAGCATAAGACATTAAAGGTCTATCAATTGTGTTTAGGGTAATAGCAGTTGCACTTTACTTTGTGGGTAAAGGAGTGAATTGTATAAGTTTTGGCCAGGTGAGTGGATAATCCTAATTATACTAGATTTCTATTTTACAATATTTATTTTTGAAAAATATTGTTTCTTCATCTCCTTATGCTTGGAGCAGGCTTCTAGAATTACAAATGTTATTTCCATACTCTGTAAACTTTGAAATGTCTGGATTGGTAAATTCAATGACTCTGTGTTTATGAATTTCCTTGATTTTAAGTTTTCTAAGCTAAAATATTTTTGAACTTTTGAATCTCTCAGTTTGTATTTTAATGTACGGTGGTTTTATATTCATGAAATATTTAGTTCATTGATTACGAAGATGTTTGATTTTGCATACGTAATGTATTATGATTCTTAATTCTATATACTTTTGTCTATCTCTACAGAAAAGTTTATTTATGAGTTTTCTGAAACTAATATTTGATTATGGATATGCTGTTAAAAAAAAAAATTAGAAATGCATCCAAATAGGACCTTGTAACTATAATGCACTACAATCTATATTATGATATGATTGGGTATGATGTCACTATTATGATACTCTGTCTAAGGCCTAAGACCATTATTCTAAATCTTCCAAGCTTGAAGCTTGTGACTAATATCTACTCTATTCTGATTATACTAGCCTTAAGCTAACTTTGTTTCTTATATATGATGGTTCTGTATGATATTCCCAAGCGTTCAGATGGTTTTGAAACACTCTTGTATTACATATACACAAATATATTTTTATTCATAATTGGTTTTACAATTTTATTATTGAGGATTTTACTGAAATTTAAGATGTGTTCCACATATTGCATTATTTATACTAACCATAGAAAATGTTTGATTTTAAGACCACATATGAATTTTTTTTTTTAAATTTCTATAGTGGCCAGTTTATCCCGTCCTTTGTTGCAAGGGCAAGAGCTTTTCTTTTATTGTAAATTTGTAATTTAATTTAGTAGCTCTCATTTGTATACAACTAGATGATCTTTTATTCAGATCAGTTAACTATGAGCTATTGTATATGTACATATATTGGAAGAGTGGAGCTCTCCATCTTATTATGCGTGTTAAGTTTTTTATTGTAGAAATTTTGGGAGATCCATATTTCAGAAGAGACTCTGCCAAAATTTCTACACAGGGATAACTGGTTATTTTTTGTATATGTATATGTGGGTATTTTGTTTAGTTTTAATTGATGCAGATTTTGCATGTTGAGTAAATGTCTGATTTTCTATATGTTCGTTAGGTTTCCAAGAGTAAAAGATACCTTGTTCTCAATGTCGATCATATCCTTTTAGTTAAGATCATGACATAATAGGCAAAATAAACCACTTTTGTAACTTATTGGTAGCTTTGCTCCTAATAAGGAAAAAATCCCCCCTAATTAGATTAGTTTTAGTGTATTTTTTATAGTAATTAATCCTAGTTATTTATTTTGATCGCACATTCTGTATTTTCCCACATCGCTGAAGCATCTGATACCCACCTCAAAACACATTGTTTCATTAAGTGAAATGGTGCATTTTAAGGTGTTTTTTTAATACTACTACACTAAAATAACTTCATTTCTAGCTTGGATTAGGGCTTCATTATTATCTTCACTTATGTGATTTGTCCTCATTATCCACTAGTGGTTACTACAGTATTGCACAACGACAATAATCCCTACCTCACCGTATGGAGGTTGTCTCATTAATGGATAATGCCAGAATAAAGGTCATTTCAAACTAATCTTAAAGACACTAAGTGTGTGTTTTGTTTAGCGTTTGCAACATTTAAAAGCACGTTTGCACACCTAAACAAGAGTTTACCTTGTAAACATTGTTGTTTGGTTTAGCATTTGATTTTTTCCAAAATCATCTCATTGGCACATAAACAAAAAATAGTTGCTTTTACGTTGAATAAACTGTATAGGTTGAACAAATCAATTTTCAAACCAAAGTTTTCAAATATAAATTATAGTGATGTAAAATCACAATAAACCAAAATCAAATTTCAAAATCAAATTGACTCAAAATCACATTAACCCAACGTTAATCCAAACATACACTATGGCACACACATGTATCCATTTATTCTAACAGTGGGAACTCTCCAAGTTTTCCATTACAGGTTCAAATAAAATTTTGTCTTCCAAATTAATGTAAAATATAGAACTGAAAGCAAGATTGGTGAACTTTTTCTTACTTATAAATACATAAATGAAAGCAACTAGAGAGAAAGAGAACAGAAAATTTCATTTTGCCATACATACTACTAGAAAGATGAGATTTTTGCAAATGAAGAGTTTGAAAAAAAGAATGGCACTCAGAAATTCCTTCTCCCTCATTGTGCATTTTTCTTGCTTATAAATCCTAAACTTTATAAATTATTTCTTTACTGAAATACTAAGCGTTCCACCTTCCACATTCCACAATAAGACATGTTGCTAGCGCCATAGCAAAGGCCCTTGGTGGATGATGTATTGGCAGGAGAATGAAGGTTGATTTGGTACCAAAAAAGAATGTATTGTATTAGATTGTAGCAGCCAGCTAAAGGAATAAGGAGGTCATAAACAACGTTGTATAGCTCCTCTTAAGAGTAAAATATAAATTCTCCATACACACTGTTTTGGACGTTGCACCCTTTCCCCACTTAGTGACGTTGTTTAAAGTCAATTTTTTCCCAAAAAAAAAAAAGGCCTCGAAACCTATCATTTCATTATAGATGAAATGATGCGTTTTGAGCAAAATATGTGAACGTGGCAGCAGATGGAGCATTGGATGAAATGGAAGGTCAAGATCTTCTATTGCAAAAAAATAGTCAAACCACTTGTAAAACGACTATAAGTTAGGAGATCTGAATGCTCTTGATAATGCAGCGTGACACATTTGAGTATGTTGTTGACAAGGGAAAAGCCACACTCATACTTTGTTCTTTATTGTTTTGTTTTCTTTTCCTTTGGTTATCATATCCTTATTTTTTGCTTTCCTGATTTTTAGTTTTCTTAATTTTTAATTAATTTAAAGATAAAATGAATATTATCTTTTATTTGATATTCTCAATTTTTATTTTAATATTATATTAGTTTAATTAAATTTTAGTAATAATTTTTCTATTTTTTCTATTTACTATCTAAAAATCTTCAATTTCCATTTTTTTTCTTTTTATTATTCTAAATTTGGAGTTGGATGTTCACAACAACCAAAGAAGAATGAGATCAACCACATCTTGTAATAACATTTTACATGAATTATGCATCTGTTGTCACAATTAAACTTGGAGAATTAGTAGGCTCAAAAAAATTTTAAAATTTTCAATATCTGTAATTCTTTTTGCTCATTGCAATGCATATGTCTACTTGGTGCAAGGAAAGAAAGGCAATGACAATGGAATGGGTCATGGAAATGCTCATATGGATGTTTGGTGCACAAGCAGTATATTTTGCATGAAAGATTAGTCTCCCTTTCATACGAGGAGAAAAATCCATTAGCTAGGCAAAGGAATTGTACGATTTCCCATCCGAAATGCTTTATAATTATGAAAGTGCCTTTGGCTTTCCTTAACCATCCTACTCAAGCAACTATTTCAGATAAACACCCTAGCATTGAGATAGAAAGAGAGAGAGATGACCAGAGTAACCATTTATGCGCCCTATTGTAGGCAAGCAACCCTTCCTTCCAGTTACACATCCAAATGCAATAGGCCCCTCACACTGGATGCCTTGCGTTGGAGTATGCTAGCGTCACCAGACGACCATATGCTCGAACAGGACTGCTCGCAGATAGGGGGGTCTCTTCCTCCAAGTCTAGTTCAATTGAGCAACAGAAGACAAGATGGGAGAAGAATATTTAATAAGGGCATTGTAGTCATTTCATTTTGCTATCATTATTATTATATGGTTAAATTTTATAATTATATTTTTATTTTTATTCTCATTGTATCAAATTTTAATTAAAACTTTTATTTTTCATTCTAACTTATTCACATATTCATTCTCATTTTTTTACATTAAAATTTATTATTGCATACCATAGAACTAAAACATACCATCAAATTTCTAATAAAAGTCTAGTTCAATTGACCAACAGAAGACAAGGAGAAGAATATCTAATAAGGGCATTTTTGTCTTTATCTTCTGTTATTATTACCATTTCATCGTTAAATTTTACAACTATATTTTTATTTCATTCTCAGTATATTAAATTTTGATTAAAACTTTTCTTTTTCATTTTAACTTATTTACGTACTCATTCTTATTTGTTTTATATCAAAATTCAAAGAACTAAAACATACCATCAAATTTTTAATAAAAGATTAGCAAAAAGACTTTTGAGAAAAATCAGAAAATGTAAGAGACAATTATGCAGAGCATTTTGAAACTTTTTTCAAACAAAAAAAAATACAAGATGATTTTGAAACAACTCTCAAAATAATTAATATTAAAATTTTTAATTAAAACTAAACTATTAACATTTTTTAATAAATTAAAACCATACAATTTTACCTAAAACATTAAAAATACTTCACTCAAATTATCAAGGTCTCCAAACCCTAAAGTACTGAAGCCACTTAAATGTCCTAAACCCTAATCTCATCCGTTGAATACTGAACCCTACAGTAACATCTCTCGTTGGATTGATTGTCGCCTCAAACTTATAAACCCATCTTTCCGCCCAAGCCCCCTCTCCGAAATTAGGGTTTGCAGAGACTCAACGCGTCCAGGGCCACATTTGGTGTTGAGATCCTTTGCCTCTGCATCTACCCTCCGCTGCAACAATGGCGACCCAGATGAGCAAGAAGAGAAAGGTCCGTACTTTATAACGTTTTGCTTGGTTGCTGCCTATGAGATGTATAAATCCGCGATTTTTTCTGTTCTCGCCTGACTCTTCGTTTTTCTATTGTCGATTTGCAGTTTGTTGCCGATGGAGTTTTCTTCGCCGAGCTGAACGAGGTTTTGACCCGAGAGCTTGCCGAGGATGGATACTCTGGTGTTGAGGTTAGAGTTACTCCGATGCGCACTGAGATCATTATCAGAGCCACTCGAACCCAGAATGTACTTGGTGCGTTGTTCTGTTATTTCAGTATAGTGTTATTTGTTGGTTTTGTATAATTTCTTAATGCTGATAATTAAGGAGATTTTGCATTTTGGTTTTGGAAACATAGGTGAGAAGGGGAGGAGAATTAGGGAGCTGACCTCCGTGGTACAGAAGAGATTTAAGTTTCCAGAGAATAGCGTGGAGCTATATGCTGAGAAGGTCAACAACAGGGGTCTTTGTGCTATTGCCCAGGCCGAGTCTCTTCGCTACAAGCTTCTTGGTGGTCTCGCTGTACGGAGGTACATTCTTCATGTTAGTGATATGATGCAATTGGATCTATGTATATGCAGCATGATTTTTTGGATAGTTCGCTTCTCATTGTCAATCAAATGTGTGCTTGCATTTTTCTTCTCCATGTTATTTTTATGTAATTAAATATCTGCAACACGATTTTTAGTGTAGTGTGAGAGCAAGGCCTACATATACAGCGACACGTTATTTCCTTCAATTTATACATTGTCCTTTCATGATTCAATGGACATGCACTGGCGTTTTGTTTCCTTGGTCATCTATAAAGCAGGCTGGTGCTTCTGTATCAAGTTTGTGTCGGAAGATGACTAAAGCATATCCTGTCCTCCATACCATTAAAACTCGTGGAATTCTATGTTGTTCATGTAGTAACTTTGGAGGATACATGCGTTTCCTTATTAGTCTTAGTGCCTTCCTACTTGTATTTTTTCAATATCCTTATCTTGCCTGGCCTGGCTTAGTTTGATAGAATGTCCTAGATTAGGACTTTGTTGTTTTTATTTCTTTCAAGATTTGGAATCCATTGACCCATATGTCTTATTATGTCATCTAGATGTTAATTGTCTTATTATGTAAGATCTAATCTTGTGCTTCTGAAACTTAATATTTCTATCTAGCTTTTAAATGTTTCTTAATCATTCATTCATGGAAATTTTGATATTTACATGTATTTGTATCGGCAGCATGAACTATATATTCAGAGTGATTTGTTTCAGGGCATGCTATGGTGTTTTAAGATTTGTTATGGAAAGTGGGGCAAAGGGATGTGAGGTACCATCTTTAAACCCTTCTCCTTATGTTACTTTATCTTATGATTGCAGTTTTAATTGCTGTTTGAATTGTGAGCAGGTAATTGTAAGTGGAAAATTGAGGGCTCAGCGAGCTAAATCCATGAAGTTCAAGGATGGGTACATGATTTCTTCTGGTCAGCCAGTCAAAGATTATATTGATTCTGCTGTAAGACATGTACTCCTCAGACAGGTTAGCTTCTACCTTGACTTCTTACTTTATATTCTTGGTGCTTTCAAACTTGGAGCTTGGGTCTTCTAGTTTCCTTTTACTTATTTTCTTTTCTTACCAAGTGGCTCTGCTTAATATATGCTTGCTCAATGGCTCTTAGGGTGTTCTTGGTATCAAGGTCAAGATCATGCTTGATTGGGACCCTAAGGGGAAGCAAGGTCCTAAAACTCCCCTTCCTGATATTGTCACAATCCACCCTCCAAAGGAGGAGGAAGAACACTTCCGGCCTGCTGCTATCATGGCGACTGATATTGATGTCCCTGTGGCTGTGGCTTGAACTGGTTTGGAGTAGCTCTTCATTCGAATTTTGTAGTGTATCTGAGTTAGTTTTTCGGGAAAAGCCTGCTGGTTTCTATAGATATTGTTTACTCATTCAGAAATTGTTACTATAGTGACAAGATTTTGAGCATAATCGGTTCTATTTCTTGTTTCTTTACGGCATTTGTTATGATTTTTAGGTTTTATTCTGTTTTATAATGATTTGGGATTGCTATTTGTATTTTTCTAGGTTTTCTTTGACTAACATAAATCTCTTGCTTTGGGTTCTTGATTAACTTCATTCTTTTTTCGCAACTCAACTATGGAGGACTAACATTTCAAGTCATTTAGGTGAGAAGAACGTTATGTAATTTGAAGTATTACAATGTTTTTAATTCAAATTTTTTTTGTAAGTCTTTGATATTTTATGAAGAAGCAAAATATTATTACAAGATTAGGTAATTAGTTGTTTGTTAGGGTTTAAAACCGCTTTACTGGATTTTTTTTAAACTTCTGTTCTCCAGATTTTATAGGTATAGAAGTAAAAAAAAAAAAAAAAATTGATTTGTGTGGAAAAATATACTTTGAAATATTAATTTCCTTCATGCATTTGCAAATGTAAATTAATTTTGTGAAATCACAATGATTTTTTCTTTGAAGGTACATTGATTGATATAATCACGCAGGTTCATTTAATAGACTAAACCCTGCAGTAATCCCAACACGCTAATAAACAAAGGAATGTACTATTTTATCTAAATAATATATTTGTATTATTATTACCAAACATTCTGATATAGGTAAAATTGGTTCAGTGGTATTAGGTAATAGCAGTTATATTGATTTTGTATGGTTTGAGGTTTCCTTTGGCACATGGTATAAGGAATTCTTGGTGTAATGCTGTATTGCAAGAGATAATACAATTATATATATGGTGATAGAATATATAATATTATATGGGATAAAATGTAATTATTTTGACAAAAATATCTTTTACTCAAATAAAATTATATTCAACAAAATGTTCAAAGAAAAAAATTTATTTTTTTTTACCATACAAATTCATACTAATAGTAATATATCAATAACATTTAAGGTTGAATGACAAATTAAACTTTCAATTAAAGAATAAATGAGTAAAACCCCATTTGATCCTTTGCATATAGAATGTTTCTCATTTTGGTCCTTATAATTTTTTTTTATTTGGTCCTTCACAAATAAGATATTTCTTTGTTTATTTTGTCACATAAAGATATTTTTCAATTTAGTCTCTCATAAATAAAATAATTCATTTTTTAAAATTAGCTTATCTTTTTAGGATATTAATGATAACAACTTTATTTGTGAGGATCAAATAAAAAATGACTATATGTAAGGGACTAAATTGAAAAAATAATTTTATAAGGGGTTGAATTGAGAGAACAATTATGAGGGAACAAAATTGAAGAATATTTTATCTTGTGGGACCAAATTGGAAAAAAAATTCTATGAGTTCATTCATTTTAAATTTACATATTGTTTGAGGATACTATTGACAATTTAATTTATGGGGGATCAAAGTGAAAAATATCCTATATTTTGTGGACAAAATTGGAAAAATTTTTTATGAGTTTGTATTTATTAAATCAACTTGTCTTTAAAAAGATATTATTAATAACAATTTTATTTGTGAATAATCATATGAAAAAAAAATATAAATGTGATGGACTGAATAGGGAAAACAATTATATGAAGGATCAAATTGAATAAAATCTTATACATAAGAGACCAAAATTAAAAAATATATATCTATGACTCATTTTTTAAATTAACTCAATTTTAAAGAATATTATTGATAACAATAAACAATTCAAAAAATTATACCTACTTCTCTTGAATGTTGTTAAGATCAGACAGACATTTATTTCATCTTTAAAACATACACAAACCTTCCATAAAATAAAGTGTTATTCTACACTCCAGTTCAATTTAAATTTTTAAACAAAAATATCCGTTATTAATCGAAATATAGCTATTTTTTAATAAAATAATTTTAAATTAGACTAAAGTGCAAGATATTCTTTTGTTTAGTGAGAGTTTGGTGTACATTTCAAAAATAGAGAAAAATAAACAAAATTCAAACGACCAATCAACGTGGTCGAGTTTCAGTTTCACTGCAGCACTAATAATGAGAGAAAGAAGTCTGTGTACCAAACTAACCCTTAATGAATGAAAATTGAAAAGCAGCTTTACAATGCTCTTCACGGGTCGCCTTGCAAAGAAAAGTCAAACATTTTAGGCTTAGTGGAGATGGTTGACGGACTTGGAATTTTATACAACACTTTGAGTTGTCTGGTAATGTAGTATAAAGAATTTGAATTATTAAATTATATCATGTGAACTGTTAATTTTTTACATTTAAAACTATTTTATTTGCTTGCCCACCTTAGAAAAAATTATTTTATTTTACTATATGTCAATAATTTTAAATTAATGGTATTTGTATGTATTAGTAAAAAATTAAATTAAATAATAAATTGTTATATAAAGAAAACATAATAAATTAAAGAAAGTTAATAAAATTGGTTATGTGATAATGGTGAGAGAAGCAACGATAATGTACTCATTGAACAACACCATTATAAGTCATTCAACTATTTTATTGTTTTATCTTGTTTTAATTTTTGACTATATCAAATTATATTTATAATCTCCTATGAAAAAATTTAAAAGATAGTAGATTAATTAATTCATTATTTTTTTTATTAACTTCAAAAAATGTACGAACTTGAAAGAATTTTTTATTAACAAAATAGTTAATTAATTCATTATTTTTCTTACTCACTCCAAAACATTTTCACAATTAAAAAAATTTCTGATTTTTAAAGGTAATCAATTAATTATTTCATAATTTTCTCATTAGTTATAATGAATTTACACACTTCAAAAAAATTCTTAATACATATATGAGAAAAATGAAAAATTATTGCATGAAGAATTGATAATTTACTCAACAGAGCCTTCTCATGGATTAAAAGAACTCCACAATAAAGAGAGTTTACTTTATTTATATATAATAGATGAATATAAACTTCTTTTAAAATAATATACATATTACACTTTAATTTAATTTTAAATGTTTTTCATCAAAGTATTCTTTATTAACCAACATTTTTTAATCGAAATATTTTCCATCTAGCAACTCTAAAAAGAAGACATGTTGATAAGCAAATAAGAATGGTAATAAGTCCATAAATCTAAGGATCCTTATGGAGACTATCCCATTTGAGGTGTTGCATATGGAAATGTTTTTTCGTGAGAATGGGGATGGGGGCAAAACTTGATCCGAAGGAACTTTGGGGTGGAGACATGGATCACACCCCTCTCCTCGAGAGTCTCCATCCCCGTTTATTCTATATAGATATTTATTTTATATATATAAATTTTTGTTATACTTTTTGTATTTCATTTGTTATTTATAATTATAATAATTAAAATTTAAAAGTTCAACTTAACTTAACACATAATTTCATTCATTATATATTAGTATTTCACTTCTTTAAATTTTGGACCATATAGTAAGTTTAGTTTTAAAATATTTTAGAATTGTGATTACATTCTTTAGGAGAATTAAAAATAAATATTAAGAAAAATAATGTTAATTATTTGTAAATTATGATTATGGATAAATATAGAAATTAGAATTATTTAAATGGTTTTATTTTAAATTTAATTATATATTTTTAATTTTTATTTTATAATTAACTTACCTTATTAAGAGTTATATTGTAATTTATATAATTTGTTATAAAACTTGTTATTTGAATATTTGTAGTTTTTATGAACTTAATTAGAGTTTATTAGATAAATAAACAAGGAGCTTGAACTTTAAATATAAGTTATATAAATTATTTTTTTATTTTTCAATTTTTATAAGAAAATTTAAAATCCCCATAGTGATCCACGTCCCCTGAAAAATAGAAATGGAAAAACTCTCCTCCAAAGTAAAAAATAAGGATAGAGATATAATTAATAATAGGAAAGAAAAGCGAGAAGGCACTCTCCACCCTACCCTACAAAAATTGTCATCCCCATCAGCAAATCTACTACACCAAGTTAAAATTATACTTAACAGTAACCTTAAAAGATGTAGTTCACTAATAAATCAAACTTGAACAAATACATCTAAAAGACAAGCAAAGTTAGAAATTTTAATTTGCAATAATATGTCATATTAACTGTTGATTGATAAATGGTAAAAAATTTAAGGCTTTGTTAAATTTAATTAAATCAACATCAACTTTTTATTTTTATTTTTATTTGTGCATATATAAATATAATTTGATGAAGAACACCGAGAGAAGTGAGGATTTATTTTACCAAACCATATAATCCTTAATTGTTAAATAAGAAACTAAATTATATACATATATGTTGAACGACAATAATATAGAAATAAAATTGTTTTTTTATAATTTTAAAAGAAAATATACGTGTAATTTGATGTAATAAGCGGCAGACTATTTACTTCATAATGTTTGATTTGTGCTGGCTTCGATTGGGACTAAAGAGAACAAAAGAGGAGGAATGTCTTTACTATTGCTTCTTCTAATGTTTTATAAAGAGAATTTTTATAATATTTCTGAGAAAAAATAAATCATTTTTTATTGTCAGTCAGGGAATTTCACTTCCTAATTTACACCTGCTTGAGAGTACTGAGTAACTTGCTAGCCAGAACATTTATTTAAAATTCAGAATTCGTATCATTGGCCAAAACAAAGTCAATATTGTAATAATTTGAAAGTACTAGGTTAGACTTCTCTGTTACATTTGATTTTTATGGATCGACAAAGGAGGAATCCAATTCAAATTTTTATATTTATTAAAAAATATATTAATCTAATAGTTGATATTAATATATATATATATATATATATATAATTTAATGATTTAAATTAAAATTATTGATCACACATAGTAAAAAATTTTAAAATTTGATTGCATATGAGCCATAACTTTTCACCTAATTTAGATTTAATGAATTGTACGATTCAAGTATCAATAAATTTTTAAACAAATTTTCAAATCTAGATAAAAAAACAATTTGTATGAAAGGGTGTTATGGCATAATTTTTTATGGTCACAATGTGGACTGTAGATTATATTGTCGCATAAAGATTGCAATGCTGCTATTTAAAATACAAGAAAAAAAATTGGAAGAAGTTTTGATTAATAAATAATTATTAATATTACAAAGATTGAGTGCTTATTATTAAATGAAAAAAAAATAGTAATTATTCTAGCTAGCTACCATTATTCTATCTTCTAACAATTATAATTAGCTATCTAGTTCATTTTGTGTTCAAATTATAGTCAGCAAATATAATCATATTTTCCTATGTTTTCTGTTAAGTTTTAAATTTTTTTAATGGCTGGGTCAGTAGTTTCTATCAAAGAGAGCCTTTGCATCTCTTGTCATGTTGTTGGGGCACACTGTATTGACTATAGTGCTATGATTTGAGATATTGCATTTAATATATCAATTAATTATATTTAAAATTTTTGTAAAACGGGGAATAAATAATGAAAGTCACTATAAGTTTTTATTAGCTCATGTGCCAAAAATAAAGTGTATAAAATTCAATTTATACCTGACACAACATGAATACATTATTATTGTTGGGGCCTACACCATTTGAATTTGTGATTGGATATAATAATATAAATAAATAAAACTAAATAAATAAATAACAGTCAAAAGGTCATCATCTCTTATCTGAGATTCTGTTATAGCGGTGGTTTTGTGATCGGAAGCCAAAAAGAATGAAGTAAAGCTGCTTTTCCTTTTTTCAATTTGTTTCAGAGCATCTTCACTATCTGTTTATCCAGCTTTGCCACGTTTGTACTCTTCCCCACGCATCAAGACAAAACACAAAAAAAAAAAAAAAAAAAGAGTGGATAAAATATAATGCATTATTTACATAATAAAACATTATTTTAATTTTTATTTATCAATTTATTTTTTTTATTAATTTTTATTCTTAATTTAATTTTTTAGTTATTCAAATTTTAGTACATTTAATTTAGATTTAGTAAGAACTAAATGACAAATGTGTTAATCTTTATGTTAATGATGAATTTATTGAAAATATAATAATAAGTAAGAAATTAAATTAAAAATAAATTCATAAATAAAAAATAACTTGATAATAAAAATTAATATTTTATCAATTATTTATCAAGAATTTTAAAAAATTGAGTTTTATGGCAAGTGCAGTGAGCTCTTACTTTTTTTTAATTTCTTTTTTCAAGGTATATATAAATTGAGTTTATTATTATTATTATTATTATTATATAACTTTAAATAATCTAACGATTTAAAAAAAAAAAACTCATAATTGACAGCACATGAAAAGGAGTGCTGGTTTTTTTCATGGGAAAAGAGCCCCAGGACAGTATCTGCAATTCCTCTCACTTCCACTTCTTACCTAAAGTAACAACTTTGAGTAACACTTGGGTGTTCAAGCTTAAAAGTGAAAGAAAGGTATTTTCAAGAGTCTGCATCATAAGTTCTTCGTTAAAAAAAAAAAAAAATTCTATTCAATTTTATTTATTATTTTAAATGAGTTAATAAAAAAAATTAATATACAACAAGTTTAATATATTCGAAGACCTACTCGTACAGTGGTTAAAATGGTTACTTTAGCCAAACCTTATTAAAGTATATTCCATTAGATGATGAAAGGGAAAAAGGCAATTTTCTGTTCATTCCTTTTGAACAAGACCAGCACAGAGAAATTATTACGACAGAGATATGCTTGACTTCTATTAGATCCACAGTAACAAGGTTTTACATTTATACTGAGATGACAAATTCTGCAAAAATCATTCTTATTTGGAAATCTAAGACCTAAGTAATGAGCTATTCAGCTACAAGACAGCTTCAGTTACACAATAATCTAATGCTTGTTCTATTATCTGGAAAAAGAATAGTCTCTATGCAGGCCTGAGTCGTTTGGGGCCACCTTTCCCATCTGATTTTACAGCCCCACTAGAATCCCCCTCTGAAGAAATATCCATGGATTTGGTGAAAGAAGTTGAAAGATCAGCGTAAAGATCCACCACTCTTTTGATGTTGCTGTTTAGCTCTTTGATCAGACCTACGTTTCTGCTAAGGTTGTCTGGAATCTTGGACTCGTGATTCTGGTTTATCTCGTTTATGAGGAGCCTGTTCTGATCCAGGATGTTCTGTACTTGAACGAAGCTTTTCTTGAATGTCTGCAAGATCTTCCCATCAATCTGTGTGTTGTTGTTGAGACTAGAGAATGCGTCACCCTCCATTGTTGTTCCACCGAAAAGCTTAATCAAAAGTCAGACCCAGAACTGCAGAAACAAGAGGAAAGGATGAGACACTGGTGGTTTAAAAAATTAGTACTTTAGTTGTTTTTTCCCATGATGTCCTCTGATCTGTACATACATGCCTGCACTAAGCAGAACAGAAAGACAAAAACATGACCAGTTTTTTGAATCGTTCAAGACATTTTGGGCATATGAGACAAGTTCTGTAGAAAATAGTTGTAGGAATCATGACCTCCATGAGCTTCCTTTCCAGATGGACCAGTTTCTCAGAATGCATCTTTTAAAAATTAATAATAACATTATTATTATTATTGTTTATGATGAAATGGGAAAAGAGATGCACCCCATTTCCCAAAAAGGGGACTTTTTTTAATTTACTGAGGAAATACCAACGTACAGTACAGGGTTCCAAAGAAGAATCCTAAATACCCAAGAAAGAAAAACCAGTCAATGAAGCCTTTTCTGGGAAAAAAAATTGGATGGGTCCAAATGAGAATTCCGATCGAATTGAATAAAAGCGAGACACATTTAAGAAAATCCCAAATTGGCACTACTTTGAATTCAGAGGAATCCGAAATGGAATTTACCATATTGGGAATTCAAAAACATTCAAACCGTACTGGAAAGAAAAAGCTTGCAGTTGCAGGAGCAGCATAAAATTCCTTTAATTAGTAAACAGAAATTGGGTGAAGGAAAAGCCAAAGACACAGACCCATTTGATGATTCCAACACATACTAAACCAGAAAATCTCAAACCCATTCAGGTCTTGAGATCTTCTCGGCATATGGTTAGAGTAAAACAGCAGAAAATAAATTAATAAATTAATGACTGTATGAAACCGGAGATTAAGGAACAGAAGAAGATACTGCGGAAAGAAACGAAGACGAGAGAACAGAATCATTCCTATTAAGCCTTGTTTAGCAGATACATACATACATACATAACCCACGACAATAATAATTATAATTATTACTAGAATAATTGTTATAATTGTTATCTAAACTCGTACCTTGGAAATCTGGAACATTATATTGAGGGAGAAGAGAAGACACAGATTGAAAGAAGGAAGACCAGGGATTCCCGAGGACAAGCAGTAGAGATCGGCGATTGAATCGAATCTGCTGAGAATGGAGAGAGAGAGAGAGAGAGAGAGAGAGAGATAGAGATAGAAAGAGAAAGAGAAAGAGAGAGTGAGAGGGAGAGAGCGAGAGAATATGGTAGATTTGACAGTCTCGCTAGGAGGCCTCTAATCTTTCAATGTGTTAATATTAAGAATTAGGATTATAGTATGTATTTATTTTGTATAATAATATTAATAATGTATATAATTATAATATATATATATATATATATATATATATGTATGCATATATCCACTTGCTATTTCAATATTTATTAATTAATGTTCCAATTGGATACACTCTGGGAAGTGGGAACTTCTCCCGTCTTTTACTCAGATCCAAAGGAACACTTCTTCAGATTTTTTCATCCTGCCACGTGGCTCCTTAATGGTGTCACTTCATCATGTAGTGGGCCCCACTTTTGTTAAGATAATTTATTAATCTCCAAAAACCAAGACTTAACCTAATTTAGATTTAAAGAATAATTTTATGAATCAGAATCTACCGTCTATTTTGATAATGACATAAAATCTGTCAAATATATCTAAAATCATTTTATTTCTTGATTCATGTTCATCAAAATTTTTAATGTATTTAGTTTAATATTTGAAAAATTTAAAAGTCTATTTATATATAAATAAAATTTTATTTTACAAATATTATTATTTAATTTAATATTTAATTTTTAAAAATTAATTTTATTTATTAAATTTTTTTGCACAAAAATAAAAAATAATTATTTTTATATTAAATAAATTGTATAAAAAATAAAAATAAAATTTTAAATAAAAATTTTTATATATAAATTATGATTATATAAAATCACATTAGATTAAAATTAATTTTAAAATTTAAATTAACTTAAAATCATATTAAACGAACGTAAATTTAAACATACACGACATTCAATAATTAATACTATTAAGAATGAATAAATATTATTTGATATTTTATAATTAATTTGTTATTATTAAGATTTATAATAGACTTATAAAATTATAACTCTCGATTTTTGTACTATGTTGTTGTTACATGGATAGTAATGCTTCGGTAAACCATATGGCTTGCACGAGAGAAGTGAGTTTCTTATGTGGAAACCGAAATATATGAGCATTATTAATAATTTCCAAACGATAACTTCATACAATTAAAGATTAATTTTATATCACACATTTGATTAAATTTATATATAGTTGTTTTGTGATAATGAACTGTTATTGGACGAAACTTCATGTGGATATGCTAGAAATCTCCATGACTTTGTCACGTTGAAAATTTCGTAAAAATGACTAAAGTCAAAGTCTTTGTAAGGAAGAATTTACACGCAATCGTTTGGAAAAAACTTGCATGCTTTTGGAAAATTAATTTCGTGGAACGATCTGTCGAGTCAAAGAACAAGAAAACCTAAGACAATAATCCCCAATAATTAAAAGGTTTCCAATTATATCGTATTCTAAAATGCATTTTCTTTTGCTAGTGAGCTTCCAACTGCAAAACTCCAAAACCCAAAAAGCCATGAAATATTTAATCAAAAAACCTCGCAATTTAGAATCATGTAAATTTAATTAAGTATAAACAAGAATTCTCACATTTGAAAAAAATAATTTAGAATCGTGTAAATGAATCAATTTATGAATTTAATACTTTAAAATTTTAAGCTAAGAAATAATGTTAAGTTTAGAAATATGATTTCTAGCAGTTACTAATAAAATTAATGATAAGCATCATTTAAGAAAACCAGTGGGTTACATATATATAAAATAAAATTAATTAAACAAAAAATTCAAAGCTTCTACTATTTTCAAAGTTTACAAAAAATATAGAGTACAGTACGTAACCGTGCACGACTCAAACTAGGAACGATACAATTATTTTTTAAACTTAATTAGATTTAAAGATTTACATACACACTATCTTTTTATCACATGAAACTTGAAACTAAGAAAACATTACATTCATGTTTGATATTTTACCCTGTAGTATATATTTGGTCAAAAAGGTTAGTTAGATTCCAACATAAATCAATGGGAAAAAAAAAAATGTGAATTAAAAGATACTACTTATGTTGAATGAATGTAAGTGATTAGGCATATGATTTATAAGAAGAGGGTATGATTAAGCACGTGTGATATATAGAAAGATAATAAAGAAATGGAGGTGGTGAAATGTGGAAGGCACATGCAGATGATGTAGTTGCACTTGATGAGGGGTCCTCATGTTTATTAATGCCTTGCCAACTTGGCAACCATCTGCTTATTTACTTTTTTTTTTTTTTTTTTCGTAATTAATCTCTTCTATGCCTATGGCCGGCTGTTTTGGTTGATTATATTATTTGCACTCAAATTTTATTCTAATCCAAATTATTTTCTAATTTAGTTATTCATGATATTGTCTTATTAATTTAGTTCTTTATAAATGAGATGTTTTTTAATTTGGTCATTCATATGTTATCTCAATTTGATTTTCTATAAACATTTCTCTATTTAGCCTATCATACATAAAATTATTATTAATAATGCCTTTTACAATGTATTGATTTTGAGAAGTTAAAGAATATCATCAATAATAATTTTATTTAAAAAGGACAATATTGATAAATATATGTAAAGCAGTAGATTGATAAGACAATTATACCAAGAATTTATAAATATCTTATTTATAAGAGATGAAATTAAAAAGATAATTCTATGAGGTACAAAATAAAAAAATTTTATATCTAAAAGAGACTGAAATAAAGATTTACATTCTATACCCATTATTATTATCAGCTATATATGATGTAAGATTAATTAGAGAAAGAGAGAGGGGTATTATTTTGGTCTTTGATCTTGTGCCCTTAAAAATTTAATATTAATTAAAAAGAGTATCTCAAAAGAATTATAATTGGCTTAATAAAATATTACTTTTGATTAATATTAAATTTTTTAAGAATTATTTTGACATTAAAAATTTGTAGAGGACTACATTAATAGTAAAATAAAGTGTGAACGATTAAAATGGTCTATATATATATATATAAATGTAATGTAAATTATATTAATTTAATTAAATTATAAGTAATATTTTTTTTGTTAATTGTCATTTTATATATTACATATCTAATATATGTTAAACAAGTTTTCCATATTATTTATTTGCTATAAATGAAGTTAGCTTTAATATAATATGTATTCTTGTAAAAGAATAAATTAATTTATCATTCATACAATTAAATTATATTAAAATGGTCTATATATATAATAGTAATGTAAATTATATTAATTTAATTAAATTATAAGTAATATTTTTTTTTGTTAATAATCATTTTATACATTACATATATATGTTAAAAAAGTTTTCCATATTATTTATTTGCTATTAATGAAGTTAGCTTTAATATAATATGTATTCTTGTAAAAGAATAAATTAATATATCATTCATACAATTATAATCTCGTATTGAAACTTGACATCACATCTTTGCACCATTTAAGTAACATATTTTGATAATTAAGTTGTCGCATCATACAAATATGAATATGACAAACAATAAAAATTAATATTAGTAAGATTTGGAAAAAAGAGGAAACTTGAAACAGTCATTCTCTATATGACGCATTTTGTGCAAACAAATAAATCCATTCAAATGACAAACTACTAGCGGAAATTTTCACGACACATATAAAAATTAATAAAATTAAATAATATTTTTTAAAACAGCATTAAATATAACCTCGTAGTTTAGTGTGCATAATAGATAGGACAAGCGATACCTCTGTGGGGCACCTCCTAGTAGGCTTTCCCCATGTCAGCAATCATCGGATCATGTTGTGAACAATGAAATACTGTGTCTATACCAGACACAACATCAAACAAATGAATATAAAATATATATATATATATATATATAGATGTGGTTGCAATTAATCTATCATTATTACCGTTCCTGGATGGACATGGACGGCAATAAATTTGAGAAGCAGGTAAAAAAGACAAAACAAAAAAAAAAAAAAAAAAGGAAGAAAAGAACCACTTTGATCCCGTCTGATTCACTTCTTCATAGCTATGGAAAGGGAAGTTTGGTTGGTTGATAGACGTTGGATTCCCTCTTCCTCAGGCAAGCTCTCTCTCATGAATAATGGAATGTTGTCTCCCATAAATCTTGGCTGGAATCATCATGGACTTCTGTGAATCAAACAAACTATTTGTGCCAAAAATGCTCCGCTTTTTATATTGCAACCACGTCAAAAATATTAAATATTAATTAATGAATTTTTAATTTGTTAATTTTGAATTAGATTGTTAAATATATAATATATAAACTATATACTGTGATATTTATAATATATTATTCAATATTAAAATAATATATTATATTAATTACATAACATGGATATTATAATAAAATATATATAGTTTTTTATATTATCATAATTTTATTTATTTTATATTCTTAAATTTGTATATAATATATTTGTTTTACTTTTAAGATTTAATCATTATTATATTTTCGAATGTACATTGTAACAATAATTTTTTGTTTAAAGATAATATAGTAATTTTGATCTCACTCTTTTTTATTTTTTTATTAATTCATCAAATCAAACAAAATATAATTATTTCCTTCTTATTCTATTTCATCTGCAACTAAACAAATATACTTTTATTATAAACAATTCTATCAACCTGTGTGTACGTTATTGTGGTGGTGAAACATATATCTAAGGTATTTTGGGTAACAACAGAAAATTGTGACATTGACACACACTCTCCTCGCTGTTTTATATATATATATATATGAGATAATTTCAAAAATTATTATTTCATATACAAATATATTACAGTTTTTTTTAAAAACTTAATAATAATTTATTTTAAGAAAACATTTTTAACTGAAAAATAAAATACTATTATTTAGCTACGTTTCATATATAAATCTTCTCCTGCACAGGAGAGGAAATCTGCTCGCAAAGAAAGCTCAAACAATTAACAGCTATTATGAAGAGAGGAATTCAAAGAATATTTAGTGTTCCATTTTAGGATAATCATTAGCGTTGATTTTTTTTCTTTAAAAAAATGAATTGAGCTTACAGTTTGATAAAGTATTTCAATATATAAAGTAAAATATGAAGGCTGGCCCGCTTTCAGATTTATTTGCAGCTATATTTTCAGCCACCATAGCAACAGTTCTTTAAATTATGCATATTCATCCAGGATGTGTTTGATTTGATATTCGAAATGTAAACAAATCTGATTCCATATTAAAATATAAATTTATCTTATGATTAGTCTCATTTCTTTGATGCCAAATTATTTCCCAAACAAAAATTGTCTTCTACGCCCTTATTTATATATAAGTCAAAAACATTATTTTTACATTAAATGAAGTATACTAATGATAAAAATATTTTTTTAATATAAATTTTTAAACATATATTACAGTAATAGAAACTCTTTTTTCTCCATAATTAATTTTGCAAATTTATTTAATATAAATCAAACTTACAAAACCACAATCTAAATACAGACAAAACAAATTGGAATTTTTGCTTCAAAGAGTTAACGTAGTTGTACTTGTGGTGGACAACATCGAAAATGGGCCAAACGTGTTAGCAGGCCTTATACTTTTATTGGGCCGAAGCACGTATGGGCCCTCTATCGCCATTAAAAATTATTTAAAAAAAAAAGAAGAAGAAATGAACGTCAACCAGTTTTCAGACACACTTTATATTGGGTATGTTGCTATTGCTGCTGCATCTCAGAACCAAAGTCATAGATTTCGTCTTGATGTTTCTCTGGCATTCTCACCATCCAAACACTATTCTTCGCTGGCCATATGGGTCAGGTCGGGTCGGTCGGATCGTTGAAGGTCAAAGAAAGATTGAGAGGCGTGAGTGGTGAATGCAATGAATGTAATGAAGAGGTTTGATTCAAATAGAATTATAGGAGCAGCCAAACAAATGCAAACGTTAATCAGACAAATCACATGTGGCATTATGCGTAACGAACTGTAAGGAAATAAGTTGGCCTGTGATGTCATATTAAAGTTGCGTTTTCATATGCATGGGGTGATCTGTATGTGAAATAGTTAATCTGAAACAGTGACGAGTGACTTCATACATTGACACTTTGTTTTTTTTTTGGTCTTTTAAGAAAATGAAAAATTCGTGTCAAAGTAGCACATCTTATGTCATTAAGTGTCTATAAAGTTGCAAATGTGGAGAGTGGGATTTGAACCCACGCCCTTTCGGACCAGAACCTTAATCTGGCGCCTTAGACCAACTCGGCCATCTCCACTTGACTGTGTAAGTTTTAAAAATATATATATATATATTTTTTAACTCCATACTTCTTCATATAATTTAAATACTTTAAATTATGATTAAAATATTCCTTGCTCATTATAAATTTAAGTTTCTTGTTTATTGAAATAATTAAATGATACTTTAATTTTCTAAAAAATATATCAAATTTATTATATTAAATTTAAGTTTTAATAAAAAGTTAAATATAATATTTTTTAAGAAGAGAGATGCTATTTTAAAACTTTTAATAAGTGATAGGTTAAAATAGTAATTTTATAGTAAGTGAAGGGTTAAAAAAAATTTAGTCTAAGTTAATTATAATTAATGAGGGTTTTGTAAATGTTTCTTAAATCAGTTAGTTATGGCTGACCTCATGTATTAAATCTTGATTAAATACAAGTTATGCAAAGATGAATGTGTCATTAGATTAATTATAATTAAGCATGATAATAACTCACTATATATTTACTCCTAGGTGAGATCTAATACAACTCTATCCATTGCAATGTAATTTATGGGTACTCAATTCTTGCGTGTTCAATCGCCAGTATAAGAAACTAAACTTTACTCAAAGTCAATATCCAAAAATGGAACATACATAGTTTATCTAGCTAACAATTATGTGTGTCAGTGCATGAAAATTTTAAATTTACTCAATGATTTAAAATCTTAACATTTCATTTTTCTTTTTTTTAAAAAAATTGAATTGATTTTCTTTAGCAAAATAATAATTTATTTTTTTTATATAAATTCACCTATAGATAAGGAAGATGACAGATGAGCTAACTGAATCTTCCAGAATAACTGGACTTAAATCAAATTTACAGATGTCAACACTTCAAATTTTCAGCTCTGCCATAAAAATAAAAAAAAAAACTCTACGCTTCCCAAAATTATTTCTAACAAAAATTCACAAATTTTTTCTTATTATTTTCTTTAATAATAATTATGATGAGATGATATCTGAGACTAGATAGATCTAGAAGCGAAGATCTATCTCATATGGTGGTAAGAGAAATAAGGAAGACCAAGCACTTTTTTTTTTTTTAATCACATTCGTCTTTCTACACCCCTTCCCGCCAACAATAATTAAATTAAATAATGAGTTTAAATTAAATAAATTATATTATTATATAACAGGATCGAAGCTTCAGACTGGTATCAACACATATCCATTAATTCGGCTTTTCCTTATTTCTTCAATGTTGTTGAATCGGTGCACACTACAATGGGAAATATTTTTGTATTCTAATATAACATGTCCGTCTTAATGGAATTCAAAGTCAACATTGTTTTACACACATACAAAATAACAAAATTAATGTTCTAGAAAACTTTAATAAGAATTTTATTCATGAAATCCAAAACCCAGATTTTCTTCACATTGTTTTACTCAACTTATTTTTTTTTTTAAATTAAGATAAAATTTTTTATGTATTTATAATTTTAAATGTATCAATATACTCAGTTATAATATAAAAAAATAATTATAATAATAGCAAAAAAATAGTATTATTATTATAGTTCTATATTATAAATAAATATATTATTACATTTAAAATTGTGCATATATACTAAAATTAATTATGGATGCCTATGCCTCCAGATAAAGTTGTCAAAGTGAGTCAACCTGACCCATTCGAGTTGACCTACTCGAGTTGGTGGGTTAAACGAGTCAGCTCATCTAACCCACCATAAGGTGGTGAGTTAAAAATTTCAATTCACCCTACCTGGTAGGTTAAGCGAGTTAATCCATTTAATTCATTAAAAAATTTTAAAAAATAAAAATAAAATAAAAAATTATAAAAATTTAAATGTGACTTTTTTTAAACACATGTTTTATTTAATCAATCAATTTTTGTATCAGTATAAGTAAACACAAAATATAACTAAATAAAAGTAAGTTTTAATGGGTTAAAACAAATAAAGTAATTTAATAATTCAATGATTCATTAATAATAAGAATATGATTATGAGTAAAATATTCAAATTTGGCAAATTACAAAATAATAGAGACAACACAACACATACATTAGGATTAATTTTTTTAAATAGGAAAGTACAGTGAGTTAGGATGATAGATTGAGTAAGTAAACAAATTTTTTTAAAGAAAACAGGCAACTCGTTTAATCTGCAAGTTAAATCGTTTTACTCGCAGGTTAAATGAAGTGAATTGATAGAAATATACTAAACGAGTCCTCAAAAAAATCCTTCAACTCAACCCACCTTTTAGATGGGTTACACAGGCTTGACCCGATGGGTCAAACCGGTTTTGATGACTCCACCTCTAGAATAGAAGATTAACAAGTTTTTAGAATGTTATTGATTTTTAGTTTTTATTTACCAAAACCAAAAAGCTTCATATGTCAAAACAAATTGAAGATATTACATGAAATAATCATGAGCATCTTATAATTATTGATACAAGAACTGAAAAACATAAAATAACCTCATTCTCCCATTAAAAAAAAAAGAATGAAGAGATATTTTGAGGGATTTTGTTCCTTTCCCTTTGAAGCCTCAACAAGAAAACGAAATCCACCCTTCCAAGCAAAGCATATCCAATTATTATAAAAAAAAAAAAAAAAAATCAGAGGACACAGATAAATTAGAAAAATTCGAATAAAAGTATTGAAAAATTTGTTGTTAAAATTTTAATTAAATTAAGTAATTAATTTTTCACATAATTAAGCACAAAGATATTAATTTTTATACTAAATTTATTCACGTACAATATACTGATAAACATAATAAAATCTTGCTCAAAATAAAAATCTCTGTTATCCAGAGCGGTAAAGATATGATCCAAAGAAAAAAAAAAAAAAAACATATCAGGATCAAACTCACCTACGTCTACGTGTACAATTCCACCACCTCTTTTATTTTATTTATTTTATTTTTTGCTTTTAAATATCACATTAACAATGCCCCCGCACTCACAAGATATACCCCATTCTTCTTCTTCTCCTTCGCTCTGTTTCTTCACTCTTCATCTTCTTCTTCATCGCCGTCTGTGTTTTCTGAACAAATGGGTCCGATCGTGTTGACCCAATTGGCGACGGGTTTGGGGGTGCTGGCCGGAGCGGTTCTGGTCAAATCGGTGATGGACCAGAAGCCCATGGCCGGAAACTTCCCGCGCTGCCCCACTTGCAACGGAACTGGTCGGATCTCTTGCTTCTGCGCTCGCTGGTCCGACCGCGACGTCGGCTGCCGAACGTGTTCCGGGTCGGGTCGCATGATGTGCAGCAGTTGTGGCGGTTCCGGAACCGGACGGCCCATACCCGCAAAACTCACTGTCCGGTCAGCTAAACGCCCCGCATCCTGATGGACCGGTCCGACGCCAAATTCGCGGAGTTAGATAGATGAATTTCCCACACTCTACGTAATTTTGTTTTTGAATAGTTTTTTTCTTTTTCTCTCTGTATATTGGAATATTTTTGGTCTGAATCCCCAATCGTTGAAGAATGTGATAGAAGGTGGATTGCAATTGAAATAGATAGGGTGTATGATTATAGGTTGTAGGTGTAGTTGAGATTCTTATGAAGATGATATGGAATTTGGCCTATGGTAAACAGAAGGCCTTAATGGAATTTGTTTCGGAAATTAGTTATTTACTTCACTAACGATGTTTGGGATTCTTATGGAGATGATGAAATTGAACATCGCAGATTTGCAGAAGCATGAATTCTCGGGGTTTTCAATTTGTGAATCTTAGAATACAGAATTTATGTAGTTTAGATGGCAATGGGTATTAGTATTTTGCTGTGTTTCATCACATCTCACGCGCGAAATTATTTTATTCAGTAATTGAGACTCAACTTTAATTTTGAAGGATTTGAATCTTATTTTGATGACTCACCCAATGGGTATAATTTTTTTTTATTTAATCATTCACAACGTTATATTTTTAATTCAATCTCTTAGAAATCAGGTTTTATTAAATTTAATCCTAGTAAAGATGTTTTATCAATTTAGTTTTTCATATATGTAGTCTTATTACAAATAAGGTTATTGTAAATGATATCATTCTATCAATATATTGTTTATTTATTTTTGAGTGACATATTTTATAATAGTTTTATTTATGCAGTGTCAAATTAAGAAAAACTTTATTTTTGATGAAGTAGTAATTTTATAAAGTACAAAATTGGGAAATACATTATGACAATTAAAATGAGATTTTACTCGTTGTTGAACCAAACACTCAAGTTAAAATTTACAAATGGGTTTTATTATGATAGGACAAATATTTTGTTTTAAAACGTTTATATATTATTTGATGCGAAATTTGAAACTTAGGGAAGAAAGTCAATTTACTTGTAAATAAAAGCTTGGAATTCTTCCTTTAGAAGGAGTATCCTTTTTTGTATCTTATTAAGTTATTTGACAGACAAGTTTAATTCTCACACATCAACTTTTACTGAGTATTAATTCGGTTTCTGAACTTGAATAGTACATAATAATTTCCTTTAAACATTAAAATTGGGAGTTAATCATTTAAATTTTCATTGCTTGATCAATGTTATCCTCCAACATATCTAAATAAATATAATTTCATTTTTTCCATCTTAATTATGATCAAGTGGTAACCAAAAACTATAGCATATATATGATTTGAGTCATAGAGTCCAAAATATCAGTCAATTGACGCAAATGATTTAATTAAATTATATTTAAATATTTAAAGTTAAATGCAAAATTTAAATCTTTATTAAAATGGGGTGATCACAAGTTGGTACAAAGTCCACTCAAGCGCAATATTTTGAGAAGAAAATCTACTCATATGGAGCAGTAATTTTGAAGGGCCTATAGAAATGAAGCAGGGTTGATGGAGATTCATACTTAATTAAAGTTATAGTGAACGCTGGTGGCGGCTAAAAATATTTAATTACTTATTGCAACGACAAATTCAATGAGAAGAATAGCATTCACTTTCATGAGTTGCCCACTTTTCCTTGTAATGTAGTATTGTGCATGTTAGCTGGCTTCCTAACACGCTCTAAAGTGTCATTTTATGTGATAATTAGGTCAAGACCCATATTTGATGTAGTACCTCAGTTTTAATTAGATTTTTTTTAGATGATTTAATTATGACTCATATACCACATCAGCTATTGTGTATGTATATTAGAACCAACTAATAATTTTTCTAATAAACTCACTAATTCTTCAAACATTTTAGTGAATATAATTAGAGGTGATCATTGGCCCGATCGACCTAGTGAATCCAGCCCAGTCCAGTTATAGTGGATCGGGTTATAATTGGGCCAAATAAAAAAAAAATTGATAAATTTCACTGAGCCGAGTTAAGTCTAAGGCTGGGTCCTAGGGTGACATAAGACCCAGCTTGACCAAGTCTGATATTTATTTTTATTTTTTTTTAATTTTTATAATATAATTTTAATTTAATTTAAAATAAATTTTAAAATATAAATTCTTTTCAATTTTTTATTATTTTTATTCCAAATCTTAAATTTTTTTAATTCTATTTTATTTTCTTTCAAATTTTTTTTTTCATTTTTTGTTTAAAAAAATCATACTCACAAAATAAATTCATATTTTAAAAAAAGAAAAACAATTCTCGCTCGACTTGTTCATTAACTAGGTTTAACTAAGCCGAGTCTATAGTCCAAAAAAAGTAACCCAATATAAAATCAAACTGAATATCGAGTTATCAAACAAATTCGACCTAAACTGTGCTTACCCCTAAATATATAATAATAATAAGTACAATTGCTATTTGCTCCATCTTAATATAACAGCGTCCTTTTTGGTGCCACAACCTAATAAGTAATGGATAAATCAATATTGGAGGCGTGGTGAAGGTGTGTGGAGTTGTTGGGAAAAAGAATGCTTCAATAGGTGAAGAATAAAATATTATAAAGCCGAAACCTTTTTTTTGCAATTTTTAAGGGATTCGATGTGTTTATTTTTGTTCGCTGACTTAGTTAATTTGAATCAGTTCCTTATCATTGCTCTAATTGCTTCACAATTTATAACATGTAAACCCTCCACGAGCATCTTCAAGACCTTGACAACTTATATTTGCTATCCACGCGTCTATGTGCATTTGTTTGAATTTAAGATGACCAAAACTAATTTTAAGCAAACTTCATTTTTAAAATTGATTTTTTTTTAATGTGACTTTTATATAGTCATGAATTATATTTAAAAATTAAATTTTGTCATTAATATAATTTATTAAACATAAAAAAAAATTTATCACTTAATGAGAATTTAAAAAGACAAAAGTAATTTTTTTTAAAATCCAACGAGATTGTTTAAAAAACAAACCTTACTTTAACGTGTAAATTGATTTATAAATTTTTTTAATATAAAACTAAATATATTATATATAATTAAATATGAATACATTCAACCACTATGATAATGAGCCATTTATTACATATGTGCAAGTACAAAGGTTTAAATAAGGAATAAATATTTTTGCACCTAATCCTAGAAATGGTAACAAGTCCTTAAATTTGAAGATCTCCAAGGAGACTATCCTATTTGAGAATTTGTATTGGAAAAATTCTTTTTCATGAAAATGAGGATGAGAAAAAAAAAATTTCTTAAAGAAGCTTGGAAATGAGAACAAAGATTATACCTTGCCCTTGTGATCCCCATCATTGCCAATTCCATGTAAATATTTATTAATATATATATATATATATATATATATATACTAACTTTTATACTTTTTGTATTGCACTAATTAATTACAATTATAAAAATTAAAAATAAAAATTTAAATTTAAATTTAAAATAATTTTACTAATTACATTAGTCTTTCACTTTTTTGAGATTTGGATAATATAACATGATTACTTTTAAAATACTTTAAAGTCACAATCATATTGTAATGGAAGATATGAAGTAAATATATAAAAAAATAATATTAATTATTTTTAAATTAGAATTAAGGATAAATATAAAAATTAAAATTATTTAGATGGTTTTATTTTAAATGTAATTATTTTTTTGTTACATTTTTTTTTCATAATTAACTTAATTTATAAAACTTGTTGTAAAACTGGTTTAACAATATGAATAAAGAGTTTAAATTTTAATAATATGAAAAAAAATTCAAAGTCAATAAATGAAAATAAAATAAAAATCTCTTTCAAAATAAAGAAATGGGAATAAAGACAAGGAAGCCCTACAAAATTATTGTCCCTGCCTAATCCATCTGTATCCCGATTAAATTGAGCGATGATGTAGTCCTCAATTACAGTAGATGAGCAGTGGAATAAGCCTCCAAAATGGGATTTGTGAAACTAGTGTGGAGACAAAAGAAAAGAAAGGCCTAGAGGGAGAAGTAGCTTTATTAAAAGTAAGAAAGAAATTATGCATTAATAAGACAAAATGGGTTGGAATTAACCATGTTTTATACGACAAAAGAGACTAAGTAGAAATTACTCAAGTGACTTACACTACATCACTTGGATGGTTCAAATGGTTCCACGTAGGCACTGACATCATATGCCACCTGTGACACCATTGAACCGTTCAATATAATAAGGACAATGCTCTCAAAAGTTCTACAGTTTTGAAAAATCAAACTGTGTGTCAAAACTATTATGTGATAATATCTTAGTAAGTAGATAATTTATTATATAAGTCTTCTAGATTGATTCATGCTGATTTCATTGAAATTCATATATATTTTTAAATTGAGCTTGTGAATAGGTTTGGGTAGAAAAAGCATATGTGCATTATATTATACGAATATATAGCTAGACAATTAGATCATACGAAGTATAAGTTTTATTGTTCTAATGGTTGTTTACCTTATTGGAATATGACATTTCATTATAAAATATGGCTTCTCAATTCCTCGAAATTGCATGCTAATGCTTTGTTATTGTAAAATCAGCATTATATTTGTTTATGATATTTCTTCAATAGACGTTATGCTTTATAATTTAAAGTTGTATGTAGACTCTATATATATATATATATATATATATATATATATATTCATTTTATAATTTCAACAACAACGTTTGCACAACGTTACAATTACCTAGTAATAAGTCGTAGCGTTACAACATTTTTATCCCATAGTTTTAAATGAATACCCCAATTAAGTTTTTTACTTTTTAAATCTTATGAATTAATATATGTTATCGTTAGAATTTGAGCTCGAAATTATGCAAATAAACTTGAGAAGTTCTAATCACTAAACTATACTTATTATGATAGTTTTTGCTATTATTTCTTTTTTCTCTTTCATATGGATACAAAATTGAAAAAAGAACGAACATATTGCAAACAAATCAACCGGCCACATTTTGCACGTTTTAAATGTGCAATAACATATATCAAATAGATATTTCAATTCCTCTTCTGAAAGTCAAGGATTCCCATTGCTCTTCTATTTTTCTTTTATAATTTATTTACTTGCTCAAAATTCTTCAAATGCCATTGACTCCTACATCTTTTGAACGACCAAGAATTCCTATTTGAATTTAAGTATAAACGCAATACATTGTGCTCACTTTCCACAACTTTTCAAGCTTCTTTCATGTAAAGTTAGCGAGGGATTCTCATTCAACAACTTCATATACCTAATCCCACCTAAGGTTTTTGGACTTTGTTTTACATGAAATTTTTTTAAGCTTCAAATTAGAATTTTTTAAAAATTGGCAAAACTTAAACTCACCAATGCTCCAACCACATTTTTATTGTGATAGTCTTTGCAGAAATTAATGTGACTACTACATGAACTTACATTCATTGCATCTAACTTCAAAGAAGTATTTGTACGTTGGATTATCACTATGTGCACCACATAGAAAAAGACACATTACACTCTCTTCACATAAATATTCCGCTCCAAATATATATTAGAATAAAACACATTCACCACTGTTTCTCCCAGCCTTGCCATCTCGTCCAGAGATATTCTTAGCCTTCTCGCTTGGGTGTGAAAGCCTGTCATAGCCATACATAAAATCAGCAAAAATTTGCAATTCTCATATTAATTTTAAAGACTCTCTCAGTATTGTCAAAGCAAGTCAAAGCTCGTTAATTAGGCTAAATTGGTTTGCAAAAATTTGACCTATTTAAATCCGGGCTAAATGGATCTGGATGAACTAGCCCCATTTGACAGTATTAAAACTAACAATTGATTCTTAAATTACAGATTTAGTTTTTGAAAATGAGTTAGTGTAGTAGCTTGAACTTACAGCAAAAATGGTGGCATGGCCAAGATCAACCAGGTGGGCAAAGACGATGTCAATAATACCAGTACCAGTGTAGATGTGCTGGAACCATGCACCCATCATAGCCAACATGGCCAGTCTTCCATTCTTGATCTCTTTTGTTCTCAACTCTTTAATCTTCTCAGGTGAGCCACTCCCCCAGCCCAGTGGGTCAAACCAATGCCCACCTGGGTACCCAACATCAGTCCCGGTGAGCTTGTTGTTGGGGAAGATTGGGTCGGTGTTGACACACCCGGGCTTGATGATGTCGGTCCATCTTCTTCCCTCAGCCCACCTAATGAAAATGAGCTCAATAATGAAGAAGGTGGTGGTGTCTGTGAAGTATTCCAGCTCTCCAGTAGTGTACCAAGAAGGAGTGTTCAGAATGCCAATCTTTGTTAGGAACTCTTGGATGAAAATCCCAGTAGCACCCTACATTGCCCATCTGCAATGCACAAGCTCTACTTGGACATTCCATCTTAGGCTCTCTGGATCAGATCCTATCAAATTTAATCAAATCAAATCAAATCCTCTTCTTGTCACTTTCTATCTAAACAAGTAATATTAACATACTACTGCTCTAAACTGGTTCAATGACAGCTCAAGCATGCTCAAAAAGTTAAGTTGTTAAATGAAAATTCGTGTAAAGTTTTGCTATAATCTTTACCGTACCTTATAAATGTCCAATGAAAATGTCAGGGTTCACTTCACCTAAAAAGGGTAAATGAAAACTAAGAGATTTTCTATACTCTATGAGCTTATGAGGCATTTAGTACACGGTCATCTTCTTGGTTCTAATATCTTAGATTTCACTATGTCAGGCAAAAGTTGGAGTGAACCTTGATTTTTAGCATGCAAAAAGGCAGGGATGCTAATATTAATTTTTAGTGATTATTTTGTACTCTTATTTTTAACATACATATGTGTTATTATATATTCTTAATTGCACGAGTTGGAGTTAGGTTGTCTAATCAACAAAGGAGAAGTGTAGACAACAACACATAAATATACTGATAAGTCTAACATGAATGATGATGTTAGAATAATAAGTGTAAGTGTTTTTATACTTTGTTTTGAAAATGAAATGGGTTGAACTTTGATTTAGCTATGTCAGTGTACTTCATTTCATTTATGATAAAGTAATTATGTTGTAGAAATATTTAGGTTGATGCATTAGAGTCACTTATAAATATTTGCTTTTTGAATGTAGGAAAATATTGTTTCCCATGAATTTAACTCCATATCCATGTCTTAAAAAATTTCCATTGAGGATTCTTTAGGAAAGCAAGAACACACAGATTGTGTACAAGAATTGGAATTAGGTTTATATCCATCACAAGTGTTTGTATGTAGTTCTCATTCATAAAGTGGAACAAGCTCACCTTATCCTTTCAATATAGAGTTGCAAAGTCAATTCATTCAAATGCAATAATGATACAAGATCAACGTCAATTATTATAAGATCCAATAAAAAAGTTGATGCCTTGATGAGCTTTATCATGCAAATATTTCAGGGTTAATTGCCTTCTAAACTTGGTGCATTCCAAAGGTAATGTTTTTAATACATACATTGTAATTTATTTCATTTGTTAGATAACTAGCTACAAGTTGGATTACATTTTTTTTGTGTCATACTATTTCTTATACTCCAAAAAAAGTACTTGATCGAGCAAGTGGATATTAGCATAATGTAGTAGATCATTCCTCATATGTTTCCGATAAATAAATCCATATAGTTATATTGGAATGTTATAAGAGCTATGTTATATTGGTGTTGCACTTTATGATGTTTTCTTTTTATAGCACTATGGATCAAACATGTTTTGATGTGATTTTTTTTATTTCATCATAATGAGGATTGTTAGTATTAATGTTATAGTGTTTGAATATGAAATCATTGGTTGAAAGTGAAATAAGCATAATTGAAAAATAAATAAATAAATTTCATATTTAATTGTATTTATTTTTTCAAAAAAAATATATGATCATTAGCGGCAATTGCATAGATTAGCGAATTTAATTAAAATAACAATTCTGAATAAGATATAGTTGCAGTCTAACATAAACCACCATTATTGTTTAGCTATGGTTTCATATAAACAATAGCAAATCTCTTGGAAATTAGTCAAGGTTGATGCCGCCATAGCTAATTTTCCTTCACTTGGACTGCAAAAAAATTGGATTTATAAGCATCTAAAAGAACCACTAATAAAGTATCCAGCCACCCAGGAATTAGTTGCAATTCGTCAAACTGCGGGTAATTCCTATAGCAGCAGTAATGCTAATATTAAATCGCGTCTAATGTTGCATATTTTTTTGTAGTATTACTAACAATATTTTACATTTTTTCATCAAAATTGGATATTGTGTCAATAATTTCATTTACCTAAATGCTCATAGAAATAATAGTTATATATATACTTACTATTTACGCAATGCATTATAGGATACTCAAATAATATGTAGTTCAACAAACAGCATAATGGAGCATTAAAGGAAAAGAGATGTTTATCTTATAAAAGATAAAATTTATGACAATCACTTTGCAAAAGTCTCAATATATATAATACTAAAAAAATTATTTTATCTAGTAACATTTCGACAAAAAATTGCAACATTTTAAGAGAAAATTGTTCTAAATCCAAACGATATTTTTGTGACATTTAAATTTTGTTATATTTTCTTTCAGTTACTATTAAAATATTATTACAAAAGTGTTCCAAACACACACATGAACTAAATAGAATAATTGACAATTATATGTATAATACATGCGTCGGTTTAATTAGTGCAAATTAAAACATCAAATAAAAGTCCATTAATATAAAATGTATTTAAAGTTTTAAGATATATAAATATAATATTATAGCTTAATACTACAAATTCTAAAATTTAAGAGCAACAAACGCTCATCCTAGTATGCATGTAGCTCTGTTGCATGTAGAGGTGTCAAAGTAAGACTCGGGCTAATCAACTTAAGTTGGTCAATTTAACCCACTAAAAAATTAAAAATAAAATAAAAAATTATAAAAATTTAAATGTGACTTTCTTTATGCATATATCTTGTTTAATCAATCAATTTCTATATCAGCATAAATAAACAAAAAAATAACTAAATAAAATCTAAGTTTTAACATATTAAAATAAGTAAAGTAATCTAATAATTTAATAATGCATTAATAATAAGAATATGATTATGAGTAGAATATTCAAATCTAGCAAATTACAAAATAATATAGACAATACAACACATACATTAAGGTTAATTTTTTAAAATAGGAAAGTGCAATGAGTTTGGGCATTAGATTGAGTTAGTGAAATTTTTTTTTAAAAAAGAACAACCTGTTTAACCTGCGAGTTGGCTCATTTAACTCACGAGTTAAATAGATCAAGTTGATAAAAATATATTAAACGAGTTTTTAAATGAACCTCTCAATTTACACGAACTCGAATCAGTGGGTTGAACCCATTTTAACACATCTAGTTACATGTAACCTGTAAAAAATTTTCGTTTGTCATGTTTTTTGGTAAAAAGAAAAAAAAGAAAACCTGTTATGACAAACGCATAGATACACAACAAGTTTTATCCTTTTGAAAAACTCAATCATGCTAAGCAAAGTTGGAAAGCAATCCATTTTTTATGCTTCCATTAAAGGACTTAACAGCAAAACATGTGGTTCAGTTTTTCTTTTAGGGTCAACAGGAAAGAGAATTTAGCAGTGAGATCAAACAGCCAGAGACCACGGAAATCGATGGAGGAAGACTTCACCATTGACATATAAGGGCCCCATATCTAGAAATTGAGATGTGTACACTGGGCTGGGCCTGAATGGCCCAGAGCCCAGACAACTCATTTGTATATATGCAATTTTAACAGCCCACTACACCAAAAAGTTAAAAATTAATAGCCCATTATAAATAGTATATTTTGTCAAAATTAAAAGAGCAGAATAATCGGAAAAGTTCTATAAATCTTCCAATTTCATAGGATGCTCTACCCTCAGGGTTTCTTATAGATTCGATTCCTTATCCCCTTTTTTTCTTTCCTCTAAAACATTTTGTTATTTTTATTCTCCATATTTTTATTTTGGGTCATGTCCTTAGGCCCATCCATATTCTTCAACTTTTTAATCGAATAGGAATAGCTCCAAAATAGCACCAATCATGCCACTTGGGATGAGTTGAATAGTTGATTTCCCATCAAATTTGTGCACCAATTATATTTTGTAGTTGGAACCTTCTTCCAATGGAAACAAGGGTTCCCTGATCGTGTGTGTCATTTTTTAGTATATCCATAATTCTAAGCGTATGAATACACTTAGTTATATTATAAGAGTATAATTATAATAATATTATTATAATTATATTCTTATATTATATTGAGTACACTCAAAATTATAAGTGTACAAAAAATTTTATCATACAAATTATTGGAGTGAGAAACTTTTCTTGTAGAGAACTTGGATTGAAAAGCTTGAAGTGGTAGGGATTAAGGATGTAAAATGCATGAGTCAAATGGTTCTTATCTTCATACCTCAGGCAAAATCATAACCTTTCCTACTTGCTTCGTCGTCAAGTGGATTAAAAACAAAATCCAAGGCCCACCATACCCACACTTGACCCATTGGGCCACCCCCACAGAATCTTGTACACAACTAGCAAAAACATACGCAACAGTCTAATCCGTACTCACTTTGTATGTATCTTCAGCTTTGATTTTCAATCAATTTTTGAACAATTTGAGAGTAAAATCTGACAAAATCTTGAGTTCAGATCCTCTAAATCTAAGATTTATTTAGTCCATCAATTTAAGAAACAGAAGAACAATTCAAAAAGTGGTGAAAAAAATATTGTAAATTTTCTTTTTTTTTTCATTTATATTACACACTCTCTCTTACTGCAACACAAGAAAAAGTCTTGAAATTCATACAAATTATGCATTTATAAGACACATACATCAACTTCATTTAAATATTGATTATGACGCTATATGAACTAAGAGCTTATTCAGGGATAGATCCAAGAGGGATGGTTGCCATTATATATTTTTTAAATTTTAACTTTTATATATAATTTTATCTCATATTCTTAATTTGATTATTTAATTTATAAGAATTCACCCCTTTGAATTCTAAAACTTTGCTTCCTCTAATTTAAATTTGTAATTAAAAGACTTTTTACCATTCTTAAAATTGAACCTTAAATCCATCCTTGAGCTTATTAGAGACAACTTCTACTTGTGTGGATCATAATGCAAAGTATTTTTTAGCCTGATCAGAGATTCAGAATGAAGGTATTGAAACGCCAGAAGATACACTTAAAAAGGCTCGTCAAGTCTGAAACCAACAAATTCTTACTAATTAGAAGAAACTTGAATAATGTAATTGAGGTGGGAATTAAAAAAGATTAATAACAAATCCAAAACATTAGGTGTAATTAGATTTGGAAAATTGCGTAGAAAAAGCATTTAGCCGTAAAGCACCGACCAGTTGATGAATGTAAAGTCCTTTTAAGGAAGCAAATGGTAAATAGCAATGATAGATGTCTGTTGCCATTATTGAGTGTTTGAGGTCTACCAGCAATATCAATACATGCTTGATTTATTGATTTGCTTCTAAAAAAAGAAAAAAAAATTAGTTAGTAATCCTAGTAAAAAGAAATTATGATTTTGATATTTCTGTTATACAAACCACTCCCTTTGAAAAAGCCCTATCATACTTTTTCAAGCAAGCATGTGCTAGCAATTAGTGCTGCTATTATGGCTCAAAAGAACATTATATTCCCTTGATCATGTTTCTTCGGAATTATAACTTAAATCCTTAGAATCTGTCTAAGATCGCCATTCATATGCAGAATAAAGAAGTGGGGTCTGTGAGCTTGTCTCTTACATATCCGTCATATAATTTTTCTACAAGTAAATCAACAGCATATAGGATTCTTGAATGATTTCTAGTCTTTAAAATTATAGTATGTTTATAGATTAATCACTTAAAATTATAAATTTGTTATACAATTAGTAATTTTGACATTCTTGATTTATTTGGGAAAATAATTAACATGTAATAAATTTATTATTTTTGAAAATTAACTCGCTAATTTTGAAAAATTAATATAAAATCAATAAAAATTTATAAAAATTCAATTATCAACTTACTCATTTTTGTTGTGAATAAGCTCACTTATCAAGTCATTCATATACTTTGTTCATAAATAAATAATTAGATAAATAATATTTAACAATTGAAATTATAATTTTAATAAAATATAGTGTAAATTATGCAGACAATATTTGATTTTTGTAAATTGAAATTACGTGGATATTTTTCATTTTTAAAATATGCAATTTAATCAAATTCTGAATTTTTTTCACTAAAAGTAAACCTATCAACGTAATATAAAAGACATTAATTCATATGTTTTTAGGTTAATAGGGGGTGTTTCAGTAGAGATAATACTTAAAATTAGACTATTTTAGCTGAGATTTGCATATATTTTAAAAATGGAAAATAAATAAATATAATTTTAACAAATTTTAAAGAAAGTCCACATTTACTTTAAAATGAAGGTCAAAATTGTTTTCAATGAATGCAAACATTGACACAGAAACTGAATATTCCTGTGCCATTCATTTATTGTCATTTTATTTTTCTTCGCCTAAACACATCATCTTCTTGCCCGAACAGTACCAAAAATCCAGCCTGAAAAGTAAGTAAAAACTCATGCACGCACTGTGTAGTCCTTTGGAGTGTGAGTTTGTGAGTTGCGGAGTCAACAAGCGAAGACACAGCATCATTTGACTAGCTTGATGAGCAGTAGTGACTTCTGAAAGTACTAAATAATGAAGCTACCATATCTGCTTCATAATAATCACTTATATATATATATATATATTGGCCTTCCCCCTAAAAAGATGCGATCGTTTTGTCGCCTTCTCTTCAACTTGGACCCCAAATACTATCATTTTGTTTTCTAACACTTACTCTTTCTCCTTCCCACCACTCATTACTTGCTCACATGCTGGTAGGCCAATTTCTTCTTATTTCTTCCCTCTCAACTTTTAGTTCTACTAACAAACTTCAAAGTTGGTGAGTCATACTCAAGAATTATATACCATCAAATCTAGCAATCTTTTAATTTGTGGTCTCGGTTCTTCTGATTCAACTAAACCCTAACTGTCAGGAGACTCCATTCTCTTTTCTGTTGATGTAGGTTCAGCCCTTTTTCTTTACGTAGCTAGTCGTATGTTAAGCTATATTCGAGCATTTTCCTTCTTTACCATCTGGCTAGCTAGGCGGTTTTAGGCTTAGGTTTACTTAACTATAGTATATATGACTTTCTTTGTTTTGAGAACATTTTTTAGATAGAGAAATTTTTGTGTTTGTTTCTTTTAAAGAAAATTTATTTGGGATGTAGCTAGGAGAACAATTCATGAAAGAAAAGAACCCTAATAGATGAAGAGAACTTTGGCGGCAATTAATTATTCAACTATATTTTGAAGCATTGAAACTTGAAAGCAATATTTAACAAAAGATGCTGTCATGCAGTCTTATACTTCAACGGATAATAAGTAGGAATCTAAGCTACCAAATTAACAAATGACAGTTGAATTTAATAAATTAAGTTATTTGGCGGTGGTGGTAAGGAAGAGTTTCATGAGTAGTTAACAGGCGGTCTTAAATTAATTTTTTCCTGCTTCATCATATATCAAAAGCATTACAAAATGAGAAAAATATAAAATTAGTCTTTCACTTTTATATTTTATAATAATTTGGTCATTTATAAATTAATCATACAAATTAGTCATTCATAAATTAAATTTTTTACAAAATTAAACTTTTTATTTGGATTAATGAATGATTAATTTTATATAAAATAAAACTTTTAAAAAATTAATTTATTAAGATATATTTATGAGAGATTAAATTGTCATTAAATATAAAAGTAAAGACTAATTTAATACTTTTTTCATTATAAAAGTATAATATTATAGACATTTCTTGAGTTTTGTTCAAGTTATACATATTTCTATTATATTTTGAAGAATATATACAAATCTTATGGCAAATTTTTGTTTTAAAAAAAAGATATAAAATATAAAATTAAGATGCCTGTATAGTTTTAGTAAAACTCGAGAGCAGATTAATTGTATAATTTGCTCAAATTTCTAATGACGGAGTGGTCAATTAATTAATCATCTAATTAAAGCAAAAAACTGCAACATGTTTATAACTTAGAAGAGCATGAAAGAGGCAGGTTTAGACAGACGTCATGATTTATACGACAAGGAATTGATATTGTAGATTTCCTGATTATAATGAACATCAAAATTGGATACAGCATATTAATCCAAATCACTGAAATCATGTACTTATCATGAATTTCTAAGGAACATGTGACCATAGTGTTCAACGATATTTTAAGACTAATAATCGATTCGTTAAGCTATATAAGTATTTCTCTTTAATCCTCTTTTAATTTCCATAACATCGTTAATTTTTTATTCTTTCTTTTAGTGCTAATTGAAACTTTCAAACCAATAATCGTCGATTCCTTAATTAAAAGCAATTTGTTTCTCCTCTATCCTATGCGATCAATTTCCCCTTCTTTTTTTTTTTTGATATTAGTGTTTTTTTCACGGTTTGAGGTTGATAATTACTTTTGTTTCCAAAACAAGGAAGCAACTTTAATTCCTGTGAGCATGTTATTCTGATGTATTACATTAGAACTAATTAATAATTTTCATATTTGTTGTTTATTCCACAATAATTGGAAATGTAACTGGGAGAAGAATATATATAGTAAGACTTGTGCTTTGCCTGAAGCTGAAATTCGTTTCCAATGAAACCAGCTAAAATAGCGATATATAATCATTAAAATTTTGAAAAACATTAATTTCTTCGTCAATATTAAAATATCAAAACTAAACTATGATCAATATTGCCTGAAATTAATTTTCTGAGGTCACTTTTCTTTGGTATTACCCTATAAAATATCAAGATAAGATACCGACCATGCATCACGATTTTGTTTATATATATGTAAAAAATAAAAATCAAATGGTGCAACTATTTTTAATTTGCTAATTAAACCTAATCCGCACCTATCTAATTACATTTACATCACTGAACATATTTCGAGAAAAAATTGCGTGCACTTTTTTATGTCTGTGGTATCCAATTAATTTTTCCATTGAAATATGTATATATTTTTCGTAAAAAAAATTATATACTATCATGGTAAAAATAAAGGTGTGCGTGTTATATTTCTCAGAAAAAAATTCTGATAACAAATATTTATATAAAATCTAAGCCGAAATCTTATTCATATATAATATTATAAAGGCAAATGTTCATCTTTTGGGCGGCCATATATCATAATCATGCTGATTATATTATTTTCTATAGTCTATACTTCCTTAATTATCATTATCACTAACACAAACGATTAGGGGATTTTGCATTAATTATAATATCATAAACAAGTTGGTTGCTATCAGTTTAATATAATAACAATTTATTTGGAGGCGTAATTAGATAGAATGTACCTCTCAAAATGACGTATAGCTTGTTATTTTTGTCAAGATGCATGCATATACGGTTCAATCAAAGTCTCAACTCAGCATCAATATTACAATATATATATATATTCATACATAAGACATGTTTGTCTTTTTTTAGAAAAAATTATGATAATAATATTGTTGTGATGAAATACGAAAACGCCAATGTCTCTTGTCGAGTAATTTTGTGCGAGGTTGGCTTTATTTTACTATTCTTTTCCCTCTCTTTTCACGTTTAGGTTGAAATTTCGAGATTAATTATACTGCTGAGTTAATCCTTCTCTCTCTCTATCAAGTTCTTTGTGCTTTAATTATTTGTATTTTTCAGAGTGACGTGGTACTTCATGCTGCCTTGATGTTGAAAGATGATATATCCATGAGACACAAAAGTTGTATACATATATGGATTTGTGACTAGAAATCTAGAAGCTGCCTTTAGTTTTTATTAATTCTTTTATTTGTAAAAAAATATTTTAGTTTGATGAAAATTTTTTAAATAAAAAATAGAAAAAAGTTAAGATTTGAAAGTGAAAAAAGAAAATGATAAAAAATGAAGATTTATAATAAAAAATATTAAGATTTCAAATGAATTAATTATATATTTAAAATGTATTATAAAATAAAATAAAATTATAACAATAATATTGTAAAAAAATTAATATAATTAAGTCAAGTAACAATTAAATCTAACATCAAACTCGGTTAAATAATTTAAAAAAATTTTTTTTTCACAATATAATATAACGTAATATAACCAAGGCAGATTGAGTTAAACATATTCTAAAATTATTTATGTACCCCTACTCATAAACATAATATTTGGAGATTTTAAATCAAAATATATTATGCGAGTCGTAAAATATATTTAATTTTCAATGTCAACAGAAACTACTCGTAAAAAAAAAAAAAATTCTCTCCTCCGAATGCTCTAGCTCCGTGGGCCCGTTCCACCAGTGACGAATAATGGGGAAACTATGTTAAACTGAGGTGAAATTTCTTTTCACTCACATACATAGAGAAGGACGAATTAATATAATATTGTTTTTCTATTTTATTTATCATTATTTTTATCTTACTAGCTAGCTGTTAACTCTTGGATCAAAAGCCAAATTGAGGTGAGGTTAACTTCACTTACCATTCACGTAAAGATTGTCCCAAAGATCGCCGGCAATAAGCAACTCATTTCATTGCACATCACATAAATTTAATTTAATTTCTCACATTCAAGATGCAATTGCCAATAAATTTTTAATTTGCTTAAACCTGTCAAAATCAGTGAGTGAATTATAGTTTAAGTATACAGGGTTTTCAATTAATCCATGTAATTTTGAGGCAATTACAATTAAACTATTAATTATATTGGTTGCTATAGATTACGCTAGTCACTTTTAGCCGTTAATTAATAATCTAATTAAAATTAAATGTCTCCAATTAACGTGAAAGTCTACATCATTTGAAAATTGAAAAGGAAAAAAAAATAAAGTTTTCACCTTCTTGATAATTATGCAACTTTTGAGTTTTCTTCTTTTAGTGGGCGTAGGTAGCCCCCCACACGGCTTTCTCCTATTTGACCGTTGACCAACTACAGTAGATACAGATGAATAAAATGCTCTAATTAATTTCTTCAACATGCTTTTATGTATTTAATTACCATTCACGAAAAAGGCAAGAATTACTATTTTATTCCCTTACCTTTATTTAAAATCTTAATAGGGTTGGCTAAATTTAAAATATGTCAGAACGATCATTATCTTTTGTTTGACATAAGAGCAGTAAATTGTAAAATTTGTCAATTTAATCACTCCTAAACTGATTTTAATTGTAGTAAAATAATATCTCCATAATATGTTTTCTATTTCATAATTTTCTCTCTAAATGAATTTTCAAATTTAATATAATATAAGATTGTTAAAAATAATGAAAGTATTTTAGAAATTACAGATAAAATCCCTCATCTCACTGTATCTCAGATAGTTGATAAAAGTTAGTAGCAGAGATTTCGTTAAACTTATAGATATAAAATTCCTCTCGTATGTCCAAAAAAAATAAAATTTTGATTTTTTTATTAATTATAAAATTATTATTTTAATCTCACTCATTAAAATAATTAAATTAATTTTTTATTAATTAAAAAATATCATATTTAATATTTTATTTTTAAAAAAATTTAATTTAATTTTTTTATCAAATCTTAAAATTTAAATGTAAAGAACTAAATTTAATTTTTTTAAAAATAAAAAATTTACGTGTGGTATTTTTAATAAATATAAATTATTTTAAATATTGTAATAAATAAAAAATTAAAATAATAATTTTATAATAGTTATAGATATCAATTACATCTTTACATTTGTGATAATTGACGTATTTTATGATTTTAGGTGTTTATAAAATATAAAAAATTTATTTATAGTTTTGTTTAAGAATTAACGTTGTAATTGAACCAAGATACATAGAAAGTACGCATAAAAATGAGGGAAAAAGTGAAAGGAAAAAAGGAATGTAGAATTAATAAAGATGGCTTGAGAATCACTCAAACACAGTGGGACCAGCACGTGGTGCGACTGAGTGGGATTGCATAAACATAAGCTCGTAATACGAGGAACAAGAAGAAGAAGAAGAGGCAAAATGGGTTAAGCAACATTATAACATCTTAATCCCATTTATGGTCCGTTACGCTAAATTCTCACTAATCCCAATAATTCCTTCTTTATCTTTTATTTCATTTGGTCTTCTTAGAATATTCATTATCAAGCAATGAGAATGTCATTGTTTTAAGCTACCCCAACGCCATCACGTTTTCGTTTCAACAATTATTATTTTTAAAGTAAGTGTGATCACAATTTTAAGTGCGGACTCATTTATAATATGAAAATATAGTTATAGTCTTTTTCTATATTAATATTATTACAATCTAAAAAGAAGTAAGACTACTATTTTAATCGATTAGTTTTTTTAATTGCTATAGTTAACAATTTTTTTAATGAATTAAGGAGTATGATCAAATCTATGACATCTCTTTTTTATAATAAAAAATGGAAATTGGTGCGAAAATGTCGCATAATGATCCCTGTTCATTGACCATTATTTTTTTGGTTAAGAAGTATTTTTTAAGATATGTTTTGAATTATATTTCTTTATTCGTTTTTCAAAATTTATGTTTTTCTTCCTTTAAAATTAAAAGATGTGGTGCAATAACATTTGTCACAGCTGAATACGAGATATAATCACACTTATTTTAACAAAATATTCTTATATATATATATATATATATTATTCATATAATATAATATATTTATGTGACCAATATAAAAATAAACAAATTTTAAATTAAGAATAAATTAAATCTATAGTTTTTTAACATAAAATAAATGAAACAAAAATGTTAATTTTTAAAAAAGTTATATTTCTAATTAAAAAATAACTATATTGATCTTTAGTGTATTTTAGTCATGTTTTAACTTTGTAAGGAGGGGTAAGAGTATATTACTATAATAAAGGAGATGGCTGTATAATTTAAGCATTTCTTTCAAGAAAAGAAATTATATGTAATAGACTTTTTCTTCGTTATTTTATCATTCATAATTGTTATATCATTTTAATATGGACCCATCAGCCTAAATTTGTTTGTTTCTGAGAGTAATTTTCCTGCTTTTTCTCTGTTTGTCTTGGCATGCAAATAGTCGCTACTACGTACATAGCCAAGAGAAGAAGTGAGAGATAACATTTGAGATAACTTTGTTTAGTGAAATGGAGGCCATATCTTCAAAGGAATGGGAAAAAGGTGAATAATAAGACAACATTTGTTAGGACCTAAATTTTTCGTTGTTTTTTGGCATTGAAAGAAAGAGATCAATATGAGACCGACCATACGTGGATTAATTAGGAGACGAGAGGATGGAAAATTTTTCACAGAAAAAAAATTGGAGTTTGATACTTCTGATCTTTGGTGAGGGTTAGTCACCGACTGTTCAATAAGACATGAACAAGATTATGAATCTTCAATTACTCTCATGAAAATGATTCATCAGAATCCCTTTTATTTCCGTCATGTGCAGCTAAATTGGACTTTAACTTTTGTTTGTATCCTCCAGCCAAACAAGTACTAAATGCTCCATCCCTACACTGCTTCCACATGTCATATCAATCATTTCTTATATTGCCCTGTCGTTCTTATTCATTTTTTTTTTAAATGTAACAATTTAAAATAGGCTTGAATATACTTGTAATTTTCTTAATTTAAAAAAAATTCATTCTTTTAATTTTTTTGAAACGATCCTATTTTACTTGTTTAAAATTCAATGTTAAATAACAAACTTAAACATGATGATTAGTGCAAGTTAACAGTACCAAATAATAACTAGTGTACTCTAGGTTAGCAATTACGTACATGTATATAGTGTTAATAAATTTTAGATAAATAACATGACAAAAAGAATAAAATTGAATATTTTATTTTCTGAGTAAAAAAATTAGATGATAAGATTCTAGAAGATCAAATTAAAAATTTCATAAACATGAAAGTGTAGAGATCAAAAGTATATTAAAGCTTAAATAATATATAGTCTTGATACGACAAAATTACTGAAAAAACATATATCTCTTTTTACCTAGTAAAAATGTATAGTGACCAATTAAAAATATTCCACACCACTCAGAAATGGAGGTGACTAGCTAGCGAGATATGAGGGATATGAATTTGAAACTGCAATGATTTGTGTTATTGTGTTCCACCCACTCCACATCTTAACCTTATCTTTATATGTTTTCTTCGTAGTCTCTCAAATCTTCTTCTTTGACCTCCTGTTCCGTCCAGAAATTTCAAAGATTGGACATTAATCAACACTTAGCTTCCATTGCAAAACTCTGAATTTCAAACCCCATGTTCGATATACATATTTTTCTTCATCTACGTGGCAGTAAATAAGCGGATCAAACAGTCAAGGAGAAGGAAATTAAAGAACACAACCCATATGGTAATGCTTAGGACCTTTGAACAAAAAGGGTGAAGGTGGTGGGAACATAATGACTACCATAGGGTCTCCTAGGGTCGAGGAGGGCCACATAAGGTTCCTACTTTCAAGCTGTGTTTTTTGTTTTAGGTCTTATGGGTTTTGAAGTTGGAAAAGGATGAAGTTCACTTACCATGCACGTAAAGTTGAAGAGATAGGAGTAGTAGTTTTGTCGTTGGACTGGGAGGCATAAAGCAATCGCTACCATTTTTGCTTCCACGGCCAGGCACAGTGTCTATCAATGCCTTCAGGATTCTGATTCTCATCTCTCCACAATCAGGGTCGAATTTTGAGAAAATAGTATTAGGACAAATTTTGTTGTAGCATCATTTGGACGGGTTGAATGTCTTGCATCATCTCCATAATTTTAACTTTTTTAGTGCTTCTCTTAATGTTAATTAAATCAAACATATGAATTTACTTTTAAGTAAATTATGCAGACTGATCTGCTAAGTTTTGTTAAAGTTACACTAACTTGCTATATATTTTTAAAATATATTTTTAGTCCAATTTAATATATTTTTTAACAAAATATCCTACATAACAAATATAAAATTCCTTTTAGTTTAAAAAATTTAATGAATTAAGAGTATTTTAGTGAAAAGAAATTAGTTTGAGAGATTGATGTGTGTGTGTGTGTATATATATATATATATATATATATATAACTACCATTTTGGTCTCCACATTTTAACTTAATAATAATTTAATTTTTCAATAATTTGAAGTAACATAATAGTCTTTTTGAAACTTATTACTAAATTATTACTAAATTAATATGTGAAAGCCATGGAGATTATATATATATATATATATATATTATAAATTTAACAGTTTACAGTGTATGAACTGTCAATTGTTTGAAATTCAACGCGGCAAAGACCAATAGAAATAGAATATATGAGCAAGCACCAGGTTGTGTCGTGAGAGACTTCTGCGAACGGTAGATCACATGCCAGGTTGGTGCATGCACCCAGTCAAAATTTGCTGCCACTTCTGGATCCATCACTTTCTCCGATCTCACAAAGTAACGTACAATCTAGCTCCTCCATCACGTGCCCTACCCTCCCATGCTTCACCCCTGCACGTGCATCCCCATTTCCTTTTCCATTCCCTACTTATATATATATATATTGCTGTGTGCTTTGGTTTACGTTACTCAATGCGTATTTCAGTCAGTTCATGAGCCCTCGTTGACCGCATTTTGACCGTTGTACTTCTCCATAAAATTAAGGTCTCCTCCTTCGCTTTTGTTTCATTTCTTATTCTTAGTAAATTCAACCTATTATGTTGAAAACGAAAATGAAACTAAAGCCTTCTCAAATTATGCATCTTCGGGAATTAAATTAATGTTATTTTCCTAAAATTTAAATAACCAACCATTACTTCGCAAGCCAATAAATTGATTTTACTTACAGGTTTTCGCAATGTACGATTATTCTGTAAAATGGTTATGCCATTTTGAAGCGTCTGTGGGATGAGTACATTGATTTTGATTATTTCTTTTGGGTAAAGAAGAGAGAGTGAGAGAAAGCAGAAGTTAATAAAAGAAGCAAAAAGTAGCTTAGAGAAGACTCAAGCGTGAGATGGCTTATAGAATTAGGAATGGTAAGATAAATATAGATGAACGAAAAGAAAGGATCACGTGCAGGAGGATGAGACACAGCAGTTACGAGAGGAGTGGGATTTGGCAAAAGCGTTAAGCAACATCCTCTGTATTTGTCTGGTTCAAATTCTGGTGATATATATATATATATATACACTCACACACATATGCATTGCAGATCAAGTACTATATATACGTGGGAGCAGTAGTTTATAAATTAAGTGATCTTTTCTTGTGGTTGCTTCGGTCCCTTAATTTTATTCATTTGTTTTTGTTTTTGGTTCTTTGTTCTTTAGGGTTTCATCATCATGTTCAGCCATGCCCCAGCGTACGGTTTCAGGAATGACATTGTCTATTTGTCATATTTGTACGTCAAGCCATATCACCCCTCTCTCAAATATCCCATCCTCCAATTATATCACTAACCTTGCTATATTTTTACACTACTGTGACCATTAAATTATATAATTTGCTTACAATGTTCAATTCCCTTATTACTGATTTTCCCAAATAATTTGTATGGAAATTATTATTATTATTATTATTATTATATTTACAAATCGTAAAATTATCGAATGGTATAATTTTAAAGAATAAACGTGGCTGACTTTATTAAAATTTTATAATTTTTTTATAATTAGCCTCACCTATATTTATTTATATATTAGAGTAAATTATATAATTATCTTTTAAATTTTTTTGAAAATATAAAAACATTCACTTTGTCTTCAAAACTACCCTTTAGTTTAATTTAAAATTTTTATTAAATTAATTTTCATAAAAAATATATAAAATTATATTTTAGTTAAAAAATATTTTTAAATTGGAATTCAAATAAAGTATAGTGCAATTTTTGTAAAAAAAAAATGTGTGTTTTAAAAATAGAAAGAGATTCAGTTATTTTAATAAAATTCAGAGAATATCTATATAATTTGCTTTATTTTTTAATTTAAATTATATTGATTTTTTACACGTTAGGCGTGGATTTCTCTACTTGTGTGACTTTGGATGAATGAGTTTGAATTCAGCAAAAAGATTTTCAAGGCTGATTCTGAGGCCAGAAATTTTGCGGGTCATGCTACGCTCATCAGCAAACCACGTGTTGGGTGCCCGAATGTAGTCAATTTATAATATGGGTGGCCAATCCTTTGTCAAATTTAATTATCGTATCCTTTTATATCATGAATCACATTGAGATCAAAATATGAATCTTAAAGTTATTTCACACTCACGAAAAGCAACCTGAATGATAGGGAGTTTTTTCATTTATTCGTATTTCAGCCAAAAATACAACACAGTTTTATAATTTTTCTTTATTTTCATGCTTTCTGGTTTGTACTTTCTACTTACTTGATAGATTTTTGTGAATGTTAGTATTAAAGAATTAATAATAACTATACATCAAGAAACATGTATATATATATATATATATATATATATATTATTAGGGAGTTACGTGAAAATAGTGGGCAAATAAAAGATTGCGTCGTCGTAGTTGACTTGTATAGTACTCTGCGTAGCTCCAAAACTCCTAGGAGTAGAGTCAACGTCCATTAAAAATTAGAGATCTTCACGTAGCAGTTCCTTCTTTTTATTTTTTTTAATAATTAACAACTATGCATACCTTTCTATGTACGTATAATAAGCAAAGAGCACTATATATAGCTAGGTTCTTAACTCAAAATAAATTTCTATTACTAACCAATGTTGATTCAGTTCATATATTTATCTGTCTAATTTATTCTAAATGGTAATTGTATTTATAAACGAGCATAGACCATAACCACATGGAATATTTCAATGATTTCATTCATTTAAAACTTGCCATAATATTTTACAAATAATATGCTGTTAGTTTGAATAATATTACTTCTGTTATAATATTTATGTCTTGCCTAAATCAATCGTAAATTTAACTTTAGTAACGTAAAATTTTTCAAGAACGTACACTTCACATTGTTTACTACAAAATTGTATTTACCTGCCCTAACTTATGTCTCAAGGAGATTGTCATCCAACGTTAATAATCTACTGGTGGTAATCAATTTAATTAGTGCAAATTTTCCAATGGAGAATACGAAAAATGATATTCTAGCAATTAAACATAATTATCGTTACATCTAACGCTTAATTCAAATAATTACGAGTTATTTATTGAATTGGAGGACTTACAAATCAAGGGATTTTTTTAATAAAATATCATAAAAGATAGGGGGGAAAATGAGAAGGAAAGGAGAGCCACGTAGGGAGAAAAGGTGTTGCGTGGCAGGGAAGAAAGGTGACAAGTGTGAAGGAGAAGAGAGGGACGTGGCAGAGTTATGCAAGAGGCGTGCAACACACAGAGGGAACAACAACCTAGCTGTCATCAAACCTCCCAACAAAATACACGACAAAATTGGGCCCCACCTCGTACCATACGGATTCTGTCCTCTTTCGATTTGCATACACACTCCCTATTTTGTACATACTTGCTTTGCCTACCTTTTATATCGCAATATTCCCTTGCACTCAAGTCACCTCCATTTACTTCACTCAAAAATCAAATTCTCACTTTCGTCAATGAATAGTTCACATTAATTCTTTTAACTTATATATATATATATATTTATTTAAACTCCACTTGCACAAAATAAAAAAATGACTTTTTGTATAAATTGTACTAATGATATGGTCAACAAAATTTATTATATAATAAAATTTTAAATTTATAAATCAAGTCGATTAAAGATTAAGTTTGCAAAACTTTAATTTGGAGTTTATTTTAAAATTTGATTTGTATTTGGTCTTTAATTTTGTGTTGGAACGAGCTTAAGAAGGACAAAGCCAAGACGTGACGTGGAATAGTGTTTTGCTTTTGCCTGCGCTATGTCTGCTAGATCTGTCTCAACTTGACAGATAATTCCTCCATCAAGTTTTGCGACCTAAAGGAAGGCAATTTTTAATTACAAGAAAGAGAGATACCCTTTTTGATTTCATTCCATTATTGTAAGGATTTTTTTTTTAAAAAAAAAAAAGTGAATAAGATATGGATCAATGTTAGATTGGGTAGCTTGGAATCCTCACTTTCGACCTTTGCTTTGTTATGAGGATTAGATATGGTGTTCATGTGTGCACATGCATGCGGCCACGTGTGGAGTGTGAGAGATTTGTGAGTTGTGATACTGATACACGTACGTACGTTGTTACGCTGGATAACGTATCTATCTACGTACACATACACTCGTGCGAAAGTCATTATTTTCATATTATACGTTTCAGCCTTCAGCACTGTCCGCTTTCCGCTTTTCATGCATTCTCCATACCTGTGCAGTTGTGCTGCATATTAGCTGCAAACATATCAAATATAAAAAATCAGAGAGGTGAGTTGGTTATATTAAACAATAATTCTATATTTACGTGTGATACTAATAAGTTTTTACTTGTTACAATTTTCCTTTTAGGGGTTTTGACGGCTGAGAACTTTAAATTTATAATGAAAACATACTATTAAATAATACTCAATCTTTTCAGCATGTAGATCATCTGCAGTAAGACATTTTTATTATAAATTTTACAGTGAAATCTGAGTCATTGGATTTTAATTTAATGACTCAAATTTTTTTATATTAAAAAAATATGAGTTATTGGATTAAAATCCAATAACTTACATTTTATTGCAAAATTTACAGTACTATAGACGATTTAAGTCTATCTTTTCAACTACACATATCAGAAATAGAGTAATTAACAAAAGGGAAAAAAGTTTATATGTCATTTTTTATATCTTTATGATTGGATTTTTAAAGTATTAAAGCATGATAAGTGCATAATTTAATTATAATAGTATGATAAACATGGAATTTTTACAACTCTCCATCATATGTGAAAAAAAATAATGAATCAAAAAAATTAAATTGCACTTAATATTATTCTTTAATAATAAAAATTTAAGTCCAAATCTTTATTTTATTGTACATATAATATTTAAGTATGTATATATATATATATATATATCCACACTTGAGATTTAAATAAAGTAAAAAGCATCGTTTTATATTTTTAGTAGCAAATATATTAATTCAACTATGATAATAGATATTATTACCCTTAATATTTGACATATTAAAGAAAAGAAAACACCGACCAATGTAAACCACAAATGTACACAAAGCATCAATATCAGTACTTCATATTTTCCAAATATCTAGGCATGAAAGACCTGAAGAAATTAATGAGACTTGACAAGCTAGCTAGCCAGCAACCAGAATACAAGGATGCGAGGAAAAGGAGACACGAAAGTGGTCGGGTTGAGTTACATAGGAGAGTGGTTGAGGAAGAAGAAACGTCGACAGAAGAAACAATCATGCAAGAGCTAATTCTATATATGTGGCCAACCCATGATCCATCAGGGAACCGATTCAACACATATCACAAGAAATTAACGTTTTTGCCACATCTTTTTGTTTAAATGAAACCAACCACTTGTGTTACTTGCTTCTAGCTACTCACATGTTTTGGTTCAATGCCCCTCATATCACATTATTTAGTTGATAATCCACATAAACCCAATACGTACGTATACTACCATATGTGGTTGCATTTCAATTCCCTTCTTTTTCTGAAATTCAACAGAGTACTAGATTTCAATTAATGTCATCAATCAGCAATCTCTCTTCATTACAGAACAACCTCGGCATGAACTGGACGGATGTTGTTTAATATTCAGAATTTTGTTTGCATGCCAAAATTAATATTTGTTTTATAGCACAATCATTTTATCATATGTAGACTTATTTTTTGACTAAACTAAATTTGTACAACATCAATTCAAACACGATATCCACTTTTGTTCAATTTTTTTATTTGATTTAATTTTGTAGAAATTTGGAACCCAACCATTGCATATTAAATAATAATAACTTAATTTTTTTATCGTATATAGTAATACTCTTTTTATTGTTTTCTCTCTTAGGTAATCTTCAACTCTCATTCTATTTGACTAAGTGACCATTGTGAATGGTAATATCTTAAATGTTTATTAGTATATATCAAATTCAAAATTTAGTCTCTATTACAATAATGCTATTTAACTTTTTGCCTGAAAATTTGTGCTCATTCTAATATAAATCAATGCGGGATACTTACATTAACTCTGCCGTGGCGAATTTATTAAACAATTTAATCAATTTAGTTAAATAGAAATATCCATAAATTTAGTTATAACTTAATTTGTATTCCTTACTAGCTGGTCATTCTTGGAAGTAATGGATTAAAAATTTTATTGTTAAAAGTTTCTTTAATGTTCTAAAGAAAAGTATACTTAATCTTATTCGCTATAACAGTTGTAATGGGACTAGTTTGTTTGCGATGAGAGAGAGAGAGAGAGAGAGAGAGAGAGGGACAGGTGGGTCCCGTTTTGGAAGACATGAAAGGTGGACAAGGGTCCTTGAGATCCACGTCACTTCCCAACTTATCCAGGCTCTCCCCTACGCAGCCACTTACACTAACACGTGGCACCTAAACGATACTGCTGGCCATGAGGTCACCGATCACCCATCATTCATCCATCCTTTCCCTCCTACCTTTCGTGCTTCACCGGCAAACCCACCTCCATAATTTCTAGGGTACCCTAGAATTTTCCTTTTCCTTTCTTTTTAATTACTATATTACAGTAGGTAATAAACGCTCATTTTTACTTAATTCAGTATTATTATTATTATTATTATTATAAATAAAGGATGGTTTTTGATGTGACTCCAACTGTAAAGGGACGTGACAGCATCTTCACGTCCCTCTGACCGCATATCTTTTTTGAGTATTGATTCTAAAACTTTGGATAAAATTTTATATATAGTATTTATTTTTAAAATTATTTAACGGCTTAAATTGTATTTATTTTCACTGAATTAAGAAATATAATTTTGGATTTAATGAATACAATTTTCTTAAATGAAGAATTTTTCTACAAAATTTGTATATTTTAATTAAAAAAATTGTCTCAAACTTGTTTAATTTAAATTAGGCATATATGAATTTCGAATTTGTTATAATTCTCTTCGGAAATTATGTATTTAGATAATTATGTATTGTTGGATTGCACAATTATTTTATTTGAATTATTAGATTAAATTTTGAAGACCATGCATGATTACTAAAATTAATTTGAACTATAAAATTATGTATTTTCTCTAATTTCAATCATTAAATTTGTATATTTTTTCTTAAATACACTAAATCCAATTCGGCATGCATGTTGTAGAAATGTTTAGACAGTACGCTTGGACCAGTTTCCACCTTAATGTGAAATTGAGTTGAGTGTAACGAACAGAAACTATTCCTTAAGAACTTAACCTTATAATCATACAATGAATTTGGCCCAAAAAAAAAAAGAATACTATGAAAATGGTACGTCTTACCTTAATGGAAAATGGTATCCCACCCAGGTTTGGTTCAATTTTTATTTTATGGTAGGATTTAATTCTCAGTTCAGAAATCAAATTTCATCTTATTCCTTAAATCAGACTTTGCATTAATATAAAGAAAGTGAGCAAAGAAACTTTATATTGAATATGATATTTAGTGCTTGCCAAGTTTGGTATTTATATGAACTAATCTTTTGATTACAAATTCAAAATGTATCAACAACTGTCGTTTTCTTACAGTCTATTAAAGAAAAAAAATAAAAGGAACTTTGTTCTCATTGATCTTATGCCCATTAATCCAATTATCTTTAGATATTGCCTTATAAGCCACTAATAAATCCATGCTTTTGATCAACCTTCCTTCAAAATTTTCGTAGGTTTACGTACTTAACTATTAAATTATAAGAATTTATCGCGTAATTGTTTTTTATTTTAATCTATAGACGATTAGGAGGCCAATGTGATAAATTAACTAAAATGCAATGCAAAAATCAGTTAGAAATACCTAATTTGGCTGACAAAATAATTTTTTTTAAACAACTTTTGTACAGAATAAAACGATTGACTAGCTGGAAATTTTACTTTTTCAACAGTCATGACTTCACCAAGAGCAATTTTGTTTTTCTCATATGACCAAAAAACGAAAAACTCACTGGCACGTTGTCGAATTTCGTCGACTAAATTTATCCGAGTGAGATTCAACGGGGCAAACTTTCAAAGAGAAACGAAAAAGGAAAGAAGTTAAACCTGAAATCTGAAACTAAGATTATATGAGCAATGATTTGATGGCAACATTAACGTTAAAAAGCAAAAATGGGAAACGCGGTTATTAAAAAAAGTAGAAAAAAACTATTAATCAATTAATTATTATTTTGGGAGTACAACGAAGTAACAAACTAGTGTAACTGAAGCCATACGTTTGACCGTTGGGAGTTGCAGGGAGTGCCTAGAATGGAAATAGAGCACGCGCCATCCGATAATCGCGTTACGTGGTCTTAAACCTGAGGGACGAAGAAGTTACAAAACAAACTCCAAGGCCAAACCCATCTCCATGGTGCGTGTATTGTTCTTTGTTTGTTACGCCTCCTGTTCTCAGTAATAAGTAGTTACAATTCCCCCACACGCCCTTTAAACGCGATGACGACGGTGGTGGATCTTGGTCAACGCCGTTTCACTCCCCTAAACGACATTAACCACTCCACCTGGGCTATATCTGTAATTAACTAAACGACTTCCTTTTACCCTCGCCCTCTGTGTCGTCGCTTTATATATAACTTCTCACTTCGCTTTTCCTTGTATTAATCTTTAGCTATAGAGAGAGAGTGTGTGTGTGAGACACAGATAGAGATAGGGAGTTAGGGATATGAGAACGAGGAGAGGGCTTTGTTATCCTCGAGTTGTGGCTCCGAGGATGTGTTCGGATAAGGAGGTTGTCGGAAAGTTGTGCCGGGTTCACAACAAGGAACAAGATTCATCATCTTTTGTTAGCCGGAAAAGATTAAGGAAATCGCCGGAGAACGTCGTGGTTGGAGGACCTGATTTTTTTGAGTCTCTCCCCGATGACCTTGTCCTCGCTATTCTCTCCAAACTCAGCTCCTCCGCCACTTGCTCCTCCGATTTCATCAGTGTCTTGATCACGTGCGTGCTTCAATCGTTTTCTGAAAAATTGTTATTTTGATCCAGATTTTGCTGTATTGCTCTCTGACATGTTTGATTTTGTGGCAACAGCTGTAAGAGATTACATGGTTTAGGTCTTCAGTCTCAGGTTTTATCCAAGGCTTCGCCGAGAGCATTAGCCGTTAGGGCCAAAAACTGGTCCGACTCGGCTCACCGGTTTCTGAAACTCTGTGCTGATGCTGGAAATATTGAAGCTTGCTATACTTTAGGCATGGTTGGTATTATGTATTCATATAATCCATCTTTAAAATCCACAGTTTCAATTCGGGAATAGCGAATACGGTTGTATTCAATTGTGGGGCTGTTTCTTCTGTACAGATTCGATTCTACTGTTTGCAAAACAGAGGAAGCGGAGCGTCGTTGATGGCCAAGGCGGCGATTCACTCCCACGCGCCGGCTCTGTACTCCCTGGCAGTTATTCAGTTTAACGGCAGCGGCGGCACGAAGAACGACAAGGACCTCAGAGCCGGCGTTGCTCTCTGTGCACGCGCCGCTTTCCTCGGCCACATCGACGCCCTGCGGGAGCTCGGCCACTGCCTGCAAGACGGCTATGGCGTCCGACAGAACATAACGGAGGGACGGCGATTCCTAGTTCAAGCCAACGCTCGAGAGCTCGCCGCCGTTCTGTCGTCGCCGGTGGCAAATAATTCCGGCATCCCTGTCCTTACCTGGAATCTTCATCCCGTCCCGCACCCGCATCCTCATCCGCTGCTCCGGCACCTGACCGGCTCCGGGTGCCCGCTTCTAAGCGATTTCGGGTGCAACGTGCCGGCGCCGGAGTCGCACCCCTCGAACCGGTTCATGACGGAGTGGTTCGGAGCTCGGGACGGGTCTCCGGGTTCGGGTCTTAGGTTATGTTCGCACGTAGGTTGTGGTCGGCCGGAGACGAGGAAGCATGAGTTTCGGAGGTGTTCGGTGTGTGGGACAGTGAATTATTGTTCTCGAGCGTGTCAGGCGCTCGACTGGAAGTTCAGGCACAAGGCGGGGTGCGTGCCATTGGAGAGATGGGCGGACGAAGAAGGTGAAGATGCCGCCGGCGAACAGGAGGGCGGCGGTGTAAACGGAGACGGCGAGATGGCAGTCGATAGCTAGAGAAATTGGTAGAAGAGTAAAGGCGACGGTAACGGAAGATAAAACGGCATCATTTTGAAGGGAAATGAAAGCCCTGATTTTTGGGTGAGAAATACGGTAATTATATTATATGTTACATTTTTATTACGGTCGGTCCTTAAACGGCCCCGTTTGGCTTCATTTTCTTGTACATATTAGATGGTTCCCTGAAAAGATGAAGAGGGATCCTTTTCTTGTCGATTACTCTTCTTTTACTACCTTTTTGTACAATACAACAACTATGAGTCTTAATTCTGGTAAATTATGATCTGAAAGTTTTCAAATTCATGTTCGTGTATTTTTTTTTACCCCTATTAATGGCTGATGGAAGTCTCGAATTTATATTTTAACAATTATTAAGAATTCCTTCTTTAAGTTCTTGTCTCGAGAATTAGCAGCTGTCATTTATTTTTTCAGTATCTTTTTTCCTAGTAATTTTTTCTCTGTATATATTTTTGGTTAACTGTGGTTAAGGCAAATTAATCTTAGACCAAAATTTGTAATATTATTTTTACTTATTAATCAATTTTATCGACTTGACTTGTTCACTGGGAAACAAATATGCAACTAGATGGTAATAATTATGAGTTATGCATATTTGAAATCTACATGGTGATGCATATTTGATTTCTTGGTTTCTGAATTTATAACGTAGTTTTTGAAATCTTTGAAGATGTTTTACATAATAAAATTTAGACCAAAATTGATAGAGCCTTTTTAAAATGGGATATGCGTGAATAATTCTCTAAATTTCAAAACTTCAACACAAAAAAAAAAAAAGTTGAGGCAAGTGTGAGATTATAGCAACTCATTTGAAATTGTTTATGTACAGATAACTCTTAAATATATCACGTTTCGTTTGTCGAATAATGGACTAATTATTGAATACTATTTAAACATAATTTAATTAGAGGTCTATTGTCAAATTTTAGAACTTAAATTATTATTTACACATAATTTAAAACTTAGAAATCTTTGTGCATTTTAGTCTAAATTTTTCCAACAAATAAACACCACTTAATATAAAAATTTACTTTCAAGTGAAAGTAATATTAATTAATTAATTTCACATGTAGTTTTCACTGGAAGTTGATTGCGTAAATTTCTCGAAGATTTTAAAGGATGAAATTATAATTCTTGAATGTACGTATACCTGTAAAGCAATAATTTTTCTAAAAATAGATATGGTGAGTGAGAGCCAACACTAGGAGTTAGGACCTGGCACTGACATTAATTATTATATGCTTCATCTTTTTTGGTCCCCTGAAACCTGCTTTTGCTTTTTGTACTGCTTTGTTATGGTCAAAAAGTATCAGACATATTAGGGATTGACAGGAACAGACGGGGGAAAAAAGTATGGTAAAAATTATAATTATTGATTATGAATTTATTATATTTAATATGAGAGCTTTTAATTTTGATTCTATCTCAAGGTGTTTGTGAAATTAACTTATATTTTATTTTAAATTTTTTATGCTGAGCATGACACTTAGAGCTTGTTTGATTAGTAGAATTATGTATGATGAAAAGGAAGTGAAAGAGGAAGAAGGAGAGGGAGAGGGATAGTAAATATATTTGTTTGGTTGCATTAAGAATAAAATTGAATGGATATCACAAAATTGTGTTAGGTTCACTTATTAAGGAAAGAAATGGAAAGGAAGTGGGGCAAAATTACCATTTTACCCTTAAAAATGAAAGATAAAAATAGTAACATGTGGTTTAGTTGAATGCCACGTAGCCCAGGGTAAATAAAATGATTATTAACCAGAGGGCTGGGGTTAGGGTTCATTAGAGGCTTGTTAGTTATGATTGTGCCCTTTTGCTACTTTCATCGTCAGTGTCGATTGAGGAGATTTGAGCAGTTGCAGTAGTTGGGTTGCGTTATTCTGTCTGGTGAAGCTCTTATGGACATTTTTTTGCAAACGAAGGTATGTTGTTGGCCATTATTGGCTTCCTTCATTTGTCTCTGCTTGTTTTAAGATAAGAATGAAGGAAGGCAGTAGCATGTGTTGTTATTATTTCAACAAGATTCAATGAAACGTGGATTTTTTGTGGTTCACTAAATACTGAGTAAACAGAAGATGGTGATTATAGAAAAGAAATCTCGAGAGGAGATAAAGTAACGTGTTGATCCACCTGTTTTTCATTATCCAATACAACTACATAGTAAATCATTTTCAATGTTTCAATGCTCATATGTTTTTTTTTTTTTTGGTTTGTTATTTCCCTTGGGCTTTAATTTTAGCAGAGGGTTGTTGTTTCTACGAAGAACTCTCCTGTGTCCGAGGTCTCTATGTGGTCTAATGTATTTGTTATGTGGTTATGTATTTCCTACTTTGTGGACAAAAATATTATATGGCTTCAGATTAATCTAAAATGCTCATTTATCTCCAAACTTCCATGTATGTGTTTGAGCAACAGTTTGGATATGATCATGTGCCTTTGCTCTTTATTTTTTCTCATTGGCAAGTAGACTCAACTGGAGTATTAATACCATTAGCATTATAACAAATGATGTGACATGAAAAGGTACAAGCTTGGTAGGCCATTGAATCAAGGATCACCACTGATGCCTGTTTCTTACATTTTAATTCTTTGCAACAAGGGTTGGTTAGTTAAGCACTACTTGAATTTATAGTTAATGTCACATATGATCTTTATAATTAATTCAATAAAGTTATTTTTCCCTTTGCTTGCATAGTAGCTCATATGAAACCAATTTTTTTTGTATAATGGGATAGTGTTTTTTCATGGGATAATGATGCAGTAATTTTTTTTAAGAATCACTCATTATATTTTTTTCACTTACAAAGGAGTTTTCAAATTGATATTAGTAAGTTATAATAGTAATAATAGAGATTAAATTTAGATACACTAATGTTTATGGAAATATGACTTGTAACTTGCATATATATGATATGCAAGCATAAATTAGGGGAAAGACTTAAGTTAAAGCTACGTTGTGATGTCAAAATAGATGCTAATAGTTCTAATGCACATAAGAAAGGTGAATTAGTTTTGAGAAAATTAGTCCTTATCAATATAATTTGACATATGTTTTTCCTATTATGTTGTAGATCAGCATGTCAAATTCAAGTGTAGGTGAGAGTTCATGTGGTAGGCCTCTTATGCTATGGAATAAGGACTACTTTTGTGATCGAATAGCTACCATTAAGATATCAGAGGTGAAGAAGAACCTAAACCATTTGTATGCAAAACGCGAGGACAACTGATGCAAGTCCTTTGATAGGCTTTCTAAGCATGTTGAGGATCAAATAATTGAACCAGAATCATGTGACCAATTGGAAGATATATGTCAAATAAGCAATGAAATCAGAGAACTGAGGCAACGTGTAGATATTATTGAGGGTTCGTTTGGGGGTTTCAACTTGGAATATGTTTTGGTTATAGTGGTAATCCTAGTTCTACTATGTAAGGGTAATTAGGCTTTTGTCACTAATTAAGGTAGAAAGGGTAAAGGTCATATGTCTTGTATGTAGGTTTAAAACATTGCTAGGAAAATTATTTTTTGTATGAAAATTGGGGTTTTCCCTTTTATGGCTGGTGCGTGCAGAAGGAACATAGGCGGTTGGAAAACTTGGCCCAAAATTTTATGGGTGTTTCCGTACATGGGCCATGTAATTATTGTATTATGTAATGGATAAGCACCAATGTTGGTTGGCTTATATTGTTTCTTTATGACTCTCTATGTGTGATGTGCATGTGTTGTGAGATCCATGTGGGCGAAAATCTTGTTAGTTGGCTTATATTATTGCTTTATGGCTGTGTAAGTATGATGTGCGTGCATGTTTGCAAGTAAAAGAATGAAAATCATGTAGAAGGTTTCGATTACCATGAATGATTTAAGAACCAAAAGGCTTTAATGCATACATTAGAAATCTTTCTACTGATCCATTAAATATCAAAAAATTATATGTGGGCTTATTTTTTTCTTAAAAAATACGGTGGATACTCATAGGATAAATTTAATAGCAAAAATTTAAATGTTCGCTTATTTTTTTGTTAAAAAAAGCCATGGATACTTATAGGATAAATTTTTTCTAAATTCACAATGCCTGAGAGGCTTAGGAAAACTTGCTTCCTCTCATATCATTTACATGGTTGAGTTTCTTTTCTTGTTAGGGAACTGACAAGTCAGAAGGATCTGGACAACTAAAAAAGACAAGGAATAAGGATTTGGACAGTGATCAATGACAACTTAAATACTAATTGATTAATTAAAAGAGTAAACTTATATGCATTTATTGGAATAAGTAATAATTGCATACTCAACTGTACCTCAAAATATTTTTGGCTGAAATACTTTCCAATAAGTTAACTTTTCTTTTTTTTTTACCTTACATAGTTTCAATAGCAATCATGACCAACATTCAAGTCCCCTTATTTTCATATATATTACTTCAATAACAACAACTACCCAATGAAGAGAAATCAATTGACATTCAATATTTTTCGTTCTAGCAAAAAATGTATATTTAATCATGGTTTAGTAATGGTTTCTATAAATCTTTTGCTCTGACTCAACGCAACGTACAAGGGGAAAAAATTTGTCCTTTATGCTTGTAATAGATAACATTTTAACTAAACTTATCTGAACCTACACTAACGTGTACATTTAGCCATTTCTATCTAATTCCCCCCCCCCCCCCACCCCCAAACAATTCAAACACAAATAGAGAACAAGGTCACAATACAAGAGTCTAAACTTTTATTCATTCAAACAAAATAACATCATCTAAACTCTACACTACATTATACACACCACAAAAAATAAAAAAATATTGTATACCGTCTCTGGCCATAAATCATGCCATAATACTAAGGAAACCATTATAAAATTAAAAATTTACGGGATAAAAATAATTAACCATAAAGTATATGAACGTAGATTTCGCAAAAATAAGAGTGAGAAAGTAGTGGGAGAAACGAGCAATTTGCATTTTGCAAACTACAAGTGGGGGTGTGTGACTTTGATATTCAATGCCTTTGTGCTGAAACAAATATAATATATCCTATGTGGGTAAGAAAATAAGTAAAAATAAAAATAAAAATAAAATATTCGAACTCTTTTAAAATTTAATATTGAAAAGATACTTGGTATTTATTTATATGTACAGAAAGTCAGAAAGGGTGGTGGAGAACGCACTTATTGTTTCTGGAATTGCTCTCATTATTTATGCGTATATCAGCATTTTAACTGTGTGGCAGATATGTGGTCTAAGCCCAGCCCATTTAGGCCCACTATCTGGAATCTTGTTGCGACTGACAATTACTAATTTACTATGCTTTTTCAGTTTTGTTCTGAGAAATCTTCCGCCTTAGAAATTCAAAATAAATATCATCATCTAACCCAAAAATTTTATCCAAATGAAATAATTTTTTCATTATTTTGAATTTATTTTTAATAAAAATTTTGATTGTAATTAGTGGTTCAAATAATACAATCTCAGACAAAACTTGATGACATACATGATCATGATGCATATATAATATACATTTGAAAAAATAAAATAAAATTAAATCAAATAGTAAGATAAATTTATATTTCAAAAAATTATCTAATTTTAAAAATCATTATTTATGGTATGCCATTTTGAATTGAGGGTGAACTAAATATAAGAAGAAAATAAGGATGGATGAGCAGAAATGGTAGGTAGATTTTTTATGCATTAGAATTTACAAGCAAAGTTGCTTCATTAACTATAACTGTCCAGCTGTGATGACAACCTTACTTATTAGATGCTAACTACTTTTTGATTATGTAATTCTAACGCTTTGAGTTTTCTGGGGACACAAACGCAGTTTCTTTATTCCCTTTGTAATTTTTAAAGGTCCCGTATCTTCTCCTTTTCTTTATTCTTTATCTTTCTTCACTTTTATGCCATATTTCCTACTTTGGTGCTTGGAAGCAAACGAAGATGATAGATAATGTTCAAGATTCTCACTTCAAAAGATAAATCTTGATGTGATTGAAGGGTCACTCTTTTAAAATCATTTCCAGCATCACACCAATTATATTTGGACGATGACCCAGTGAAACTACTCTTTCCTACTTTAAACATTTAATTATTACGCAAGTTTTAGAGGTTTTCTTATAATAACAACAATAATTTGTGAGGTAGGATCTCAATTTGTCAGGTTGACAATTCATTGTTTTGACACTAGGGGCCAAATTATAAATAATTTGAAAGTTGGAACTCTGAATGCTTTATTTAAAAGAAAATTTTAATTTACCCTAGAAATTGTCCCCACAGCATTTAATTTTAAAAATTATTCTGATGTTGCCTGTTACTTTTTTGAATGTCACCACCATCTTCTTCTATGGAGGTATATTTGATGTTGGAATCTAATCCTAAGCCATTATATAATATTGTGCTTGTTACTTTCTTTTCTTTCCTTTTCGGTTTCATGGTTCCTCCTTTTTTATGATCCAAGAAAAAAAAATTCCTCCTTTTTCTTATAAGATTCCATTGAGATACAATTACTTATATTTTTATCATTAAATATTTTAAATTAATATATGAAAAGTGTGTGTTTAATTAATAATAATATAAAAGTGTATAATTTAATTTAAAAGTTATATGAAATTCTATATAATATGATTGTAAAATCATATATTGCTATTTTTTTTATTGGAAGTATAATATTTTTTATTCTTGTTATGCAAAGTGGATCTGTCAGTTAGGCCCAATAATGGTGACAATCTGGGAGCATTAATTTGGATGAAGCCCAACTTATGTATCGTGTGAAAGCCCAGCCCGTAAATGGATCAATTAATGGGCCCTGAAAATATGGGCCTGAAATTCCGGAACCATCCACCAATCATCACTTACAATGAAAGCAGAAACTCGGCAAGGAGAAAAAGTGAATAGCGTAGTCGTCATTGGAGTTCTGTGAATTCTTGAGCTTGAGCGCATCAGGTCGACTCTTTGATGTACTTGCTCTCAGATTTGTTCTCTGTCTTAATGAAATTTTCTTTGTTTTGTATGTCATTTTATTTTTAATTTTTGGATTAGGGCTTCTTGTATTCGATATGGTGAACCCTCGGAGACTGAGAAAAATGAAAAAAAAAAAAGAAAAAAGAAAAATCAGACTTAACGATTTTGTACAATCGAAGCAAGCCTTAGTCGTCTGCTCGATTCTGGTTGCAATAACAGTTTTAAAATCAAATAATTTTTTCTCGATCGATTTTAGGATTTCATTTCATAGGTATATTTTTCATGGATGGCCGAATGCGATGGTTGTTGTTTGTTCTTCGTTCATCGAGCTTGAATGCATAATTTTTGTGTGTGTAAAAGTGGGGGGTTGTGACTTTTGTGTTGCAATCTATGGCAGTGGAAGATAAGATGGGGTTCATAATGGAGTTTGCTGAGAATTTAATTTTGAAATTGATGGAAGATCCGAAGGAGAGGGATCGGAAATTCAGGGAGCACCTTTATTCGGTTAAGGATAGATGCAACAAGACCAAGGAGATGTGGAGCTACCCGCTTCGCCCTTATGGGTTTTGGACATTCGAGCGCCATAATTCTCAACTCGCTTGGGATGCACAAATTAGCCAAGTCGCTGGTCGAAGGGACCCTTATGATGACCTCCTCCAGCATGAATATGGTTCATCTAAATGAGGTACTCTTCGATCTTCTAGCCCATGCCTCTGAAGCTGCAGAGAAGTGAATAATATATATTCGGGACTTATCATTTTTGCACTTTTGCTTGATCAATTTTATCGTTCCTAAGCAAGGACATTCATTCGAATGTAGGATGAATCTCTAGTGGTTTAGAGTTGAGAAACAAGTTTAATAAAATTTACGAAGCTGATGTCTATTTTTATCAATGTGCTGTTATTCAAGCATTATGTTGTTTTCATTTACAGAGACATCTAGGTGACATGGGGAATTTAAATACCCAAGAAGTTAGAAACATATACAATATTAGGAATTTTTGTGTTGTATATGTTCTGAAAAATATAAGGATCATGACTTCTTTTAACGTGAAGTTCAAATTTTTTTGTAAATAAGCTTAAAATTACTTGAAAAATTACGATATTTACGTACCAATCCCCAGATAAAGGTATAATATGGCAAAAGCAGTAAAGTTGCTACCTCTCATAACTTTGTATTGGGTTTCTGAAGTTGTTGCTTGTTCCGGGGAACTTAAGTTAAATTTATGCACCTATCATTGCAACAGCTGTTTGTATCTTTGTAGTTTGAAGTCAAATGATTGAAACAAAGCATTTCCACATATCGTTTCCTAGGTCAATCGCTCCCTATCATTGTTTTACAATCTCTACTTGATTGATTTCAAATGATTGAAACAAAACAGTTTCACGTTCCGTTTCCTGGGTTAATTGCTCCCTGTCATTGTTCTTCACTCTACTTGTTTTTGGGTAGCAGAGAATCTCAAATATCTTAAATTGTTAGAATAGTTGCTCAACCTGAAAGGGCTTAATGGCCATCAGCTTAACACTGTTTTGTCTTTTAATCTAAAGTTGCTTTCAAATCTGTTAATACATATGAAACATGGATATTTAAAAACTTGAATTGCATTGTAAGTAGTATCTATCCAACATTCGTGTCAGATGTGAGACAACAATGTAAACTGCATTCAAACACTACTTTATTGTCATGTTGCGGTATTTGTATCTATTTAAGACTTCCTACTTAAGATTCAAATAAAAAAGGTTTATCTAATTAGAGTGTCTTTTTTCTTTTCTGCAACTGTCTTTTTATGATTTTTATTTTGTTCTTTTTTATGCAGGAGTGTTGAATTTGCCACAGATTTTGAGAAGAAAAATGTGGGGATATGACATGTATTTATTTATGCTGTTAATTTCCTGTATTATGTATGTTGCAGAGGCTTCAACTGATTTGCAACTTTTTACCTTTGTTATTTCAAATAAGGTTTCATGTCACCATGGCACATGAAAGAAGTGAATTTACTTTCTTGCACTAATACTTTCTTTTCATCCTGCAGTCTGCGTAGTCTGTAGATGATTCAGCTATGGAGTTATGATAGTATAATTTGTGTTTTGACCACCTTATCTAATTAACTAATAAAGTGATCTGAGCGGAGTCGTTGATGATCTTTGTTTAAGTGATTATTTTTCTTCTGGTGAAATTCGAGACGCAATATGTGGCGTGCAAATGTGTTGGGCATCATATACGAGAATTGTAGCCAGTGCCTGTATCACCGTAGCCTTTGGAATAGTTTCTGTAGCAGTTAAGTATTGCATATGTTGTATAATGGGTTCATCGACCGGCAAGTACAGGGAGATCTTCTATGGAAAGTCAGTTTATTTCTTCTTCAATCGACCAGAGTTATAAATTAGCGAGAATGAACAATGAATTATACAATTTTAATGTATTGGCAAACGCATGTGTGAGTGTTTCATGCATCAGATAGTATGCACTACCTACGCATGTGTGGGTTATGTTGGGCAACACATGAAGGGATAACTCACTGCGCGTGGCTCTTGAAGTCAAAGACTTTCATTAAATTTGGATTTATTAGCTTTAATAGAGTTACTTTATTATTTATTAATAGGTTGCGTAATTTTCTAAATTTAAAGTATTATATAAAAAAATTAAAAATTATTACTTGTGGTTATCGACATTAATTTGAATTACATTTTATTTTCGATGGTGCAACAAATTCAAATTAAATGATACATTTCTTTGATTTTCTGGGGATTGTTTGATACTGAAGCATGGAACTTTGAATACAAATTATTCAATTCATTATATACGAGTCACAGTATTTGGAAAGTGATAAGAAATGCATAATGCCTGTGCAAGCATATCATGCTAGGATCTGAGAATTGAGAACTTCCATCGATGCATAAATTGTTTCAAGTGTACATGTTATTCTGTTTAGGAACTCAGTCTGTGCCCTTGGGATATCAGAATTCAGAATTTATGCCTTGGAAGGGCAAATCAAATTGAGTTGGCCTATTCTAAACGGTTTTGAATTCTATGTAGTTAACATTAGCCAACTACAAAGAAATCAAATGTTTAACCGTTCAAATTTATTTTACTCACTGCAGGTAATCAAAATAATTCATCATGATTGCATGATTCATTGTAATTGTGGAGAATCTAAATCATATTTTAACCATCACAGACTATTCTTGACCCAGAACACCCATAAGAAAAAAAGGGGAACAATTTTTCACACAAGGGGGAAAAAAGGAGCATAGAAAGAAGGAAAAACTTCAGAACCACTTACCGTACCATTTACACAATCACTACATTCTCTTGCTACACAACAACTCAGAGTTTTCTAGCCACAGAGATAACCCATACAAAGTTTCACATTCAAAAGATTACTAAGAAGCAACTTCTGTAAAAAGTAGAAACAGTCAATATTAGAACCTCAGTCTGAATCAGAACTGGACGATTCTGGCTTATGTGCAGCAGAAGCTGGTTCATCTCCATTTATCTTGGGTTCTCCCTGCTTAAATGCCTTAGCTATCTCATCAACGGGGATCGAAGGTAAATACCCAAACACTCTATAACCCTTCCCAGTCAAGTCCTTAATCACATGGTTGTACTTCTTCGACCAGTGAGCAGCTGTGGGAACCGTCATGTCCGCCACTGCATGAAATGAGTGATATTGGTTGAGACCATTCCACAACTTAACTGTGTTTGTTAACAGAAATTGCTTAGACTCTGTAGCAGCATAGTGTGCAGCTGCTCGTGGCCCTCCAGTTCGAGCCTCTTCAACAACTTTCTCCGCCTTATCTGTCACTTTCTCAATCAAAACCTTGGCTCGGCTCGCAAACTGCTTAGCAAGACGAGGAGCATGCTGATCGAATTTGTGAGTAGCTTCATCCACCTGCCACAATCATATATTAACTAGCTCAGCTAGAAATTGCTAAATTTATCGCAGTTAATTCTGCCACTAAAATGTAAATTTTCAGTATGAATGGACAAAAAAAAGAATAAAAAAATGTATACAAACCTAATTAATCAAAACTGAATACTATATACAAACATTAATAAAATTTGAGATCATTCTCTTACACTCGCCAATTCGTGGCTTTGCCACTATATATATAAAATAAATCAGGTTTACCTAAAAATCTCTGATCACCAATACAAGGAAATTATACCTAAAAACGAGCTAAACATGACTAAACATGTTAAGCCGTATACTCCAAAGTTTGGCTTAGGAAGAGAACTTCACCTTCTCTTATTAATTTACTACGAACTAAGCTTTTTCGGATTTTTCCCTTTACCTTGAATCAGATCGTAGGAGGGAAAAAAGGTTTACCAACTGTACTAACAGAGCATAAGATTCTATATAAGAGCGGATTGATTATAGATGATCAAGAATTCAAGAATGGAGTACATAAGTCCGAGCCACGCTGATTATTTGTTCCAGAAATTGGAAGGAAAAAAAAAATCCAAAGAACTGAGAGAGATACAATCGTAAATTACCTTATTGTCAACAAAAACCAAGAGATCGTCAGGGACGCCCTTCAATTTGTGGTAGACAGGACCCAGGACGTTGCTCACAGTGCTCTCCACCGTTGGAACGGTGGATCTCAAAGGCCCTGAGTTCTGCTTTGCGTAATCATAGAGATTCGAAACACAGACAAAAGCTCGAATCGCAGCGATCCTCACAAAACCAAGGTGTTTCAGCTCGGGACTCTTCCTCTCAACCTCTGCCTACAAAATTCCAAAGAACAACGATCATAGCGATAAACTTTACGGTGATCATAATCTCAGCCAAAGCAAAAGAAAACAAACATTTGCTAGAGAAAGCTCACGATGAAGAAGAAAAATAACTAGAATATCGCTAACCTTTTTGGTAGCCATTGATTTGGGTGTTGAATTGGACCTGCTCGTCACTGAAATTTCAACAGTACCTTCACACTACCAGTGGACACAGTTTTTATAGGGAAGAAGGGCGAATCAAATGGCGAAACACGGATGATGTGAAAATCTTGTTGATCTGACGGTAGAGAAGAAACGTGATTTGCCTCGGAGGCCCCTCTCAGGTGACGCTTAACTCATTTCAGAATCAGAAAACGGAGTTTTAAGGTGTTGGTTTTCGGGAAGATGAAGAGTGGGGTCCACATGCAGCACCATAGGATTTTTCTAGGGTTCTAGCTCAAACTAGGGGCTTCGGGAAGCCACGTGTCAATTTCTTACGCGTTTCTTAATTCGGAAGTTGAGAAGCTTCCTCTGGGGAGGAGAGAGGACAAAATTGGACAAATCTATCCTCATTATCATTGGTATTTGCCCAGTTTGTAAGAATTTTAATTAATTTATAGGACTCATTAATATTTAAAAAATGTTACGACTTGCTAAAAGATATTTTACTTTTTTAAAAATAATTAAAAATTAATTTATACAAAATCCAAGTAAAAATGTATTTTAAAATAAATATTTTATATTATTCAAAGCATATAAAATATATAATTGATAAAATTTCTATACATCCTGTTTTTAGATTTTTTGTGAATAAATTTTTATATGAAGAATTAAGTTGTCATTATTATTATTTTTATGACATTGCACATCCATGCGTCTCATGAAGATTATTTATGTAGAGTATATTTAAATAGATGGTAAGAGATGAAATGATATTACATGGATTGATTAATTTAGAGCAAGCCAATGTCTTATTTTATTTTATTTTTGAACAAAAAAATGAAATGACAAAGCAAGAATTTTAATATATATGTTTGACATCCAAAAGCTTATTTTGTTTTGTCATTTTAATTTGGAGGTTTTGAATAAAATAGAACTACTAAGTGGTATATTTAATATGATTTTTTTTTAACTAAAAGCTTGTTATTATAATATTTTACTTATAAGGATAATACTATAAAAAAATGTATAAATCATTTCATCCTATTAATAATCATATTTTTTCTTTGATTAAACTCCTAAACAATCACATATCTTTTCATTACATTATATTTTATCATTTCTTAACTATTCCATTTCATCTCATATTCAACCTCTATACACACTCTTAGTTTAGGGTTTAGTTTAGAGAGTAATCTTTTCAACATAATGGTTAATTCAATTGGCTACATCTAGTTTTCATTTAATTTGATTTTTTTTTAGTAAGATTTTTTTTTATTTCACATAAGATTAATTTTAAGAAAGAAATTACTAAAAAATAAAATTATTCTTTCATTTTAAAACTCAACATTAATAATTTTCCTTTATTATATTACAAATAAAATTAATCAATTTGATATATTCAACAGAAAATTTTGATGAAGAAATTTCTACAATATATGTTAAAACATAATTCTTAATCTAAAATATAGTAAATTCAATATAGTCAAATTTTAAAAATAATTTAATTTACTCTATTTCTAAAATGTGTTTGGACCAGTACTCTAATCCTAAAATTAAGTAGGCTTGATTGAGAATATTTGACACCTGAAAAACTTCACTTATTGCACTCTTATTTAATTATAATTTTATTAATTTTGATATTAAGTTAAAATAAATTTATAATAAGTCATTTCATAGAAAACATATTGGTTGAAGAGAAATGTCTAGTGGAAGAAGAGAGAAAGAGATAAGGGAATGGGCTTCACAAGATTGGTCTGAGCCCTAATTTGAAAAAATATTAAATAGTTTTGATATAGCAACTAATTTAATATATTAATTTTAATAAAATTATTTAAAAAATAAAAATTATAACAATTAAATATATTAAAATTAGCTAAGATTTTTTTCCCTAATTTTCTATCTCTCCTTCGCTTGCACTGCACATTACGAGGGAGAATCTGCATACGTAACCATAGATACCGCTGTTCAGGAATATCAATACATAACATTAGGCAAGGATGACAGGCAAATGACGGTGAAGTTTGTCAGGTTCCTAAGTGAGATGAAACCAATTTGAGAAGTGACGTCACAGATTCTAAATATCAATGATGATAAACACGTAAAATAAAATAAATTACATGCTTTTTAAATTTTGATTGAATTCTATTTAATATTTATTTTATTTTTAAAAATGCACTTGACTCTCTTGCTATTTTAATATATATATATATATATATATTATGAAATTTATCATCAAATTTATTTTATGATGATCACATATTGACTATAATTTCATTGATAGTATGAAAATTAAAATAATTAACTTAATGTTCAAATTTAACATTATTTTGTATTTTATCTTTAAAATACAGTAAAAATATTTAAATAGTTTTATTGTTGAATGAAACATATATTGGATGGGTGGTTAACTTTATTAATTGGCTTGATCATTGTCACCTACTTATAAAAAATAAATTTGAATTTGAATTAAAAAAGCACAAACTTATTTTTTGATCAAACTTTTTTTAGGCTTTGATCTCTTTTTTTAAGATAGGATCAAACAAACTTTTTTATATCATAGTTAAGTTTATTTATTACGTAGAATTTAATATAAATAACATAATTATAATTATTATTACTCATAAGATTATATATAAAAAAATTATAAGTACAATAAGTTGTTGTATTGATATAAATCATTTTAATAAAGGATATAAATTGTTATTTCTTTAATGTCATATTACACTAATTTTTTAAAATAATAATTTTTTTTATAAAAAAATACCAATTCAAACTTTTTAGACTTAAGTCGAACTTTAAAAAATTTCCAAGTATAACCCATTTTATAAAATATATTTCATTTTATTTTGTTTTTTAAAGTTCAAATGGACTTTCTAAGGTATGATTAGGTCTATCTATTATTGAAAAATCAAGTGTAAGCTTTAAAATAAAAAAAATCACATATAAAATAACCAGATAATTTATGTTAAAAATTTGTTATTTATGTAAAATATACTTCCTTTAATATGGAGCTCTACTTGATTGAAACTTATTTGATCAAACACTCAACTTTTTATGTTATGATTCTTCTCATTTCTCATAAATGCATCATGAATTATTTGAAGTGTATAAATTTTTTAAAGTTAATGAGAAAAATAATAGATAATTAATAAACCGTCTTTTAAATTAGGATTCTTTTAAGTTTGAGATTTAATTAATTAATTAAATGATTCAAGGTCCTAAAGCAAGAGAAATTGATCTATGGTTTATTCAACAAATTGAATCATCCATCATTACAAATCACTCAAAGTCAGAGTTAGAGGTAAAGTCAAATATAATTTCATTAATTTATGAGATTTCTATGTTCTTTAGAAAAGTTATCATTGGAGCTACTTCATATAACAAAGAAGATTATCTTATAATAGTGCCCTTCCAATATGAGATAGATCTAAAATATGATTCTAATGTGGCAAAAGTCTTGAAATTAAATATTTGAGCCAAGGAAGGCAAAATTTTAAAATCTAAAAAGAGCAAACTCTTATAAATTAAAGAATCAAATTAAGAATATAAGATAAAATTATATATAAAAGTTATCATTTTAAAAATTGAAGGGGGCAATGGCCCCTTCCCTGCATCCTCTTTTAGATTAATCATTGCTCTTAATGAATCTATTATATTGTCAATTCTTTTTCAGCGATTCCATAAAATCAATTTTATGTTGTTTCTCTTATTTATTATGCTTTTTTTTTAATATTATAATATATTACTAAATTTAACTTTTTTGGTTAATACCTATAAATATTTTTGATTTAAAATATATTATCTAATAAAATAAACTTTTTTTTTTTTTTTCCAAAAACTTGTGCAACTGGGTCTGTTAACTTTTGCTTTTGTTACTTTGGGGTCTTCCCTCCAATCATTCTCTAAAAGTTTATTTGGTTGTTAGAAATAAGACAAGGGAATAAGAATAAAAATGGGAATAAGAGACACTCTTATTTTCATGTTTGATTGATAGATTGGGTCGTTATTTTTATTCTCAAGAAAACTTGTTTTCTCTCATATAAGGAAGAGTTTTTTTCATAAGTAAAGTTATGGAATGAGATTGGTTTTTTAAGAATGAAAATATACTTGACAAAAGTGTTTTCACTTATAATAATTTTTAGACAAAAATACTCCTATGATACATCAAAACCTTAATTTATTATTTATTTAATTTATTATTAAATTATTAAATATATATTAATATATAATTATATTATTAATTAATAATTCGAAAAGATGTTTACTTTTTTTGTTTTATAATAAAAAATAATATAGTAAAATAAATACATTACTTAATTAATTTTTATGTATAATTTATTAATCAAATAAAATAAAAAATATATATTTATTCTTATTTTTTTAACTAAATAATATTTTAATATTTTTATTTTCACTTCTATTTTTATTTTCATCCACATCTTTATTCTCATTCACATTTTTATTATATTAATTTAACAATTAAACCGGCCGAGATTCCGCTAAATGCAATTATTCCAGTTAGTGGTGTTTTTAGATTGGCTGGTAATTGATCTACTGTCAACGGCCTATAGGCAAGCAGAGAGTCTTTCGCTCGCTGACGTTTCCCCATCACGAAAGAAATAAAGGAGACGTCTCATGATGACAAGAAAATAGAAATACATATGGGACCGCAATTAAAGTGGAGGATGAGGTATTTACGAATGAGAAGGGCCCGCCCGTTTGTTGTTTATTACCCTGAAAATGACAAGAAGTCTAAGCAAATCCTTTACAACAATATTATCCTGTGCGAATGTCTTTTCCGTAGTATGTTTAAATTGAAATTGTACAAATTTAATTCATTTTAATTAATATGATTTTGCAAATTTTATTTTAATTATAGGTGAATTTGTGATCATCTATCTGGAAAACAAGTTTTACCATTAAAGTAGTTCATTTGACATATAAGTAATTTTTTCTAACTTCTATTCAAATAGAATTTTGAAAAAAAAATTATTTGGAACAAAAATTTAACACCAAAACTAACACAAAGTTATAAGACAAATTCTCACAAACTTTGCCGTCAAAACCAATTCAAACTCTCTTAAACTTGGTTTATACACTACCAAATATGTGGATCGCAGTATGCGGAGCACATGGTTTGCTTAGGTCAGTTATTATTTTTCTATTCCTTTTTCTTTTTTCCCATTTTATAATAAAACAGTTGGCCCTTAGATATCAGCTTTTGTGGCCAGTCATATCTTTATTTACCCTTTAGTCATCGAAATTAAATGGTTTAAATTGTCTTTCACATATGTTGACCATTAACCTATGTAGACTTCGAATTTGGACCCACTGGCATGTGCAGTCAAATTAGGCCAAACTGCTAATAATAATCCTACACTAGAAATCTGTTTAATGGGAGAAGATCCTCACCAAAAAGTATAGGCGACAAGGAGAAATTACTCCTTACCTCGCACCGATCGATGGCCACAACAATGTATAGCCAAAGATCAGTAGTAGTAGGAAAATCAAGTGCAACAGTTGGTATCAAGGGACAAAAACTGTTACGGGCAACTAGGAAAACTTTGTTATTATATGGTGTTGATCCATTTCTCTTTTTGCCAATGTTTTGGGTCAACCGCAATAAATTCGGCCCGGACTGTTGACGCAAGAATTTGACCGTGTATAGCTTCCCGTTCTACAGTATGCCAGTTTGACGTTGTCACTACCTATGTGAGATACGCATGTAGTAAACGATAATGATATATTGTTTATAGTGTGTGAGCGAAACAAGTCCAGACTTAAATTTGTATTCTTAACAAACTAGTGGGGGGATCCGGGATGAACGCAGGTTCACTGAGCTTGAGATCTCTGGCGCTTCACATATTGATGGATAGGTTCCTTGACCTGAAAAGAAAGAAACCAGATAGGAAAACTTAAACGTCTGAGGCTACTATAAATTTGTCCAACGATAATTACCTGAAGAATTTTTTGCCTTGGGCAGAAATTGATATGTCACTACAAAGGAATGAGGAAGCTGTAACTTACCGTGCTTGTTTTCCTGGATCGCTTGTCTTGGGAGTTCCTATTGGAGAGAAGTGTCTCAACTTCGTTACACTGATTTATAGTTGAATGTTCGTTTGCTAAGCTGTTCTCTTTGCTTGGAGCAAAACTCTCCCTCGAAGCTATAGGCTGTGTAATTCCGGAATATATTACTTATCGGTAATGAATAGGTATTTAGTATATACAGAATGACCACTATGAACCATAATCATGAACACTAACAATATAACTTGCCTCAACCCTGCTAGTGGGAGTATTCCCCAGCTCTCTCGCCTTTGGACCACTCCTGGTAGAGTTAGTTTGGTTTATATCAGATTTAACTCTCATTCTTGTTAGATCTGATCCAATGGAGTGGAGGACACCAAATGTGGAACCCTCCCTGTAGTTACTCCCTGATTACCATTGAAAGGAAATTAAACTTGTTAGCGCTAATGTTAAAATGCTGCAGAATCAGTAGGATAAAAACTGACGGCCTTATTCGTTAATCATTACCATTTGCATGGAAATCAGTAGGCTTGGAGTTGCTATTTGGTTCACTGTGATCAATATCCTGAGAAATTTCAAAAACGGGAATGAAGAGGTGAACAGACAATGAAATAAATGGCAAATATATACTCATAAAACTCTGCAGTCGATACCATAGCTTCAGTAGTACCCATCAGAGACTTCTGGACTTCGATCAGTTTCCTCTCAGTCAACTCAGAATGGATCACACGTTTCCCTGATTTACAACATAGTTATAGAAAGTAGACAGGAAATAAGTAAGAAAAAGATAAAGGATAATTCTCTGATTTTTAATTTGATACCTAATCTTCTGATGCCTTTGGCTTCGACAAATCCATCCTGAGTCATTTTATCAATTATCTTCCGTACGGCTGTCTGTTTTACTTCTCCCTCAAGCTTGCTTTGAAGCTTTGCGACTGTCACATAAGTCATTGGAAGAGCATGATAGAGGGCCTGAGATATTGACACCTGAGTTAGCTGATATGGCTAACATATTGTATAACGTAATAAATTCAATCATGAGGAAACAATGCAAGAGATGAATTTACGCAGTGTACAGATTACTGACTACAAACACCATCTTCTCATGCTTCAGATTGCGCATGGAGCCTTAAGTAGTTACTTCACAGCAAATTATGAATAAAATTTCTGATTTGAATGTGATATTGACTCCTAACATCTGGCACACCTTATTCACTTCAGTTGCTCCGGAGTATAGTTCAAAATAGGTATTACGAGTTACCGACTTACCAGTGTACTTTGGCCCAAGAAGGACCACTCCCATACTTGAGCACTAGTTTGCATATAGCAAGGCAATTAAACGTGTCATATAAGTGACAAGTCGGCCAAGATCTTCATGAATATCTTAACTAAGAAAAATGAGGAAGAATGGATACTCACCTTCATGTAAAGGTTATCTTCAACCTGGGGAACTTCATCAATGACTTGAACAATTTGGAGGTCAGCTTCTTCTTTCACTGTTGTGAACTCGTATTCCAATTTCTGAGAATGAAGCTTTCGTCAGACCAAAATTGAAAAAAATATATATAAGGAGAAATGCTTGTAGAATTGAGAGAGACAAAATCAACCTTCAGCCTATTAATAGTGTAGGTATCCTTCCCCGTTTCTGATAGCAAGCCTTCTTTAACAAGCTTGTCCATGATCTCTGAAGAACCCATCAAAATTAATCAACATAGTAACATTGTTTGTCAAGTTATGGAACCTACCGCACCGCTCTAATGTCATGGTTAAGCCTTATACCTTCAGTTAAAACCTGCTAGAATCACAATTCAAATTAAAATTGTATTTGACAAACAAAATGAGGAAAAAAGAAAATCAAATAGAATGAAATTGCAAGGCTTGAACCATAATATAAAAATGGCAAAAAAATAACAAACGATCTAAGTAGTTAGGTGTTATAATTATCAGAAAACTAAAAGAAAAAATTACCACCGAGATGTCTGGAAAATTTGCTAGAACGTCAGTAAGCTCAATAGTGTCAAGGTGGCAATAATTAATCCACTCCTTCACCCGGTCCAATTGTAGCTCATCTTCCATGGAATCCTGTGTATTGTCTGTGTAAAATATAGAAGATTACAAGGTAAATCTACAGTCCAGTTATTGATTATACTAACCCTGCGTGTGATTCAACAAAGTTTAAAAAGAGGTAGGGAGGACGGACAGTTGATTCAAGAAACTTTAATAACCTAGTTTACCTTTGTCATCCATGCCATCATCTTCCTGTGGTTGTTGTTTCTCTGTGGTGATAGATATTAACGCGTTTACTCGTTAAAATAGAACAGTGGAGTAATGAAATGAGCAACATGGGAGCATAAGTGACCCTAATCAGCAATTACCTATTGGAGCAACTATATATCGAGCTCCTTGAGTATGATCAACCTGAAATTGTAAAATTTCACAATATCTTAGGGACTCAGTCGCGTTAGTGACTCATTTCAGTCGGGTAGATTTTAAAGGATGCTTAATAGCAATGGTTTTATAAGGCAACATCCTCACTTGCCTCACTGTCAGAATCAGAATACTCATCCCTCTGTGTGGAATCAGCTCCAGAACTCATGTCATCTCCTTGGATTTGCTCATTCTCATCCTCACAGGGGTCAAGAACACTCTTTACCTATAAAAATATAAGAAAATGTTATCATGGATTTAAAAGCAAGCTGTGAACATGATCTTTCCCTTACCTTGAGAGCCAACACAAAATGCTTGCTGTTTACGTTCCCAACCTCCATTTTCAGTGGACCTTTTGTCCATCGATAATGAGCTTCGTCTTCTGTGCAACACCTGAAGAATGGAGGCTCATAATCTGCAGGCTGCAACGTTAGAAATTTGTAAATTACTTCTGTATTAAAGTCTGTGCTATCGCAAAACGTAATGGTAAATTGTACACCACTGGCATAACAGAGCATGTGGCCTTCTTGTTATTTCATTAGTTAAATAACCACCAAAGTAGAAAATGTATTCTTGACATTTCTGCAATTAAGAAACATACTAAAGATTCACAAGTACATTAAGGAAATGAGATGAGCTCCATGCTCAAAAGCATACCGTCACATCATCATAGTAGATGAGCTTCATCAATATGGTACGCTGAGGAAAGAATAAACGTCAATGTCTTTAGACTTCTTGCACTGTAACAAGGAACTGTGAAGTGTAGAAAATATTGAAGTATCAAGCAAAGCGTCTGAACTTATTTACCTCCTCTGGCATCCTGTCCAGAGTTCTCATCAACTGAACTAGTGTTCGAATCATTTTACATGCAGAACTCCTGAAGATGACATCATGCCACATATTTATATCGATGTCGAAGTTTTCAAGATAAGTCCAATTCGGATCTAATATAAAATTTCTTATGAAAATAACCTCATCTGCTGGGGAGTAATTTCTGTGTTAGAGTCACTTTTGAATGTCCCTCCCTGCTTTTTATTTCCAGTGCGATTGATATTCATGGAAACCTCGTCTTTGTCAGATTCCGAATAGCTAAAGGAAACTACAGTTGAAAATGACTTAAAGATAAGAAACAAAAAAATAGGAATCCATATTGTGCCATTGGCATTGAGTAATATTAATGAGTTGGCGGCTTTCTCTAATCAGTCAATTTTTCAACGAGATCCTAATAACCATAATCATAATTAGATTGTCAAAGCCTTACATGCATATTCCTCAATCATCGGTCCATCTACTGCTTCACACACACAAAAGAAAAGTGTCTTCAGGTACTTCTTCTGTAAAGCATCGTATACGCCTGCAGTTTACATGAAAGAGAACAGATAGCTTCCAATTCAAAACAAACCAAAAATCAAAGCGGAAAAATTCAGTGAGTCAAGTATGAACGTGCCTTTCTCCATCCAATCAATAAGTCGACGAGATTCTGCATCCAATGGCATCAGTTTTTTTATTTTCATCTCTGTCGTTTGATTCAGAATTTTCCGTGACATTAACCAACAAATATTACGAGACTCAGTTAAAATCATAGAAATATGGATAAACCACTAAAGATAGACCTTACCAAGAGCAGGGACAGACTTATCATTGAAATACTTCTCGGGAAATAGGCCTCTGATGTAACTAATATTATATATGGCAATTCGAAGCAGGTTCCTCGTCTGTCAAATTAATTTCAGAACAATAAAATAAGATAAATCTAACTCAAAATTTCTATTATGAATAATTTCCGTCCTGATGCGTCTGAGAATTAAGAAAACGACAAGGAAAGAAAGCTGCAACCGGTTCAAACATCGAACCAAACTTTCCTTTGCACGGAGTGATATACTCAGAATTATTTGGAGAAACTTTGAATGGAAATTATGGATCACGAACTTTTAGTTATGTCTATATTGTGCTTAAAGAAGAGTATAAAATATTTGATAGAACCGAAGATTTTTGGTGAGTAGTGACTACTCTTAGCAGTAAAGGAAACCCCTCAGATTGAGCTAGAACTTGATAGCGGAAGAAATACAATATCAAGTCGATTCGGAAACTGAAATCTACTAAGAAATCTAAATTCAGTTGAAGAAATATATTATCAACAGGAATTAAAGCAGGAAGGACAGAGAGAGAACTTGAAAATTAAAAAAAAAACTGTTAATGATCTCAGCAGGAAACACGGATCAAAACGTGCAAAATATGAAATGCTAATGAAGGTAAGTCGATTGTTGATTACCAGAAGAAGCGAATCCTGCTCGGTGATTTCAGCTTCCTTGACTTTCTGCGCAACGACCTGAAAGAACGATATGGAAATTCAGAAGACACGGAAGGATCAAACTAGAGGAACAGTTGATTCAGAGAGCCTTCTGTTCTCACCATGGTGTCGGCGGTTACAGCAAAATCCAAGAGTTACAGCGAAAAAAAGCTAGCAGAAGAGAACTCAAGAGTTTGCTAGATGTGTGAAATTAATTTGAATGGAATATGGCGGGACCGGAAGACGAAGTAGCTGCTAGCTGGGCAGTTATTTATAAGCTACATTTGGTGGTGAGCTGTAACTAGTTCGTGCCTCAAGTGATCATAAGAGCCAAAGGCCAACTCAAATACGGTCACGCAAGTTTAGTGTCAGGGCTTGGCGCCAAAAGGAGATCAGAGGATTGTGGGCTCCGCTGGCGTGTTTGTTAGTCCTAAAAACTCGTTCAGACGTTTTCATCCAGTATCCTTCAGCATATTTTCACAATCGAGGGCTATGCAAGCAAAACGACGTCGTAGAATAAAAATATTTTAACAGATTACTCACACTGAAAGCGCAACGGAAGGCCTCATCAATCCCATATCTTCGGATGTTCATTTTGAAAGCAATTATAACACCTTATGGACTTAAGTAAATTAGTACAATTATTAATGTAAACATATTTGTAATGACTTTACAATATGCTACAAATGTGCTGTAATCAATAATTAATAATGAGAATAATATGCAGCTCTCAATGCCTCCATCCATGGTTATTAGTTGCACCAATCCGAAATAAAAATTAGAAAATGGACATTTAGGAAAACCAAAAAAATGCCACTATCCTTGCCGCCCTTTTTTTTTTTTTTTTTTTCTTTTTTTGCCAGATCTTTGATTAGAAAAACAACAGAAGAACAATGTTTGAATAAGAGAAAATAAAAGTTTAGACATTAAGAAAAGACAAAAGCATTTATAGGAGGCCTTTCAATTAGTATGTAATGAGTGCGATGAAACAAAAGAACGGGGATCGTTATTATTCTTTTTCTTATTTCCGATATGAATGCTGCCAATGCAATCCAGGCTACTTATTTTTCGGGTGGATCCGCTTGGATTCCATGAAGGGATTTTAAGAAAGCATAAAGCCAGAAATATAAAGTGTTCTATAATATTCAAGCTCTACTTACTGTAACTTCAACCAACACTAGTTCTTGCATTAGGTGTTTCTAAATCAACAATAGAAACCAAGGGGAATGGAGGAAAAGACTCAACCAGATGAGCACATCTCATTACCAACATGCTTGGCTATCCAATCAGTAGCCAAGTTAGTACTCTTAAGAATCCATTCCAAGGAGAAAGAAGTGAAATAATTACACAACACTCCTATCTCAATAAGAACTACCATGCATCTCTAATCACAACATTTACTAGAATTTGAATTGGCACCCACCAAAGCTTTACAATCAATTTCAAAAAAAACATTCAAAAAGCCCATATCAAGTGTCATATTCAATCTCAAAGATGCCTTACAACGATAGTTCCATAATTCTAAAATTTTTTTGAGCTAATTCTTACTGATAATTCCAATCTCAGATAAGATTATATCCTTATGGAAACAAGCATCAATATTAATTTTGAAACAATTATCAAGTGGGGGCTTCCACCTTATCTCTGGCATAGAGCTATCCAACAAAGTATTAGGATTGCGAAGAAGTAAATTATTGGTGCTATAGTATTCAGAGGTGTGTTCAATAGTTATATTAACAACACTATCTGGGTAAGTTCCTACATCGTCAAACACCATAAAACATATTTCTTTCCATATGAATCAATACATATAAGCAAATGATGCAAGATCAAAATCAAATAAATATAATTCAAAGAACACACATGCCAACCAAGCATTAACTCTATCTATTCCACATAAGTCCCTTCTTAAGGAAAAGATTTGTGAGCTTTTGGGCATTTCTTCATCACTCTCTTTAGGGAAAAACTTAGGACTATCAATTCTTTAGGGTATATCTAAACCAAAGGCACTTGGCTTTGTAAAGAAGAAAATGTTTAAGAAACTACAAGGTTGGAAGGATGACATGCTTTCTCAAGCAAGTAAGATGTTAATCAAGGCAATGATAAACACAATATTTACTTATCTTATGTTGTGCTTCTTAATTTCAAAAAAATTATGTCAAGAACTGGATAGTATGATTCTTAAGTTCTGGTGGAGACAAAAATGAGACGAGGGATGCATTCATGGAATTGTCTTAAAGAAATTAACCTACCCTAAAAGGTATGGTTGTTTGGGTTTCAAGAATTTCTGGTACTTTAATCTAACTTTTTTGACTAAACAAGTTTGATGTTGACTATATTCTGCATATGAATGGTAGGTCAACATTATAAAGGGATTTATTTTCCTAATTCTTTTTTTCTCCACGCAAGGAAGGATGAAAGGGTGTCATGAGCCTAGTCCAGTATTCTATAACTTTGAGATTTCTTAGCCGATCGTTGATGATGGAAGAAATATTAAATTCTGAAAGGATTCTTAAATTCCTGATTTAGCTTATCACTGTCTGAATTATGGGGCCCGTGTGAAGATTTAAAGGGCTGTCTTGTGATTGCAATCACTGATTCAAACGTACTGACATCATGCAAAGAAATCAAATATTATGTAGAGTTAAACAATTATACTTTCCACAAGGTAATATGATAAATAAAACTACTAATCTTTCAAATGTACAGCTATATCTTTTAAGGACCTTTGTAAATTTTTACTGAAGAACTATACATTGGAAAAAAATCCTTTCCAATTAGTTTTAACCAATAGAATCCTCATGGAAAGTCTATATCAGCCATGAGAGCATAAATTTGTAAAATAAATATTTGGGACATTCTTATCGCCGAAGCTAATAACTAACCAAGCGGGCAAGCACCCGTACATTCATGGCCCTTCATTTTTTTTGGTTGAAAGAATTAAAACTTCCACAAAAATGGAAAATGCTTTTGCTAATGTCATTATTTAAGAATGTTACAACTTGAAAAGGAGCTATTGTTTCTGAGTTATCAACATTGTACAACCCACGATGCATACTGGATACTCGACAAGAGATCTCTATTTGAATTAAGAGTAGGGTGCACAGCAGCAGCAATTTTCTCCCTAAGGTTGAACTTCTTTGCAATTAGTGGCCGCACATCATCGACTCCAACCAAGCTCTCCAAAAACGGAAGTAATAAAATCAATTCTTGATCTGAACGATCGTCAAACCAACTCTCAATTGGTATTCCATTATCCACCTGAAACCCAAATGCCTGCGGAGGGACAAATTAACAGCACATAAAAGTCTTAATAATTCTTATAAAAAAAATCTTAATAATTGACATTTTTTGTTTTCTGTTTTTTTGAGAATTCTAACCATACTATATCTTAAGGGCGAAAAAAGAACAACCATAGAATGTGAAACATTAACGGTATGTCATGCTAAATGATAAAATAATAAGCAAATTAACTCCATTAATTTTGATAGTTTGGCTATTTGTCAAATGACCTTCGTTAGTTTTGGCTTTGCCAATTTTGGCACATAACCCCTTAACTCAAGAATTGCAATTTTAGGTAGTTTTATTATAGACCTGTAAATTTTGAATTAAAGGAACTTCCAAAAAATTAAAACCATAAGGGGTTATTTACCAAAATTGAAGCAAGTGATTGGCAGTTTGCTACTAAGGAAAAACAAGTAGTCAAATGGGTGTTTTAGTTTTGCCCCTAAGTCCTCTTTTGGCACATAATCCCTTCCCTCACCAATTGCACTTCTAGTAGTTTTATAAACTTGTGAATTTTGGATGAAAGTGACTTCACAAAATGAAACCATAAGGGGTTATTTGCAAAATTGAAGCATGTGATTGGCAATTTGGTACTAAGTACAAAAATTAGTTGTATGACAAAGTTAAGGGTCAACATGTTTCAGCTAAATTTTACAGCCAAAATTCTAATTGAAGTTAAGGATGTGACCAGAACTTTCACCCACGATGAGTAAATAATAATCTCACAGACAGGAGGACAGAAAGACCATTACCGTACCTGTGGGGAGTTGTCAACTATTATAACATGAGCCAAATCCCGACCAAGAACTGTCAAATCTTTGAGGTAATTCCCCTCCACATAAACACAGGATTCACGATAGACACGATGGCGAAAAATCTTCCTCTTAGGATCAAGCACATTTAGAAGTTGCTCAGCATATATGCTTTGACTAGCAGTAAATATTATAATCTCAAATAGACTGGAAACTCTCTCTAGGAAATCTTTTAGGTAGGGACGGCAGCGGACATAGATAGTATGCTCCTCAAAATTAAAAGTAACAGGAAATGTGAAGTCTGCATCATCACAAGGTTCAAGGGTAGAATGCACCAAAGTTTCTGCCAAACAGAAAGTCACAATCACTAGACAAAGTACAAAATCAATAGTTCAACCCATAGCTTAGCATGATAATTATAGATATAATCAGAAAGGAAAAGAAAAAACTAGTTTAGCTGACCAAATACTAGTTAACCAATGAAGCTCCTCATAGGGAGGAAGAATAAAAGCATTTATTACTCAAATATACATGTTTTCAACTCCAACAACCATTTCACATGTCATCAGGACAAACTCAGGCCACACATTCAACTTTAACAAGGAGACGATATCATATTGGGTGATGACACTAAATCAAACATTTAATTAGGAAAACAACAAAAGTAGGATAATAGTGGAAAGGACAAGGTTAAATTGGGGTAGAAATCTTGAGTTCAATTCCCATGAATTAAAGGGATTAGGCTAACACGAGAGCATGAAAATGCTAGCCATCATATTAACAAAAGTTCTCTATGATATTGGTCTTGAAAGATTTCAATAACACCAATGTAGTCCTGACCAAAAAATTTATTGCCGTCAATTTTGGTAAGATTCCAATATATCAATTTAGTCCTAAGTTAGGACTAAAATGATGTACTTTTAAAAGTGTTAGTACTAAATTGATTACAATAAACTCTCAGGACTATATTGATAGTAGCATTCTCTTTCATGGACCAAAATAGTAGCTTATTCTATAGAAATGTCAATTATTAACAAAGTTAAAAAGAAAAAACATCCAAGACCTAGAAAAAAGAGAGAGATTACAATGCAGGGCAACAAAACTGATAAGATGATCAGGAAATGTGAACAATTACAACAGAAGGAGATTCATTAAACGCTAACATTTCAAAATCAAAATAACCAAAAACTAGTTCTTTTTATTTTTGGAGTAGGTGGTTCTTTCAGTTGGTTATATAAGAAACTTCAATTTGACATAATATATGATTTCTTACCATCCAAGTCCAGGACAAGAGTGGTAGAAGGGCAACTTCGTGTCTGCTTAGGTAGTAACAGCGGTCTATATGTTGGAACCACTGTTGACAAATCTGGTAGGGTCTTTATGAATAAGTAAGGATTGAATTCATCAAAATCAGAAAATTCATCATCCTCTGGACATATATCAGAAGATATAGAGTCCTGACCGTGCTCATCGACACATTCCAGCTTTGAGTTTTTAACAGAGAGATGGATGTCAGGAACCTCCCCATTTCCATCATATTCAGAACTACAACCACTGACATCTGATGTGCCTAAAGCAAGCATCTGATCACCAGAACTCAGTGTGTTGGAGTAGTTGGAAGGATTATTTATGTCTACTTCCATTGCAATGAAAGATTCTTTACTAACTTGACCATCTACAGTATCCTCATCAGGTAATTCTATTTTTCCATCAGGGGAGATACTTTTCTGGTCCCCGTTCTGAAAAATTTTGACAAAATCAACTAGATAGAAACAAAAAAAATGATTAAAAATTATTAATGAAAATTCTATAAAACATCATAATTGAATTACTAAGATTACATGGCCAACCAGAAAAAAGAAGTCAGTACAAAGAATTATCAAAAACAATGCAATCTCATTTACCTCTGTCAACAACTTTCCCCCCAGAACCTCTTGATATGTGAAAACCAGGAGAAAATATAGTTCCAGACTCCAGATGCACAATTTGCTTGTTATAACCCTAAAACATTATTTCAGAACAGACAAATCTTAAAACAATAATAATTTTTTGTTATGTAAAGCATTTGCATTTAACATGCTAATCATATGCAGAAACTTTCAGATATTAACTTCATCAGAGAGCCAAGAACTTCCTTTTTCAAGGGAATTGTGTCCTTATGCAATTGTATAGAAGATTAGTAACTGGCTTTCACGGAAAAGAGAACCTTAGCGCACACAGAGAAATAGCCAGACAGTCACACATGGAGAGATGGTCAAGTTAAATTACCAAGCAATCAACTGAAGCACCATTAGCTGCATTATTTGCCAAACAAACATCAGAAGTGTCATGATCGACCAAGTCATATTCATTCCTCAGATTTGTTGAAGGAATTGCCTCAGCACCTTTCTTTTCAAGAGTACTGCCTGATCAAGATCACACATAAATTACTTTATTAGCCATTAATCACTTATTGCCTGAAGATATGACATTTTGTAGTAGAAAGTGCATACTGAAAACTTCTAAAACAAAAAACTCTCTAAGGGTCATACGTAGATGGGTAATGCAAGGAAACTATCTAACACAAGAAGAGCATTTCGTGAATTCAAATTACAACAAAAATGGAAAAAAACTGATTAATATAGTCTACTGGCATCACTTTATAGATAAATTTAAACAGTATAGTAGAAGAAAATATGTTCATAATTCTTGAAGGAGCAACCTCGGTACAAGCCAGACATGGTAGAATAATAAGGTGTAAAAGATACAATATATGTATACAAATAGATTATGGAACTAGATTTTTTCTTAACCAATAAAAAAAAGACTAGTGACTAGTAACTTACTAGGTTTCTTCTTTCTATTTGAAGATGTAATTAAATCAGCAACATTCTTTTCTACTTCTTGTTCATTTTCAGAGCCCTTCCGCTGTGCTCTTGAAACCCTTGGACTAACATGCTCATGATTACCATTTCTTCCAGAAGCTTTTTTCTTGGTTGGCATTTCCACACTGAGATGTCCCAAGACCTAGTTGGATTTTGCCAGAGAAACCAAAGCAGCAAATAAAGTTTCTGAACAAGTATCCTGCTTCCAACATAGCATGCATTCAAGACAAATGATCAAATATTATTGCTAAAGGGGAAATAACATAACTAAAACTATGAAGTAAATACTTTAGAGGAATGTTGAATATTCCAAGTCATAACACTGATCCGTGCATCAGGCTCCGCGCCCGTAAGATTTACAGAACTAGGACTCAATTAAGCAAGGATGAGACTTAAACATAAAGGAAGACACATTCAATATGTGAAGACCATGTATAACGTTGCTGGAATCATGGGCGTAATAAAAAAAATCAGGAGGCATGTTCATATTTGTATGAATAGAGTAAAAAATTCTTATTGACTAAATTTTAACAACAACCGGTTCATTAACATGCATGATATCACAATAAATAGAAATAAGAACAAAAGCAATACATATAAATCCTGGCAAAACCATTCAAATTAACCCTCAGAGTTGCCTTATCATTCAAATTAGTCAACCATGTTTAAAGATGGGCAAAAAATTGATAAAACCTAAGGCCAGGTATCATCATATTAGACGAATAATCATCCAGTCAGCAGGACTCTACCCTAAATCAAAGTATCTTCAATTTCGAGCCGAGACAGGCAAAACCCCAGATCGCACCAAATTAACCATATAGCGTCATCCTAAGAGCATCCATTGCCACATCAGCACGCAACAGAAGTACAGAACACGACAAAAATACAAAACAACTCAATCGGACAGAAACCCTAAAGAAAAAGCAATCTGAAGCATAGAGCACCTTCAAGAAACAAGCAGTAGCCAAAGGAACGAGCTCAAACAAAAATAATTTTTACCTGAGACAAAAATCAACAGCGAGAAGCTACCAAAGTAAGCGTAGTACTGAATTTCTCCAGTAATCCGAACGATATCAGAAAAGATGAAGATTAGTACGGAAATAGCTAGAACGAAGTGAAGCTGGAAGAAGAACCCTATCGTTTAGCGTTGGAAGAATGAGCTAATAGTCTATTGAGTGTTCGGAAATTTTCCCTCCAATGAGAAAATGAGAAAGTGAGAGAGGGAAAAAGATGCGGGATCCAAAACTATTTTTGTCGGAACGAAGGGATGAGGCGATAAATAATGCGCACTGTTATAATTTTTTAAGTCACCGAAATTTGAAAACTACTTTATAAACTTGAAATTGAAATTTGAAACACACACACACGAGGTTGTGAGTAGATCGATACTCGCTCTGTCAAAGGGGCACGTGTCACAACTGCGAGGAGCGGGGTGGCAAAAATTTAAAATTTTGGATACTGATTTAACTGGCGTAAACTTCCATTTTTGCCCCTATAAGTTTGACCACATTTTCAATTCAGTCCCTTAAACTTTTTTTGTTTTTATTCCATACAAGTAATACCAAATAACAATAGTTACGATTAACTTTACTATTGAAATGAATTTTATATCTTTAATTTGGGTTCATTACTCAATACGATAAGAACATAAAAAAAGAAAATACAAGATTATCTAAAGTTGAGAAATAATTTTTGAATAGTAAAAAGGTGGCAAAAATCTTTTTATTCTACCCAATATAAAAAAATAAATATATGTATATATAAATAAAATTTTTTGTACACTTATAATTTTTAATACACTAATATACTTAATTATAATAAAGAGATATAATTATAATATTATTATCTTTTATTAATATTATTATAATTAAATACACTTAAAATTATGATTACATAACAAATAATGCTACATAATATATATATATATATATATATATATATATTATGTGTGTTTCCTTTGAGAAATATAAATTATGAAAAACAGGGGCCGTGAAATTAGGGAGAAAAGAGTCAAATCAAAGAAATCAAAAATATAGAAATGAATTTCCATGGCTATTATAATAGCAAAACTTTTACATGTATACATGCGAACTCACCAACAAACGTGAGAACAAAATGTTATCTAACTTGTGATAGCTGGGGATTTTAACTTAACTGACTCAGTTTATTTTCCCTACAAACTCAGTATTAATTAAACGCATGCTATTATATATATATATATATATATATATATATAAAAGCAAATAAACTTGGGTTCTATGCATGATCAACTAAACTGGACTCCAAATTAATTGGGTTAGGCCTGGTTTGGATTAGCAAGTTCACGAAATTGGGCTTGGGTTTAAAGTTATGTTCTTGAACATCACCAGGCCTTAGTTCAAGCCCAGCTAGTGCTCATTTAGTGCCTTGGAAGAATAAGAGGCCCAGTTCTTAAGATACGAATTTGAGTGATGGAGCACAGGAGATTGGAGAAAATTTGTAAATATAACTAACCTATTAGGAGGTAGATCTTCTCAAACTTACAAGACTCCTCTCTTAAGAAAACTTTTGTGATGTGAAAAAGAGTAATGTCCAAGGAGTTTAAAATGTCATTCTTTAAATCTGTTTATATTGATAGGATTTAGGATGTGCAGTTTATTATCTTTTAACTTTAACATTTACCTATAAATCTCTCAAATTTTGAATTTTCAGTAAAACGTAGCCGTTAGTTTTTTTTGTCCAAAACCCAAAATATTACTTGTTTCTGTAAATTAGAAGAAATGAAATTTGACCATTAAAAACGGGAGGGTATTCTATGGACTATTAACATTGAAGAGAATAAATTGCATAACTCTTTGAATTAAAGGGAGTTCTTGACGTTTTAACCTTTTATTTTTTTAAGTACTGAAAATTACTTGACTAAAAAATTGTAACTGATGTGTGTATATAACATTATTAACAACACATAAACTATAACTTGTTTATATTTGTTATACTTAATTTTTATATGAATTTTAAAATATTTAAATTAAAACTAAAAATAAACCATTTAAATTTTAGTTTAATTATGAATTTGATACAGTGTTGAGATAAAAAAAAAATGTCTTTATACATTTTATTTTGTTTATGTAAGACTCATTAAATTGACATATTTTGTGTTTTTTGTAAACTTTAACTAAGATGGAAAAATACTTGATTAAAGGCCCAACAAATGGATCAAGTCTGTTAAAGGCCCAACAATGAAATAAGTGTTGTGAAGTGGTCCACTAGATATAAACTGAAGCTCAGGTTGATTATTTAGTGAAATTCAAAAGTGTGTTAGGAAATAGACATAGGATATAAAATTGATTCGAATCACTATAAATTTGGTATATGCTTATCTTTCTCTCTTACTCTAACTCTTTCATTAAAAACTGAAATAATTCTCCTAAATCAATGAATCAATTAACACATGAGAAAGAGAAAAAGGATTCTCATTCATTTTACTTTAATTTTAACTATGTAATTTACCCCCTTTTTGCTATATTTATGCTAATATATATTTTTTGATAAAAAAAATATATAAACCTAAAAAAGTACTAGTTGATTTCTGAATACAATCACAAAAAGTAAAAACGTGTATGTATTAACTGAAATTAACATTTAAGAGTAACGTTAACCTTTTGTACCTCTTATTTATTTATTTATCCTAATCTCTCTTATTTAAGATAATAATTACATAATTTATAAAATGTTAGTTTTAATTTATATGTAAAATTTTAAAAAACAAAGTGTTATATTTAAATTTATGTACAAAGCTTAAAATTAAATAATAATTTTTAAGACATGATACATAATTTTTCTACTTAAAAAATTACAATTTTCACGTAGTAATTAAACACCACTATATAAATTGAATTTGGAAAGTTAAGAAATGATACCGTGGATGGGGTTTCTTCTCGTGAAATTAACCTAGAAATTAAAGAGGGGTTTCATAAATATGCTAATATATAGGTCCCATGGACATAATGGAATGAAGATAGCAGAGAGTGTGTGTATAGTATTATAGCTTTAGTGAGCATTCATGTGTATGCGCATGAATTTGGGACGTCAGCATAAAAGTTTAAAACATACGTGTTACAATGAGAATGACCACCTATCTTATGCCTTCAAGTGACAAATAAAATAATTGCCAATCATTTCATGTAGTGCAATAAGACATTCTTAAACAAAGATATATGAAAATAGAATGATGGCTTAATATAATTAATTAAGTCAAAAGTTTAATGAAGTGGGGTTAATGCTTAATGACCATATAATTGGTGTATCTGAATCTATTTAATTTAATGCTTTAATTAGAGGTAAACCTAGCTCGACCCGACTACATCGGGTCAAGTTATGATCAGACCAAATAAAAAAATTACAAATTTCACTGAGTAGGACTAAGTACCAAGAGTGACATAAGACCTAGTCTGATATTTATTTTTAAATTTTTTTAATTTTTATAGTATATTTTTAATTTAATTTAAAATAAATTTTATTTATAAATGAATTTTAAAATATCAATTCTTTTCAACTTTTTATTATTTTTCATTCAAATCTTAAAAATTTTTTAATTCCATTTTTTTTCCTTTCAAATATTATTTTTTTTCATTTTTTCTTTTAAAAAAATTATTTTAACAAAATAATTCATATTTGATTTTTTTTTTAAGACCTGGCCGGACTTGGTCAATAACCAGGTTTAAGGTCCAAAAAATTAACTCAATATAAAATTAGGCTGGGTCTCGTGTTGGCAAAAATCCCGATCCAGCTTGGCTCGTGCTCACTTTTAACTCTAATATTAAGTTTTGCATACATGTGTTACGGCTACGCCTTTGCACACAAGCTTTACTAATAAACTTACCTTCTAGGAAAATAATTATTATACTTTTATGCAGTTTTTAATGGCCACAAAAAGAAAAAGGAAAATAAAAATTTTCAATTCAATTTCAAATGCCGAAGTTTTAAAATCTCTTGAAATATGCATTTCATTTTTTAGGCATTTACAAAAGAAAAATGTTTATAAACAAGGACTCACTAGTTAGAAATACATGTTTGTATGCATGTCTATAAATATAAAACTGAAGACTATATAGTCTTCCCATGTGGAAACTATACAGCTAAAATCCATGTGGAATTATGCAGAAACTACACATGCAAAGTTATAGTCATGTTTATTAATCTACACCATTGCAATGACCTCTGGTGAACATCTCTAAAGCTACCAAGGAAGCATCAATCTCACTCAACTAGCAACACCTATTAGTTGTATAGATATAAAGCATCTTTTTTAATGTTAAGTTAGTTTTTACTTCCTCTGAGAATTGTATACAAAGCTTTGTACTATTCACTCAAATATGCAATATATATTAGTATTCATTTTTTAAAAGCTTTAGTATCAGTTTAGCCTTACTTTTTTTAAGGTATCAAAGATAATCTTATTTATGTTTTTCCATTAACTCCTCAATGGCCAAGAGTGGTAATAGTTCATCCCCATCTTTTGTTGTCCATGATCCTCTGCTTATACATGGCTCTGATCATCTTGGACTCTCTTGTTTCTGTCCCCTTCAATTGCAGTGATTTTTGAACCTGCACCTCCATGAAAACTGCTCTTGTTGCAAAACATAAGTTAGGCCTTATCGTAGCTAAAATTTCCAAACTTGCTGAGGACTCTTCTACATATGAAGCTTAAGTGAGAGCTAATTCCATGGTAGTTTCTTGGGTCCTTAACTCTTTTTCCTAGGAATTTCATAAAGCTTTCGTTTACACTACCTCAATAATACCCATGAAATTATAATATTAAATAAGTTATTGGTTGAGAAAAAAAATTTATAAGTTTATAAGAATGGAAAAAAATGCACTTAAGGCAAGTATAAATTTAAAATAAATAAGGGAACTTCAAAAGAAAATTTAAGAATTTACTAAATAGGAAATTGAAATATCATTATATCTGAGTTAGGAGTTAATATGAGGGTCTAAATCCTATCCTAAGCATTCCCAAAAATCTAAAGATGAATGCCAGAGAGTGTAAAACTAGTAGTTTCAAGTTGATTTGATAGTAAAAAAATATCTTCTAGAAATTACCTACTTACCCTTAATATATCACCCATTCTTCATTTTATCATTATTTGTTGTGTTTAACTCCTTCAGCACATGTTATTAATGTTCTTCATCATTTTCCACTTTCTGTCCACATTTCATTGCTGTTGGAGCTCGTCGATGGTTGCTTGGCATCATTACTCCTTGTTCGACCTGAAGACGCTCCATTCCGACCAAGATTTGGTCGGAAAATGTTGCATCTCCTGTAAGAGCAAATGAATGCAACTTTTAGCTCAAAAATTGATTGGTTTGGTGCGTTTTTCTTTGTTCTAGCTTAGGTCTTTAATTCTTTAATGATTTTCGGTCACTTCTCCCTCATTTGCATTGATTAATTTTGCTTAATCAACTTAAAATCAAATAACCCCAATCTCTGGCATTGTTCAAGCAAAAAGAAAGGAAATTGGGCTCAATTTAGGGTAATTGCTTCACATTGAGTTAGGACATTTTACATCTCTCTCCCCTAAAATCATTGATTAATTGTAAGTTTTAATTTTAGAATTGAAAAACCTCAAATTTTAGGTGTATGTGCAAACTTGTAAGGAAATGAAATTCAAATTTTTGGACTTCTCTGATTTCATTAAGCATCTAGGAAGTGATTTAAGATTATTACAAGTTTTTGTTTTGAATTATAAGTTGAATTAATAATTTTTCTTATGATTCCTAAATTTTCATAAAGAATAAACAAAAGAGAAAATTTGAATGAAAGACCTTATATGATTTGATTAAGTAGCTTTGAATGGCAATGTAAGTTTTATGAAGGATTTTAAAATTTAGTTGAATAATTTCTAAGGTCATATTAGTGGTTATGGTAGCTTATTGGAATTTTCATAAAGGCATAATAAAGTATATTAAAGAGGGTTGAAGGCCTTAAGCATATTTGGAATTTTATGAATGAATTAAGACCAAGAATTTAATTCCTTAAGATATTGAAAAGTAAGAAGTACAGGTAGAATTGAAGAAATCATGGGTTAAAAGTAAATGAACGATTAGATAAAATAGTTAAAGTAGAAAGGTTCAAATCATTCATGGGTATTAGAGATTAAGAACATTTTTCTTAATGTTATATGTGTTTCAAACAATTATTAATAAGGGAATTATAAACGGAGTTAGGAAGAGGTTGGTATAACCATCTTCAGGTGAGTAGATATTACTAACTATGCCTATTATCTATATTTTAAGTCTCTCTTGTGATTTAATTTATATTTTTACGCTCTATTGCCTTAGGAATAGGCTTTCTAAAAAGGTATTATTTTCTTCTTCTTTTTTAACTATTTTGAAAATCTTGACAAATATTTTGAGAAATTGTTATATAGTTTTCTATTTATAATTGTATCAATGGTTGAGAAATGATTTAATTGAGATATAATTCTTCAACATGATTTAAATACTATATATTTATACTACTCATGTGGAATATTTGAAGGAAAATTAAATATTGTAAATTTCCTGAACTGAAATATTAATGTTTATATATTTGAAACCAAGTTATATTGTTATTTGCTATTAAAGAAAATATGTCTAGGCAGAACCCTGTAGCTAATGACATTATACATTAGCCATGATGTACCATGTATTGTATTATTGTACTGAGACCTTGTGCCATATTATTGACTGGTTGTGAACTTACTAGCTCACCACTGATTATTGTATTGTATTGTGTTGTCATTGCTAGCAAAGGCTAGCACTTTATTACTGATTCACTGTTAGTTTTATGGGATGTCTTCCATGCATATACTTTCAAATTATATACTTAAATTGCTTTAATACATTATGTTTGAGCAAGGGAAGATTTATTATCATAAATTTGACTTCTCTAATGAAATTCAAGACTTATGATTTTATTTAAAATGATCAAAGGCTTGTGAAAAATTCTACATTCTTGACTATTTCCTTTTAAGTATCGTTAGTGATATATGCTTATTGAGTGTTTTCACTCATCCCTATTTTATTATGTTTTTTAGAGCATATCATTGACTTTGGATTATCCTCAGCTGTATAAAGTCAAGTTAGTTACTTAATGGTGAGCCTTGTATTATTCGCATGGGCAAGATTGATTTTTTTTTTTCGTTGCTAACTATTATGTTATTTTGTACTTTAAAAGCTTTATTGTCACAAGCAGAGTTTAATATTATTTGTATAAGTATCGGGTTGTCTGGTTATGGACTTTATTATGAAAGCAGAGTTCGTAACCTTTTGATGTATATAATTGTTTATAGGAATTTTAGGAAGTCTATAATTTAGAGAGGCTCAACCAAAATTTTCACATAAAGGTCATAGAATGAATTAGCTAGGTATGATCGATCCATGTGAATTGTATTAGGTGGTCCACTGATATTACTAAGTATGATCTTGATATGAATCAATGATTAAACTGATTAAGTTGTATGCCTTATTTAGTTCAGTTCACAAAGATGAGGTTTACTTTACCCTTTGTGCCGGTCATATCTCCTTAGCCAGGGGTGTAATAACCTCAACTAAGGGCTTTTGGGACAAGCTCTAGCAACGTTTTGGTGAATCAAATGGTCCACAGAGTTTCAGCTTAAGAAGGCCATCATTTCTTCTACCCAAGGGACTTCTCTTTTTTCCTTTTACATTACTCAACTGAGCAAATTATGGTATAAGCTCAATTGTATCGTCCTTGTTCCTCAATGCACTTGTAGTAAGTGCACTTGTGGCCTCTCTGCTACTGTTCAGAGTCTGCATGATTTTGCTAAAACAATTCAATTTTTAATGGGTCTTAATGAGACCTATAACCAGTTTGCAATCAAGTTCTGCTTACGAATCCTTTACTTAACATAGATAAAATTTACTTCATGTTGCTTAGAAAAAACATAGACAGATTACTAATTTAGTGCCCGATGTCTCAACCAATGCTGCTATGCTTGCTGCCAACTTTGTTTCTGTAAAACCAAGTAATAAGAATAAGAACTCCTCTAAAATGGATGATCGTAAATGCACCTTTTGTAACATAAAGGGTCATACCATTGACTTTTGTTTTAAAAAGAATGGCTACCCATACTAGTAGTAACACTTGATAAACCTGATGATTCCATATGATAAACTTGAAGATTCCAAGCATGATCTTAGTAGTACCATTGTTGTAATAGTATAGACTAAGTTGACCAAGCTTCTCAAAGGCACAAATCCAATTGATGCACAAGTCAATGCTACTCATTATTTATATTTCACAGACATTATTTCTTCCTATGCCTTCATTACACTTCTTAATATTGATGAAACTTCCTGGATATTAGGTATTGGGGCAACTAATTACTTTCTTTTAATCTATCTTTGTTTACTTTTTCTCATCCTCCCATTCATTCTTGTTTAGTTCATTTGCCAAATGGTCATTCTCAATCCATTACACAAATAGACACTGTCAAATTTCATTCTACTCTAACTTTTTCAAATGTCTTATATATTCCTTCATTTAAATTTAATCTTATCTCTATTCCTTAATTGGCTACAATTATTGATATTGATTTTCATTTCACTTTTAATGCTTGTGTTTTATAGGACCAGAAGACTAGGAACATTATTGTTATAGCCAAGATGGTCAATAAATTACACATACTTAATATCACTTCTTTTCTTCAATCTGTTATCCATACTTTTGTTAATAGTTGTACAGGTTCAAATACTACATTAATAAAATTGTTGTTTCTTCTTTTTCTTCGTGGCATAATTGCTTAGGTCACCCATCTCTAAATAAGATTAAACATATTGATAATATTCCTGTTAATTCTTCCACTATGTGCACTACTTGTCCAATGGCCTAACAAACACGCTTATCTTTTCCAATCTCCACCACCTCTACAACACCTGGCTTTCAACTTGTTCACCTTGACATTTTGGGCCTTTACAGAGTCTGCTTTATTTTTGGTACCTAATTTTTTCTCACAATTACGGATGATTTCTCTCGAGCAACTTGGATGTATTTTTGCAAAAGCAAAACACAAGTGCTTTCCCTTGTCACTAAGTTCTATACCTTAATTTAAAATAAATTTAAGATATTCATCAAATAGTTTTAAAGTGATAATGGCTCATAATTCTTAAGTTATAATTGTCAAAGTTTATTTGCTCAAAAAGGAATTATTCACAAAAAATCTTATTCATACACTCCACAATAGAATGAAGTAATTAAATGAAAGCACAAACACCTTCTTAAAGTTGTTCGTTCATTGATTATTCAATTTAGATTGCCTTATATTTTCTGGGGTGAATCCATTCTTACAACCACATAATTAATAGACTACCCATTTCTACTTTGTCTTGGAAAACTCCTTACACTGTCTTATACAATATGCCACTTTCTTATGACCATCTTAGGGTCTTTGATTCTTTATGTTTTGCTTCCAATGTTTCACCATATAAAGGCAAATTTGCTTCACGTGCTTTTAAGTGTGTACTTCTTGGCTATACAACAAGGTACAAAGCTTACAAGTTATAAAACATATTGAGCATAAGAATGTGATTATTTCTCATGATGTTACTTTTCATGAGAATATTTTTTCTTACAAACTTTTTTCTGATAGTAACAATTCTCTTTTGCTAGTTGTTTCACTTTATGGCTTTCTTGACAATCTAGTAATAAAAGCCACACACTATTTTCCTTATACTTTATAGACCAGTTCATCACTACTTGCTGTCAAACGTAATACTAAAACTCATTGTAAACTAAATTGGCTATTTGTATATATTATTAGTGCAGTTTAGCAAACATTTCCTCATATTCATCTAACTTTTCCATTTTATTCTTCTAAATGTTTCTCTACTTCTTACCTAAGTTTCTTGTCCTATGTTTCTATTATACAAGAACCTTCATTTTTTTTTTTTTAAACTAGTAGGTATCAAGAGTGGAATGATGTTATACAAACTGAATTAACTGCTTTTGATCGAAATTAGACATGGGACTTGACTTCATTACTAACAGGAAAATGACCTATAGGGTGCAAATGGGTTTACAAGGTTAAGCTTAAACTTGATGGACAAGTCGATAGCTACAAGGCATGCCTAGTTGCTAAGGCTTATAACCAAATAGAGGGTTTGGACTACACTGCCAATTATTTTCTTGTGACTAAGCTAGTAATAATGCACGTCATCTTTGCCTTATCTGCTGTTAATAATTGGCTTCTTCATTAGCTTGATATCAATAACGCATTTTTGCATGGCTATTTGAATAAGGAAATTTAGATGTCTCCAGCTGAAGGTTATACAAAATCACTTCTTTGTTAGGTGTATTGCCTCAAGAGGTCTCCATATGGCCTTAAGCAGGCTTATCAACAATGTAACTCAGAGCTAACTACCAAGTTTCACAATTATGGCTTTCGTTAGTCTCCATATGACAATTGTCTCTTCATACTTATAGATGCTTCTGACATTATTATCCTGCTTGTATATGTTAATGATCTCTTCTTAATAAGCATATCTACAGTCAAAATATAGCAAGTCAAGGACTTCTTTCATACAACTTTCACTAGTAAAGACATAGGTTCTGCTTAAACTTGAGCTTGCTAGATCTGATTTTAGTATGTATGTGAATTAATGGAAATGCATTCTTGATATACTTACTAATGTTGGGTTACTTGGTGCAAAAGTACCTTCCACACCTCTTCCATCATCTTCCAAGCTAATTTTTGATAAAGGTGAACCACTCACTATCAAGTTCCTTATCACGAATTAGCTGGAAGGCTATTATATATATGTTTTACAAGACCAGACATTACTTATGCTATCCAACAATTGAGTTAAAATATACATAAACCCTGTTAACCGCATTAGCAAGTTGTTTTTCATGTTTTAAAGTACCTAAAAGGTAGTCCTTTAGTCCTTCAAAAGGAATTTTTTATCTTGCACAAACTTCTCTTCACTTGAAAAGTTTTTGTGATGCTGATTGGGCTACATGTAAAGATACCAAGAGAAGTTTAACAGAATATTGTATATATCTTGGTGCCTCTCTCATGTCCTAGAAAAGCAAGAAGCAACCTACAGTTTCAAGTTCTTATGTTGAAGCAGAATATTGATCCTTTGCTTCTAACTATATGTGAGTTGAAATGGATCTCCTATATTCTGTCTTACTTGCATATTTCTCTCCCTTTACTGATCACACTTTAGTGCAACAATAAAGCAGCCATTCACTTTGATGTCAATCCAGTTTTTCATGAGAGAACAAAACACTTAGACATTGATTGTCACATAGTCAGATATGCTTTTATAGCAAGGTTCATTCGACTAACACATGTTTCCTCCACCAAATAGTGAGCTGATATTTTTACTAAAACCCTCCCAATAGTTCCATTTCAAAATTTAATTTCCAAGTTGGGAATGGTAGGTTAGCATTCTCCAACTTGAAAAGGGAATGAAGAATTTATATTCTGCCTATGTGGAAATTGTATAGCTAAAATCAATGTTGAATTATACAGAAAATTCATGTGCAAAGTTATAGTCACGTTTATTATTCAACACTGTTGCAACAACCTCTGGTGAACATCTCTAAAGCTACCAAGGAAGCATCAATCTTACTCACTCAGCTAGCAATACGTATTAGTTGTACATATGTAGAGCATTTTTTTTTTAGTCTAAATTTAGTTTTTGCTTCCTCTAAGAATTATATATAAAGCTCTGTACTATTCACCCAAATATGCAATATATAGTCAGTATTCATTTTTTTTAAGCTTTAGTGTCAGTTTTGCCTTATTTCTTTAAAATCATCATCTGTTAAATATCTTATATTTAACAAAACATGTCATAACACAATTTAACAACTAAAACAAGCAATTACAAATAACCTAACTTTTTGAAGTAAGCTAAAAGCTATTAGGAGTTTGTTTATAGATAGAAGGAGGCAAAAATTTTAAGGATACAATAAGGATAGATTTAAAATTTAATTTTAAGGAGGTGAGATTTTTCTAATCAAATATTTGAATTAATGAGGTCAAATCCTCACAAAGTAAGAAAGTTAGTTCTTATCAATTATGAAACTAAATAAAAATTTTAAAAATAGAAAATTAAATAAAAATTCAAGTAGGGTAATTACCTCTTACAACCCCATTAATCAATCATGGGTTTGGAGTTTATCACCATGATACTAATCTTTACCTTGGCCATGAAGGAACTGGGATCTCCTTAGCAAGGGATTCTACAATTTTTCTCTGCTAAAGATTTAGATAGTTGGATTTTAATTCAACAGTCCAAATTTTTTTAAAAAAATAAATATTTGGTAGTAACGAATATGAACCGATGAACAAAAATCAAATGATGCATATTTTTATCCGAGAAAAATTGATAGATCCCCCTCTTATGAGATATCATCAGGCAAGCAAAGGGACTTCAGTTGACAAGTGAACTTCTGAGAATAACTATTGTCAAACTCCTAGAATTTTCCTTTCGTGCCACAGAGGAAGATCTCATATAATATTATACTTTTGGACAAGTCTTCTAAATTTAGTTGTTATATCTTGATTGCTACCGGTACTTATGTGTTTGGAGATTTTTTTTAGGGCTTTGTGTGACTCAATGTAATCATAAAAAGAAAATGAGACGATTATATTTACCCATCCTAATCTTTGCCTCCAATTGCAATATCTCTTCCTCTGAAAAAACAAGAAAAGCAAACGACCTCTTCATGTATAGTCCATTATAATAGGTTTCCTCTTGTCTAAATTAAAAAATTTTAATTATATAAGTAGCTAAAATAAGTTTATATAACTTAATATCTTTGTGCTTCTCTTCTTGAAAGATAAGTTGATTTATAAATAAATATTCTTCTTAATATTTTTTTTTTCCTGGGCTAAGAGAATTCTTTCTTGAATTGAGAGTCTTCAAGAAAAATTTTATCATCTTCCGCTCTAAATTTTTTGTTGTGTTATTTGTATTAGTCATATTTGAAAAAGAAAAAAAAAATAGAATTTAATAAGAGCAGGAGCTAAAGAACAAGCAAATAATCAAGGGTCACGCTGATCTAACTCAAGGTAGTAGCAAAATATTTAGATGTTTCAAAATAATAAACTACATGTGTAAGTTCTAATCGAATAACAGTACTTAAGCTTAAAGGATCAGTTCAAGTAGTTTAGAGAAGGTCCTGTGTACTCAAATTTCCATACTAATTAAAAAGAAAGACATTATAATATTTACAAGTGACGTTATGTGAGGGGCACCAATTCAATAAGACAATTCTTTTCGGAGCATTAAGATGTTGATGATGATTTTCTATATATGTGTACCTTAAAAAGGCTAAAGGGCTTTTGCCTTTAATGACAGTAGGAGACTAATCAAGAAACGAGAGAGAAAAAGAACGTATCTCAAAAAGCCAAAACTTTGGGGACATAGTGCCTTTAATTTTACTTTACAAGTTTTGAGCAAATGGTTTTGTCCAAAAAAACAACCTCTAATCATGTTTCCATTATCTTAAAACAAGTCACACAACAACACTAGAACAATGTAAAGAGAAAAAATGCTCCTCTGTCATGATATATTTATATAACAGTTGATTTAATATAAAAATTTTAATAATATTATTCATTTAATGGTCTCAATTCTTTTTTTTAAATAATTTTATTATGATTAATATACTAAATCAATTGTTAAAAAAGTGTGTTATGACTAACTAATATTTTTTATGTGAAAACATGGAAAGTACAAAATGGATTATCAAAGTTCCTACTAACAAGGAGAAAAATAAAATTCATTTTAAAATAATCTTGTGTGTGGAAGTAGCTAACTTATGGATAATGGAAAATGGATTTGGTGAACAAAATTAAAAATTTAAATATAGATAAATTTGATAAAATTTAAATCGATAAATAAAATTTTGATAATTCAAATGTAAAAAAGTTGTTATAACCTGTTTAATATTAATTAAAATCAGAATTATTAGATAAAAAATTAATAGTTTATAGAATTTAAATTTTCAATATAAGGAATCTAAATCCATGGATAATGGTTAGATTAATGGAGTGTAGAATAATCTATCTTTTAAAAATTAGGGTTTAAAGTGAATTGCTTTTAGGAGTGAGGTACAAAAGGCATGACAAGAAAATGGAGGGACAAAGGACCATTGGGAGAAGGGAGAACCAGTAGAAGTTGGTACTTTTGATGAGTGGGAAGTAGGGAAATAGTTATCCTTTAAATTAATGTATATCATTTGGCTTAAGCTTAGGTTAGTGGTGGGACATTGCCAGCTAAACCTCAGTACTATGATTTGATGCTTCCTGCTTTTCTAATATTCTTTGGTCCCCATATCTATTTGGAAAACGATTTTGATGCAATCCTTTCCCTGGTTGGATAGGGAGAGGTAAATTTAAGGATAGTTTTTGTATATTTGTTATTTGGTTTTTTTATTATTAGGATAATTTAAAATATTTTATAATTTAGTATTATATAAATAGGCGTTTGAATAGTTTTTTTTAAAAAATATTTTGCCGGATAATTTGATTATAAATATTCAAAGAATTTAGTTAAATTTAATCCTCTATAGATTTGCTCCTTATTATGTTCCTTTTTTCACCCAATAATGGATTGACTCAACTTTTGAGTGATGGCACTTTCAATTATGTAGTCAGGGAATTAAATTCTTATTATGGTTCTTTAGTGGATATAAATTCTCATTTCTATTTTGTATATTTTCCATCCCCTTGATCTAAATATTAAATTTAAATATTTCTGTTTTCTTGAAATTAAATCTTAAATCCATTCATATTCTAAAAATTCTATTACAAAGTAATTTTTCATTATCAAATTTTGTAGAAACAGCATATTGTATATTAAGTATTTATGAATGTCTAAATATCAATTCTAAAACTTTTATTACCTACTTGAACTTTATTTAGTTTGCTCTTAGAAAGTCAAATCAAATACTAATATTTCTCCGTGTAATAATGAAAAAAAAAATTATTTACTATAAGAAATGCACTTTTAGGCAGAATTTGCAGTACATTCTTTCTTTTCGTCACAAAATGTGTCTATGATGAAATTTCTTGAATGAAAGATAAATTCTTTTTCATCTTTAAATGATAAAATCAACATCAATTCACTGTCTTAATTGTATTTTCTACTAGTTAACTAATACTTCAAACTTTAATGTTGTTTTAATTAAAAAAAAAAAAAACAATAATATGATATGTGCAATATATCAAAGATTAAATATCTATGGAGTTCAAAATCATCATACATTTTCTATATTAATTATTATATAAAGGGATGGAACATATCCATAATTACACACTTTATATAGTCAAGTCTAGAAGTTTAGGGTTTGGTGTTGCATCTACGAACCACCTTACATCGCAGAGGTTTTTTCATCTCAAGAGAAAGCTTAAGACACTCTGAAAGATCCACAGGTTCTATTGGAAGCCATATGAAATGGTGAAGAAGTTGTGCAAGCCAGAGATGAACTGTGGCTAGGCCTAGTGCTTTTCCAGGGCACACCCTACGTCCGGCTCCAAATGGTGCGAGCCTTAGGTCCGAACCCATGATAAAAACTTCTTCTTTCATGAATCGTTCAGGCTTAAAGGTCCATGGGTCCTCCCAGATAGATGAATCATGTGTTATGGCCCACATGTTGACCATTGCTGTTGTGCCAGCTGGCACGAAGAACTTGTCCACGTGGACGTCATGGACAGCGAGGCGGGCCCATGAGAGAAGAGGGCCCGGTGGATGTAGTCGGAGAACTTCTTTCACTATGGCTTGGAGGTAAGGGAGGTTTGGAACGTCGGAGTCTCGCACGTGACTGCGTTGGCCAATGCACGTGTCAATTTCTTGACGGGCTCTTGCTTGTATGTCTTGGTGTAAAACCATCCTAGCCATGATCCATTCAAGAAGTATAGCGACTGTGTCTGTTCCCCGAAATACCATTTCCTGCATTAAAATAATGAGAAAATTATATCAACTCAAGTTATCAATATATGCACAAGATCAAGACTCGTCTTGAAAGACAGACATCAATGGATTATTCTTAAAATATTTGTATTTAGTAATATAATTAATAACATGTCCCATATGACACCATTGAGTCTCATAGGGTGCTGCCTAGTAAAATTAAATTCACAAGTATTTCATATCATGGTACACCAAACTTTAGTAAATAAAGTGACATAGAATGTGAAACATATAGTAATGCATCAAACATTTAAAAATAAAATATATTTAATGAAGTTAGAAATTCAAAGTAAATTTGATAAATTTTAAATTATTAAATAAAATTTTAGTGATTTAAATTTTAAAAAATTATTAAAAACTGTTTTATGTTTATTAAAATTGAAACGATTAAATAAAAATTTAATAATTAAAATTTGTTTGAAATACAATAAATTTTGATTCTTAGATATAGAGAGAATTCAAATCTGTTCAAATATAAAACAAATTAAATGCATTTTTATCTATAATTATTTAATTTTCTATTCTTTCATGCAAATCTTGCCTAAACACCTCTCACATAAATTTTCTTTAGTTTTTTTGTTCTTTTATATAATGTTAAGAGAACCTTTAGTTAATTAACAAGAGGAACAAGAGAGGGAAGGTCCTTACCCACAAAATAGCTACCATATCCGAGTCACCCAACCTTTCCTCTTTGGGCAAGGATAAGAGAACGATAAGAAAATCATTCTGCTCAATTCCAACCATCTTACCACTTCTCTTTCTGTCTTCTACAATTTGACCCACCACACTATTGACCTTACCCGCCAATTTGTGACACTTTCTCTTTACCCCATCAAAGTCCAGAAATTTAAATGCAAAATAATCTTCCCAATTAAACTTAACAATTAACTCATACCCTTCCTTAACCATATTACCTAACTCCTCCCTCTCTGGACTCTTACAATTACCAAAAACACCCTCCAATATATTCCTCAATGACCCTTCCTGCAATATCCCTCTAACCCCCACTACCCCATTCTCCTCCATCTCCTTCCATATTTTCATCGTCATTTGATCCGCCACGTGTCGTCGGAGCCCTTCGAGCCCCGAGATTCTCCTCGGACAGAACAAGTGGGTGGCTGCGATCCTACGGAGGCGGCGCCAATATTCGCCGTTGGGAGCAAACCCAATGGCGCGCTCAAACATGAGCAAGCGAGCCGATTCTTTGATGGGCCGGTCCGAGAACGCCGAGCTGCATAGGATTTCCCGAGCCGTTTCGGGGTGGCTGGAGATGACAACCGGCGTCGCTCCAAGGCTGAACGCCATGAGCCGTTTTGCGTTCACAGAAGCCGCTGCGGCGGCGAGTTTTCGGTGGGCGAGAGAGCCCATTTGAGGCAAAGTCCCCAAGATGGGCCAGCCCATTGGGCCAGAGAGTTTGATGTGCTTGTCATTATGATTGTAACGGTAATTCCTCCATGCAAAACCTCCAGGGACGAACCAGTAGTTTAGGGAGAAAGCAAAGATAAAGAGAAAAATAGAAAGAGGCCAAGAGGAAGAAAAGAGGGTGTTTGGGAATGCTAATCCAAGACCAAGTATTAGTGATAGGAATAGTATAGGCATAGGCTTCATATTTGAGAGAAACTTAACAGAGTTAAGAGGAGAAGTGAAGATGGAGGAAAGTTTGAGTTGTGATATTATGTGAAGAGATGGACGTCTGTCATGTGGGGAATGAATTGTACATATAGTGCATGAAAGGTGGTTGAGGTTAAGGATGTGGTTAAGAAGCTAACCATGGTTAGCATTTTGCATGCCACGAGAGATTTTATGAAGTTTAATATTGTAATAAAAAAACTTGCACTAACAGCTCACTACTATCATGCCGGACCCACCCTGCTTTTTGTATTTATATTTTATGCATTTGATATTCGCATCATTAAATATTTATTAAATGATTTAAATTTAAATAAATATTAAATAATTTTTACCGATTTTATAAAATTTAAATTATTAAATTTTTATCTAATAATCTAAATTTTATCAAATTTATCTATATTTAAGATTCATAGAATGCAGGAATTCCATTTCCTTGTCTTTTTCTCTTGTAATCAATCTGCCCATTTTACTGCTGAAAGTTATAATTGAAAACAAAGAATGGAAGATAATGACGTAGCTCTGATTGCTTTCTTTATATGAAAAAGATATAATAATATTCTTCTACCAGTTTGGTCATGTATGAGATATTTTCAAAAAATATATCACTTAATATTTTAATTTTATTTTATAAAAATTAATTTTTTATAAGATTTATGATTTATTATACCCATATATTGAATTAATTTCTCAAAAATACAATAAGTTATGATTTGATCTAAATAAAAATTGACGTACATTGAATAATGAATATTGAAAGATTAATTTATAAAAAATAAATTTAAAAAATCAAATCGTTAAACGTATATTTGCACCAAATTATGTAGAATCAGCATCATCATATTAGACTGTTTTTTTTTTTTTTTGCATGACATTTTCTGAGAACCCCACGTTGTCGTGCATATTTTTCTTACTAAACACAGAGCCAAATTAAGCTATAAGTCAACCACATAATTAGACACTAAATAATTGTGTGTATTCTGTAAGCTTCCATGAAAGAGAAGAACGACTTACCTTCTTCGTATCTGTCATATCCACTTACATCAAAATTTTGTATAAGTTTATTAAATCAAATCAAAAGTCATCCTTCGGTTTAAAATAAGTTTGACTGACAAGCTACAGGACTTATACTAATAATTACATCTTATTATCATATATCATTTACATACAAAAAAAAAAAAATGAAGATTTGCTCGTGTCTCAAAATACATGATAAATAATTAAAAATTCTTATTTATTATAAATCTTAATATATACGTGCACAAATAATTAGACCATTAAAAAGTTAATCTTTCTAGTCATACCCTAAAAAGTTCATCATAATTTAAAGAAAAAAGAATGAAAAAGGCAACGGATAAATTGAAATTTCAAGTATCAAAATTATTGCTATACCATATTTAACTTTACATTTGAAAAAAATTACTGATTTTTTCCCCTATGAATCAAAGTAATTTTGGGAATGAGTGAGCTTTATGACAGTGCACTTAGAAGGAAGGAGGTGAATAGGTGTACTTAAAATTTTTGTTTTAAATTCAATTTTAAAAATTTTAGTTAACTAAAAATTTTACAGTCAACTGTAATTGACAATAATTAGTTAATTGGCATAAAATATAATTGACTGAAAATTTGAGTAATAAGTTCACTTTACTAGAATAGTGGAAAGGAGATAAGAGTGAATTAAAAGTATCTTTTAGATAACTACAAATGTACTAGGCAATCAACTATAATAAATTAAAGTTGACTGAATTTTTTAGCATAGAAAGATTTGAGACAAAAAAATTACAGTTAACTGTAAATGTTTCAGCGAACTGAATTCATTGAAAAGAACTGATAAAAGAAGAATCCAGTTAATCGTAAACTTCCAAGTTGATTGAAAATTATACTGACAGGCAGAGATCAGGAAAAGAGAATCAGACACAAAAGTTTATCCTGGTTCGGCCAATCACAATACCTACTTCCAGTCCTTTTGTCTTTTCCAAGGGATTTTATACTAAGAAAAGTTTTTCTTACACTTTCACAGGGAGTTTTTACATGTTAACTCCAAATACAATATTATTTAGATCAACCTCAAACTTTTACAATCACAACAATCTTCTTTTCTACTTGAGACAGAGGTGTATCAATAGATAAAAAAGATGTTTATGAACCATTCACAGCTGAGTTTTCTTTAACAGCACAAGAATGCTTCTAGCAAGCAGATAAACCAGAGACTCAGCTCAATAAAAATAAAGTAAAAGAAAATGTTACAAAATGCCTCTTTCTTTCAGCTCTTTCTTGTTTCTGTTTTTCGATTATGCTTTGTCAATGCTAGAAACTTTTTGGTATTTATAACTTTCTTCATAAAGAGACGTTGGAGCATATTAATGATATAAGATATTGAATGAAGAGAGAGAGATGTCGTTGCTACTTCTTTTGCTGCCTTGATGTATAGATTTTGGCTCCAATGAAATGTTGACTTCGAGTCTCTCTTAAAAGTCATTAATGGTTATTGCTGTCATTTCTTCTAGGAGACAAGAAGGAGGCGCAGGCAGAGGAGATTCAGAGAAGATTTTGATGTCTTTCACTTCATAACAGTTTTTGCACTTTAGATGAGCTGTCTTGCACTTAGGCAGAGATGAGCTTGAGTTTTAGATGTTACATATTTACTTTTTCTGATGTGGGCTGAACCCATCTTCTTCATTTAATTTGTCAATCATCAAATATGAGTTTTAGACCATTTTGGACCAACACTTTATACTTGAGGACGGATTTAAAACTCTATTTCAAGGAATAAAAATCTTTGAATCAAGAAAGATACATTTTTATAATTCACAAAAAGACTCTTATGAATTAAAAAATTAAATTAAAAATTTATAATAAAATTACATATAAAATTTAAATTTTCGAAAAAACAAAAAAAGGTAACACCCTTCTGCGCCTCCATTTGAATCTCCCTTTGAGACTATTGCTAACTTAATCAATAACTATGGTCTAGAAACTCTGCTTGGCTAACCAAGAAAGAAAAAGGAAAAGTGAATACATAAAAAGTGGAGAGTGATAGGTAATGGTGAAATTATGTTACGGCCACAACAAATTAAAGAAAAGAAAGTGAGGGCTGTGTCCAGATATTATCCATGGAAATGCAACAACTTTATCTTCTGGGGCGTACCACTAATTAATAAAAAATGCTTCTTTTTGTGGAAGCTTTTTGGGATATTTTGATTTGCCTTCCCTTTAGTTTACAAAAGAGGCTGCGCTTTACAATAATGTGCCATACTTCCCAATGCCATGTGTTACAGAAAATCTTACGGAACTATTTTGTCTCTCAATAATGCAGTGATCATTTATCAATGAGCACATCCACAAGGTCACACTTGGATTGAGCAAAACGGTACATGTGTTCCATCGTACCCTCTGCCCTTTACCTCCAACCTTAACATGTCGTAATCATGTCGATCCTCCATCGTGTCCAATATTCTCCTTGATCACATCTCTCTCTCTCTCTCTCTCTCTCTTTTTTACCATCAACTGACCTCAGTACATGTCTAAGTCTTAAGCTTGGTTTCCAGGCCAAAAAAAAAATGTCCAAAGTTTAGAACTTTTTTTAAAGACTATAATTTTATTGTGATATTATTTAATTTAATCTCTCCCTACTTTTTAATTCAATCCCTTACAAATCTTATCATTTTACAAATTAAATTAAAATAAAAAATCTTTAAAAATTATGAAAGACACTATTGATAATAATTTTATCTATAAAATAAAATTCATCAGGTAATTTTATAAAAATTCAGATTAAAAAATATCTTATTCTATCATGTAATAAAGTAAAGCAGAGTTTTACTTCCCAAATTATTTTCTCTCTCTCTACTTGCCTATAGCATGGTTTGACTAATATATGATGAAGTAAATGGAGAGACACATACTAGGGGATTAACCAGTGTTCTGTTACGAGGAAACGACTAAAGAGGTACCAAAAAACCAGGGGCTTCCATGATGTCAAATTCAACCGATGCTCTCGCTCTATTTGAACGTGTGCTTAATAGTAATTCAAAAGAAGGAATGGAAAGCTCACTTTAATATAATATTAAATTTTCTATTATAGCTATGGATCTTGAGCGGGCATTCCTCATTAAATGATTTTCTGGCCTCATCCATTAGAGAAATAGTGAGTTTCAGGGATCATTGTGAGAAGTACTACTTTGATATCTGGCTGATTATTAATTGTTCATTTTATCATTTAAAATAATCTCCCACTAATTAAGATTTGTTTGTCCCTCTATTTAAATTAACAGGATTTAACTTAGACATTCAAAAAAATGATGAACCATTTTACAATTTACATAATAAAATGAGTAAAAAATCAAAATAATAATTCAATGATAAATCAGGTATCAAAATAATATTTTTCTACATTTTTAGCAGATGAACCACTGCCCAATGCTCATCAAGCCAATCTATTGTTGCAAGAGTTCGAAGTTTTCCTGGTGTCTTTTCGTCTCATTAAAAAAATTTACTGTATGATAGGATTTAGGAAGAACAGATAACAGATAGAAAAATGAAGAAGTAAAATGTATTGATGAATTAAGCTTCATTACATTATAAGCTCAAGCACTCAAGGATATATATACATGTAAACTCACATAGATCTCACTTCAGCTGATTAAAGCGGCTTCCTAATTAACTATGAACAGAATATCAACTCGGCTAGCATACTAACTACTTCTCTAACGCCATAGAAAACGTAGTACTTAAAAAATCCCCCCACTTAACTTCAGTTTTGAAATTAAAATATATACAAACACCCACTATCTGCAAACTATATGATAATTGCCACACACACCCTCTTGAAGTTGCCACTGATATTTTGACACAGAAATAAAAATAAAAATTATATATGTAGATAAAATTATAGATTGACATGTGTTGGTACATGTCAAATGGCACTAATTTTACTTTTGCAAATTTGAAATGAAATAAACGTTTTGAATTCTATCTCCTGATACTTTCTTACTTTTTCTTTACTGAACACATAACGTGGAACTTCCCCTCTCCTCATCTCTCTTCATGAAGGGAACAGAAAACAGGAAGCTTTGGCCAACCAAGATTCCATATCTTCAATGGTGGTTGCCTCAATGGTCCAACCTTAAAAGGAAATTTTTTTTTTGGTATATAATAAAATTTAAAACCGTTTCCAATCAATCAAGTGTAATTATATATCATTATGAAGAAAATATCCATGACATATTATACTTGACCATGAAGCTAAGGAAGACGCGTGGCTGCCTCAGCACCTGTCAATCTAGCTATTCTTCTTTTTTTGGGATTTTGGGCAATAATTAAATCCCCACTAACTCCTAGCAAATAGATAATTGGATCATGAGAGGATAAAAAAAATTCCCAAGCACCTAATGCAAAGAAAGAGGCAGATTAATTATAGTTGGAGAAAAAAATGAGTATAATGGTAGATAATTCAAACTCAGAAAGCGAGGTGTCTTTGCAGCAGAGTCAAATAATTGCCCTGGCAGACTCTTCAGGAGAAACCCATAGAGGAAAACTCAAAAGCAAAGTTCAAGTGGAGTCTTTAGCCTAACTTTTCATACTTCAATATTATATTATAGGGCCACCCAAAATCTGCAGATCCATAACCAACTAATATGTATAGTTAATGGGCATTATATGAGGCATGGTGAGATTACTTACCCATACTGGCAAGGTGACCAGAATGCATCTGCCACCTTATTAGCCTGAATACCATTGATCACTAACTCTCATACCATTATAAGAAAGTGGCGGGCCCTGAGCAGTAAGCAATTCGAGAAAATTTTAGGTCTATCTGATATAGAAGAGAATATGAATTAAGTTAATTATGAATAGAAATTTAAGTATATTAACAATATTTTTTGTGTGATTCACTACTAAAATAATTAATTTATTTGTTTATGAAGGAATTTTTGGGTACCTATCTGGATAGTAAAATATTAATCTTGTTGAATCTTTTGTCTCATTCGATTTGAACCAGAATTACAAAACTCCAATCACTTATTTATAACGGACTACAGAAAAGAAGGTTGAGATGACAGAGTATTGGTTGTTGTGTTTTTTCTTTTGCACTCTAGATAAGAATTCTCTGTCTCTTTCTGTACATATACTTTCAAAATTATTTGCCGTTAATTGTTTTACATCAGTTTATATATATTAACTATCAATTAATTAAACAAATTTATTAATTTGACGGGTTTGAATTATTACATTATGAGTTAATCTATCATGAATAGCCAAATATTCCAACGGTCTATCAATAATTAGATTGATCTACAAAATTTTTAAAACTAAATCGACTTAAATTTTTTTTTTCCCTCTGTATGTATCTCGACCACGTCATCTATGAATTATATTCACAAATGAGTATATGAAAATCTTATGGAATGAGTACACAACAAGGTAGTAAGCATTGTGTACCTAAAAATGCATGCTTCAAGAATTTTTTGGGTAAGAGTTGGATAAACCTTAAACGCATTTTTAAATGTGTGTTACAAGAATTTTCAAAATGATTCTCACATAAAGTTTTTTATGAGTCAATGGTGTGTGGCTGGGTAAAAAAAAATTCATATGTTATTGGGGAAAAAAAAAGTATGGGAGACCAAAATCACATCTTATTGCCACTTCTTCAACTAGACCCCTCCACATACAAAGAAATAACCTCTCCAATGAAACTGGAAGGTGCAAAAACACAAACGCATTACCTAATCAGGTACTTCCAACCTGGGTAAAAAGAAGTGAAAAAACTATTCACCAATTGCTTTGGTAATGATTTGTCAAAGAGATAACTGAAAAATGCTTATCTTGGAGGTGGCTACGGATTGTGAAATTTGGCCATTCCCATCAATGCTACCATATACACGGCAAAAATAATCCATCCAAAGATGTCATATTTAAGATCACTCCTCTTCTGCATTTTGGATTCCTGAAACGAACAACATAAGGGTTAACATAAAGTTCAGTTTCTTTTAAAGAAGACATAGTCATATCAGCAGACAAATTAGGGAAATAATATTCCACTTAGAGATGATTAAATACAAATGACCTTCGAAGAGAAACAATCAGAAATAACATTATCAAACAATTCAATGCCACAAAGCTACTTCAATCATTTTTGACATCCGCGAATCTGGCATGCCAGAGAACAACCAGTTCGAACGACAAAGAATCTTGTTATAATTTTTTTACTCAATTTTTAACAGGTTAGCTCGATGCTGCACACTCTCAGTTTTTATGATCCTGAGAAACATCGTTCGATGCTAAAAATACAATTTTCATTTCCGATCATACTATCATTGGCATCCTGCAGCCAAATGGCCATCCCTTGCCTATATGCAAAACGCAGCCTGTCGTAGCACTTTCATTGGCACATTTATGCAAATAATACATGGCTAATAAACATAGAAGCAATGCGGCCCACAAGCTTGACAAATCCACAACATTTATGCTCACATCACTTTATCATTCTGCAATATTAACTTCCCTGGCTCCTAATTTTGGAAAAACTACATATAACATATTATGTAAACACACTTTCAGATAAGAAATAGTCATGACTTAGGAATCGTGAACAAGCAGATGTAAAACTCGGACAGAACTCAATAAAAGAGACACTCAGCTTCCAACGATTTCACGGGGCCTGTTTTCACAACTCAAGCTTTCTACGTTGAAATTCTATCATGGTATATATGAGACGGTGATACCAAGATATATAATCCTAGTGAAAACATGCTAATCAATAATGTAGAAATCTTAGTGGCAAATCAAAGAGTGAAAAGCCAGTCCTTCCACTCAAAAGAACAATGTAGCTTAGACATGCCCCTTGTCATAACAAGGGTTGCTGTCAACAAAGAAGAGCAGTAAATAAGAAGTTTGGCCTTCTAGTTGCAGAACGGTTGGCCATATATCTATCTTATCTAGTTGTTTTTCTAAATTATACTATTCTACTCCTTGTCATAAAAGATGTGAATATGTAAAAATCAGTCTTTTTTCTGTTCCTAGTAATCTTTTATGTAATTCTTACAAAAGAAGGCTATCTTTTTATATCTTATGTCTTGATCTATTTTTGTTGTATTGCATTTATACATGGAACAAAATACATCGAAAAAGTTGAAGAACCCAACCCTTATCTTTATCTTGCTTACTTGGTCGTTTTAAAGATACATGGTTTTTATAAATCATGTATCTTAATTCCTTTCTTCTATCTAAAGTAAACTGTTGAATATTGTAACCTTTTTTACAAACTTTTTCCAAGATCCACAAAACAGGAACTCTGTTGGAACTGATTTAAGTACTTCTATAGTTTAACAAAGCCAGCCCTGAAGGTTAACATGGCAGGTTGTGGTACTCCTGAACATGAATAAAGTTTAGTTAATCGAAGTGAAATTGCTTTAAGTCTCACCTTCCCGTTAGAAGAAGCAGATGTTCCCACACTATTTTGCTGACCAAACCTATTTTTGTACATCTCCTTGTGCAATTCTGGGGCCTAACAAACATGGTTCACAGTAAGCCATCAAAGTAGAAAACATGCAATGTTAAATTAGTTAGATATATTCATGAAAACATAAAGGACAAGAACTCAGTTGATACCAATTGCATAAGGAAAGAGTCATAACTTTGGAGCATAAACTAATAAAAAATCGGAGAGTTGCATGCAAATTTCAAGGCTGCAACATATACTTTACCATCTATAACCAACCAAATCAGCTCCAACTAGATGATTAACAATGTCAATTGCCAAACTATGTTGGGTTCTGACCCAAACCAAGTTCAAAATAGCCTTTGGTGTCTCCAATGTAGTTTTGGTTGCTTCAATATCTATTAAATCATTAAATCTTAACCCTGTAGTTTGACATACTAACACTATAAAAAACCCCAAGATATCTGGTATAGTAGGTGTCAAGATTGGAGGGCAGTCACTCAGCATTTAATTTTTTGTTTTATTCGTTCATTAGACGTCAAAAATATTGAACAATAGACTCTGCATCAGTCAATAAAACCTCATGACAAACCCTGTAATAAACCCTGTATAGTTTACTGGTTCGCATCAAAAGATACTCAGCAAGATGTCTTCGTATCAAACATGACAAATGAAGATTTACATTTTCCAGCTAAACCAAAATAGAGTAATAGACAAGCAAGTTGCAGTTGACTTGAGCATATACAAGCAAAGTTTTGAACATGAATAAAATACTGCAAGGGAAAGAAAAAATATTGTAATCACTACAGCAATTTAACTACCTTAACAGTGATTTCCATGGACTTCTTATAGAGCTCATTCTCAGGATCCTACAAAACAGATTCCACCACTAAAAAACTGCTAGTTTTAGAACTATAATATGTCATAGGTGAAGAATAGAATTTACCTTATCTACAGCCTTTTTAAAACATTCATATGCCTTGTCAAAATAATATTTTGCCTCATTGAGATCAGGAGTTAGAAATGCATGAGATTTATGAGCATTTCCCAGGCACCAAAGAGTGTCATGCTTCGTGGGACTGATTAGTAAAGCTTCCTCCAGATTTGAAATGGCATCTGTATAGTTCATTCCATCAAAATCCAAAAGAACTAGGAAGTGTAACTCAATTTGAAAAGAGAGAATTCACTGCAAGACGGAACACATAAGCTATGGCTGTAAATTTTGCTCGATGAGACACATGATATACCCTTAATCATCCTCTTAGATTCACTTGGACTTTGGCATTGCGACAACTCAAGTAGAGCTCCTCCCCATTTGGTCAGATTCTGCATGATTGCATGTTTAAAATAGTGAAACTAAAGATAAGGTAGAAATAGGTACTAGTGGAATTAGAGTGGAATGGAAAGCTATTAAATTTCACTCCTTGATTCTTGGTAGACAAAGAGGAGAATGAAAGGGATTAGAAATCATTTACTTTTCTCTCTTGGTAGAAGTTAAATAGAGGAGGTGGAAATCATAATTAAAATAATACAATCCCCGTTTTCAGCTCTTTTACATCTTAGGCCGGAGAGAAAAAGACTTCCACATATTTTTGGTACTAGACCAAGCAAGAGCAAAGTGATTTTTATCCCAATCTACACTTCGTCTCTTACTGCTTACTGATACCTTACGTAAAGCTTAACCAAGCATACCCCAGTTTTGGTTTTCATTGCTTCTGACAAGGCTTAAACGTGAACTACAAGCAGCAATATTTCCATATTATCATTGAAATAAATGAAACAGTCAACAATGTACAACAGACTCTCCTAAGAAAATGTAAGAACCAACAAGCTCAGACACAATATATCATACATCAATTAAATGAATTTTGCAGTAAATATTTCCGACACGATATGCACGACATTCAGATGGTACAATAAAAAATTTGACAAAAATGTGATCTAAAGATAAATAAATACGAACCTCGGCCTCAAGAAGGTTTTCTTCGTAGTTAGCTTCAGCGGGTTTTGGCTTCCCCTCCAATAACAGAGCTCGATCAAAGTCTGTTTGAGAGAATTCCATAGCGAACCAACGAGTTAACGCGGGGAGGCAGAAAAATCGGATTCGCTACATTAAGCTTCTTTTTAAATTCACTTTTTCTTCTTCTTTATTTTCTGCGTTCGCATGTCACAGGTGATCCGAGAGACTGCATAAGATCAAGAATCGAGGGTGATGATATATACAACATCGAACTACAGCCAGTTCTTTTACATCTAAGATTTTGCGTACCTTTGTTCACGTCAATGATTTTAAAAGCAGAAGAAGTGATTGAATCATTGAACTCGTAGAGGCCGAGAGTTCGATGATCTTCAATTCTACATGATTAAATCATTATATGAGAGAAAAATTGGTGGGATTGGGAATTAATGGTGGGAAAAAAAATAGATGGTAGTTCGTACGTAGGATAATTATCCGCCATTCCCTCCTTTGTCACACTTCAAAATTAAATTAAAGGAGCCAATTGATTTACTAAAAAATTCATCACTCATCTTTTTTCGGTTTGTATTTCAATCCAACTGTATTCATTTATGTCTTCATTCGTTTTTCCAATCTTGTTTATGTCTTCACTTAATTATACAATTCGGTTAAATTAAAAACTCAAATTAATATTTTTGTAGGTAGGCTTTATAATAAAGATATAACAAATGATATGCAATTCTAATATAAGCCTTTCAATATATTAAGAAAATATTTATTTTACGAAGACCATGATACAAAAAGTGGTGCATTCATATATTATAATTTGTATATACATTGTAAGACCAATCCTTACATGCTCATTTGTACTATGTAACTTAATCTTCATATGTTTGTTTTTATTAATAAATCAATCCTTACATTTTCACTTGTTTTTTTGTGGTTTAATTTAATTAAATTTGCTATCCATGGGTAAAACTGTAAATGAAACATGTGTAAATAAAATCTTTAGAAAATATCAAGTATGTCGATGTGAAGGGTAAAAGTCTAGCAGAAATAAGAAAGAGTGATGATGATGATCCATTGAGCTTCTTCAAGCAAGTATTCTATAAATTAAATGCCTAAAAGAAAGTAATAATAAAAATAAATAATAATTTATTTTATTTTAAGAGTTGAAAAAGAGGAAAAAATTCACTTAAGATAAGGATAAGATTTACATAGTAATGAAATATTAAAAAATGAACTTTAAGCAATACTAAATATAAATGCAGATAAAATTTTATTTGAGATAATAACCAATATAAATACTCAAGTCTTATCTTGTGCATTCTTAGCACTTGTAACTGAACAAATAATCAAGTATCTTTAAAGAAAAAAATTAATCCAATAATGCAAAATACTCCTATTTAAATGACCAAAATACCCAAATTATATCATTTTATCACATAACCCCTTACGCCATCGTCATTCTTTCTCGTTATTGTCACTATGCAAATCAACCATCGGAGATTTGAAGCATTTTTTGTTGCCGTTTGGGGCCATGGAGCATGTCCACCATCATAATACCAACACCGGCCAGAACGACCTCCAAGTGGCTAGAAATATTTCGGTTTCCAGCTAATGCATAGTGGTTTATTTTCTAGCTTAAATTTCATAAATCTAGGTACGTTTTACTTCAATTTAGCTTAAGAATTTAGTTTTACAATTATTTTCAGTCAACTCTCTGCCCTAATCATTGATCAATTTGATCAAAATAGCCTCAGATTGAAGAACCCAAATTTATGGCACTGTTTAATCGAAAAAGAGGCAAATTTAAGCTCAATATGGGGTGATTGCTTCAAATTGAGTTAGAACTTCATATTATAGGTAAATTTCGCATCATTCTCCTTTGAAATCACTGATCAATTGTGAGTTTTAACTTCCCGATTGAAAAACCCCAAATTATTGGTGTATGTGTAATCTTGCAAAAAGGTGAAATTTAATTTTTGGGGCTTATCAAATATTATTATGCATCCAAAAAGTGATTTAAGATTATTTGAAGTTTTAATTTGATTTATAAGTTGAATTGCTAATTTTTCTTATTTTTCCTAGATTTTTCATTGAAGAAAAGAGAAAAAATTTGAATGAGATACCTTATTTGGCTTGATTAAATAGCAATGAATAATAATGCATGTCGAATGAAGGACTTTGAAATTTAATTGAATAATTTCTATGGTAACATTGGTATTGACGATAGGTTATTGGAATTTTAATAAATGTATAATTGAGTAGATTGAATAAAAATAAAGGTCATGAGCATTTTGAGGTATTATCAAAGAATGCGGGTTAAAAAATTGATTTCTTAAGATTTTTTTTGGGGGGGGGGGTGGAAAAAAGTTATAAGTTAAAATTATTTATGAATAATAGAGGTTAATAGTATTTTATTTAATGTTATAGGTGACTAGGATAATTGTCAACAAGGAAAGGATAAACAGGATTAGGGAGAGGTTGGTATAATCCTTTCAAGTGAGTAAATATTACAGACTATACTTGTTTTTTATATTTCAAAATTTTCCTTTTTGAATTAGTGATTCTTCACACTCTAGTGCCCTAAGAACAGACTTCCTTGGAAAGACTGTTTATTTTTAAGAATTATTTTGTTTTCTTTAAAATTCTTTTGGACATTTTCATAAGTTTCATTTTCAACTACATTGATTTTTGTATAATGATTTAAATACTTTTTTATTGATTGCATTGGAAATTTGAAGTGTTACTATTAAGAGATGACTACTATATTGATTGATTTCTATAAAGATTTAAATAAAAGGGCTTTATATGATTTCTATATGCTTTTTGAATGAAGTTATTTCCTAGAAATTTTATTCCATACAAAATACGGTACCTAACAATAGTAGGCGTTAACCATGGTGCACTATGAATTGTATTACTGTACTAAGACTTTATATCATACCACTAACTGTACGTGAGCCATTATACTCACCACTGCCATTGTACTATATTGTTACCACTAGCAAATGTTGGTATACGATTACTAATCTGTTGTTTGGTTCAGTGGGATGTCTTTCCACTTAAATGTTTTAAAGTTCAAGGTTTTATAAATGTTTATTACTAATTTTATATTTTGTAATAGAATTGTAAAATATTCAATCATTCTTGTATATTCCCCCTCTTAGTATAGTTACAGGTATTTACCCAACGAGTGATTGTTACTCACCTTTATTTTTCTACAATTTTTAGATAGTAATGTCGATCCTGGACCCTCCTCTGCAATATAGCACTGAGTTAGATTCCTTTTTTATGAGCTTTGCATTGTCTGAAAGGGCAAAAGTAATATTTTGTTGTAATTAATGTATATATTGAATTCTAGTGGCTTTTTGTGTCACAGGCAAGGTTTTGTAAGTTGTATATATATACTAGGCTATATAATTGAGAACTATTGTGAAAGCGAAACTCTCTATATTTTTGATATATGTTATTAGTTATGAAAATTTTAGGAAGTTCATACTTTAAAGGACATTTTGTTAAAATTTCTATGTAAAATCACATAATGTAACAGATATTTATCTTTATTCTCTATAAATTATGTGTGTTCACTTACTAGTACAATTGTGTAAACTATGTCGATAAATCTGTGAGTATTTTGGTTAGATTATAAGATTTATTGTGGGTTCACATAGGTGAGACATGCCTTACCCTTTATGCTGGTCACATATTTTATTAAGGTGTGACACTTTTAAACTAATAAAACAATAAATGATGTAGATGTCAATAAGGGTATCTAATTAAGATGAAGAACAACATAAGAACTAATAAAGGAGTAGCTTCCATTTCGAGGTTGAACTTATTCTTTGTTGCAGGTCTATACAAAGATAACAAGAAGCCTTCCTTGAAAACAAAGCTATTTAAATCACTTTCAGTTAAAATAAAACAATAAAAACAAAAAATCTAAGCGTGTGATTAAGGAGAGAATGGTCCAGAATATGCAGAGATCACCGAAGAAGCCTCGTCTCTGATATGAGAAGCGAAGGTAGGTTGACGGAAGATCCTTTTTCTTTGTACCTTCCTTCCATTAACGTCCTTATTGAAGAAGGACATGCCTTGATTCCCTAGATTAATGCTATTGATAGTTCCACTCGTTGAATACCCAGAACGCCTACTACTGCTAGTGCCTGGCCTCAACGCATAATTGTTGTCTTGTTCAACTACTTCTGGGCTCTGAACCTTCTTTTTTTCCTGTGAGTGATAATCAAAAGAATCACGTGAGAAGAGTTAGCAGAAAACTAGGAATATGACTATTATGTATTTGAACTTTGAAGTTGCCATGTTTGTGTGATCTCACATTTATAATAGTAATACTAACCCTCTGCCTTTTCTTCTCTTCCTCCTTTTCCTGCCTTTCCGCGTTGTACTCTTCCAGCATTGCCATCAGAGGTACCTACCAACAAATTTCATTCACCAAGCTAAATATGGTATGGTCTATTTAGAAAACATGTTAAAGTGGGTCATTCATTATGCTTGTTCATAGGTCGAGTTGGACTTGAATATAAGTTCATTCATCAAAATATAAAACTTGGACCTAAGCCTATTAAATTGGTTTAAGTATATCAGCCAGTAGATTGAACTCATGAACGAAGAAAAGTGCGCCTAATCATACATCGCTGTGTGATAACTTGAAGCTTTCTATGTGAATATTATGTCTTAGACTCTTAGCTTTGAACATTGCAATGTAGGACAGTGGCAATTCAGATTGTCAATTGTGCATAGTAGTCTATGATGGAATTTTAAGATATAAGTATTTACTTGATCATACAAGAAAACTTTGTTTCTTTCTTCTTCCCAACTCTTAGTCATAGCCGTAAGCAAATCCACCAAAGCTGCAAAAGATAGCAAGTTATTATTTTTATGTATGCCAGATGGTACCTTTTTTCAAAAAAAAAAAAAAATTATTCATATCTTCTCATTATATGTATATATATATACCTGGTATTCTTCTAACCATCGATCGAGCACGTTCTGCACGTATCAAGTTCTTGTGATTCCCTCTGCTTACTGAGTATCGATTCTCATCCTGATACCACACTTAGATTGTCAAACATAAAACAGATGCAATTAATTTTTAATGAGTAAATTATTTTATGGGTTTCACTTATTATAGAATTATCATTAATACTCAAAATATTTTTTCACTTATAGAAAAATATTACACTTGATCTTCCACTTAAAAAAAAAAAAAAGATTTAGTACATTGAATTTAGAATTTAAGATTTTATAAATGGACAAAATTTAATATTTTTCTTAAATGTGGGAACCAAAAATAACCTATTTTAATAAGTGATAAATTATTTTGGACTTTTCAATAAATGAGATATAAAAATGATAATTTTGTAATAAATGAAGAAAAAAAATTCTCAATTTTTAATTGACAAAGACTCTTGATATCTGATACCTACTTTATATTATTTTAGTATTTTGAAAGAGTGAAGGTTAATATTAATCTAGCTTATCAAGTGAAGTGCTCAAGGTTTATATAACATTAACATTAAAATTCCATATTCAGAAATGAACCTTAGGAGAATCATATTCATATATATATATATATATATAATCTTAAAAGCAAAATTATACGGATAAAAACACATGGTTTACATATGCTTCACGTTATCTTACAATTCTTAATTTTAATGTGGACTAAAATTTCATATTATACACGAGGACAATAACAAAACTAAGAAATCGTACTTTTGAACATCAGAGTGATAAAAAATATATAACGTATCTCAAATTGAAAATGACACAATTTTATCATTATTTTTTTTTTTCTACATATGAAGATTGGTATATATGGAAATGAAAATAAATTCTCACAATTTCTCTCTGAAATTAAAAATATATATTTTCTTAGAAAAATTAGATATAGAATATATAAAATTCATTTGAGTGGTTGATCGAGGGACACACTTAAATAATAAAACTCACATACATTTTATATTTACCTCTCTATGAAAATGGCATTATCAATTTTAAAAAGAAACTGAGAAAAATGCATTTCTGTATACTAACCATGTTATATTCTTCGAGCCAGCGCTCCTCCTCACGTGCTAAAATCCACTTCTCCACTTTCTCCATTATAGCCTTCCTGCTAGAAGCCTCTTCTTTTGCTCTTGCTATCTGTTCGTCCATGCTCATGAGCAGATCGGAATGGTCAATCTCCCCTTTAATTTGGACATTTAAGTCAATTTCCACTTTAGTTCAAGCTTTCAAAATCTGCACAGTATTGATTCCCACTTTCTCACCTGAGTTTATGAGCCCAATAATATTGCTTATATCTGACTTTGAAGGAATCTCCATGTGTGTTTTCTTGCATATCAGCTCCAGCTCCTCCTGTTTCTTCTGGAATAGCTCCTTCATCTTGCTCGCCTTTAGTTGATCCAGTCTCCTTACTTCAGCTTCAGCCTTGAAAAATCTTCATATATGTAAGACCCTGAAGTATCTACAAGCTTTCTGATATTATTTCTACATATACCAACCTGCTGAATTATTTCTATAGCAAGACTTCCTGGATCTGATACTTCTGCTGATGAGAACGACAACAAATTGATCACATGGGAAAACGGTTTCTGATCTTCTTTTGGCGTGTCCATAAGATTCCATAGCTTTGTCAGCTCTTTACCTAAATGGTGAAGCTGCAAAATTTATCATCAAAAACATGTAAATTTCTTCTCTGAAAAAACAATATATATATAACCAGACTGAAGCTGAATTCACAGAAAATTCGAATCCAGATTTGTTACAATCCCTAAAAATATTACTCACTGTTAGATCATGCAATTATTTAGTTCAGAATCATTGGATCAAAATTTTGAATCGTGTGCGAATACTAAGTTTAATTTAAATACTAACCATTAAATCTATATATTTATTAACAAATACAAAGAATCCGAAGTCAGAAATAGAAGGGTTCTCAACTGAGTACGTAGTCCACCATTATTTCTATTTCTCTTGTTAAAATCCAATTCTATCTTTTCCCTTTGGACTTGCCATTATGTTAAAATAGATTTTTAGTTAATATTTATTGAAACACGAAGAAAGTGTTTCTAAACTGGAAACTAGGAGATTAAATTCACCTTGTCGAGTCGCTTATGCTTTTCTTCCACAAGGGACTGCACAGTGTGGTTGAGTTTAGCAAGAATAGTGTCACTGATATTTTTGGTCATTCCACAGAGATCATAGTTCAAGCTTGGGTCAACTTCTGTAATGATGGCTGAGTAATCTTTTCCCAGTATTGTGGATAAGCTGTGGATTATGTCTATATATTTCTCCACTTGCTGCAGCCTTTCATTCTTCATATAATTAAACACAATAACTAAACATGGAAACTCTGAGTTTAAATAATTTGCAAAAGGAAGAAAAAAAAGACAATAATAATCCTATTTTTCCCATTTTGATACTAAGAAGGTGGTGTAACGGTGTTTATCCTGGAAGGTTTAAATTAAAAAAAAATATTATATTCTCAAATAATAAAATGATACAAAAATTTAGAGTAAATTACTCTTTCCTCCCTGCTTATATTACGTAATCCTCCCTTGTAATATAATATATATACACAATTTCCATTAAAGATAAACTATGACTAATTAATTAAATATATAACTTGTAAAAAAAATGTATTTGTACATTTTTTTATTTATTTCAACGCTATCTATCTCATGTTAAAAACTATACACATAATTTATTATATATTTAGAAAATTAACTATTTTTATATTGGTCAAACATATATTTAATACTTATTATACTATATAAAAAAATAGATATAATGATATTTTGGTCAGAATAGGTATAATAGTGGCTCATCTTTTATTTTAAAATAAGTGATCAATACAATGCATCTTTTAATTAATTTAAGAAAAAAAAAAGTGTAAATTTTCATAATAAAAATAGAGCTTCGTATAATTCGTATATTAATAGAGAAAAGCATCATGCTCCTAGTTTCAAAATATGACTTTCATTAAAAATAAATAAAAATTGAAGAACAAAACTAGTTAGCTAATAGCATATATATACTCTGTGTTTGAATTGAGAATGAGCTAGCATAATTTGATATTCACTTCATTTTTAAAATTAATTTTAGTCAAATGTAACTTGGTATCATCGTAATTTATATTTAATATTTTTGTTTAAAAATTAATTTTTATTATTTACACAGTTAATTCAACGTAAAAATAATTATTTTTCACTTATCATACAAATAAGAATTTGGGGAACAAAATTGATTTTAGAAAAAATAAAATATTAAGCTAAACAAAAATATTTACAAAATGAACCTTTAATACCTCTCAAGACAAAATAATGTGATTTTATATCAATTTAATTTTTAAAGTTGATTTTGGTCAAACTTAAATTTGTATTATTATAATTTATATTTAGAAATTTTTGTATAAAAATTAATTTTGATTATCTATACAATTTATTCAATGTAAAAATAACTTTTTTTTTATTTATGTATAAATGAGAGTTTAAAGAATAAAATTAATTTTAAAAAAAATCAAACAAAAATATTTGCAAGTGTGTATACGACCAAATCACGTTGGTATACCTTCTCATTGGAGAGGCGTTGCAACTCAGTGTGATACTCCTCTAGTTTTTTGAGAGAAAGATCATTTTCATTTAGAAGGATGTCTGAGGGAGAATAGTGGCCAGCAATTTCGGCAGAAATAATGTGAATTTGGGAAAGCACTCCTCGGAATTTGCTTAACCTCTCTTCCTTCCTCAATCGCATCTCTTGCAGTGCTGGTGTGATTGAATCTAGCTGCTCTTTCAGTGTTCCTGCTCTTTTCTCTGGCTGCAGTATTTCACTTTAATTATTCATCAATTAATCTACTCTACTTCATGATGAAGTTGTTTGATTCAACCTCACATATTAATTTCTTCACACTGCCAATAATCTCCTTCATATGTAGAAATTAAGGGCTTTGATCTTCTAGACATTTTTACATGAATTGGTTCTATAAATTATTACTCCAAAGTATACTAATATACTTTCTTAAATATTAATAATTAATCTGAGCTTCTTTTGTAATTTAAAATAGTAGGTCATACCTGACTAACAAATTAACACCAACATGTACAACTTGTAGTTTACGTATCGAACTAACAAACAAAGGAAAGTCTGCATTTCAAATTATTCAATAAAGATTCCAGTAGAATATATCAGAACATTGTAATGTTTAAAGAAGGATATTTTTTAAATTGAAATTTTAGAAAAGTTGAAATTCAAGCATCAATATTCACATGAAGCATCACATAATGGCATAAACACATAAAATCATAACGCAGAACGACACGTTAAGAAATGTTCAAAATAAATTTGTTCTCCTGATAATTAGTATGGCCAGACCAATGACAGCCATGTATAAACTAAAAGCATATAGTTAATATTCTTATATATATATATATATATATATATATATATATCTATATATATATATATATTAATAATTAGTTTGATCTTTTAAAGTACTTTTCAACAAATCTACCATCAACAACAAAAAATTCGGATCATCTCCTATAGCTACTGAATAATTTTTTGTAAAACAAGTATCATTAGAGAGAAATCTAATAGTTTAAATTTTTTATTAATGACCATGCAATCTTACATAAATTTTTTATGTTTGAATCTAAACTATTAAAATTTTTTAGGTGTACTATCTATTATTACAAATTCCTCGATAAAACCATTACTAAAGGTCATTCTCTCTTCGCACGAACATGCTAAACTTGTTGGTTGGTTAAGTCTTTTGGTTCATTTAATAAACGAAAAAGCTTCCTATTCTTATTCTTATTATGGTTTTTCTTGGTTCTGAGTTTCTAAGAACTGAAATGAGGGACTAATTAGTAAAGAGTATGTATATATAAATAAATACCCGTACTGCAGGAAGAGATCGTTCACCAAGTGATAAAAGAAGATGAGTGAATTCAGCCTCAGCCTCAGCCACCTGCTGATGAAGACGTGCTCTTCCTATATTTGCTTTGTCCACTTTTCTTCTATAAACATCCACACACTCTTGCTCCAATTCCAGCAACACCTTCTCTCTCTCATACTCCTTTTCTCCAACCTCATCCCATATCATCTACAAATTCATTCCCAAAATTTAAAAAAAAAAAAGAGAATACAATAAGTTGATTATTTGAACGCATTATTCATTTTAAGGATATTAACTAACTATAATTAATTACCTGCAGTTCCTGTAGTAAGAATCCACATGATGTTTCCAGCAACGTGGAGCTTCTTGACCCGATTAATGGAGCCTGAAATATTGAACCCATCAGACTTTAATTGTTTGCTTCAGTAATGATGGTAATCTAAAAGATGAAAGAAGCGCAAGAATGAATAAAAGGAAGTTTAAGTGTCAGTAGCTAGTGGAAGCATATTGGATATAAGTTTTTGCTTCAAAGACAAGGATGGGAGTTGTAGGCTTTGATGACCCCTCCCAGTTTTTTCTTTTTTCTTTTTTAAAAGTGTCTCTGTCTCTCGGACCTAAAATTGGTAGACTTCCATATTCAGAGATGTGATATATGTTTTGCACTACCCTTTTGTCTTATTTATTTTATGGGACTTCATTCCCACGTTAACTGTCTCCACATTACACTAAGGTACTGATTAAGATGTTCATGCAGTACCAGAAGGCGCGTATAATCCTAGTTTTTTTACCAATGTTGAGCTATAAAGATAATTGACACACAATTTTCACAGTCCTACAGAAACATCCCAATATGAAAAAAGCGTCCTTGAGATTGTCTAAAGAACACAAATATAATAATTTGGCCTCATATCTCATCCTTTGACCCCCAATGAGGGAGAAAGGTTAGAGTTAAAAAATGCAAAACAATGTGTCTCTCCGTGTGTGTATGTGTGTATATATATATATATATATATATATGAGCAGGTTGAAAGTGTAATGTACTGTTTCATGGTCACTTCTTTATAATATATAAGGAGAAATTGACGAAAAAAATTGGAAAAAATATAAAATTTATTCCACAATGTAAGGGACCAAAAGAAATAATTTTGTCAACAAAAATTTAGAACCTCTCTAAATCTGATACGAATGATAAATTTGTTCATCAAGTACCCATGTGCTCAAACCATATTATTTGATAGCAGTTTGGTTAATGAAAGCTTAATCATACTCGAATTTAGACTTTAGATATCGACTTGGATTACGTCATGATGAGTTTTAGCAAGTAGAAAGTATGTAATTTATTATTTTCTGTGTTGATAATTAAAACATTACGAGCATATTATTAATTTATTTGTTACTTCATTTGTTGTATGGGAATTAGTTTAATTGGATGAGAAAAAAGAAAATAAATAAAGGAGATCAGGTTAGGAGTTGGTTGAATAGAACGTACCACCTTGCTACCTAATTGCATGGTGAACTCAGTCGAGTTGCGAACCTTTGATTTATCCAAAGGAAAAGAGATGGAATACGTGTGGGGCAGGATGGATCCAACGAGGAGGTATAGGAGTCGATCATTTTCTTTAAAATTTTAAATATTTAATTTATTTTGAATTCAAATATTTAATTTGAAAATTCTTATTTTTGTAAAAATAAATTTTAAATTCATCCTAACAATTGTATAGGAGTGTGAAGGACGAAAGACATAGAATGAATATAAATAAGAAAGGAGAAAGTAAAGGCATTATTTAATTATGTAAAACGACAAGACACTTTTCAGTTGCACTCGATGCTTGTAATCCAGGCAACACTTTGGATAACTTGTTTTAACAGCAACCTCAGTAACTGCCGCCTCCATTTGTCAGCTCTTCATTTAAACTAGAAAGTTGCTCGTCCATAGTTCCATACTAAGAAACAAAAAAAAAAAAAAAAAAAAGATAAAATATAAGAACAAATAAGGAAGAAAAAGGGTAAAGAAATGTGGGAAGTAAAATGACGTATAATTTAATTATCAGTCAGACTTTTAAAATTTAGCTTTAAATTTAAGTTAAGAAAAATTTAAGTCAATATTTTAATTAAATTTTTTAGTTTTTTTTAAATAGAATTTATTTGACTAATCTAACTATTTTAAGTAATAATTAAATTAATTTATTATTTAAAATTTATATAAATAAAATAATTAATTATTATTTTACTTATAAAATTATATATAGAGATGTTATAAATATGAATAAATTATTGTGTTAACATAAATATTTTAAATAAGAGATATTAATTTTTATTTATTTATCAAAATATCACGTTATACTAAATTTTTAAATAACAAAATTTTCATTTAAAAAATATTTATTTCAAATTTTTATAATAGAATTATTTTAATTAAACTTTTTGTATAAATTTTTTTGGTCAACAAACCTTTTAAATTATAATTATATCTAATCATGTCTAATGATTTAGAAACAATAATTGGAATTTTTTTTGGGTCAAATGTGCGTGCGCTAGCTCTAGTGCTCTAACATTCGGAATTCTAATAATGAAATTTACGGACTTTGATTTTCATGAATTATTAAAATTGGAAACGAATTTTTTTAATATAAACCATTGGATATTTAGAGTTAATTTTGCGCTAACCATAACATTTTTATGTATATATACGCAAGGTGAGGGTAGTTTTGTCAATCAACACTGACCCTAGGAATTGTTCACAATTTTCCTAAAATTAGGATTTCTATAATTTTTATATGTAATTTTTAAAAATTTAAGACTTAGGATTTAAGATTTAAAGAAAAAATAAAAAATAAAAGACAGAGTAATGAGAAAGAAAGAAAATGAATTTCATACAATCCAAAATTTACAAAAGAAAAAATATAAAGGATCCATCTACCGCCATCGATAATTTATATTGAAATGTACCCAGAAAAAATATATTATACAAGATATATAACAATGTGTATAAAATCTAGTTTCACGTAATAACGCCGCTCTTTACATCGATGCATCGGACTCAAATGTTCCATTTTATTGCGTATGTTAATTTAATCTTCTCATAAACTATGAATTGCTTTGGATTTAAAATTTATTTATTAAATAAATTAAGTACATTAGAGATAATACAGATGATATATGAATGCTTTGCTTAATTAGAAGTGATATGTGAGCATTTAAATTTATGTCACGGTTACAATTTTGTCAACTAAATAAGATATGCATCCGTATGATCTCAAAGAGGAAAAAAAAACATGTATGCGTCCGTACAGTTTACTTTTTGAATGTTGATGAATTATAATATAAAAAAATTATTTAATTTCTAATGTATTTCATATGAAATATCATATAAACAAATTTTTTGAAAAGGATTTTTCTGACAAATTTTTCTCTGTAGTCATTGCATTCGTAAGCATTCGTTCATCTTGAGCCCAAATCATAGAACACTCTTTTGGGTAGCTTGGATTTTGGGCCTAGGTATTGTGAAGTTGTCTCATTCTCACAGGCCCATGGAGGGTGATAGCCTGATTTAGTGGGCCTCGGCCCAACTTGTATTTCCATTGTCAACAATGCCCGACGTACTCCTTCCGACCTTCACGCGAAGAACCGTTTTTGAAGTTTCAACTATTTCTTTGGAGTTTCTCCTGCAACTCTAGGCTCTAGTACACTGCAAAGTGAAGAACTACCCCTAAAGCTAGACCTCCTCAACTTAGTCACTGTCTTCAACGAAAATTCTGGAGAATTTGAAATCAAAACAAAAGAATGATAGGAAGTGGAAGGAGAAGAGCTCGTGGCAGAATGAGATCTTCCACTGATTCCCACGATAAGAATTCTGGTCGTTCAGTCAAACTCAACTTCAAGCTTCGTAAAGATAGACCTGAAGGACGAAGCCTCATTCCAAATTTCCACCTTTCTTTGAAAGTCATGCTCCCTTTTTTCGTAGTAGCATTCTTCGCCGTCTTGTTTATGATGCATCATATCCTAAATGAGGCTTCAGAAGGTCGACTACCTCGGGTTGTCACACCATTTCCTGCCCCAAAGATGATGGACCTTCCTCAGGTTAGTTTAGTGGTGGATTCCTTTATATATTAATCTTTTAGAAATTTTGATTTTTGTTTTCTAGTATTGTTTTTTGTTTTGAGGATTGAATGGCTTCGGTGTTATCACAGTTCCAAGGTCAGCACAAGGAGAGTTTGTATTGGGGAACTTATCGCCCCCATGTTTATCTCGGAATTCGTGCGAGGTATTCTCTTCCCCTCTTCGATACTCCTCGTGTCCCTTTGACGAAAGTCGAATATTTCTAGTAAACGAAATTCCGCTTTCATATTTGTGGGATGTCATTGTGCTCCAAGTTGAGGCATTTGCAGTGTGGCAAGTAAGGTGGCCTGAAAACCAACTGTTTAGTACTGTACTACTGTCCGTGGGATAAGTCTGACCTTACGATATTATTTGATGCTTACATATGCTCTGTAGGAAGAGTGTTGATATAGTAAAATTGGCTTCTACAACCGGAATAGGTTTTTTATTGATTCATTTATTTGAATTAACTACTGAAACGGATGCAGAGAGAATTTTGGGGATTAAGCCTTACAAAAATAATTATGCAAAATCTGCGAATGTGTGCAATACCTAATTATAAGTTTTTTTTTTTTTCTCATGCAACATTGTGGTTCATGCAAAAGATGGGGCAGCTTACCTGGCTTTGATTGTGTGATTGTGATACCATTGTTAAAACTTTTGTCTCTGCAACATTCTTAGAAATTGCTATTTTGTAATTGCAGGACTCCACAATCTTTGATTGCTGGGTTAATGTGGATTGGTATAAAGGACGGCAGATATCACATACGACATGTGTGCAAGAATGATGATGGGCTAAGCACTTTTGGTTGGACAAATCATAATGGACGTGATTTTGGGCATCAATTGCTGGTTGACCATGGCATGAATTTGGGCACCAGTTTTTTGAAATCAAACACGGATGGCAGTGGTTATGGAGGGGATTGGGCTGTTCGAATTGATGCACAAATTGAGAAGTGAGTGGTATTAGTAATTTTGTTGGGAGTTTTCTTTTATGGAAAAGTAAATTCTGATGAATCTGTTAGAGATGTACTCATTACACCTGATATTGATGCTACTCACATATAACACTTTATCAACAAGTTTACTTGAGCTTTTTTGTTTTGGCTTTGATTTTTGGGCATCAATAAATAACAAATAGATGAATTCTGGGCTAATTTTTTAAATGACCTTTGTATTCTTTCTATGTTTGCAAGTAATTCTGAACTTAATGTTTGTCTCTAAGTAATTCCTTTTCCTTCTACCTCTTGAGTGATTTTATTTTGGTCCATCCACAGGCCTGAATGGGATGAAGAATTTGGTAGAAATGCCCAACTCTTTTTCTATTTGGCTGATGAAGCTGGAAATGTTCTGAGTGTGAGTAGAGATTACTTGAACCACCACAAGGGTTCATTACTTTCATCTGGCTCTCGAACGGACATTGGAGATTGGCAGCTACATTTGAAATCAATGGTAATGTTAACAAAATAATGTTATGGTAAAATATTTTAGATTGTGCTGCGAATACTACCATTGGACACATTCATGGAGTTTATGATTGATTGCTTATAATTGGCTCACAATTCTTTTTAGAAGCACCCATTGTTCCTGTTTCTTTCTTTGAAACAGTTTAACAATATGATAATATGATAAAAAATGAATCTCAATAAATTTTAACAAACCTGTGTCCTTCAATTGGTAGAATAACTACCTAGATGAAAAATTGCAACTCCTTTTACCTTGTACCTTTGAGTAACCCATAAATTCAGTTTCTTCTCCTACCCTGATATGGTAATTGTCACTCTAGTTGATATTCATAGTATGTTATGTTATTATCTTGGGTAGTAATATTTGGCTCAGTTTATTGTGTTTTTGCTCTTTCAGGATGACTTGGAAGTGCATTATGCTGGATTTAATACACCTCATTTTCATAATTTGTCTGATCTTGTCCAAGAAAATCTTGCAGCACAAGTATGTTGGGTTTCTAATTAAATTCAGATATCTGATTACTTATTTTTTTTCAGGCAATGCAAGAATTTGCTACTTTCAAATTGTCTTTATGAACCTTGTTCTGAACTTCTGATATCTCTGCTTATGTGCTTGTCTTACAAGATAATGAAGCATGCACGACTGCAGCTGTCTGACTCTTCAGATGATTCTCCAAATGTTTTAGTTTTTCAGGTAATTGAGCATATAGTTACCTGCTTTCTGAAGCCCATCTAACTTTCTCCTTATTTTATTGAGTTTTGGCCTCCATCCCTTTCTCTTAGCCTAGAGAAATTAAGCATTTAATTTAAATTATTGTCATTGTAGAAGAGATCTCTCCAACTACTCTTGGAAACTCCTTTTTCCTAATGGCTTTCTTGTGTCATGTGCATATCACATTCTTGTTTTTGCTGCAGATTATTGGTAGATTTCCTCTCAAAACTGATATTGTGCTTGTCTCTGGAACCGGATCAGAAAGCTCAAGAGTAGAAGATCGTGTCAGCAGTCTTACAGGTTTTGTTAATTTCTGTTTAATCTTTTGTGAAAAATATGGCATGTGTATTGATGCGGTTTTGTGTGACAAAGGAGAACAAAATCGGTTCTTACTTTTTTGTAAGAGTTGGTTGGTTCTTAAAAAAGCTGCTTCTCATGTATATGGATATCACAGATTGTGTCGATTAAAATTCAGGCTTTAGTTTGTAAGACTTGTCCACTTGGCTTTCACACTCATTGCTCTGGCTTCAGTTCTACCTCATGTGATACTTCCTTGTTTATTTAATTAGTATATACTTTTAATGAGAACTTGTTACTGAATTTGTAGAATATCTTACTCTAATTGGTACTGGCTTGCTAAATCAAACATTGTTTAACTGTTCATTTCTTCTTCTGCTCAATGTTAGGTACTTCACTGACTAACCAACTGAAAGAGAAGGAACAAGAATTTGATGATAAGTTTGAAAAAATTTTTGGTTTGGCTGACAAGGTACCATGTTTGTTGTCCTTTTATTTATTTTGATTTTACTTGTCATATTCAAAAAATATATTCTTCCTGACAACGCATCTGGCCTTTGAATGTGTTGATCTTATGTTTCAATCAGTCAATTAAATGCATCAGGAAATTTTTGCTTGATGGAAGTAAATTCTTTATCTTGGTAGTGGATTTCTAGGTGGATTCAGAATCCATATCTGTTGGTAAGGCTGCTATCGGAAACTTATTAGGTGGCATGGGCTACTTCTATGGCCGGTCAAAAATTGCTGTCTCAGAAATCTTTAAGGTAAGCCAGTTCTATCTAGTTTGAGTCTTTAATGAAGAGTTTTAATAGCATACGATCGAACATTTGATTATCAAAAATAGAGATGTTAAATGTTATATCAATGTAATGTAATTTGACATTCTGCTTCTCAGTATGTTTTCAGTTGTGGCTTTATGACTTAAATTGATTATTTATGCTGGCATTTGACTCGAGAAGAAAAGGCAAAAAAAAATGATGAAATAGCTAGCAGTTATATATAGCTCTTACCTACTATCAAACCTTGTTTGTAATATCTCTCATAGTAGCTGGTCATTCTTCTGAACATTGACCCTTATATTTGTGAGAATAGTGGTTTTGGGCCCAAAGAGAACAAAAATGGTTTTATGTCATTTTCAGTGTTTTGCTTTACCGCATGTATTATTCTCATTCAAGCAGGGTGGGACTGTAGCTTTGCTATTTTTTAGTTAATTTCTATGAGTTGCTTTAGTTTTCTGCTGTACTCCATCATATGGCTGCCCTTTGTACATTTAATAAGCTGTTAGCAATTTGAAATATTGGCATAAAGTGGATTCTTTTCTCTTGCAGCTTAAAGGTCAAGATCATTACCTATATTATTGGCCTGCTGAGCTTTATACAGCTGTTCCTAGTAGACCTTTCTTTCCAAGAGGATTTTTATGGGATGAAGGTTTTCATCAACTTCTAATCTGGTTAGTTTTCAGTGTTAGATATGTCCTTTGTATTTTTATTATTATTGTTTTGAAATTTGCCTCCAGCAGAGTGAGTGCTGTATTTTCTTTACTGCATTAGACTTATGGCTGATATGACCTATGGATCATCTATGGTCTGTGGATATACTTTATTTGCACTTATATAACAATGACCAGGCGTTGGGATATCCATATTTCCTTGGATATCATTGGACACTGGTTAGATCTAATGAACGTGGATGGATGGATACCACGTGAACAAATTCTGGGGGCTGAGGCACTGAGGTATCATACAGAACATTTTGTTCAAATGATTGCAGTTTTCTGTACAAAAAATTTATATGCAATTCCTTATATCTCTAACATCAGGTTGTATGGTTTTTCAATAGAAACATGACAAACGTGTGGTTTTTGTAAACAAGTGTTTGACTTTCTAATTAAATTATACACTTATCATATTATTATTAGAAAATCATACACTTGTTATATTTTAATTGAAGGACCTAATAGCAAAGATATAAAGAACTGCATCTAAATCTAATCTTTTTTTTTTCTTTTTTTTTAAATTATTGCTTTTAGCTGTCCTTGTGACATATATTCTTCTGTACTTGCAGTAGGGTCCCCGAGGAATTTGTTCCTCAGCATCCAACAAATGGAAACCCTCCAACTCTATTCCTAGTAATAAGTGGTAATTTTATATGTTCCTTTTCCTTTTCTTCTCTTTCTTAAGACATGAGAGTCATAACTTCAGGCCCTAGAAGGCAATACTTATGTTGCCCTTAGCAAATTCAAGCAAGCCATAGCTTAAAGTGAGGCTGCATATGAAAATTTTCCCTTTTCATTGGATGAAGAGAAACTTCCTCGGTGCATATGGTCTTCTGTGTCAACTTATTCATGTAACCCTGTTTGCATGTTATTGATTTAGCTTGGGAATCATGTTTCAATAGAGGTTTATCAGCCAAAGCTGGATTAGATGATAATTCGGTAGATTCTGGATACTTGAGTGTTGGAGATGAGGTGTGACAATTAGTATCTTAATATAAGTATTGGGATATCTCTAAATATCACTTTCAGAGGGTTCAAATCTAGATTAGAAGGATGGCTAACATTATTCTAATATAGTTGATTACATGTAGATTTGTTTGTGGCATTTGTTACTTGAATGATTTTAGCAATTATATAATGTGTAAAAAAAAAACGAAAAATGCCTGTTTAAGAATCAAACTAGATTTTATGATCATATGGGACATGAAAATGTTATATAGGTTTGTAAATTATTGCCCCTGCTTTTCAATGGGTATGTTGCTGTAACGTAGATTTTCTGATTGTGTATATTCGTTGTTCTTTCTTCTGTGGCTGTGTGAACCATTCCTCCTTTCTATTCTATGCTGAACAAAACGGTGAAAATTTTGCTTGCTTCAGATATAATTCATGGCTTGAAGAATAACAAGTTTACTGCAACTGATAGAACTGTGATCTCTCTGTTTCTGGAACGTGCTTTTGATCGGTTGGATGCTTGGTTCCAATGGTTCAATACAACTCAGTCAGGTATGTACTATAAAGTATGTCTGGTCAGCTTCAAGCGCTGGAAAAGTCTTTTCTTTTGACCAAGTTTTGAATTATTCTCTTTTTAACACAGGGAATCAGATGAGCTGTTACTATTGGCATGGACGAGACAATAAGACAATTCGTGAATTAAATCCCAAGGTAAATGTAGTTATTTTTTTCTTTTATTTAGTTTTTGCTTACCCAAAATTTCATTCTGTACAATTACGTAAATCACAATTTAACTTTGATCAAAACAACTATGGACATGCTTAACACAAAGGTTAATGCAAGGGCATGAACAGATTAGATTTGTTGATAGATCACCATTACAACAGACAAGAAACCTGCTAAAGCATTGAGCTGCATACCCTTTTGTTTGGCACTTTGCACTTGGGTGGCAATCTATGGCAGAATATGCTTCTGACTTATCTTTCCAGTGAAATTGAGCCTATCCTATGATATTACTTTTATTGTTGTTAGAAAGTCAGAATCTTGGAAGTGATTATGCCTTTTATCTTCAGCCAAAATGAGATCACTTAACACAGGTGTTGATGTTAATGTTAATCAATAAAATGAAAACAACTTATTTTTAATGAAGACATATATTACTCTATGACATTGGTTCTGGCATCTTCAGACACTGTCCTCTGGATTGGATGATTACCCACGTGCTTCACACCCAAGTGGAGATGAACGTCACTTGGATCTTAGATTTTGGATGTTACTTGCAGCAGATTGCATGCATTCTATTGAAGAGCTGTTGGACAAGAAAACGAAACCTGGCAAGGTGTAGTTTGATAAATAGACTCAACAGCGTTGTAACTAATGCATTATTATTAAGTAGATTATAAGAAAGGTAAATGCCAGCAGCAGAAAGGTAATCACCTAATCTCATTGACATTGAATGAAATCATGCAGGATTATGGTGCTACAGCTAAAGTGCTATCAGATTTTGAGTTACTGAACCAGGTATTTTCTTTCCTCATTTAATCCTCTGTTGGAAACTGTCTTTCTCCTTGATTTTCCATCATGCGTTACAGTTTTTAGTTATGTAGGATTGGGTGCTGATGCAGAAATAAAACAAGAAGAAAAGGAGGTTAAAAACATGTGGCCAAAATTTGTGAAGACTGTTAAAAAGGGAAAGGAGAACATAGAAACCCTTGGGATGTGTATGATAATAGAAAATTTTCCAGAAATTAGAATACACATGGAAAAGAAATTGAGTATGACCGTATAAAGTTCAATTTCTGGAAACAAAAATTTTTCAACTTCCTAATTTAGACGTAGTGTTCATTTTCTAAGGTTTACTCCCAAATGGTAAACACAAATTTTCTTTCAACAGACATTAAAATAATAAAAGATAAAGTGTCGCTGAACAAATCCTTAGATGTGTAGAATCTTCAATTATGATCATACTGACGGAATATTTCCCACTTTGGTATGACCTTAAAAATCTTCAATTTATGAAAGAATAAGCCATATACATTTTGAGAGTTCAACTATCCTTCCTGCATATGCTACTTTTATGGAAGGTTCTTGGGATCATCATGGATGTGCGATGCAGTTTAATGTTAAAAATTGTATGGTTTTTGGAGAAGAGAGAAAGGAAAGAAACCATGCAGGTCACTTTTACCTTATGTCTCTGTCGTGACACTAGCCAATTTGTTGCTACTATAATTTTGTCCATTTCTAATCTGTGTTTGATATTCATACAGATGCATTTTGATGATGCATATGGTGCTTACTTTGATTTTGGAAATCATACAGAAAAGGTATATTGCATAGTCATTCCTGTTTAGTTTTATAGGCATACTGTTGCAACATATACATTTCATTGATTCTCAATTCGAGTCTTTGAATGAGATTTTCTTTGTATGCTTAACGACATTAGGTTCTATTAAAATGGAAAGAAATGAAGGTAGGACACAACCATGTAACTCGTCAGCTTGTCCGGGATGTTTTAGAGAGACCAAAGTTGAGATTTGTTCCTCATATTGGTTATGTTAGTTTGTTCCCATTCATGGGGAGGATCATACCACCTGTAAGTGAAGGTTAATCCTAAATTTCACGATTTTTGCTGTCACGTGGGTATTGCCTTCAAAATGATTTCCTCATACACTATTTGAATATGGTACTGTTTTATTCAGGCATCATGGATTCTGGAAAAACAACTTGAATTCATTTCAAATCGCAGTATCTTATGGACCAACTATGGACTCCGCTCTCTGGCCAAAACAAGGTCTACAATTAATGCTTTGTAGTGTTTTTTTAATGAATATAGTTTCAGTAATCTCATTGATCAATGATCATATATTAATTCTTGGTGAACAAAATGTAATATCTTCTTCATTGCAGCTCTTTGTACATGAAGCGCAACACTGAGCATGACCCGCCATATTGGAGAGGTCCTATTTGGATAAACATGAATTACAGAATTCTTTCAGCACTCCACCATTACTCCAAAGGTATGTTGCACAAGATGAATTACAGCTCTTTGCCTCACTCAAGTTACCTTAAACTAATCTTTGGATTGAACCTTGCAGAGAATGGACCTTATCAGGACAGAGCTAGGGCCATCTACACAGAGTTGAGAAGCAATTTAATTAGGTATGATTTGACTACGTTTATTACTGTTGTAATCTTCTTTCAAGAAAGTCATTGGTTTAAATATATTTCCTCCTTATGCAGGAACATAGTGCAAAATTATAAGCAGACTGGATTTTTGTGGGAACAGTACGAACAGACTGAGGGTAAGGGAAAAGGCACACGAGCGTTTACTGGTTGGACATCGCTAGTAGTACTAATCATGGCGGAAGCATATGGCCAAATCTAGGACAAAGAAGATTGTTAGTACAAGGATATTCAGAACAGATAAGGCCTTTTTTTTTTTTTTTTTTTTTCTGTTTTTCAATTTTTTTTCCTTTTTAATCTTAATTATGGTATAATGATCAGACTTGCACAAAATGCAGTTATATGTTGACTTTGAAATGGATAATTGTTGTGTAATTACTTCGTCTTGAAATAATTTATGAGGATGTCGCGTTTGAGCTACATAAGGAACTACCATTTGAAAAGGCTTGCTTGCTAATGAATTTGGAAAATTCGGTATAAATTAGAAAAACTCGAGTTAAACTAGCGTCGGGAGGTTCCGAACAAATTTTGCCAAAATTAAGAGCTACGATTTGCTAAAATAAATGACAATGAAGTGTTCTCAAATTGAACAAGTATTGTAATAAGTGCCCGAAACAATCATTTCGTAGTAAATATTGTTTAGTTGTCATCACTTTTGGCTTGAGTTCAAAAATTTTATTAAGCAACAAACTCTTATATGTAAAGATAAATGTCACAACTCAGGTTCAACTATAAGCGTTTTCAGCGATTCCGGAAAGCTGTTCGGGGGATTATAATAACTCATGAGTCAGAACATGGTAACTAATCAGTGATGTTTCACCGTATAGCTAACTGATCAACTTTCAACCCTCAAGTTTGAGGTTATAGAAAGTTGCCTATAACAACAGAAATTGCCTATAACAACAGAAATGGCAAACTGAATTTGTGCATGTCAAGTCAACTTCTATTTTACCATTCTTGTGCTCACTATATCAGCTTCATAGTTGCCGAATAATGTAGGATTCAGAAAATATAAGACAAATCGAACCATCATTAAAAGAAAAGGGGGAAATAAAAAGAAGAAAGCTTCAAGTTTTCTCTTCATGTTAGATCGAATTCCCATTTTCCTTTGTTCCAGTGTCCTCGGCCATCATAATCTCCATGTCCCTTATATCTCGCTTCAGTACATTTCCAAGTCTTGCTATAGCCTCCGTCTGCTGTTGTAAGACCTACCAATAGAAAAACAAGCACCCTTACACAGAATCCTTGGATTTATTATTCATACTTCGCATATCAATGGCCAGATTTGTTTTAGAGAATGTTTGGATGGGGGATAGTGGAGGGAGATGGAAGGTTCTAGTGAAATTTATCTCTGGTCTGGGAGTTTGTTATACAAGTGAAAATTGAAAAACTTTCAACTAAACCTCCAAAATCTTAGTTATTTTTTCTCCTTTATATATATATATATATATATATATATATATATAAAATTTTTTTTTCAGTTTAAGAGATTTTGAAAGTAAAACCAACTAATACGTATTATATTATTCATTATTTCTTCAAACTGCAAATCATCAAACTACATTATTTTAATGAAAGATTAATTTCCAAAAAAATATATTATCATTTATCCATCCCTTCCCCTTGGATATATTCCCTTCCTTTCACCTCTAAAAAAATACCCTTAGATCAAAGTTATTGAAAAAATAAAAAAAGAACAGCAGACCCAGATATTAGGCACTAGACCTTTCAAGATGATCCCATCTTACCTCCTGCAAATCGGTGAGACTCTGTTCATGAATCTTGGTTGAACCTGGAAGATATACCGAGCCACTAAATCCATTGCTATTTGCCCGAACACGGGATACAGTGAGAAGGTTTTGTACCCTTCTAGATAGTTCTGCTCCAGATCCTTTCAGCTGCAACAATATTTTCATGTTAGTTCCATCTCAACAAGGAGGAGAGGGGAGGCAGAAAATGGTCTAAGACCAAAATTCTACTACCTGTCTAGTTATAGTGGCTAATTTCTCAGCAAGTTCAGCTTCACCTTTTGTTAAGGGTATACGGCAACCTTTTCCCTCCAATGCTTCCACTATTCTCATTACCTTCAATCACAATACATAAGAAGACATATTTGATTAATGAAGTGGCAATGAATAAGAAACTCCAATGCCTCAAACTTGCTAAGCATTATAATTCATCAATAAGACTATCAGAATCCCAATCAATCATAGGGATGTTACCAAGGGCATAGAGTTAAAGATGGGGTGGGAATAGGAGGGCAAGACCAGCCAAAAGAAATGTAATTTTTTGCGCCTTTAATTATCATTAGCTACTACATGTCTTTGTTAAGGCGCAAGTCACACTGCACATTTTCATTAGAACTGAGTTATTCATTCCACAATCAACAGCACAGTTTCTCTCCCGTACATAAAATAGTTGTCCTTACTCTTAAAAGACGCCGTTGGAGAATTTGTTCTTTCTGCTGCATTCTTTGAATCCAAGGAAGAGTATCAGCTTGAAAATGTCTTTGGAGCTGCATAAAACATTAGAAAATTGAAAAGCTAAATCAGCAATGCATGATGAAAAGAAATTCGGTACCACATAAACATTGCATGGGGAAAAGCAATACCATTTTAACATTGCTTTGGGTTATACGCAATCTCTCTGCGTCTGAAACTATGACTTCATCTTGGATCTGCATTACAATGTGAATCAGGCATGTATTAATTGACCATGGCTCAAAGGAGATTTGAGAATTTAAAGGCATAGATTATTCATGGAAGAACATAATTAAAGGCTTTCATTATTCCCTTACAAAATAAAGACCCAAAAAAGGGAAATTGTCAAGATTTGTATGCTCTTCCACTAACTGATCGGGAACCAAACAGATCCTCTCCTATGTCTATGTAAACTAGCCCACAATTTTCCTTTAAAGTGCAACGTAGGAACAACTGTATGACAACTAGGAAGCCTAAACCTGCATGACTTCATTCATTTAGCATGAAGCTCTTGACTAGAAAGTCTATTTTCTCTCTCTATATACCCTATACTCTCAATCATTGACAATCTCGATGAATTAATTCTCAGGTTGCTAAGTTATCACAATCAAGAGCTCCCCAAGAGGCTGTTTCCCTTTAGCTCAGGCATTAGATGTCGACACTCCTTTGGTATGTTAATCAGTTCAGCTTGTTAAAATCATGAACTAAATCACAGTGAACAATTAATCCTCTATAATATTAGGGCTTGGGAGATATCTATATTGTTTACTTAAATGCTTCCAACCACTTGGCCGTCTTTTGCTAATGAAAAACAATAATGCAAACCACTTAATCATATGATATATAAAGCAAAGGTCCAAAGGGCAAGGGGGACTCGAACAATATATATTCAGAATGTAGAAGACTCCAAAGTCTTGCTCTTTATCCCTAAAGATTCTACATTTTTTTCATAGCCAATAAGTATACCTAGTCAGGTTTGAAGAATCAAAAGGAGTTACAGATTAGCACTTTTCATGATGAAACATTATACAGCTCAATACAATATTCAGAGCACCTCTCTGTTGCTGTTATGGCATTTCAGTATCTACCTAATAACAAGTTATAAACCTATGCAGAAAAGCCAATAGCCCACTATCAATGCAGAAGGTGAGTCAGCAGTGACCATTAATCAAAATTTCTTACAATTGGAGATCATTTTCCAACTGAACCTAATCAACCTTAACTCATTTTGAATCGCATTGAAGGTATCAGCATGGCTGTTCAACCTTCTTCTCACCATTCCCATCGCCAATCTCTTGCTTTAGCATTATAGTGCACATGCTCACCAGGACAAATCGTCTATCTGTTGGACACAATTAAGTTCAAATGCCCAACATCAATTTGGACACCTACATTGTGAAATATTAAACTACATGATTGCTAAACAGAAATCTAGATACTAACCCACACAAAAGACCCACAAAAACTCCAGCTGACCAATCATTTTATTTAAGTCATCAAATATTCAAGTTACTAGTACAGGTCTAACAGTTAACACGCCAAGAGCAATACATTGCTATTGAAAAAACAATTACAAGAAGCTTTGCACTACTTAATTTACCTGAAGTCGCTGTGAAAGATCCTTGAAACCCTGAACAAGTTGAGGCCACAGACGTTCTCGGTCAGCACTTTCCATGCCCTCAAGCTTCCCCATTGCCTCCGCCCACATGATCTGGCAATACAAACTATTCCCCACAATTAGCCAATGGTCAAACAAAAGCAAAAGCTTTAAATTTGCAAAGCTAACGATTACATTACATAGATTACGTATACAAATTGAGAGAAGGAACTTACATCTGATACACCAGCTGGCTTCACCCTAAACTGCGGTTCTGTTACACTGAATAATAAGTGCTGCAGAACAGACAAATGAGATAAATATGAACATGAACAAGTCTAACGTCATACGCGAATGCTCAAATTGGGCATCTATACTGTATGCAAATGCAGTTTCCAAACAAACTTTCACAATCAAAAATCACGAACACCACAGACAGAGAACTAAAACTTGCAATGATAGAAATAATTCTGTAATTTTATTAACAAGAAAAAACAGTGAGGAGAATACCTTAAAGGCGTACTTAGAGTTTCCAGGCTCCTCCTTATAAGCATCAACAATTGCCTTAAGATGTCAAACAAATTTAATCAATAAAAATACAATGTAATTTATTAAAGGGGAAAAGGAAAAAGAGCTATAGTAGGGTTTATGAAGGGGTTAGGTTAACGTACCTGAATATCGCGATCGGCGAGAGAAAAAGGAACTGGAGCCACATTAGCCATCTGAGTAGTCAATTGCGCATGTTGGATCGGCGCGGGTTGTGGCATTGCAAAAGAGGATTGAAATCCAAAACCAGTAGAAGCTGGCTGCTGAAACAGCGGAGTCTGCTGTTGCTGTTGCTGAGAAGAAAACGGCGTCGAGAAGAGTGATGTGCCGAACCCAGTGCCAAAAGAAGGCGCAGACGGAGTTCCGAATGCCGGCGTAGATGATGGGGTTCCAAATGCCGGCGTAGAAGACAGCGCGCCAAAAGCCGTCGTGGACGAAGCCGCGCCGAATGCAGGTGTTGAAGATGGGGTACCGAAGGCCGGAGTGGAAGATGGGGTACCGAATGCTGGAGTAGAAGAAGGGGTACCGAAGGCCGGAGTTGAAGATGCGGTACCGAAGGCTGGGGTGGAAGATGGGGTACCGAATGCCGGGGTTGAAGAAGGGGTTCCGAAGAGAGACGAAGAAGTTTGAGCGCCAAACATTGTGAAGAGGCGACAGTCAGGGAAGATAGTGAACAGTGGAATTTCTCTAAGCAGAAGGTGCCATTGACAGGGCAAAATTTCGCACTCCAAGTGCTCGACGAAATGCTCACTAGTCGGCTTGTGTTATTGCAACGTTCTTTGGGCTAAAACAAACCTGACGTGTTTTGATTTAAACGAGCGTCCACCAGATACCAACGAAGACAAAGGTATAAGCTTCGCTTCGAAGAAACGAGAGCTTCTAATGCTACGATTCTTGCCTGTGCTTTGTCTTTTGCACATCAATTTATAATTTTTTTTTCGTTGATCTTTGTATAATAACATTACTTAAAGTTTTACAAAAATCTTTTAGCTAATATTATCTTGATTTAATTTTTATATAATTACTTTAAATGTTTTAAGTATTAATTTAATATCCAAGAACGTAATTTTGTTCTTATTTTTTTGAGTAATAAAGTGATACTAACATAATTTTTGAATGCTAAATTTTTGTGGAGTTTAATATATGTTTATCAAAAATAATATAAAAGATTTATAAGAACAAATTTTAAATCGATAACGTCACCAATTTTTTACTGATCAAAATAAAATTTTTATCTTATTTTGCCAATAAGATTCGTTTGAAATGTTAAATTTCAAAAGTATGACAGTTAAACATAATTTTGTTGACTAAGTAAATGATTGTAAAAGTTTAGTTCAATTGATAAAAGATGATGAAATCTTTACGTGGAGTCAACTGTGATGTAAAGAAGAGTTCTTTTGAAATCCAAAACGAAAAAAGTGTCTAATTTTACTCATAGCTAGAGATACTCATGACATGATCATACTACTGCTTAATAAAATATTTGTCCACTGGTTGAATTATTCAGATATCAGTTTGATTCAAAGTCTATAATTTTTAAAAAAACCAGCTGATTTTAACTGAACTGGTTCAGTCTATTTTGCGGGAAAAAGTAAAATGTTACCATCAATAAGTGCTAAACGAGACTTCGAATCTCCAAATCCTAAGAAATTAGTGAACTGAGCATTACAAGCATTTGGAATACAAAGCTTAATCTGGGAATATCACTAAAAAGGTAAATTTCCAACCATAGTCTGAAATAATGCTGGTCAAACAGTCATTAGTTACCAGACGAATGAATCATATCAAGCAAAATAATCCCCCATCAGCTAGAGACATTAAGGAGCATGATACATGAGAGAACTAGCAGTCAAAAGCAAAACACTGAAATTAAAACCAACAAACACTCAGTACTGTCCTTAATATCAGTAAAACGAAGAAAGCAAAGTTCTAGTTCCAAACTCAAAAAGAGAGTTTGCCATTTCATGCTCTGATGGTTACACTGCACAAGCACAAGCCAGACGGTCTTATCTCGGAAGTCTGCCATTCTGACCCCGGGGCTGCATTTGGATCATACAACAGAGTTCTATATCCAGGATCCGCCTCTAGTGAGAATAGCAACAGTTTCTCATCCAATATCCCGAATCGAAAACCAATACTCGAACTCCCAGTCAAAGGGACTGGTACCATTTTCCATGAATTGTCCTCTGAATTGAATATTGCTAACTTCCTTTGGTTCTTCCACTCCATACAGAACAGCTTCTTTCCCAGTACTGCATGTGCAGTGACCATCACACAACCATTCTTCATCTCACACCAGCTGTGCTTCTCCGGGTTATAGACGTCAACGAACTTGGAGTTCCCAATTGTAAAGCTTGACCTTCCACCCATCACATACAGCTTCCCCTCGAATCCACAGGCAAAGCAACCCCATCTTGGGCGACGAAGACTGTCAATCAGTGTCCACTTTGCAGCATCTGGATCGTACACCTCGGCACTGGAGAGGCTTTCTCCATCTGTCCCATAGCCTCCAACAGCGTAAACCAAGCCATTGACTTCAGCACAAGCAAAGTCATATCGAGCCACATTCATGTCTGGCAATCTGCCCCAACTGCAATGGTAATTGCAAACTTCATCATTATACTGTGCAATAATTATTTTCTTCCAGCTAAAGAGAAAAAAAAAAAGGCAAAAACAAAAAGTTCTAACATTTTAACCATTATACAAGGCATTGATCTTGAAAATAGAGCATAGGTTAACAAATAGTCATACTGATATCTGGCCAACCATATTTCCCTTTCAGAAGCCATTTGATTTTAAAAATTTGGCTAACACATCTTGCAGTAAGTTACAAACAGACATCATGTAATTTTGAGTTAAATCAGCAAGTTGCCTAAACCTTAGCTCAGAAAAATATGGAAAATAAATATAGTCAGGAGATCCTAACCCTTATGAACACTGAAAACTCCCATTAAATATTAAAACCTAAAAAATCAATTAAATGATTCGTCAAAGGGTTCTGCAAGCCCATTCTATCTGAGCTAAAAGTGTTCACTACAGCAGAAGCGCATACCTGTTGAGGCAAGAATCATATTGGTAGACCTCTGCCGAGGCAGAGCCAGTTCCATCAACCATTGAATAGCCAGCCACAACAAGAAGCTTTCCATTAAGAACCACCACCCCAAAACCAGCCTTTCCTTGACCAGGCATTGGTGGAAGAGAACGGTGTTTCTGACCAAGACAATCCAGAACTTCCCAATGGCTTTCTGCTCCTTCACTATCCATAGTTAAGACATAAAGCCATTCCTCAAGCACGCCAGCCAACTTTCTCACAGTAATAAATTCTTTGCTCTGAATGAACGACCTCCATCTCTTACAGACACTGCCCATAGCTGGAAAGTTGGACCGAGGCACAAGAGCAAGGCAATGCTTTGCCACATCATCAGGTAACCCAGGAAGAATAGGGCTATCCTCTTTATCAAGAACCTCAGAAGTCAAACACTGATTGCTCTTTGAAAGATTTGGTGTATCCTGATTGATCAAATTGGTGAAACACATATTTGACTCTGTAAATCTCTTCTTTCCAGAAACAAAACCAGGCATTGTTCAAATCAGCAATTGCATATATCATATATCATGAGAATGTAGAGAATTATGTGATCAATCAACCAAATACTGTGGCAAAATTCTTATTAAGAATCATCTAACTAAAGAAATTCATGATATCCTTCACCAATAGGGATTCTACAAGACCAAGGCATAAAAGATGTTGCAGATCGAATCACTTGAGCCGTATATGCCGATGACCTTCTGTGCTTTGTCCAGTCTGATTCAAATTCCATAACAGAAGTTCTGCTCCTACAGTAATTATTCCCACTTGTTTTCTGCCAATTGAATCTTAATCCACTGGAATTGTATTTTCCCTCACACATTGCCCAGATATCTATGAATTATAGGAAAAAGTTAATACATTTTAAAATATAGAAATTAATCGATGTTCAATTCATCAACAAATTTATAAAGGCATCAAGTCATAAATAGTCAATACAAACTCATACCAGAGTAGGCCATAGAACTTCACAAGACTTAGCCACCTGTAACTTCCATTTTCCTCAAGTCCATATGGGCTGAATGGAACAAGTAGAGGGAGTCAAATTTAAGAAAAAGTATAATTTCAGTTAATATATGCATGTTCAATGAAGAAATTCAATGCCAAACAAATTCAATCTGCAAGGTTAAACAAATTTATACAATCATCATTGTAAAAAGAAAAATATGGCCTATTAAATGTCTATAAACACCGGAGCAAACTATGGAAAGTAAAATGTTTACCCTGTCTCATTTGCTCCAAATGAAAGGGCAATTTTTTATTGACTAACTAACAAACTCGATATCACAACTTCACAAGTATTCCAAAGGCCTTTATACATGAAGGAACCAAAAATTTCAAGATTATTCACATTTTTACATAAGATACAAATAAAACAAGTGGGAAATTTATCATTCAACAAAAATCTAACTCCAGTATTTCCAAGAAAAAAAGACTCATAAATGCAAAGTGAGATTTTTCATTTCTTTTGGGGACGTACGCCTTATTGCTTTTTTTTTTTTTTTTTTGTGTGTGTGTGTGTGTGTGGAGGGGGGGGGGGGGGGGGGTTTAATTTTGTCCCTCTTAGATCGGATGCCCAGATGGATCAAGGCATAGTATATCCCACTCAAAGCAATAACAGAACATGAACTGCATGAGAAAGACAGGACTCATGAGATTTGAATGGAAAAATAGCCTAGATGTCAATTGCTATATGAAGCTCTTAATATCCCATCATAAGTATGAGGCGTAGAATATCCTCTGCGAAGAAACAGAAGTAGCTACTACATCTAGAATTAAGAAAAATGGTGATATAATTTAGATATCTTCATAGACAAATAAGTCCAGCAAGCGAATCAAATGATAACAAGGAAATACACATCACACCATAAGGAAAAACAGAATAGCAAATCCACCAGCTCACAAAACAGGACATTAGGGCCTTAAGGAGACAGAAAGAGCCTAATAAATGTGCAATTGTACATGAATCTTAGACTTGCATCAAAAGCACGTTCCCCAAATCCCAATCTGAGTAACCAGAACGAAAATTAAAGCCTTTAACGTTGTCCACAGAAAGGCAAATCCTATTTGGCCAAATCAAAAATAATTATCACCGATTGAGTGCCTACCACGATCTATTAACCGCAAAACAAAAAATTAGCAGTGTAATGATTCCCAACAGAGTAGAGAAAACAACGAAACTACAAAAAATCTGATTCGGGTAATTATTCAAAAAGGCATCGCAAGCTATGGGGAAAATGCTGGTAGATCTGAAGCATAGTAACGGAAGTAGAATATAAATCAACAAAAAATAAATAAAAATGAAGAAGAAGAAATGGAAGACAAGGAAAAGAAGAGAAACTTACAAAGAAGCAGTAGAATCAGAAGAAGTGAACTCTGGAAGGCGATAATAGAGCGTATGGGCAAATTGGATAGAAGAGAGGTGTAACAGGCAAAGGGGGAATTTATAGGATTAGGACCAAAAACGGCCGGAGAGGATAAAAATGACACAACCCGACCACGTCAAACAGTGATGAGCAAAAAATACCATTGGAAATGAAAATCTACTAACAAATTGAATTTTTTAATCCTCGTGTCAGATTATGATATTATTATTTAATAAAGTTATATTTTTTTATCTGCATCAATATTCTGAAATTGCGATTCTGGTCAATCTGGTCGGAGAGATAGAGGGGTAGTTGTGCGTGGCTGTGATGTTGGTGGGCACCCACCGTTCCCTATTGATCGTCGTTTTATTCTGCTTTTCTCTGCAATTATATTGTTCAGACGAGGCTAAATCAACTTTTTCTTTTCGGGCAAAAATGCCTGTGAATTTAAACTAAAAAGGTTAAAATTAAACACCTCTTAAAACCCTATTAGAACAGAAAAAAAAAAAAAAAAAAAAAGAAGCCATGATCAGATCTCGACCCCAAGATATTTGGCAGAAAGAAATAGCAGATATTAAAAAAAGAAAGAGCCTACCACGTATGACTGATTAGTGTATCTGTCAATGGTAAGTTGAAGATTACCATATCAAAATTTAGTTAATTATTATTCTACGAAGATAATACAAGAAATCCTTATCCTCGTTACACCTCAGCCGAATGTGTTAAAGATAAGAAGGTACAAGTGTTTGAGATTAAATGCCGTTTGACTTCAATTAAACAAGTACAAAATTCCCATACATATCAGGTGCTGGCTCAACTGAATCACACATCACACGAAATCATATATGACCATGACGTGTTTCATTTTCCAGTATTTTATACGAATATATATATATATATATATATTTTTATTTATTTATTTATTTATTTAATCCTGTTTGTGTTCTCCGACTGCCAGAAATGTGGAATCTTCTGGGATTTTGGCTCTCCATGATAGTAAGACGCGCCACTTCATGAGAACCAATAAATACAAATTCAGGATAATAGTCTTCCTTTTGCAGAGTTCGAAAAACCTGGGCCATTGTTGATTGATTCTTTGGTAGATGTGAGAGCAGCGAGCACCACTGGTTCCAAGTTTTGGGTTTGATCAAACAAAACTGTGATAACCTCATTGTCTATCTCCATGTCGTCCCAAATTAATGTCGTATCGTTTCATGTCCATGCGTTGTGGTAGTTTTTAGATGAATCAAGCAACTACAAATAGCCCTTTTATTTTTTTTGGCTTCTTACAAAATAAATTAATAATACACAATTAAAACTTTTAAGTCATTATATGTATGTTAGTTTGTGATTGTAATTTGATACAAGTCATATGCAGATTCGATATTGGTCAAATATAAATTTACGTCACTTTAATATACGTTTGTAAATTTTTATTTGAAAAGTCGTTTTTATTAACAGTATAATTAATAACGCAAGAGAAATTTTTTATTTTTTATGCAAAAAAAATTAATTTTGACAAAAAATAAACATTAAACTAAATTAAACTATTTTTGTAGATATACAAACAAGTTTTAAACGAAAACATTATTATTCTATTTTAAAATACCAATTCAATATTTCCTTGTTCTATAAATTTTGAAAATTTGAAATGGATTAAAAAATTTAAGCATGTAAAAAATTATATTTTTTTTTTATGAATCAAATCTTCCCACTATATGTATATATATAAAATCAAATCAAGGGAGGATATTTTTTGTTCATGTGGTTGAGTAGCACTGACGTAATATTGAGTAGTGATGGATTCATTGTGCAGGGGAATCGAAATTAATTTAATTAATGTTTTTTATTTTTTATTTATTTTTTTCTTTTTTTGGGTGGGGGACGTGGAGTAGTTGGAGCTCGAAGGGTTGGACGTCGTAGTGGGCATCTCCGTAAACCCGAATAGTTTAAGAAGTGGGACCCACGCGCCTAAGGTGCGTGAGTGAACGGACGGAGGGTATTAGAGAATCTTTATTTTTTTAGGAATATATAACTTTTTTTAAAATATATATATAATTCAATTATTTAATTTTTACATTTTATTTTTATTTTTTATTTATTAGTTTAATAAAATACATGATAAACATATATGTTTTAAAAATCAATTAACAATAAGTTGAAATTTCTTAGGATTTAAATCATGTAAAAATAAAATTTAAAATTCGGATCATTTTTAAACAATTTTTTGTAAAAAAAATAAGATTAAACTATTAAAAATATTTTCTTTTCTTATGTGTTAATTGAAGGATATGGGGGAATGAGAAGATGAAGATGTGGCTGGGGTCTTGGGGAAAGGAATGAGTGATGGGGGAGTGGCCCACTCAATGGATGAGACTGATTTAGGTTTAAAGTTGTGCAGAACAAAAGTAAAACTTTTTTAGAGTAAAATTTATTTTTAGTTATTTATTTTTTACAAAATTATTATTTTAATTTTTAATTTAAATAAATATAAAAAATAATTTTTTATTTATTATAAAATATTAAATTTTTTTTAAATATTAAATTTAGTTATTTAGATTTAAGATATAAAATTTAACAAAGAGGTTAAATTTGTTAATATTTTAAAATATATAAAATAAGTATAACATTTTCTAATAAATAAGTTATTTTGAACACTTTAATAAATAAGGGACTAAATAAAAATTTTATGATAAATAAGAGACTTAAAGTATTAATTATAATTCAATTTAAAACAAAGTAAATTATATCAATTTTTATATATAATTAAATTATAATTAATACTTTTTTGTTGTAAAAATTATATTTACATTTAGCTTGTCAATTAAGCTAAATTTATAGATATTAGGTGTTTTAAAAAAGATTACTTGATTGTATTTATCATTAATTACATGTTGGAGCTTAGCAATTAAATTAACTATTATGATATTAAGAATAAAATTATAGTCTCATACTATGTGAAAATGTAACTTCTTTAACCAAAAAATAAATTAAAAATTTTATTTTTTGTGTATTAAAATGTCAAAGAAAAAAAGTCAAGTATAATTTTCTAATCAAAAGGAGTATACATGTAGATTAACCAAATATTAAGAAGGACTAACATAATTTATTCTTAAAAATATGAGCATGGATCCTCTACTATAAAATGCTGTAGGTTATTTGGCCCCCATCTAAGGGGTTCAGTAAATTTTTTTATTTTTTAATTTGAAAATATTTCAATAACCAAAATAAATATGATTCTTTTTTTTTTTTAACAGACATACTTTTGTCAACGCAAACACAAACATAACGTGTGTATGGTTTTACAAAATAAAACAAATTGTTATGGGTGTAATAGATTCAAAGAGAGTTTGTTCTATTTCAATTGATAAGAGAAAATAATATTTTTAAAAATAAATTGTGTCTGATTTCTTTTTAAAAATTAACATTTTAATATTGACAATTTAAATTTATGTCAAAGTTCATTTTTAAAATAACTTAATAAATTTAATCTCATCAAAATTTAAACACCCCTAAGAATCATAAATATATGTAAAATATAGTTTACTTCTTAAACAACAAATGAAAATGTTCACCTGACCTAATTAACCAAATTTCACAGTTAGTTTGGAATTGAATAGGATGTTTTTTCCTTTTAAATAATCTTAATTCATTTTGCATAATTATTGTGATTGAACACATCAAATGTTAACTTCCATGTTTAAGCCCTTTTTATTTTTCACTTTTACATGTAAGTCTTGCATATAAAATTGGTTTTTTTTTTTTTCAAAATAAGAGTATACAATTATATTAATCATTTAATCAAAAAATATAATTTATCTTATAATTATTTCCCATGCTACTTACAATAAAACAATGCATTTTAAGTATCCACCAATTTTTCGGGGTTGACTGAGACTTTGTATTTCTAAAAAGAAAAATCAGAGTCATTGTCGATTTTTCAACTCAAAAGTCTAACGACTAAGTACGTTGAACAGTCCATTTGGACGGTGTATTCCCTCAATTAATATTCTTTGGACTATAAACTTATAATTAATTATCAAATTTTTACATCAAATATAATGCATTTTTAAAAGAAACAAACTTTTATATAATTTCTTATATTTCTGTTTTATTATTTATTTATATAATATAACAAGTGTTTGATTTTTTTTATTATATTTAACAAGTATATAATTATTGCAAATAAATGTATTGTTTAAAAATTAAACTATATAATTGTTAATTAATTGATTAATTATTTTTTTAATTGGAAGATAACGCAATAAAAATATAAAAGATTATGTATATATAAAATTCAATTTAAAATAAATAAAATGAAACAAATAGGAATTACACACATTTTGATTCTTCTTATATTATTTTCTAATTGAATACACATACAATGATCCTCGTGACCATTCACATGTATAATGACCCACCAAAAATGTTATCTCTTGCCTTGTGTTATTATGTTTGACTTCTGTAAACTGAAGCAATCCAAATACATGATAAAGTTTAGATGAGTCATGGACTCAACTCCTAATATATCCATAAAAAAACTTTTACGATTATTTAGTTGTTAGAATTAATATAATGTAAATAAAAATAAGAGGAAAAGTGAAAATAAGAATGTTAAAATATTATTTGATTAGAAAGAAATTAGAATTTATATGTATTCGTTTACTTTGTTTGGTTAATAGATTATATATGATAATCAATTAGGTAATGTAGATATTTTATCATATTATCCTTTATCATAAAATAAAAAAAGACATACATTTATTCAAATTATTAATTAATAATATAATTATATATTAATATATATTTAATTAATAATATAATAATTAATATAATAATATACATTTAATAAATTAATACTAATTAATAATATTAATAATAAAATAATAATTAATTAAAAATAATAAATTATGATTTTAATGTATCATAAGGATATTTTTGTTTGAAAATTATCATAAGTGAAAACATTTTTGTCAAACATATTTTTATTTCCAAAAAACTAATCTCATTCTATAGTTTTAATTAAGAATATAACTTTCTCTTATATGAGGAAGAATATATTTCTTAAGAAATATGAATGAGAATCTAATTTGTCAACTAAATATAAGAATAGAAGTATCTTTCATTTTCATTCTTATTCTTTCATTTAATTCTATCAACCAAATCGACCATAATATATTAAATGAAAAATATCTTTTATATATATATATATCAAAAATATTTTAAGACCAATTTAAAAAATGATAAATAAATATTAGTATTTATAAAGAAAGTTGTCTCTAACACTTTGTGAGTTTAAACAACGCTGACATAGATACATCTATATATAATTAATATAATTTATTAATTTTAACTGATTTAAAATTACACAAATTTTGTGAAAAACAGAAACGAATAAAATAATACAAGCCTCATAAAAATATGAAAAAAAAAAAAAAAGACATAAGAGGGCTAATAGAGATGGGTCATCGGCCATCACATCGACTTCCTTATCGAACATAATTTATAGTCTTAAAGATCATCTATAGACCATAATAAGGAGTTGAAGATGAGCCGATGGAATTTCATGAACGTAATCATCACGCCTCACCTGAATATTAATATAATAATTAATTATTGTGATGAAAAAGACGTGCAATTTACCACCTATTCTGAGTATCATAGAGTTATCGAAAAAATAAAAGAAGTATAAGGATAAGTTAATAATATTCATGTGTGAGTTAATGAAAATAAAAAAATAAAAAGATTAAATTAAAAATTTTTTAAAATTTTTTAGACTTTTAAATAAAATTTAAAAGTAATAAGTTCAAAATATAAACACAAAAAATTATTTTAACTTGCCTTACCATTAATATAATATAACATATTATTACTATGTATCATATAATGATTATATTAATGTAATCTATTCTATAATTACAAAAAAAATTTACCGGAGAGGAATTACAAGAACCTATGTGCTTTCTTTTTGTCTTTACTTTTTTTAATAAATTATATTTCATTAATACTTAAATCCTATTGTTTCTTATAAAAATATATACAAATTCTCATTAAATTAACACATGACAATAATACAGTAAAAGTAATATTAATTATTTTTCCAGAATTATAACTTAATAAAAAGATATAATGAGTGTAATATACCTTTTTTTTTTTATATCTTTATATAGAGAAGGATAAATTGTCATCTTTTCCCATCTAGGACTTAATGGAGGTGAGTTTGATCCGCTTTGTAATTGTTTTGGTCTTTCAAGAATTCCCACTATAATTGTTTTCGGGAAGATTATATTATTAATTTTCAGCTTTTATTTTAACATAAAATTATTAGATATTTAACAGTAAATTACGTCACCACTCTTTTTTTTTTTATGCAATACTATTATTTTGGGCAACTAGGTAAAACTTCATTGGGCTCCATTTGTGATCATTTTCCCAACTTAAAGGGCTTGGCCTATATAGTAGCCCAGCATTTCACCTTACCGTTTTTTTAATTCAATTTTTTTTTCATATTTTTGTTATAAAAAATTTTCTTCTATTTCAAGAAATCACACTTATTTTACATAAAATTAAATATTCATTATAATTCATTTTTTCCAATAAAAATTACAATTTTTTTAATTAAAATATCTTTATATATTATTTATACAATATAATAAGCAATATATATATATATATATAAGTAAACGATTATTAAAACCATACAACATACTCATAAACTAATAGTTTAATATTAATTAATGTACATTCTTTTAAATTAGTTTTAACATAAAGTTTGCTTAAGATATCTATCAATAAACACAAGTATTGGCATATGTTTAATAAAATTTTAGAATAAAATAATTCAATGATTTATAACATAAAATAAATAGTATTATATAAAATGTGAAATATTTATATTACTTATATTTTTAATTAAAATTGATCTTATTTTTTAAATAAAATTTAATCATTTATTGATTGAAAAATTTATATATTTTCAAAGAAATGAAAAATTTTTGTTAAACAGTTGTGACTACTAAACTTGAGCCTTTGGACAATGCAACTTCCTAACCAGTCTCTAACAGGGCAGTTAGTCCTGCCTTGCCCTAGTTGGACTCGTAGTAACGAAGAAGGCTTAGGGAGCATAATATTCTAACCAGATCGTTTAAACAGAAAATCCGTCGTTTACCCGAGGCAGCGTCATGAAGAAGAATTCCTGAAAGGCTCTTTGCTGTTAAAATGTCGTTTGGTATAAGCGACCACAAAATTGACCGCAAAACGCGAACGCTATACGTCTTCGGTTTTGGTACCACTGGGGGAGAGAGTGCCAAAAATGGAGAACTGGAGAAGCTACTGGATATAACTAGTCATACTACAACTTCCCCGACTGCTTCCGAGAATGAATCAAAGATTGAGTTGTTGATTCTCTGTGTGCAAATAGGCCTTTGAAGTACCCAAACCTCCCCCATATTCTCATGTCGCTTGCATCCTTCTCCATCATCCGCTACCGCGCTGTGGCCGGCGTCGCTATTGGGGCCGCCCCACTTCCGGTCTTCGGCAATCTTCTCCGCCGCTTCTCGATTGCTGCCAGGCAACAAAACCCTAACAATGTCTCCAAGAAACCCCAGCAAAGACAAACGCCTAACAAGAATCTTCTCAAAGCGATACAGACATTCAAGAATTTCTCCTCTCTCGCCCCTGTTCTCTCCCGAGAAGACAACTCCCCTCTCTCGGAATCCCAGGCCATCGGCGTCGTTGCCGCCGCTCAGGCTAACTACATGCGCGTCATAGTTCAATCCACACCGGAAGTTTCCGGAGGTTCTGACGAGCGTCTGGAACCTTCTACTCCATCTGCTGGAGTTGAGCTACTGTGTGTGGTGAGAGAGTTGTTGAAGAAGATAAAGAGGAGGGTGATGGTCGGTGACAAGGTATTGGTAGGTTCCATTGATTGGGTGGTCCGAAGGGGCCAGATTGAAAATGTGTTCCACAGAAATTCCGAGATTCTTGATCCTCCGGTGGCCAATGTGGACCATTTGCTGGTGTTTTTTTCGCTGGAACAGCCGAAGCTAGAGCCGTTTGCGCTCACTCGCTTTCTCGTGGAGGCTGAGTCGACTGGGATACCGCTCACGCTAGGACTGAATAAGACCGAGCTTGTGGATAAAGAGGTAAGTTCCTGATTGTCTGATTTTCTCCTTGATCTCGTATTCGTGAGTAGTCCTTCTGTAAATTCAATTTCTGTTTTTCTTACCGGTTGGACTTTCTGTGCTGATCATTTACATCATATTTCTTTTAGTGCTTTTCGTATTTCGTATGTAGTCTTTCTATAAATTCAATTCTCTGTTTTTCTTGACAGTTGGACCTTTTGTGTCTAATCTTTTAAATCAAATGTGTTTAAATTTTTAACTGCTTAAAGGTGAAGTGATATTAATTTTTCTGCATTATCTTACGTGCTTCTTCATGTGCAACGGTCGTAAATATGAGTTAGGGGTGAGACATATGTTTGAACATTTCACTGATAGCTCAACCTCCATTCATAGTTAGAAAGCATAATGGAAGTTTGTTCCTGTACCCAAATTACTGAATGGTGCATCGGAAGACAATTTCTTGATCTGTTATGGAATAAGTGCTTGACTGATCCTTTATCTGTTGGGTTGATCAATTTTCTATTTACTACTCATTTTATTTAGTATATTGCAGTCCAACTAAACTTTTCTCTCAAGTAATTGCTTTGACTCTTGCCTTCAGCTTTTCAAATTTTTGATAATATGTTTCTAATAAAATATGTAGACCCTGAGTTCCTGGAAGTCTAGGCTACGCAGCTGGGGGTATGAACCAGTTCTTTGCAGTGTTGAATCCAGACATGGACTTGATCTTCTTGCGTTCAAATTAAGGGATCTAACAACCGTAATTGTGGGTCCAAGTGGCGTTGGGAAGTCTAGTTTGATCAATGCTCTTAGAAGCAATAGCAAAAACCGTGGTTCTGATGATGCAGAAGGGGATAATTGGTTTGAACCCGTGTGTTTTATCTCTCTAGTCCTTGTTTTTGTCTTAAAAGTATTTTCTACAATGTGTATCAGTGTTTGTTACTTCATTACTTATGTTGCTTTTGTACATGTACTATTCTCAGATTTCAGGCAGCAAGTGGTTTGAAAATCAGCGTGTTGGGGAAGTTTCCACAAGAAGTGGCAGAGGAAAGCATACAACTCGCCATGTTACTCTGCTTCCATTATCTGGAGGGGGTTATCTCGCTGATACTCCTGGATTTAACCAGCCTAGCTTATTGAAAGTGACAAAGCAATCTCTTGCCCACACTTTTCCAGAAGTCTGTGTTGCTTATTTTATATTTGACCCACTTCATGTTGACTGAGTTTCCCTGTCTAAATTGATGGTATCTTCTTTCTTCCTGTTTCAGATTCGGAAAATGCTTAGTGCCAATGAGCCTGCAAAATGTGCATTCAACAATTGCTTGCATCTTGGTGAACCTGGATGCATTGTGAAGGGGGATTGGGAAAGATATCCATTCTATTTTCAACTTCTTGATGAAATTAAAATCAGAGAGGAGTTCCAGCTAAGGACATTTGGAACAAAAAGAGAAGGAGACGTAAGGTATGTTAAAATTCCTCGTTTTTAGATATTTTATTTTTGCAAAATGAACCGTCTGAGGGTTATGTTTGTGTTTTCTCTCATTATGGATATGTGGGAGTTCAACTTTGTGTCTGGAGATCCAAATAAACAATAGCATCTGATGCTATTGTCTCTGTACAAGCTCTACATAGCATTGTTCGATGCTACTTTCTATACGAACTGCCTTATGCAATAGCGTTTGCAGTTGAATTAAGCAGGACGCGGCTAAATTGCATTTGTCCCAACTATTGTTAATATGGAATTTCCTTTAACAATGTTTGTAGTAGTCTTTTTATGTTGTTTGTAGATGCTCTTCGACTAAAAGCAATGATTTTGATAGTCTAAATAAATTATAAATTGGATCAAATTCAAACAAAGGTCTTTACAGCATTATGGCGGCAAAAATATCAGTTGAGTGGGCGTATTTATCTTACAACTGTATTTTCTGGGGACATGTTTAACTTGATAAATGCTCTGAATTAAGAGTATTAAAACTCCAGTATGGGCAAATGCACAACATGACATGAGTCTGGCTTCGCCAGTGACCTAGACTGTCGCTTGTGGGGAAATGGTCTCATTCCGAAAATCTCCATAGAAATTTCTCTAGTGAAATATATAGCAGCCAAAGATTCCTTACTGAAACACATGATTTGATTTCATTGACTTCATTCATAATGCAAGTTACACTAGTACACTATCTACAGGAGATGGTAATTCGGTAGAATTCCATTATTTCTTTTCGAGATAATTAAGGATTTAACTATTTCACCCGTGATTTCTTTTGTAGGTACAAGGTGGGAGATATGGGTGTTCAGAGAGCAGAACCACGGCTGGAACCTAAGAAGCATAGGAGGCAATCTCGGAAGAAGATTAACCAGTCAATTTTAGATGAGTTGGAAAAAGAGCTACATGACGATGACAATTTGCTAGATGAAGAGAATGATCCTGTTTTGAATGCATTGAGGAAGGAGAACTTGTAGAAAATGAAATATATCCGCAATAGTCATTGTAAATAGCATATGTTTCTTTTTGCTTGACTTAGTCTTCGTCTTCTTGGTTGAGTTCCCTGTACAGAAGCGATTTTTGGCTTGACCAAATCTTGTTCCCCGTAAGATCTAGGTTCAACCTAGTCCCCGGTACAAATGTAAATGATGATGGACTTAACTATTCTAATAACATGGGAGCTCGATCGTTAGTGCCTTAATGGATTCAATAATCGAATATATGCACAAATGACAACACTTATTGGAAAATGAGATTCTCAGCGTTTAGCTATTTATCTTAAATTCTTTAAAAGTTTGATGTAAGATTATTTTGTAAAAACATAACATGGCCTTTTTGGCTTTTCTAAATAACCCGAGGAGTTTTAAAAAAATATGACGAAAAATTGATTGATAGTGAATATCTTAAAAATTGTACCAAAATGTCATAAAATGGCAGGTGCCTCCATACTACGAATATGTGACACCAGTGAGAAATACTTTAGGCTCATTTTTGCCGAAACAACCGTAAATCATCCTCGTGTTGTAAGTAATGGCGAGGGATCCAGGGCGGGTTTTGACTAACTTGTACAAACCTCTGACGAGTCCTCGAATTTATCGATTTAGAATATTGATGTGTACTACAATGCTAATGCCAATAAGCTAGGTTAAGCAACCAACAAGCGTTGCGAATGCTATCGGGCTGATGATTTTGGTTCTCTGATGGGGACCCGACACTATTAGCTCAATAAAAGTAGCAATTCTCCAATATTATTGATAAAATAGGACTGCTATTGCTCTCAGGTATAGCAATAGTACGAGAGTTACACCCAGACTCCAAGTAACAGTGAAGGAAAAAAAAACAGAATAGCAGATAAGAAAAACAGGAAGGTTGGTTCCCTGGCTAGTGCTCGGGCCCGTCATTCTCTTATGTGTATGATGAGAGCATTAGATGTTTTGAACAACCAGGAGACTCCAATTGTAGTCTAATACGGTTCTAAATGATTTCAGCCTGGCTAGACCACCATTAGACAGGGATAGAGGCTGAAATTCAGTGCAGTTCAACTCGAGTTTGTTATATTCAGAGAGGAAAACAAAAATGGCACATTATTCTAAGTACGAACAATCCCTTCTCCCCCATGTGTATGGCAGCCTGAGATATAAACCGATATCTTCAGTATCAAGACATAGGAAATTGGTAGAGAAGAGCAAATTCTGTGACACTGGACTGGATTGCTCATTAAAAACATAGCCAGTCTTTCAACCAGGTCCAGTGCCGGAGAGGATCCATTGCCTTGCGAGAATTAATAGCTCATGTGATCTATGGCCATCTAAGAATCATATAAAAGTGGCTAACCAAGAAAAGCGATATCTAACCAAACAAAAATATGGTTTTTAGTGAGGGACTAGGAGTACACTGTATCATCCAAAGAAGAGGAGAGGGAGGGAAGAAAATAACACAGAAATCCAAATATTGTGAAAGCACTGACTTATACTCAAGGAAATACTAGTAACAACATAATTCAAAGGAACCTACTTCTTAGTGGACTTCTTCTTTGAATTTACATTCACAGATTGCTGGGGCTTGGGATGCTTTTCAACCTCACTTGGATCCAACCACTTAAGAGGATGGCGGTTGAAAAAGGGCCAATTAGGTACAGTCACCAATGTTGTGAGAACCACACCACCAGCGTATATGAAGATCATCATTTGGAAAGAAGCCATAAAATATCCAGTAACAAATGCAATTGCAGCAAATGCAAGCAGCATTATCTGCATCAGCTGCTCTGCTAGCTTCTGCCCTTGCCAATCCATCTGAGAAACCATACAAAGTAAAGAGAAAACTTTGACCAACCATATAAACCAAAATAGCATCAATAAACCCGAGAACACAAGCTGGGCGACAAGAACTAAAGACTGCTAATTGCAATCATACCATAAGGACATAATCTTTAAAATAGGAAGTAAGAATTATTACAAAAATCAAAATGGAAGTTTGAATACTTCCAAAGGGTTAATATATCTTTCTCAGTACTGACGCAAAATTTCTCGAGTCCTACATAGTATAATATGCTATTCCATTTCAAAACTGGAAAGAATAATATGAGGGCTATATGCCTATATTTATCACAGATAGATACAACATCCAAACTTCACCTAATCTTTGCTTTCCTAAACCCTAATTAATCACAATTTTAACAAACCAGGACCAAGAATGTGAGTAGAGAAAATGTCCAAATGAAATACACGGTACATACTACGTATAGCCCCGCTACTAACGCTGCTCAAACAGCCACCGAGAAATAGACTTCCCAAACCGTTCAGTTCTCCTCCTCTATGAGTCCCCAAACACATTGAACTATTAAAGCATGGCATGATACCACAAGTCATCACAAATGTAGGATCAGATCTCGGTTTGGGGAGCAATTTTAACTTGTTCACAGTGCACAAAATGGGACGGTTAAAAAATAATGCACATAATTATAGAAGTTGATGCACAGAGCAAACAAGACAAGCAATCTATGCACCCACGGATAGAGATCAAATGCTCACAGAAGAAACGAACAAGGCGAACAATACACAGAACAAACGAACAAGGATATCTCTACTTTTAAAGTATCTATACCCCCAGAAAATGCACAGAACAAGGCGAACAGAAGAAACGAACAGACCAGAAAAGATTTGGCGCAGCAGGAAAAACGAATTGGAGATGCAGTAGCAGAACAATCGAATAGGAGTTGAGGGCACAGCTTAAATTTTGAAGAAAGTAATTTTTTCCGCTAATTTCCTTCTCGATCTATCCAAGGTTAAATCTGGATTTTTCTCAGAGACGTTTCGGAGGCGTTTCGAAAAACACATCAGTGAGTTTCGAAACGTTTCAAACGTGACAAAAAAAAAAAACGAATTGCAGTTCTCCAGGAACGTATACGCGTCTGTGAGACTGAAATACATCCCCAAATTCAGTAAGTTCTTGTTTAAATGGGATTCTGGAAAACGGGTTTAAAAGAAAAAAAACAAACAAATTGCAGCTTAACGGGTAGTTCTCACAAGATCATATATTCTTTTCCCAAATGAATTTAGCACGACAATGAACACTAAGCACAAATCGTCGATCTCTCGTACCTTTAGAAGATAGTATTGTGGCGGAGAAATCCAGAAAGGAAGACCAAAAGCGTGCAATGCCAATCGAATGCCAGAAACGACTTCGAGAGCAAACCCAGAGTCAAAGAAGCAACCTTTGAGGGTTTAATGTCGAGGAATTTAACCGCAGTATAGACAGTACCGCACCAAGGTTTTTCTTCGTGTTTTTAGTTCTGAAAAATATATTTTCATGCCCTAATATTAAACTATTTTTTCTGACCAAAAAAATATTAAACTTATTTTTTATATAAGTCATAAGTAATTATATGCGTCTTAAATTAATCTCTCAAAATAAAAGAGATATACATTACTTGACGCTACCAAAAAGAAAAAGTTAACCTTTAATAAGTTATAAATTTTATGAGATTAATTCTTTGTAAAGAAAAATAAATTCAATGATTATAACGTTAGATGTAAAAACTGATGTGTAGGCAACAATGTGAGGTTGATTTAAATTTAAATTTAAATTTGTAAAAACAAAATCTTTAGTTTATTCATCATTTTAAATGTACTAATACACATCATTATAACATATTATAATTGAGTATACTAATACATTTATAAAGATAACACTATTTTTATATCAAGTTGTAAATAAATTATCGTAGGTTTAGTAATTGGGAACAACAATATAAAAAATTTAAATATAAATAAAATTTCTAATTGAAACGAAATATTAAAAATAAGTTCAGTGTAATTTACTCCCATTAAGGCCACATAACCATTGGTTATTTATGATATAGAACGTAATCAGCAAAAATTAAAAAAATGGTACTAACTCACTTTGAACCGAGAAAGGCGCCCACAATTCTTCGCCTGCAGGAACCATAAGCATACTTCAAAGGGCAATTTAGCTTTTTAATTTCCCATCAATTTTCAATAATAATAATAATAAAGAACAAAGAACTAATATGTAATCTTCAGACAAGAAGTACTTTCCACATGTGTAATTGTCATTACATGTAACTGGGTTAGCATGTAGTGAATAAATGGAAATTTGCATATTAAAATAAATATTTATTTTACAAATAATTTGGTTTAATGTGAATTAGATTTTTCTAAAAATTATGTTTATCTTTCAAAATCTGATTGCATAAATATTTTTAAAAAGTAATGTTTCGTAAGATAGGACAACACTCAATTTTATATAAAAATTAAAAAAAAAAACATTACAACCAAAGCTAAATTTACAAAATTACATTGATTTAGGCAACTCTAAGTCATACCCGTTCCAATTATCAGCCTAACATTATTCAGAGACAAGATGAGACGTTACAATTAGTAATATTTAATTACCATAAATTCGCCTTAATTTAAAAATTGTATAACTCAGTCCGCTAACTAAATAAACATTTATTAGCCTACTCTACTTAATTTCCGAATTAGAATAACTAGGCAATTAAGGACAATTAATTATTTAAGAAAAATACAATACCCTCCACTCTTCACTCTTTTGCCATTTTGGTCCTTCATTGTTAAGAGCTAAATTGGCTTAGTCCCTCGGTTTTTAAATTGTAAGCAAACCCTAAATTTTTAAATTGCCAGCTTTTATCAAATTGTTAAGACCAACTTCAGAACACAAAAATTAAAATAAAAAACCAGAACTATATTTTCCTTTTAATTATTCAGTAAAAATTTAAATTGGACCCACAAAATCGAACTAAGATAATTAAAGCAGAAACATTTAGACAAAAGCTAGAAACTGAAAATTGTAGGGCTTTACCCCAAAGGGAGCCCTTCCAGAAATTCTCAAAGGCCTGGGCCAAACCCAGGCCCATGAGGGGGTTTGGAAATAGTTTTCAACCAGCAATAGACGCGCCTCGGTTAGAACCTCACTAGCTGCGTCATTGCCCCAAGCGCAAAGATGAGTACACCGTGGCGCTTCGCTTTCCTTATAAAGGCTACCTCACGGGCTCCTTTCTTTTTTACTTGTCGGTGTGGGACTAAGCAACATACACATACCTGTTCGAAGCAAAGGCTAGGCATTTGTTGACTATTTGAACGCCAAACTTGATCGATTTAATCTAAACCCCTTTCTCATTAATTAAGTTCTTGCAATGATCTGTAATATTTTAGGTGAATAAGATAGCTTTTATCCCAAAAATCATAGAAAATATATTTTGTTATCTCACTTTACGTTCATTTTATATGAGTATAGAATCAAGTCGTACCCGAACTAACGTTATTCTATCTTTGAGGATACATGAGTACATCAAGTCTTTCCCATTGGACACTGAACTCATTAAGCCCAAACCTATGGTTTGCTTTGTCATTGTAATTAAGTGATTCAATAAATTCCGTTATTTCATTCATAAATTGTAATTTGACATTTTCAAAATTGTTCAATATTACAGTACTACACTAATATTTAATTTTTATAATTTAAATGGCGACATGCTTAATATTTGTGGCATTTTTTTTTTTTTAGATGTCAATCATCAAATTCTCTCTCTCTCTCTTCCTTATCTTTCTCTATCTTCTATTCTTTCTTTCTAGCTCTCCAACAGGGGTGAGCAATGGGTGGATTTGTTCCGATTAAATAAAATCATCAACTTGATTGATTACATTTAAGTGTACAAATATTATCCAAAACCGACTGTGTTTTTTGTGAACTAAACAAAGGTTTCATATATATATATATATATATATATATATCATTCCCTACTTCGATCATCAAATTTACTCTTCCATCCTCATATAATCTTGGAAACATCCTTTCAACACTGAGATGATGGTATCATAAGAAGAAATAAAAATGAGAAGTGTCAATACATGAGAAGGGGGGTGAAAGAAAGAAAATAGATAAGCTATTTCTCACATCGTTTGATATCATACAATAAAATGGAAGAATCATTTTCCTTACTTTATTTGGTTTAATAAAAAGAAAAGGAAAAAAATAATTATAAATAAAATGTTAAATTATCTTATTATCCTTCACCTAATTAAATATACTTAATATGAATATTGTATTTCTAAGTATATGTGCTTAAATATATTTGCCATTATCCCCTCTTTAATAATTGTTAACTCTATTGTGCGTTAACAATATTTACAAATATAAATTAAAAACACCATTTACTTCTATATAATCTTTTTCAATAAGACAATAGAGAATGCAAAATATTAACAAACCATTTACTTTCCCTCCATTTCCATCCAATAATGAACAAATTGACTCTTGGTGGGTTCCAGGAATTTTCGTTCTTTCCTCTTAATGCATGAAAATTGTGTGTGCACTAGGTGTACATACACCTCGTACAGGTAACAGTTAAAATTTGATTCGTACAATAAGACTGTACGAATCCAATCTTAATTTTAAATCCTAAATTAAATCTTAATCATTAAGTATATATGTACACCAAACAATATATAAGAGACAAAAGAAGGCAAAGTCCAGTGAAAAAAAATTTCTGCCTTTAAAAGCGATAAATTTGTCTTCCATATGTTTGACAAAAACCCTAATCTTGATTCAAGATTCCATAATAATCATAAGTAGTAGTCGACAATATTGTATAAAATACTCAATTACAGAAAGCCACTACATAACAAGGGGTCGGAATTTTACCATTTAGAAATAGTATCATGGTTAAGTAAGCAAATCTTAATCTTATTATCGAAGCTGTGACATTAAGCATTTTCTAAAACGTGGAATAAGATAAAGTCAAATTAAGTTTTGGAAGGAAAACAACACTCAATTTTTTCCTTTAACCCTGTTTAGTTCATGGGTTAAAAAAATAGTTGGGTACTTGATCAGTTGAAGTGTTAGTCAAATAAATGAAAGGGAATGGAGTGTAAATTTAAACAAAAACGAATTTTATAGTGAATTATAGATAGCGGTGTATTTTAACATTTAAATGTGGCTAACAAAAACCCAGGTTCTAAGTTAAAAAAACCAACCAATCAAATGGATGTAAAGTTATCTAAGAAAATCATATTGGCTTAAATATCATACAAGAGAATAATATTTGTTTAAATCTAGGAAAAGCTCATACCAAGTTGAAAAATAAAGAGCAACAAAAATCTCGAGAAAATCTAAAAACTATAGGGCCTCCGATCAGTTGTTCCAATAGCAATTTAAGATGAGCCTTCAAAGGGATTAGGACTTCTTGCTTGTCGCCAACTGGGTCTCCGCCTACAGGACCGACAATGCATAAATTTTATCAGATAGAGAATGTAAAGGAGAAAACAAAATTATTACAGCAAGATGAACAATTAATACCTCCTTCTTAACAGGCTCTTCCTTCTCAGACAATATCAGCTCAATGTGGCAGGGAGATGACATGTAAGCTGCCAAAGATAATATATTCAATCAATAAAAGCGCACATCATAATCCATTAAAAGTAAAATCACAAGATTTTAAACATACGATTGATCCTTCCATGAGCTCGGTAGGTGCGGCGTCTTTGCTTCTGTGCTTGATTAACCTGGATATGAGAAATATAGAGGGCATCGACATCCAAACCTTTCACCTGGAAGGAAGCAGTAAACAGTTTAACAGGTGGTGAACACTTGGCAAAAATCAAAGCATCAAAATATAGCTATAGATATAGATATAATACATACTTCAGCATTACTCTCCGCATTCTTCAGCAAGTCTAGAATGAATTTAGCCGATTTCACCGGCCAGCGCCCCTGCCCGTTAGAATGTCTATTCTTTGCTTGGGCTGTCCTCCCAACTCCACCACAAAACCGTCGGAATGGAATGGCCTGTTTGTGTGCCAGAACATCCTCCAAGTACCTCTTAGCCTTTGCCAAGGGCAACTTCCTGATGGCAAAGGCAGTCTCCCTAGTATTCTGTAGGGATAATTTAAAAAGGAAATTAATTTTACACAGATTGCTAGTTGGTGATGCCAACTATGAATGGCAGCATACCCTAGTTAAATATCACCCATGGATGTATGCAATTAATGTACATGTTCTATCATTTACTGAACCTTCAGTCACAAACAGATACGAAGGTTCACCCAATAACAATAGAATTGATATCCCTGAAGTTTACGAGAGATCTGCTCATATAGAGTAAAACAGATCCCTGCTTTTTTCAATCAGGTTTCTTAGTTCCTAGCTTGATAGCAAAACTTGTTCAGCAGGGAAGTTTCATTCACTTATATTTCAAAACAATTACTATTTGTCATACCAAGTACTTCAAATAAAATAATACATCACCATCATACCATTTGTTCACAGAAAAACAAGGTTTCATTTTGAAATAGTTCTATAATACATGACGTATTATTAAAAAAGAGGCTATTCTGGCATCTTTATAACTTACATACTAAAGCTAAATATCATTGATGGATGTATGCAAAGAAAAGCACATGTTCCATCATTTACTGAACCTTCAGCCACAAACAAGAGTCAGGTTCACCCAATAACAATGGTGATGATGTCCCTGAAATCAACGAGAGGCCAGCTCACAAAGGAAAACAGACCCCTGCTTTTTTATCAGGTTTTCCCATTTCCTAACTTTATCATGGTTTTATAGCAGTAAGTCTACAATTAGACAGTTTCATTGAATTCTACTTCTATTGCTAATTAAAAAAAATTATCACGTACTTCAAATAAGATAATACACAACATACCATTCATACACAGAAAACAATTTTTATTTTTTTGGGAAAAAAATGCAGTACACATGAAGGGCAAAAAATAAAAAAGGTCATTTCCAATACCTTTAACCTAACCATACAGAAGTTAAACATGAACTATGAATGTATGCAAGTAAAGCAGATGTTCCATCATTTACTGAACCTCCAGCCACAAACAAGACCTGGGTTCACCCAATAACAATGGTGACAATATCCCTGAAATCTACGAGAGACCTGCTCACAAGGGAAAACAGATCCCTGCTTTTTTATCAGGTTTTCCTATTTCCTAACTCTGTTATAGTTTTTATAGCAGTCCGTAGCAGTCCATTTAAAACTTGATAGTTTCATTGAATTATACTTCAAGTATTACTAATTGACACAATACCAATCTTTCACAGAAAACAAAGTTTTTGGGGGAAAATGCTGTAATACACAAAGGATGAAAAGAAAAACACAAAAAAGGCCTATTCTGGATGTATGCTAATAATTAAGATGAATCATGGACGTACGCAAGCAAAGCAGATGTTCCATCATTTACTGAGCCTTCTGCCACAAACAAGACACAGGCTCACCCAATAACAACGGAGATGATGTCCCTGAAATCTACGAGACCATCTCACAAAGGAAAACAGATCCCTGCTTTTTGTAATCAGGTTTTCTTATTTCCATACTTATAGGAGTACATCTAAAACTCGAAAATTTCATCCATCTATACTTCAATTATTACTAACTGACACATTACCAAGTACTTCAAATAACATAATGCACATCATGATAAAATGTTTTTTAAAAAATTCTGAAATACAAGAAGGATTTAAAAATAAAAAAGATCTATTCTTGCGTCCTTATAACTACGCATACTAAAGTTAAATATGCTTCACGGATGCATACAGCTAAAGCTTTCACATTGACTGAACCTTCAATCACAATGTCCCTGAAATTTACTAGAGGCCTGCTCAAATAGGCAGTAGAGCCCTGCTCTTTAGCAGGCACTCTAATTTCCCAACTTAAGAGATACCAGTAGCAATATCATCAACCCACCAGCTTCCTTGGCTTGTAATTCAAGTATTACGAATTCACAAACAGTTGCCATGTGCTTTTAATGACACGCACAATCATGACATCCATTCGCAGAGGACAATGTGTTGATCAAGGATGATAATATTAAAATAAAGTGATGGAATAAATGAAAGGTGACAAAAATAAATAACCCAGCACCTCCATAACTACAAATACAAAACATAGACATTCTTGTATGAGGAGTAACACGTAAACACATCCAATAATATTAAAGCAATCAGGCTATAGTACCTTGAAATGGACTCTGAGGTCGGAGCCTCTAGCCTTGCATGCTGCAAAATGTAGCAAAATCACATATTAGATCAGAATAATTTAAGCAAAGATAAACATTTCAATTTCATAAAATTTCAGACCCAAAGAAGAGATGGAACACTTGGTAAAAGACAACAATAATTAAAGATTGAACTAGAACAGAAAATCCATCATTTAGCTCCACCATGATCTGGTCCACAAGCAACAAAACTAAAGGAGAAAAACCTCAGATATCACGAACTTAGGAGAGAAGAATGACACTTACACTTAGTAGGATTGTCGGGCTCCCTGGAGTACTTCACCTACAAAAAAGGACATTAAGAGAAAAAAACCAAGAATCAGCAACCAGAAATAGATAAATGAGCAGGTAGGGAAAGGGGTGGAATGGAAGCATCTTTACCATGGTGTCTGATACAGAAGCTTATCTCTCGCCTCGCCGTAAGAAGAAGGCTCGATGGCTTTCGCTCAGTGTATCAGAGAGCGCTCGTAACCTAATGCATTCACTTTATATAAAAGGGTTATAAGAAACCCTAATTCCCTTGGAGCCGACAACGAAGTGGTCAGCAGACCAAGGCCCGTTACTCGACCCGGCTTGCGATTTCCAGTTTCGGGCATGGTCCACCCAGATAAATTGGGCCGCATTATTATTGAGCCCAACTATGATGTAGATTAAAAGGCTTTCTGAGCCAAACCAGACCCATAAACCTCATATGCGAAATTTAAATTCTACTAAATAGAAAGAAATAATTCTACTTTTTTGTTTATTATTTTTTTCTCTTTCTGGCCTACCTCAGGATTTGAGTGCAATGTTTCTTGCTTACTAGGAATTGAATTTTTAATTTATTAAAAATTGTTAATAAAAAAGCCTGTGATAATAAATTGGCCGAAATCTATAGTGGTAAAGTATAGATCTTTAAATAAGGCATCAGAATTATAATGTCACACTTCATCAATATATATATATATATATATATATGCATATATATTATTGAAATTTTAAATTTCAGGTTTAAGTTAAATTAACACTTATCTTTTTTATTACCAATGATATTTAATTATCCTAATAAAAACTAATGTGATTATTAAAAATACACTGAATTGCATCTCATCAATATTAAGTAATGTATAATATATTGATATATCTTTACTTTTATATAATAACTATGAGTAATATTTAAAATTTTTTATATACATATATTACTAATAATCATTTTACTACATCTTCAAGTTTGACAAATGTAAATTCTACGGGCAAGACAAAAAATAAGAAGTGCAACTATTTTTAATATATAAAAAAAATTATTTTAACTAGTAATATCAAATTAGAATTAAATTGTTATTGAGATGAGTATGTCTTAATTGATGTTTTAAATATACTTTGACATATAAGGGTGATAGAAATAACATAGATTGAAATAATTAACTTGCATGTAAAGAATAAACAATAATAAAAACTTAACGCATGATAAAAAAAAAGTCTTAATATCAATACAACTTAAACTTAATACTTTTAATTTGTTGAAGTTATTATTTTTTGAAGTTTTTTAAATTTTAAAACTTGTTTAAAACCTATCATTTGAAATTTTTTTTATATTTTTTAATTTGAGTAGAGCTTATTTGATAACATAAACAATAAATTTAAATTTTAAGTTTATTTTTTTCAATATGTTTATTTTTTTAATTTATGAATATTATTATTTTTAAATTTAAGGTTCTCGTGAAAATTTGTATCCCGTAGAAAATAAGGGTATGAATGCCTACCCACTCATTGTCCAAAAACAAAAAATAAAAAAAGAATGTCTACCCACTCCTCGCAGGACTGGCATCTCTAAATTCTCGTGGTACATTGGCTAAGAGTTAACTAATATGAAGAATTCTAAGGTCATGTTTGGTACGCAGAAATCCCGTTTGATGGAATGGAAAAGGTTTGTAAGAATGTAATGGAAAGCATTGGAATGTAATCAAATAAAAATAAAAGTTGTTTGGTATATTATGGAATAGAATGGAACCTTAAAAAATATGTTGTGTTTGGTATGTAAAGATTGCAAAGGAATAAGCTCATAAAGACTAAAACACCCCTAAAAACTAATTGAAAATAAGAAACCCCACTTCTAAAAACACACACCGTTATAATGAGAAACCACACTTCTTCATATCACCTTATTCGAGCACTCTCATAGCACCTAGGCAGTGATCGTCATTATGCAGAATCATAGTGGGTCGAGTAGCGCGTCCTTAGTTCTGATGTTGTACAATGCAAATGAAATGGAAATGGCAACCAACAGAACAGTAGTAGTAACGAACAAATGTAAAGCAACTGAAGAATCACATAATATAGGGGGGGCTTAACGAATGGAGTGAACAAACAATAGATAATAGCAAATGAAACATTAAAAGAAACGAATAGAAACATCAGACTCCTTATAAGCAAAATGAAATGGACAAATGAAGAGCATATGAAAAAGCACATGACAGAACAGATGATTATAAGTGTCGAAGACCATGATGCAAAACCTCCAAGGCTTGACACTAGTGAAGAAGATGGTGATCCTGGGTCATCAGTGCTGGTGGTGGTGCCAGAGGAGAGGATGATGGTGAGGTCGCCATAGGACTACTCCCTAAAGATGGCGTTGTGGAAGATCCTCCCGGTGCCTGAGATGGAGGGTACTCTGTCATGGACGGAGTATTACCCACCGGAGATGGGTATCCAGTGCATTGGCCAGCGTGTGTGAAGTCGTCGGAGGACTGCTCCTTAGAGATGGTGTCATGGTAGATCCTCCCAACACCTGAGATGGAGGGTACGAGTTATTATATGAATTGCCAGAGAGATGTTTGATGGAGAGATGTTCTAATGATTGACAGGGAGATGCACGAGTCTGGATTGAATAATAATTTTGTCTTTATAAAACTGGAGGAAGGGTATTTTTAATAATAGCTTGTGCATTCCATGGAACCCAACCTTATTCATAGGTCTTTTGATGGAATGAGGATTACCATAAGTATAAGAGTCCACCATCCTGATGGAAAAGGGATGGGATTCCATTGATGTATATCAAACACTCCATCTAGTGAAATTGCCTTTCTTATTCCCATTACATCAGGATCATTTCTGCATACCAAATGCTCCATCTAATGGAATCGCCTCTCCCATTCTCATTCCATCAAAATCATTCTTGCATACCAAACACACCCTAAAATTATCTACTTGCAATAGTTCAATGCACGTATACAACATATTTTCATATATAGTACCATATGATATGGTTAAATATAACTGCGTAATATAATCAATGTTATTTTTAAATTTGTCACTATTTAAAATGACAATATATAATATTATAACATATTAGATTTTTTTAATATATGTGAGTTTCAATATTACTCCTTATTCACGTTAATTTGTAATATTTGGTTTTTTACTTCCCCTCTTCGTGATTATTCATTGTTCACAAACTAAGGCCTTAATGCAGGATAAATCTTTCGACAAATATAGCCCGTTTCTATGTATGCAAAAATTTTAATTATAAGAACATATATGTTTTGTTCCTTCTCGTATCAATAGCTATTTGTTGTGTTTAAGTTTCTATTTATGGTTACTATTAATTTTTATTTGCATTTTTAATCAGTTTAATTAATAAGGTTTTCTATAATTGTATCAAATAATAATCATAAAAATAAAAAGAAAAATAGTGACGAAAGATAAAAGATGGAGGTAGGAAAGAATAGGAGATGGTATAGAAAAAATATAGAGTATTGTCAAAGACATTTTATTAAACATATTTCCATTCTTTATTTGGCCCCAAAAATTACTTCCTTTCTTTATACCTTATCAAATATGCAGGTGATTGGTAAAAAAAAAAAAAAATTAACACTAAAACGCCTTAATATACAGAAAGTTGCAGTTTTAATTTGTCTTGCAAAAGTATTCGCACCCGAATAAAAATTAGTTTCTTAGATTTTTTACCCAAGAAAAAACAAAGAACAGTGTAGCAATGATTACTGATAAGTTCAAGAATTAATCAAGATCAATAAAGGATACATTTAAATTAAGGAGAATGAATGGAAGCAAAGGAAAAATAAATAAATTTAACATTCTTTTTCTTTTATGTTAAAATAAAAACAAATGAAGTTACAAAATTCTTTATTTAGCTTCAAATAAAAATTATAATTTTTTTTCTCTCAATTCTAATCAATCTGTATATATCTCAAGTATAACAAATATTTTCACATTTACGATCCACAGACTAAAACTTATATGGCTGCACCTAACCCATTGGAACAACTCATATGAATTTTATTTTAAAAGAATAATTATTAAATTTTCATATAATAATTTAGATTTCAATCAATATTAAACAACTTTCAACAGAATTTTAAAATTTAAGCTATTAAATTTTTATTTAACTGTTCAAATTTAATCAAATTCGACAGCATTTAAATTTTTAACTTCACTAAATCTATTTTCACTAATAACACCTTTGCACAAAATGGCAATTAAAAAAAAATGCAGAGTAGGGCAATGAATTTCACAAATTCAATCATTTACAAAACTAGCGGTGAGTGAGTGACTATCCTACACAAAACTGATCTCCAAATAATTCTGATGCCAATAATACACAAAGGTATAGGGTTTGCTTAAGAGCTAAAAGAAATAACTGGACAGAAAACAAGAATAGGCAGTGACATCAACCCACTCTGGGAAAAGACCCTTCAATCTCTTTGCTGGTTCGACCAATTTTTGGTCTAATACAGCGAGGTCCACTCTTAATGCTTGAGAGCTGTTAGCCTGAAATTGTCAAGAGAAAAGTTCAGCAATGATTATTTCAAGGTGGCATTTGTAAGTGAAAATTACAATTCAGGTGCCTGATCTAAGTGTTGATCCAGATTTTAGACTGACATATCTCAAACTCAATTTTTTTTGATAAATAGGTTTCTAAAGAATTCGAAAATTAGAATGTTCACATCAAATGCCAAGGGAAACATTAACAAAGCATCAAACTCTACCTCCAACCAGAAGTTCCAATTCTCATTGCTGGCTCCGCTGAGTCTTAATATGTATGATGGTGGACCATTGTCAGCTGTTTCGGTTACTGTGAATATGCAGACTACATCATGCAATGGAAAAGTGATATTATCAAACCCAAAACTAAAGTGGAGGAACAATTTTTATACCTGGAAGAACATTATCTGCAAATGACCAACTCGATAGAGGACCAGTTATGTTGAGAACAGCCACCCAGACCTCTTCTAAAGAACTGAAATGAAGATAAATCAACTTAAACATCAACCTCCTAGGCAAATGCAGGTATGGTAAGACCTCAGAGGTCTACCTATGAAACTTCTTTTTCCTTTGACTTGTTCCAGTTCACAAAGTGCAGTGAACAAACAGATGTAAGATTAGCAATGCAAATATGCAGCAAGAACATGGCCAGACAAGATTTGTTAAGTTTTTACAGTCTAATTTAGAAGATGATTCTGCAATAAGTGGCAACATGCTTTGAAGTATATTTGGGAGTCGGGAGAAGGGAAGGTGTCCAAATAAAAAGGGAGGGGAGAGAAGGAAGAGAAAGGGATGGGTTAATGATAATTGTCGTTTCCCTTGTTTGAGAAAAATTTCTCCACCAAAATCTCTCAATCGGAGGAATGTGAAAATATAAAGGACTCAGCTTTGGATGATTTTGCATTTGGAAGGTTAGTTTAAAATTATTTATCATCTGCCCCTCCTTAATGACTCCCGACAAGGGAAAGATTTGGATAAAACCTTCTCTATCTTTCCCTTCCCCGCCACAATGCCCGATTGAAACATACCCTTATGGTTGATAGCAAAACAAAATGATCGTGCAGGTATCCTTCAACCTTTTATTCTCCAAACAAATCAGAGATGGAATTTCAAAGTCCAAACCTAGAAAAGATCACAGCTTATTTCCCTATAAGAACAAGCAAGAATCCAGAGGAAACAAGCACCAACACAGGAGGATCACCCAATAAGTAAAAAAGGGAGACCACAAGCCCAACTAACAAGAGTATCCCTTGAAACAATTCTTACTTCTAAGCTACCGACTTATATTCTATATTTACCAACCTAAAATGTATGTTCTTCTGTGATTGAGAAATTATTAATATAATCATGATATTAAGCAACACAATGAGAAAGAAAACAACAGGAAGCTACATAGAACATAAAAATTCTGAGTGACTACACAGGTTAACGACACAGATAGTACTTATTATACTCCACTCACCCTAAAGAAAGCTCCAAGTAAACTCTCCTCTGGCCCTCTGTAGAGTTAGAATAAGGCTTTTGAACAGACAATTGGGGAAAGAATTCATACTGCTCTACAATATCATCCCCTTTTGCAGGGAACTTCAGGCTATTTGAAAAGAGAAAAGAAACCGGAAAAAGTGCCTGCAAAAAAATGTCTTGTCATTAATTTCTTACATAATATAAATCACTATTGAAAAGGCAAACAATAAAACAGCAGTAGTTTTGATATATGACCAAAACAAGTGAGTCTAAAGGTAAACAAGTTAAGTAATAACTACTGATTAATCAACCAGTAGGTGAAGGGAGCTTCTGTGGGGTTCTATAACTAATTTAAACAATCAAATATTTGTTAAAATAATAAAGTTCAGAGAGAAACTTTAAGCCTTTAAAAAATATCTATCCATTCTTTAGTCAAATGACATATGAATTCCAGAACCTCGGACCACCTCAAGATTTTATAGCCAATGCAGAGACATTCTGGTTCACCCTAGATCAACATTTTATACTTAGTCAGCACTAAATCAAATGAGGTTGGTAGTCTTCTTTCACTCTCCCTCTATTCTCGAGGGAATGAAAAACACCTAAAATAAAGGTTTCACATTAAAAATATATATATAAAACTTGCCATCCAATTTTGGCGTTTAGACAGCATTGCAGACTGAAATGAAAGATCAGACGGAACATTCAACTCCCTTGCCACTTCAGGTGCATGACTGAAAAGGAAAAGTAAAGAATTGGAATCCACCACAGAAAGATCATAAGTGGTTTCCACAATCTCACTTGAGCCTGCCAGACCACAGCAAGTGGTTAGAATATTTTAACAGAGAAAAAAGAAAACAATAGTAGAGATGGTGGCTGTCAATACCTGCAGTATGAAAAGTATGCTGAAAAACAACCCTCTTAGGCGCTGACATACCGTAAGGAAAGAACTGAGATGACAATGCCAAAGCAAGCACACTAAGATGCAGCAAAAATTGCAAGATAGATTTTCTGGCTAACCAATGACCACAAATAGGCAATAGAGGGCCCAAGCACCAACCAGTTGTGACTCCAATTAATACAGCAACAACAAAGTCAGGCACAAATTTTCCTGCAATAAAATGTTTAAATCTTGATCAAGATCAAGCATTTTTGCATATGAAACCACAAACTTTATTATCTCTCATAAGAATTTGGACAATCTCTAAGTGTCAAGTTCAAAGAAAAACCACCTCAAGCATGCAACTCCACCAATACACCATTTATTTGGTTTCAAACAAATATACTGATACACTTTTATATATGCACATGTAGATGTAGGAGCATGAATAAGCACATGGTAATATGTATTATATGTCAACATTCAGATATACAAACAATTGGATTCCTGGGCTGGAGGAAGATTTTGAGGAATAATCTGAAGCTCATTTTACAAGTTATTTCCCTGGCAAGTATTAGACAGAAGACTTAATGACTATAAAGCATGCACACCTAATATTAGGTGTGTCAGCATGTCAGATACCAGCACTGCCATGACATGCTGCTGACATTGTCCAACACACATAACAGTTGTGTCAGAATAGATGCATGCTGGACATGGCTTGGACACAGTTGGCCCTAAAACAGAGGGGAAAATCTCTATATATATAGAAATAAGACTAGAAACCACATCTTGATGAGATGATAAACGTTCATCTCTTATGTTTTTGGTTGAACATGAATATAGTATATCACTTAGTAGATTTCTTTTGATAAATAAAATGTAAGATACTTAAAAAGTAGGATAATTCTGGTTGTGGTTTTTTTTTTTCTGGGTTGAAGTATATCACTATATATATATATATATTGTTTGATTTTAGGTGTGACATGTGTCAACATGTTTGTGTCGCATGTTAGTATTTGTGCTTCATGGCTTCATGATGTCAGCACTATGGTCTAATTATCACACCAAGCCTTAGCATAACCTATGTATTATAAATTTAATTAGTTAGATTGTATACATAATTTCAGAAACTAACCCCAAGGCAGAGGAAGAGCACCCATCATGCCCATCTTTTCGATAACAAATTGAGATAAAAAGCCACCAAAATAAACAGAGTAAGCAAGGCATGGAACCAGAGGTATCATGTAAAACATTGTGGACCTGAAAAAAGAAAATGAAAAATGATAAGAACTTATGAGTAGCAGATGTATGAAGTTATAACATAAATTAGAAAAGATTAGATAAAGAACACGGAATCCAAGGGTGTGAAGAAGCCAGTCAAATCTATTGTTACATGAATGGAATCAATGGATACCTGCAAGACAAACGATGAAGCAGGACATGAGAATTTTTTTTGTGTAAAAATTGCAATGACACTGGTTAGAAATTGCAGAAAATTTCACAAGCAACCTGAGCGATTGGCGTCCAAAGGATTTCACTGATAAGCAGAATGATATCCACGCAGGAAGCATGAAAGTTGATGTCACAAAAGTCAAGAAACCTCCACTCAAACCAGCTACAAGATAAGCCTGCTTTCAATAAACTTGTTTAGCCATACATAATTTCTAGAGGATATGTTATGCTGCAAAAAGATTGAAATGTTTGAATGGACAAAATCTACACACCACAGTTAATACAGCATAAAATCCAAATGCTCCCCAGAACCTTGCCTCATCAGATAGTACCTATAATTCACATCACCAAGACAAACTGAGATCATTTATCAATGATATGCTTGTCCTCAGTAAGATCCTGTTAGAATAATGTAGTACAATGAGTAGTACAACTAGTAGATGCCTACGAATCTAACCTACTTTATGTACAACATTCATCCTACTATGTACAATATTCTAACAGATCCCTCTATATTGTTTATGATAATCGTAAATGAAGATATCAACTAAAATAATTAGATGCCAATTCTGAAAAATTTCTAAGTTGTAGGCCTTTCCTCCATACTTATTACAGAAGAAATACAATAAAGAGAAAAAAGATGTTTGCAAGAAACTTCAAACTAGAATAGACAAGTTTGCACCCCCAAGAATAAGGTAGATAATCTGCCTGGACTTATTTCTGACATTGAAAGGAAATAACTGAATTTGAGCTCAATAACTCATGTAAGAGGTTGTAGAAGAACCCACACATAAAGATATATATACAAGTTCATGAGAACATTTTATGGGGCATTTGACTAATCAAATATGTCTACTGCATTACTTTTCCTGAAGCAATGACATGCTTTGGTATTTGGAAAAAATGACTGTCACTACATAAGATACTTGCGTACAAGCATGTTTAGCACACAAAAAAAGAAGCACCAATTAAAAGGTATGAGTAATAGAGTCTACGAGTTTATTTATGAACAAAGATTACAAAACTGTAATTTTTAACAGAGACGATTCAGCATCTGTCAAATTTTTTTTATTGAAATTCAATATGCCACAATACCTCTTTTGATGTCTTGGCAACTGAAATGTCTTGGGACAGGGGAAAGCGTCTCCAGGCAATTCTGGGAATTAAAAGGCCAATAAGCGAGCTGGGTACATACATCATGAAAGCCAAGTACGGACGTGCAAACCTGCATTTCATCCAATATGTTTGGATGAGAAAACCAGTGTTTAATCCTGTTTTGGGTCACATTTTCCTTAAAAACTATTGGCCATAATAAGGTTCTCCTAAAATGAGAGATAATAAAAAGCTATTGCCAAACACTAAGAGTAGCTCAATCATTAACATAATGGAAAAATTTTTTTCTCATGTCATATTACCTATTTATGAAGCAAAATATAAGTTGTGACTCCATGAAGCCAAAGGTCAAAATTGCTATCTTAACTATTGCTTATGGAAACTATTGCTTCCAAACAAAAGATAAACGAGCCTACCAATTCATTGCTTGAGGGGGAAGTAGTTCAACCCAAAAAAACCAAAGTTATGGAAACTATTGCTTATCTAACAAAAGAAGTTTGTGGATACAAGTACTTGTTAACCATAAACAAACCTACCAATTCATTGTCTGAGAAGAGAACCAAACTTTAATTATAGAAAATATGACCGGAACAACAATGGCCAATATAATCCCTACTGTATGAGTTAGAAATCCTGCAAATACATCAAATTGAAAATGTTATACAAAATGATTAATACATAATCATTTCAGTTACCCAAGAGTAGAGCTCCAAAACTAAGATTAAGTATGAGACTCGTAAGAACACTTTATCTGAAGAGAAATCAGCTGTGACCATTTACCTTTCATAAAATCACAAAAAGTTGCTGACCACAAACGTGACCTACTATGTGTCAAGATGAAAGACATAACAAAGAAGATGAAGATAGGAATACTATGAAGAATCCAAGCTACCCTTCTGGAATAGGATATCTGAAGATTCATAATTAAAACACAAGGGAACAAAAGAGCAAGATAAGACATCACTGAAGATCTTATTGCTAGGTGTATCAACATTTTATAAGCAAATAATACATACCATAAACCATGAGAGATAATCAAAGAAAACTGCCCGCTCGTCTTCATATATATCTGCAGTAACCTCACTAGAATTTGAATGGGTAATTCGTAACTTAGAAGAATTAACAAATGCCTTGATTATGCTGAACAAATTGTCACCACGTGCTTGTATGCTTCCAGGTCTGGAGACATGGGGAACACATCAAGTATAAGCTGGAGGCACAATACAGAATTTCATTTAAATATCTAAATCAAAAGAGTAGGTCAGATACATACAATAGTCTCTCTATTGTATCATAGGATGTATGGTAAAAATAACCACCAAGAAGAAAGATGATGTCAAGCCCAGGAATATTCCCATAGTCTTGGGAAAATATTCGGTAATCAGTATCTCCAGGAATAACAGGAAAAACATCCTGCATGTTGATATAGACAATTCATGTTTGAGTTTTTTAATACAAAGAGGAAACACAAATGAAAAAACACACACAAAAAAAATATTGGAGTGGGCAACATGTAGAGAGAGGTAAGGAGAGAAAGAAAAACCTGTGCTGCACTATTAGCCATAGGGTATATTGCTGCTTCAGCATAGACACTAGAAGGCCAAGAACCGGGTCCAGATTGGCAAACTAAATCTGTAATTTTTGACATTATTTAATAAAACATTTTACATACCATATTTTTTAGGAATGTATGGAAAACACCTAGCTAATTATATCCTGATAATAAAGAAGATCAAATATACTATCCTCTTGCTTTCACAATGTCGAGTGTCCGCAAAATACCCCAAAAAAATAAAGTTTACACTATCATGATTCACACCCTACAAATGATAATAGCTAGAAAGCTCAAGAAAGTGTTCAAGAATGGTTTTTACTACTTTAAAAAAAAAAAAACCATAATACTAAATACACATCTATTTTACCAGGTCCACCAGTCCCAGATGCCTCCACATTTATAACAGCTCCAATTGTGTCATGCCACTTATGTGTCTTCATGAACCCATGTGCCCCCTTAAAAATAAAAAACCAAAACACAGCCTGATCAGCTTCAACAGGGTAGAGGCCAATAACAACTTAACCCTGATTTTTCAAATGGCAGACACACATATCGCAGTAAGGTATCTTTGTGTGTTTTGGAGAGCATAGAAAGGGAGAGGATGAGCACGGGATCTACCAGTCAGCCACTTGAGATAGTACTGATTACTAGACAATCTAATTACAAGCATTTTGATGTGCACATGATGAAAACAAAATAAAGCTTTATCTAAGATGATATAAGATATTTACAATTTTCTTAACAAAATTTATGCATGATGTTCCAAACCAACACATGTTATATATAAAGCAAAAGATTCTATCCCGTTCTCCTCAATAATTAAAACATCTTTGATACACAAATCTGTTTCTGTTCAGTACCAAATATATATGCGAAACATGTTACACTTTAGATTTAATATAATACCAATTAAACCCCTAAAAGTTAACTCATAATATCATCAGTGCCCATGCTTCAAGTTGAAAGTCATGTGATTTAATCAAGTCATAACTCATAAGCATTCAACTCTTAAATATCATATACTTCCATATCCATTGAACACAAGATAATGATATAATTAATAAATAATAATAAACATCAAAATGGTTAAAATAATCACAATTAAATGTAATTCTAATATGGAGCTTATATCAATTAAATGTCCTACCAACATGAAAAGTTCCTCAGCGCCATTAAAGAGGAAAATAACAGGGCAGGTGGGAGCCCAACCAGAGTCTACAATTAGTCTTGCCAATTCTAACATTGAAGCTGAAAGAGATAAAAATATATAAATAAATAAAAATCAATGTTTAGTGTGATCAAATAAGGGTATGCCAATACAGCCTTCCAATCCAATTAAGACTTCTAATGTAGTCAATACCTACCAACACATGAACCGCAATCTCCAGCACCTGGAGAACCAAGTGGACTATCAAAATGCCCATTCACTAAAACTGATGGATCAGTGTCTTTTGAATCTTCAGATGATATCCTGTTGCATATTGAAAAAGAAAACTGTGTTAACATTTTATAAAAGCAAGACAGATACCACAATACTAAGTTTATATGCAACACAGAAAACCACAATAGAACTGTGTAAAAGCAAACAAACAATTGGTCAAATATATATAGACACTTAGCGTTAAGAAAAGGTTTTGACTTCACACCTACACATTATGAGCAACTTCAACAATTGTGAGGAACAATATCATTCATAAACAAATATTCCAAAAGTACTGAGGAAAAATTTAAACAATGAAGCACTTTGATTATAGCAAGTATAATTGATGTTAAGATTAGCTCACCAAATTTAACGCATAAAAATTTTAACAGTCCTATACAAATAACAATTGAAAAGTCAAGATACCTCATAATAATATTTGTGTGGTTTCTGTATCCCAGAGCTATGCTGTGTTGCAAAAAGATCATATTAAAGGAGCCATTTACAGTTGTCTCCTCAATCTCAATTCTGCAAATTGAAGAATATAGAAACAACAGTAAGCTGTCAACTGTGACAAAGAAAGAAAGCCGAAGATAGCTTTCAAATTGAAAATTGGAGTCTGTCAAGTAATACGTGAAAAAACGCAAAAGAGACAATGAAATAGACGGCAAACAAAGTTTAAAAAACTTTCTAACATCAAAATAATGTCACAAGTTCACAACCTGAAACTGGCCCCAGCTCGCTCCTTTATTACTTCTAACTGACCCTTAATATATTCAGCAGCTTTTCTCAATCCAGGACGTCCTTCCTATCAATAAATGCATCAAACAGTCAACATCCAGATAGCACATGTATTAGACACATACCAGATTTAATCTCCCCGTCAAGTCGACAGGTGTAACTTCATACTGATGCCAATTAAGATGTAAAAACGAATATATTCTATATCCCACATCCTGCTTTGTTATTAAGCTTGACCTCCTTGAAAACGATTCATGATAAACGACCAACACCGACGCAAATTTCCCCTTCGAACCCTATTTATGGAAACGAAATAAAAAAGCAGAAATTCAAACAACAGAAAGCTATTCAAGTTTCCAGTTTCCAGATTCCCATGCGCCAAAAGGCAAAAACTTTTTCGCTTACACACTCAGACTTCAGAACAAAGAAAGGGAGATTAGAACTCTTGGCGTACTTGACGACCATCGATCTCTTTAGACAACATTCGGACGTGTTCGATGGCTCTGGCTTCTGAGAAGCGATCGATAGGCGCGTCGAATTCGAGTGGCTTAATAAACTTCATGTGGGTAACGGAGTAGGCGAGCATCGACAAGAGGCTGTACAAGACCGCCATGAACAACAAAAATTTGAAGGCAGAGACATCGTTGGTGTTCAATCCAAAAACCATTGCGAATTCAAATTCTCAGCGTGCGACCCAAACACGCAGAATGATACGATAATGCTGGTATGGGCGTGTTCTATGTCTATCCATATAACATAGTACACAGATTGAAATTTCCCATATGAAACAGAACTCGCTGGTTTCGTCTGAATTATGTCAAAGAGCGGCACTTGCTGAACTCAACAGCCACAACCAACCACGGAACTTCTTTATTTAAATATTTATTTTGAGAGAGCAAAGAAGAAACAGTGCAATTTCCAATAAGAGACGGCTTTACGTAATTAACATTACATACGGTGCAAGACTCGTTAAATTTAGAGCTTCCTTTGTTTCCATCTCACCTAATCCACGTCGCAGAAGTCGCCTTATATGTCACATATACAAGTGAATTTATTTTAGTTTATTTTTTTAGAATGAATCATATGCATTTAAAATATCAAAAATGATAATTGCACAACATATTACCAAAATTTTAATAATATAAATTTAATTATATATTTTAAAATCGTAAAATTTTAAAAGTGATCATCTTTAATAGTGCATTACAATAGGTAAATTACATATAATAATGACAAAAATGTCTCTAAATTAGTTATTTTTACAAGGGAGTTACATTTGATTACTTGCATTTGAAATTTTTTTTTTCGAGATAAGAATTATACTTTTTTACCCTATGAGATTTCATTTTCACCAATTTTACATAAATATTTTTAAAATTTTTATATACTAATACTACTAACTTTTGTATATTTTAGTAATTTTTCATTATGAATATTTATAATAATTAAAAAATAAGAAATATATATTAACCTAAATATTCCATTTCTTTTTTTTTTTTACCAATCCTAAAAATTTTATTTAACTCATCACCTTTTAATTTTCTACTTCTTGGACATCACACTAACTAGCATTGCTTTTCAAATACTTCAAAAATGCAATAACATTGTAATGAATAATAAGGAGAAAATATTAAGAAAAATAACATTAATTATTTTTAAATTAAAATTAAGTATAAACGTAAGAATTAAAATTATTTAAAATGGTTTTATGTTGAATTTGATTATCTTTTTGTCATGCTTTAATCATTATCCTTTTTTTAAACTTATTTTTACTTTTCAATTAATTTATTATTTTAAGAGTTATCTATTTGGGTTTAGATAAAGCCTACTCTAATTAGCCTTTTGATTGACACATAAGGAAGAAACATGCTTGTACAAATGGTGAATAAGAGGATGACTTGAACTTTACATTTTTTATTTGTTGAAATTATTATTCCTTTAAATTTTTGAAACTTTTAAAACTTATCATTTGAATTATTTTTAGTTTTTTTGAACTAGTTTAAAATTTGTTGAATAATATAAGCATGGATTGAGCTTTGAATATAAGGTTCAAATATATATATGTGTGTGTGTGTGTGTGTTCTATTCTACTAATATTATTTGCTCTTTGTAATTTTGTTTGAAGAAATTCAAGCTCCCATGGAGATCTACAAGAATTTGCATTCCCTTATAGAATAAAGATGGGTGAAAAATGTCCCTTATAGTAGAAAATAGAGATAAGAAGAGGAAAAAATGTTCTTCTGTAAAATTATCATTCCTAATTATGATGATGTGTAAAATTATATTAAGTAGATTTCATACTAAAATAATTTGTTATATTAACACTTTAACCCTAATATTATTTTTAAAATGTAGTTTATGAACTTGAAACTTTTTTTTTTTTGGGTTAAATGTGCCAACTTACTACCACCACTTTCTTTCCTTTTTCAATAACCTTCAAAAGCACAATAATTTGCAAAATTGCGAACAACAGTGTGATTATTGAAAAATAAAAGGAGTAAATAGTAAATTGACAAATTTACATATTAATGCTTTTAAGAGTTATTAAAAAAATAAAAAATAAATAAAGTGATAAATTGACAAATTTAGAAACAAGGGACTTTAAATTCATACATAAAATCTGAAAAAAAATAACATTAAATAATTTTTTTTAATATCCCGCGTTGTGATTGTATTAGTATAACTAGTATTAATAATGCACAAAAAAACTTACCTTAAATATCATTATACTTTTTTTAAAATTTTAGAACCCAAATTAAAAGTCATTTGAATAATATTTAATCATTTAACTCATTTATTTGCCTTTATTTATTCCATACTTTTTTAATTATTCAGTTTGATTTAAATTTGTATCACGTATGTCCTATCTCATTATTTAATTCTTTAGTTAAAGGTGCCAACATGGCATACGAGCTGTATTAACAATTTTGCTATGGCTTCGATCTTTCTTCAAAAGCATATTTTTTAAATCGATCTTTAATGTTGGCTTTATGGTTTTCATAGTACATTTTAGGTGCCAAATTGAAAGCAAATTCATCCAATCAACTCTCAGAGCCCCTTACTAAGTCATAGATTCATTATTATCTCCTGAGGGCAGTGGGCAGCTTAAATGTCTTACTTGTGTGAAAAGAATAAATGGAAGTAAAAAATTTATAAACATTATATATATATATATATATATATTAATTAAAATATAATAAATATAAGTATTTTCAATTATTATAAATAATTATATTATTTTAAAATTAAATTATACATTATTATTAATTAATCATACACTTATTATATTTTAATTGAAGAATAACATAATAAGTATATACAAAAATTACATATAAATTTAACCAAATACAAGATTCATGGCGATTACAATTGGTGTGAATATTACAATTTTGACCTCTGACAAAATGAGCATCTCCAATTGTCGGTATCTTATTATTCAATCGAGTCTCGAATGATTGGAATCAAACAGAAATTGCAAGCCTAATTTTGGAGTCGTTTAGGGTTTAGGGTATGCATCTAAATTAGATTTAAGATACGGGAATCTTTCTTTCAATTTTTCTTTTTTTTTTTTTGGCGAAAGGAAATGTTGACCAATGATGGCTGGTGACTATTTAGTACAATTTATAGGAAGAAGAAAGATTATTATTCATTTATTAAAGTATTAATTTTAATTTTTAGTTACGTTGCTTTTGAGTGACGGTTAACCATTTTTAAAAAAAAAAATTAATCGTTTGACCCTTATTAATTTTTAATTTGGTCTTTAAATTTTATTTTTTTCAAATAACTCCTTATACTTTACAAATGCTTTACAAATGCTTTAAGAATAGTTCTTGTCATTAAACTCCGTTATAACATTGCTAATAAAGACGATGTAGCATGCCTATGTGAAAGCATACGTTGACGATAAAGAAATGGTCCTTTTATATCCGATTCCCACCAGCACTTTCACGTTTAAACATATTTTTATGTATTTTTATGCTATGTTCTTTACTTCTTTAAAGTATTTTTATGTTGTCTCATTTAACTTTATTCAATTTTGTCAACTTTTTTTATTTTTTATTTGTTTTAAGCCTCTAACATTTATTTTTTAATATACACTCAATCACAAAAATATGCACAACTTTAGGTATAAGCTATAGAACTCGATAATATTATTCACATATCACATCTTTACTGCTTCAATTTTTGGATTTCAATTTATTTTTTATTGTTTAAGTTTTTAACCTTTCTCAAATATTTTACCTGTTTGGAAATTCGTGATTTATGCCTTCATTTCAATTTTGGGTATCATAATTTATTATTTTATGGTTAATTGCTTTATGGTTTTTATTTTGTTCTCACTAAATACCTTCATTTTTGTTGTGTCTTTACTTCACACTGCATAAAACTACTGAATATCTTCATCTTACTAGCAAATTTTTCTGCCATACTACATATTTTGTTTATTAACTTTGTTTGAGAATCAATTGTGTGTGTATATAATCATTTTCTCGCATTACTTATACTTCTTATTATATTATTAGTTAATATTTATCTACATTGTGATAATAAATTTTTTTTAAAATGAGTATGTTTGGTTATTTTATATTTCATTTTTACAAAACCTCATTTTTGAATATTGTAATTGAAAAAAATGAGTGTACCTGCACAATATTATTTTATGTTTAATGATATTGATTCTAACTATATTTAAATAATATATATTATTTAATTATATACTAATTTTTTCCATGTAATATTATAGGTAAACTTTTTGGATATATCAACCATCTAAATTAATTTTGGGCCCCCCTCACTTTACATTTCTAGCTATACCTTTGGTTGTTATCCTAACCAAGCTTTGCTATCCTAACCTCCCAAGCTTTGCTTCCATCTTCTCTCTCGCTCTCTTTAGGTTATGAGGCCACCATCACCATCATTTCTCTTCATTCTTCTCATCCTTCTTGTCTTCCCTACCATTACCGCCTCTATCATTTTTGAAATACAATGAGATTTGTCATTTGACTTCGTTAGAAATGGTGCTTTCGGCACATTTGGTTTCTTATGGAGGTTGATATATGAAGCCCTTGATAATAAACCTAGAGGGGGTAAATAGATGCTCAAGATGAAATGATTATATTTCTTTTTCAAATATTTATGCCATTTTGAAAGTATTGTTCAAGTGTTTGAAGTGATAACTCTAATGTTAGAAAATTAATATTAAGTGAAACAACTAAGTGACTAAAAGTTTAACTTTTGGTGCTTTAAATCTATTTTCAATGACTTAAAGAAAATCTTAAGTACTAAAAAATACTTTGAAAAACTTTAAGAGAAAACAAAGCATAAACGATTTATATTAGTTTGGATAATCTCAATTCTACATTCAATCCCCTTCAATCAATAAGATATTTTCATTATGATAGGGTTTTAATCAAGATAACCTCAAACTCTTACAATGATGGATTTTAAAGTATTTACCCTCAACACAAGGTTTAAGATAATCTTAAACTATTTTACTTAGGTTTTCACTAAACTTACCCCTAACTAACTTTCACTCAAGAAAGATTTAAGTAGGATATAATGTTTAGGACTCCATTACAAGAGGAGATACACTTAAACTTGAAGAATTCAACTTTTAAGAGCTAAACTTAAGAACTTGGAACTAGGCACAAGAGAATGAATTTCAAATAGCTCTTAGACTAATTTTCTTTTCATGATTCTTGCCTTATTTCCTTTTGTCAGCTTTCCTTTTATAGTGTGATTAGATGACTATTGCATTTTTTAATGGCAACACTCTTTAATGCTAAGAGACATTAGACACAAATAGGGAGGATGAAGCTTTAGCTTTTAAAATCTGCCATAGAGGCTGCTTATTTTTTGTTTTACATACTACTTTTTGCTTAGAGTAGGATGTTTCTATCTAAGAGTGATTTTGTAGAGATGAAAGCAAATTTTCAAAAGTCAAACATGCAATATTCTCTCCTTCTTGCATTCAACATTATAATCAAGGAAGATGAAGATATGGTCTGATGTCTTTTACTTGTTTACTCACTTTGTCTGTTGTCTTTATTTGTTTTACTCTTTTTATTGATGTATATCTTTTGAGAATTAGAAAATGTAGACTTTGCAACATTTACTTGCTTTTTCTGTTTATGACCAAAAGTGAGTTTTCACAATTGTCCCTTGAAATGTTGCCTTTTTTTTTTTTGGACAAAAATTGGTTTCTAATGAATATCAAATAAAAAGAAGTTTAGGCTTTTACATTTTTAGACCAAATGATGACAAAACCATTTGATTTTTCAAAAGAAGGAAGCTCCTTCAAAGTTTTGCTCCTCATTAAAATACGCCTGAAAAAAACTTTTAATAATTCAAGATTGGCTTTGAAAAATTACAGTGTTGGAAAATGTAATATATGAACTTTATCGTTTTGTTACCAAAAAATACTTTTAGGGGCCTTAAAGTTTCTCTGTGGTACTTCACCCTCAAGAAGGCTATGTAGAAACTTGAATTCCTTATTGGATCTAAATTCCTTATTAATGCTTCATACTTTTTCCTCTTTTTTTACATCATTAAAAAGAAATAAAAAAGTTTAAACAAAAGGTATTCCGAATGAGAACAAGTAATATAAAAATGGATATAACATTAATAGTAGATTAATATCAAAGAAATTGCATAACAGACTATGGATGGTCAATAATAAAAGAAAAATACATGTAGTAAGATTGACAAGAACCATAAAGTAAGTAACTATCACAAAATGAAACTATAGTTAAACAAAGGTAGCAATCTAAGCAATCATAATAAAATCAACAACTAATGAGTCATAAAACATGGTTAAAGAGACTGATAGTGTGCCATCACTAGCTTTGTCAGCAAGATAAGTCAATGATGTCTTAGTTGTCCAACACCCAATCCAAGTTGTACGCCACGGATCAAGTAATCGACTTATTGAACTAAGGAGTTTATGGTGTTTGTGAGCCACAAGTTGATCTCTATAACACTAGTAATAACTTTGGTAGCATTAGTTTAGGAGGTTTATTTCGAATCAACTATCTATTATGGTAAGCTGTCAATGGCCTCATAAAGATCAAATTCACCATTAAGTAGGTTTAGGTCACCCTTCATTTCATTCACTTCTTCTTGAACTTTGTCTACCTTGGCATAAAAAAGATTGAATAAGTCATTATTTTATCTAACATCACAATCTGAGTAAGCATGGGAACACTTTCTAAAGTTGCTACAATGGGTGAAGAACCAGCAACCAAATCAAGGCCTTATGTTAGAAAATGAGGGACTTGAGATGAGGATGGAAAAACAGAGGGTCAAAGTGCTTAAGTTTATGGCTTAGGAATAGTAGGTGGAGGAAGTCAACAGTAGGAGGTTCAAGTATTAGAATTGTAACCTTAGGCCTTGGAAGGTCAAGCACAATGGGATTAAGAACAAGTGTTTGAAATGAGGTTTCAAGGCTTTGAATATCAATTGTGATCTAATCAAGATCAGGTCCTTAAGTTTCTAAGTCAGATACTGAAGGGTGGTATTTAGGCTCAGTAGGAAGAAAGATGCCATCTTAAGTTGCCTGAATGCTAGCTTTATGTGCTTAAGGTAGTGGAATTGGAATTATTCCAACCTAAACTTCCTTCTTGAATTTGAATTCAATGGACGCATTGTTTGTCGCTGAAATTTTTTTAAAGGGCATGTTTGAAAAATCAACTTTCTTGTGCTTAAATAATTTTATGTATAGCATGCCATATGGAAGAGAGGGTTGAAGATCCATACTTTGACTACTCTTAACTATGTATTTTAGAATCCAATAAGGTAGATTGATATGAATACCAATTGTCAGGCAATACAACAGAATTGTCTTTCCTCTATTGACAACTTCCAATGAGTGAGATCCTTAGAAGGACGTACATAGATATCATGTGAGCTAGGACTCTGTGATGGAATGGTAATGCTATGGATCTAAGTTGCCCTCTTTTTCAATAAGTTAGGCACTTCTACCATGATACTCTTTACCTTTTCATAACTGATAGCAAACTTAGCACACAAAATGGTCTTGAAATAAAGGTATTTGGCTTTAAATGTCATGCTTAAAACTGAATTTATGTCATTCTCCTGAATGACAATCCTTTTACCTTGAACTAGAGACTTAATGGATATCTTATCTATCATTAACCTCATATTAGTGTAGAAGTTGAGTGCAACAAAATTAGCTTTTGTAGTTGATAAAGCAACTGATCCTTGCTTCTTATTGAACCATGAAATGAAAACCTTTCTTAGAAACTGACAAGTGCCACTTTTACTTTTTCCATCAAGTTTGTCACATGCAAAGTTAGCATCTGAATAGCCTACAAAATCAAAATTGTTAGATTTTAGATAGCACAATCTATATTCCTATGTGCCAACCAGATATCTAAAAATTTTCTTTAATGTAACAAAATGAAATTCCTTAGGGTTATTTTAAATTCTAGCACATTTACATTAGCCAAACATTATATTAAGCTTACTTGCTATAAGATAGAGTAAAAATTTAACCATATCTTGATATCCTTGTTGATTAAAATCCTTACTTTTTTCAGCCTTGTTTAAGGAAGTAACCAAACTCATAGGGGTACCCATGAGTTTAGCATCCTCAAAGCTAAACTTCCAGCATAATTATTTAGTATAATTAGTCAGCCTTATGAAGTTGCCATTTTTGTTTACTTAATTTGCAGTTAGGAAAGAAGTTTAATTCTCCCATCGTGCTTATTTCAAATTCTCTTTGCATTAACTTTGAAAATTTCTTACATAAATCTTTGTTAGTACTTCCAAATATGATGTCATCAACATATACTTGAACCTAATGCATCATTCTTAACTTTCTTAACAAAGAATGTAGTATCAACTATCCCTCTTGAGAATTTGTTTTCAATAAGAAAACTACTCAACCTTTCATACCAAGTTCTAGGGGCTTATTTTAACCCGTATAAAGCCTTGGTAACTTTAAAGACATGGTTAGGTAGTTTCTCCTCTTGAAATCCTATAGTTTGTTTTAAATACAATTCTTCATTAATATAGTCATTTAGAAATGCACTTTTGACATTTATTTGGTTTATTTTAGAATTCATGAATGCAACATAACTAAGTAAAATTTGAATCAATTTTAGTCTAGCAACAAGAGTAAAGGTTTCCTTAAAATCAATATTTTCGTGTTGTATGAAACATTGGGCCACAAGTCTAGCCTTGTTTCTTACTGCCTTTCCTTGTTCATTTAACTTGTTGTGGAATACCTATTTTGTTCCAATGATGGATGCATCCTTTAGTTTTTTCAATAAGCTTTTAAAGTTGTTTCTTTCAAATTAATTTAGCTCTTCTTGCATTGCTTGTAACTAAATTTTATCCTTTAGAGCCTCATCAATATTACTTGGTTCAATTTAGGATAGGAAAGTAAGATTGTTTGTTTGCTTGAAAAATGATCTAGTTCTTAAGTTGTCATGTGGATTTTCGAGTATTTTTTGTGTCATACCATAATATATAACATCCTTTAGGCAAATAGTCCAAGTGTTTACAAGAAATTGGAATCAACTAAGTGATAAAAATAAAGGAAATATAGTGAAATCATAGCTAAATAGGAAAGGAAAATTCTAGCTAGAGAAGTACTATTCATATGGTAAATTTGCCAAGTTTAGAAATTCATAATTTTTCAGGTACAAATAAACTCTAATGTATTAAGTTTCAATCTACCAAAGATCTTAATTTTTGAAGTTTATCTACTTAATTTTTCATATTTTCTCTTTTCTCATAAAATTTCATCTTTATAACATTAAAATTTAACTAAATGAGTTTCAACATATCAAATTTTGAATTTGGCCTCATTCACTTATAATCACTTTATTACATATTAAAATTTGCTCAAACTCTTAGTTGATCATTTCTTTATGTATGTGGGAGTTTATACACATACAAAGAAAGTTTGTCGCCACATTATCATATTTTCTAAATTACATGAACATAATAATGCACACATAATCATAACATGAACATAGATCATAAAATTATGTTAGAGTTGACACCTTGACTTTGGTTCATGACCATGTCATATTCAATATTATGATTAGGGTATGATTGCCATATCCAAACTCTATAAGCCATCATACATAACATCAATTGTGAGCCACTAAAGTTTCATGTGATATCTAACCATCATACACCAACTCATAACAACATAAAATATAAAAATTCATCAAGTATGCAATCACTAATACACACATAGCATATGAGGAATAGAGAAGTTACCTTGCCACTTTAAGCTAATTTTTTTCTTGATATCCCTTGCAATGACAATATCTCTTCTCTAAACTTAAGCCTTGATGGCTCTTTTGACAATAGTAAGTCACTATACACATAGGATTATTATTATTATTATTATTATTATTAATCTTATTAGAATTTTAAATGCTTTAACCATACTTACTTATCCATATAAAATTCCTAATTGCATAATAAATTACTTAGAATTATGCCTTACTACATTACTAGGTGTCCATTAAATCAAGAATCCACCTAGGCAACGTGGTTCCATTTTGCTTTTCCACTTTCTTACTAAAATATCATCTAGGTCATGAAATTAAGTTTTTTCCGCCTAAGTCTATAGATTACAAATATGTTAAGGAAGAGCTGAAACTTCATGGTCTTGGCTATAGAGGATCTATTTCAACTTGAAATTTCTATAAACTATTTAAGAAATTCATATAAGAAAGCTTATCCTTTCTTTTGGTTCACTTTTTTCTACTTGAATCCACCAAATCCTTCATTGCATCTAGGCCAAAATCCACTATAGAAGAAAATATTTTGATCATTAGATAGCTCTAAGTGAGCTCTACAATTTTTCCTTCTACCATGAATGCAAAAAGTCATGAGATTATCTTGAAAAATCCATTTCTATGTTTTTCTCTCTTCTACAATTTTCTCCACCATTTTTGCACCTTATTTTCCTTCCTTGTTCATGCATATAATGAAAAAGATGGTGAAATTTGGCTTAAGGATGGGTGGAAAAGTCTAATAAAAAAATCATTTGGTGAAAATTAGACATTTTATTCTTCATTCACACTTTTATCCCCTTTAGTGATATTTTCCAATGCAAAATTGTATAAAATTTCTTAATCATGATTTTTAGATCCTCTAACAGTTCTAAATTTACTTGTCAACATGCCTTGCTACATTGCAAAAACTACATTTTTACCCCTATTTATACCAAAAATTTTCAATTAGGTCCATTTTGCTTTTCCAATTTGATCCTTCCCTCTTGATTAGTTTAATTATCATCTTGACAAGGTAAATTTATACCTATTACTAAATGAGAGTTATTATTTGGGATGTTACATATTGCATAGGATATGAACTTAAATGTTTCCATTCCCTATGTAGTCATATATTAGATGATGTTTTGTTTGAGTGCTTGAAATTTTTATTTTGGTCATCGGATGTATTATTCAAATGCTTGGGTTCATTGTTCAGGTTACTGACCGCATTCTCAATATGTTCCTTTTCTTTTATTTGATTAACACTTGTGATTGTTACTTTAGAGAGTGGTGAGATTCAGATTCTTGATTATGCACATCTTCATCACTTTGTGCACCATTTCTCAAAATAGACTTAGATTAATAAAAGGCAACATGCATTGACTCTTTTAATACTAAGATTCTTTTATTATAAATCGTATAGGCTTTACTAGTTATTGAATATCCAAGAAATATGTTTTCGTCACTTTTAGTATCAAATTTGCCTAAGTTACCTTTTCCATTATTATGAATGAAGCACTTGCAACCAAAAGCATGAAAGTAACTTACATTGGGTTTCTTTCATTTCCATAACTCATATGATGTTCTTTTAAAAATAGGTTTAATAAGATATCTCTTACAAATATAACGTGTAATGTTGACAGAAAGATTGCCTAAGTGAATCATTAGAAGTCATCTGTAATGACAAATGCAGAGCATTTACTACTAAAACTTCTAATTTTTGTTAGGTTAAAAAGGTCCATGTGTAATAGTTATAAAGGCCTGAAAGTTAAAACACTATCTTTTGCTTTAAATGAAGACTTGGTTTGCTTACCTAGCTTATATGCATCACATAAGTGATCTTTTTTAAAATTAATTTTAAGGAGTCCTATGACAAGATCCCTTTTTGATAATTTTGAAATATGATGCATACTAACATGTGTATGTTTCTTATACCAGGCCCATGGATTGTTACATATGGAAGAAAGACAAGATATTTTCTCCTCTTGTAATTCTTTTGGATTTAAAATGTAAGTATTCTCTTATCCTTGCCCCATAAACAATGCTTTGTCCTTATTTACAATAGTCCATTAAATATATTCAAAAGTTACTTTGTACCCTTTATCATAAAGTTGATTAATGCTAAGTAAGTTATGTTTGAGTCATTCAATAAGATAAACATGATCTATACAACAATTTGATGAAAAGCTTACCTTTTTAACGTGAACAATTTTACCTTTTTTACTGCTAGCAAAGGTCACCATTCCTCCTTTATTAGTAGTCAAGGAAATGGATTTTGCTGAGTATCTGATCATGTGTCTTAAGTAACCATTGTCTAGGTACCATTTCCCTTTATGGTATACCTACAACAGTTTATCTGGTTTTAGGTACCCAAATCTTTTTGGGTCCTTGAAAGTTAGTTTTAAGTACCTTATTTGTGATTGAACCTTTTAAGACCCAATTCTTATTTCCCTTTAATTTTGAACAGTTACAACATGCATGACCATACTTACAACAATAATAACATGAGGAATAGTGCTTTGATTCCATGAAAAAGTTCTTGTAAAAGTTGGTACTAACTTTTGTTATGTCCTATGCTAGTTTTATCAAACATACACTTTTAATCTCCTAAAAGCATATTTAGATATTTTTCTCTTGTGGCTAATTTTGCTTAATCTTTAGTTAAGATTTTTACTTGATTTTTAAGTGCCTTATTTTTAGGTTTCAATGCTTGACTTTGATTTTCTAGTGCTTGAAATTTCTCAATTTATACCATGGTTATTTTCAAAGTCAATGCTATATTTTTCTTTTTAACTTTGTTCAAATGAATTTTCAAATCATTTATTTCTTCTTTAAGTTTATATTTTAGTTATGGGACTTCTTCGTATTTTAAGAGTAATTTATGAGAATTAGTTAAGAGTTCATCAAAGGTTTCTTCTAAATCATCATTAATAGGTTGAGTTTTTACCTCTTCTATAGCTATGAAACACAAATTTGTAATCTCCTATTCAATTTCTACTTGTTGTCTTTATCATCATCACTCCATGTAGTTAAGGCTTATCTTTTTACAGGTGCCTTGTTTTGCCTTTCCTTTATATAGCGACTTTTTGCATTCACACCATGTTACAACATTCTTGTCATGTCCATCGTTCTTTAACTCCTTTTTATACGAGATTTTATATCTAGTTGGTTGACTTTTTCTTCTAGCATACTTTCTAATTTCTTTGAAAAGCAAGCTAATTCTTATATATCAATTTAACTAAGATTATTATCATCATCTAAATGATCTGCAAAGTTAGTAACAGCCTTGAATGCAATGCTCTTTTGTTTGTCTAGCAGCTCATGCCTTTTGAGATAGATCCTCTCATAGGTAATGAGTATGTCTCTCTGTTCATCGTATGACATGTTACAAACATTACCACTTTCAATTATGTCTAACTTAGATTGCCAAGACTTTAGTGGACCTCTCATAATCTTCATGACTTGTTCAAAGCCATTGTAGAATTTCCCAAGCATCTTTAAGTCACCAACTATTTTATAGAATCTTGTGAACATTACTTTTAATTCCTTCATTCTTTCTCATTTGAAACGGTTCAAACTCATGAACTAACATGTTGATTTTAGTCTTTTTTACTTTGCTTGTTCCATTATATGTCACTTTTAATTTGTCCCATATTTATTTAATAGTTACATAGCTGAGGAATTTATTGTATCCTTACCCATTGATAACACAGTATAAGATGTTGATGGCTCTTGAATGAACTTGGACTAGCTTAATATCTTCTTCTGTCTAGTCTTTTTTGGGTTTAAGCAACACATCATTAATTATGGGATATTTTGGGCCCTCTATGATCACATCCCATACTGGATAGTCAATTGCTTGAATGAAGATTTTCATTTGTGCTTTCAAGTGTGTGTAATGGCTCCTATTGAAGTAAGGAGGTCTAGTAACAAAGTGACCTTCAACAAAGTAAGCACGTTCAAGTTAATTGTTCATCATTTTTCCAACAAATGAATAGATCTTTTCTTTATGTCGTTAAGCACATGTTAGTAAAGATCGAAGGTATGATACCAATTGACAGTGCTCCTACAAATGAGTGAACAGGTGTTCAAGATCAAATGATTATGTTTCTTTTTAAAATTTTTAAATTTTAACTCTACTTTCAAAAGTACTATTCAAGTGCCTGAAGTGAAAACTTAGAAGCTAGTGAATTAATTTTGAATGAAACAACTCAATTACTGAAAAATTAACGTTAAGTGCTTAAAATATTTTTTCGGTGACTTAAAAAAATTTTCAAGCACTAAAAAATAGTTTTAAAAACTTTAAGAGAATATAAGGCACGGACAATTTATACTGGTTCAAACAATCTCAGTCCTACATCCAGTCTGCTTTAATTTATAAGAGAATTTCACTATGATGGGGGTTTTAATCCGAATAACCTAAACTCTTACAACGATGGGTTTTAAAGTGTTCACCTCAACACAAGGTTTAAGATGATCGTAAATTATTTCACTTGGGTTTTTACTCAGCTTACCCTTAACTAACTTTCACTCAATTTTAGCAAACACATTCATGAAGCATGATTCAAATTGTTTAGTCATGGCTGTGATTTTTCCATCAGTATTGAATTTATCCTTCCCCATTTGGGATGAAAAGTTTGAAATTCCTTTCAAAATTAACTATAAGTCATCACTTTTGGATGACAAACCTTGTTGACCGGGAATTATCGAATTGGAATAGTTAGGCCTTTGAAATTGGCTTCAAGAACCCCCTTGGAAATTAGAAATATTTCCTTGATAGGTTAAAGAATCTCCTTGGTAGTCAGGCTTGCTTTAATTATTGCCTTCCCCCCACTTGAATTCAGGTGGTCCCTCCATCCATGGTTACATGTATTGGAGTAAGGATATCTCTTCTAAAATTGTCCTAGTCGTTATTGATGCATGGCTGAGACCTCTTCGTACTGATTAGGACAGTCACTGGTCATATGCATTGATCAATTACAATAGGTACAACTAACAGCTACTATAGCTAGAGATTGAGGTGGTTTGGCTTTAAGGTTCTCAATAGTGGTGGTAAGCTTAGCTATATCATAAGCCAATTTAATTAACAGTTAGTCTCTTAGAGACCGGTCTATTTCTCTCACTGTTCTAGCATCTCTTGATCCAATGTGTTGTTGATTCAAAGCAAACTTTCTTATTAAGGCCCATGCTTCACCAACTTCTATATCTTCTACTGACCCATTAGCAGCAACATTCAACATGTCCGCGTCGTGAGGTATAAGCCTGTTGTAAAAATATTGCACCAAGTGCTCCTCTTGTATTTGGTGGTTGGGGCACTTAGATAGCATGTCGTAAAATTGACTCCAAAAATCATAGAAGGATTTGAGTTCATCTTGTTTAGCTACATAAATCTCCTTTCTTGTAGTAGAAGTTTTAGTTAAGGAAAGTACTTCTCAAAAAATGCCCTTCTCAAGTTGGTCTAAGATTGATAAGCATTCTCCATGTAGATGGGTAAGCTCATATACCACTCATTTGCTTTTCCTTCAAGAGTTACGTGAAATACTTTCCACATTACATCTTTGACCCTTGCTACTACAAGCTTCATAGTCATACAATGCATGTGTAGCGCATTTAAATATATGTACAAATTTTCACCAGCCAAACCATAGAACTTAGGAAGTGAGTGTATTAATAAACCCTTAATTTCAAAATCCACATTTAAATTAGTGCAATCATTCAAAAATAGCATCTGACTATGTGACTTCCCTAATTGTTCTTCTTCTTTGATTATTGGCTTCATGATTTTCACGTACTCTCTTATGGCCATTAGCCCCAGTAATTCCATTGTTATTATTGAAATCATTAGGATTTTAAGGTTCCATTGTTGATTGACTAGGGGTTTTTGACTCAAGATCAGACTTTCTAAAAGTGTGCTCGTCCCCTACAATCACTCTGCTAAAGCTTTTTACCCTCTTTTCTTTCATTATTCGTCGCTAGGGTGTCAAAAGGTAATACCAAATGTGAGAATGCACTATAGTGATGCAATCCAAGTCGTATTCACTTCAAGGAGCCTAATTTATTCCTAAGTAATTTATATGCAAAATATGTACAGAAATGGAAATCAGAGTTTTGCCTTTTGTCTTTTAAAATTGGGTAAAATGCAATGTATCTATAATTGTTTTTAAGATTTTTGAGATGAGATGTGAGTTAACAAAATGACTAAATGAAGGAGCAAAAATATCAAGCAAATGATGATGAAATACCCATTGGAGATTTGATTTGGCCTTCCTACCTTCTTAAAAGATAAATGAGAGTTTATTTCAAAAATTAATTCCTTAGGTGGTTTGGAATACTATTTAAACACTAAATAAGTTAATTTGTTTATGAACCTTTAAACCCAAAGGCTCACAACAACATTAACAACCCTTCTTAATGCACAAATTAGAGATCAATGCAAAGATATGAGAATAACTTGAGCAACTTAACCGAGTATTACCAAACTACCACAATTAATCATAAGATATCTTAGATTATACTAAACCTAATAATTCTATAATCAAGTGTAGCAATAATCCTTACAAAACTCACATCAACACATAAATCTGAAAATCCAATCCAACATATGAAATTTTACAGCAAAGTGATTCAACCTATCAATGTAACCAAAATGATTTAACCAAAACACAATGATTATAAGAAGGAAATGATGGAAAATATTAAGAAAACTTCCTAATTGATGCTCCAAACTCAGGCATCCTTACTTATCCTCTGGGCAAGTGATATCTAGAAAGATGAAGATGAAGAAAACTGGAGAAATGATGGAAAGATGAAGAAAATAAAGAAAGGAGTGAATGCGGATGAGTTATCAATCTCTCCTTCACTTGTTGGATGCCTCCACTATGTAAAAACCCTAGTATTTATTGGGAGGTGAGTTGGGTCAGATCTTGCAATTGGATTCAAATTTGAATTAAAATTGTACAAGTTAGGTAGAGTTTGCCATGGTGAACTACACAGAAATGAGATATTAAAAAAAAAAAAATCACCACAGCGATGAACTACACAGCAAGCACATTTCAGGTCTTTTTGTAATTTTCTTTTTTTATTTTTGTCCCTATTGCAATTTCTTCCAACTGGTCTTTGAATTTGGCCGGTAATACAAGAATTCAAATATTATAATATCTCCAATTCAATTAATATAAGTCAAATTAGTAGAAAAATTACAATATTATGCTTAAAAAACATATTTTGCAGGAAATTACCTTTAATCCCAATTACCATAAGATATTATCAAATCATGCATTTTAAGTTCTTTAAATCGCATAAAACTCCATGAATTGATATTAAATGGCATTGTAAAAATGGGTAAGATCAAGACACCCTTACAAAAGAGGATACACTTAAGCTCAAAGAACTCAAGCTTTTGAAATATAAACTTAAGGACTTAAAACTGGGCACAAGAGAATTATTTTTTTAAATAGCTCTCAGACTTATTCTCTTTTCATGATTCTTACCTCGTTTCCTTTTATGAGCTTTCATTTCTTAGCTATGATCTGATGACCATTGCATTTTTGAATCGCAACACTATTCGATGCTAAAAGACGTTAGGTGCAATAAGGATGACAAAGCTTCAGCTTTTTAGATCTACCATGGAGGGTACTTGTTTTAGTTTTGCATACTACTTTTTGCTTAGAATGGGATGTTTCTATCCAATAGTAATTTTGCAGAGATGAAAGAAATTTTTAGAAGTTAAACATGTAACATTCTTTTATTTTTGCATTCGACATTTTAACCAAGGAAGATGAAGATATGATTTGACATCTTTTGCTTACTTATTCACTTTGTCTGTTATCTTTTTTTGTTTTATCTCTTTCTCATGATGTTTGTATTATGAGAAGTAAAGAGTGTAGACTTTGCACTATATGTAACTTTATTTTTTTTTTTACTTACTTTTTCCTCTTGTGGCTGGAGGTAATTCTACATAATTATCCCTTAAAACATTGCCTTTTTTTTATTTTATTTTGTCCTCATTTGATGTGAGCATGTCAAGTAAATTAGGCTATGATAAAAATCAATTTAAAATAAATATCTAACAAAAAGAAGTTTAGGCTTCTACATTTTCCAATCAAATAATTCAAATATAAGAATTTTATCTCAGGATTAAGAAGTTAAGATAAATTTTTAGCTTATCCTTCATTCAAATAGGATTGTTATCATTAAACAAATTATTAAGCCTTATGAAACCATTGGGCCAACAACCCCTGTCTAGAATAAAGGAAATGATGAAGAAAGGTAATGCTATTAAGTAGCAACAAACTAACTAAAATTGAAATTCAAATAATGGTACCCCTTCCTAAAAGTTTCATATATTACAGAGCCTACTTATTGGTGACAAAGCAAAAATAGGCTTCAGTTCCACCAGAAAGAAGTGAGAAGTGGATTATCTTGTTGGCATATGAGTTTCAAAGAATAAATGAGAATGATACGAAAACCTAGATTTGGTGAATAATTGAGCCAAGTGAAGATTGTAGTAGAAAAATGAACTAAAAAACTCTTACCTTCACCAGACAGCTAAGCAAAGCCAACGAACTATAGCATTACTTAACCAAAAGTTAACAAATAAATGACAATGAATCAAATATCGCTGACAAGTAGAATAAGTCAAAGTAATTATTACTTATTTTTTACATGACAAAGGCATTTAGTGATTTGCTAAAAGGTGAGTTAGGTGGTTCCTTTGTTTTCAAACAACTTTACCTTTTTTTTTAAGATTCTTTGTTGATTTATTTATGCCTCCTACTTTAATCATTTCTTACGCTTAAGTATGTTTCTTTATTAAATTTACTTTCTTTTTTTATTAAGCTCTTTCGCTCTTCTTTATTATTGATTTTGTGTTTTTCTTTTGATGTGTGATCTTTGAAGGTGTGTTTAATAGTGCACACGAAGGAACAGGATGAGCCACTAAAAGAACTTAGTTCACGCAATTTTAAAATGGCTATAAAAGTTTACGTAGCTACCTTGTTCCTCTAGCAAAGAGGCATAAGTAAACATATATTAAAGTGCACCCATTAAATAAGCAAGAGCAACTACCACATAGCCCAAACTTCTATAGTCTATATCTGCCAAAATAAATAGTGTTAGGGTAGTTAGTAACGGTAAGGACTATATTGTAAGAAATAAAAATTATAAGGAGTGATTTGAAAAAAAGTGTAGGGACTAATTTGCAAACTGATGTAAACTATAAGGACTAATTGATTAATTGTCCCCTTTTTTATGAAAACAATACAAGTAATTGGAGTTTATACTTAAAAACAAAAACGTAAATGAAGAGAAATCAAATGGCATACACCTCAATTTGAGGGAAAACTTCTCCCTCTAAAGAACTTATGCTTCACAATGTCTTCTATTATTCTTTAAATGTTACTTCCATGCTCTACTCTTCTTGCATGGCTCTAAATATTATATCTTGAGGCTTTCTACAACCTTATCTTCCCCTTGTCACAGTTGCATGTTAAGTTGGTAGCTAGTTTTGTCCATTTGGTGATGGATGCTTCCCTCTATCATATTTCATTTATTAGGCTTTGTTCTCAGATTGTGCTTGTGGAACAAGATGGCCTTAAACCTTTTCGTTGCTTCTCTTGAATATTTTCTATCATTTTTCAATATTGTAATCCACTACCATTTTCTAGGCCTAGGGTTTTTTATTGTTTATTTAGTAAAGTTTTGTTCTTCCTTGTTTTTAATGTTCTTAGCATTATGGATAGACAAATGGCATTGGCAAGGGGTTTTCTTTGGTCAAAAAATAGTGACTTTAGACTCTTTAAAGGAATCTTCACACAGTAATGACTCTTATATGCTCTCGAGACATTTTCTGCACTTTCGTCTAGATAGGAATTTGCTTAAATGCCATTAGGATTACTAGCACACTTGCCAAGTAGGAGTGCTAATTGATATGAAGATCAATTGGGTTTGATTGTAAGTATGAAAGTGTTTTTTGTAAATGTCAACAATGTGGACATATCAAACATATTGGAAATGTTTGGAAAAAACTGTAACTGGTCCCTTGAGCAAACATAAGCAACACAATAAGAGCTTAGGGTTAGTATTTTCAACAAGCTTGGAGTAGAATTTGTTACTTACTTGTGTTTTCCACTTATCTTTAAGATTTTCATAGCCTTCAAGGAAAAGGGATCCTTCTATAACACTACAAAAGTGTAATAGTTTGTAATGCAAAAAGGTGGGTTCTACTATATGCATGAACAAAAACCAGATTCTTCTGACTTGGAGAATGAACCCATGCAATATCCAGGCAATATTATAAGCACAGATGAAGATTCTTATTCCTTTAACTTATCTAACAATGCCTTTAATCATCAGATAGGTTAGTAGTCAAAGGGTCAAAGTCAATTTCTTATTGCCCAAAATGATGATAGTCAACATGCTAACACTTCCAATCTTCTTACCAATCAAAATGGTGGAAATGGTAACCCAATTGATGATTTAAGGAATTCCTCTAAACATATGGCAAAATTTTGACTACTCATTTTCTTTATGTGATGCTGTAGATGGCAACATACCTGTTTCTGATAAATTTTCTTTGTTAAATGAAAGCATGGACATTGATGTAGGTTGTTGGGTAATGCTTTTGAAGTCTTTAATAATGATTTTAATTTTTCTTAGAAAAAAAACTTTAGTGATTTAACAAATTGAATAGATAATCAACAAAAGAATTTTATACCAACAACTTAGGCCAACCAAGCATTAAATGAACACTCTCAGGCACTAAGTTCTCCTTTTTTTTTTTTTGTTTATTAATGACAATTTACTGGGAGAGACAAATGACCTTTTTCTCGACTTAAGAAAAGAGCCTTTAAATAAGGATAATGATCTTTCTTATTATGATTTAGAATTTTCTAGTGGAAATAATCATGTAGTGAATGTCTCTAGCTATTTTCATTGCTTCTTTAATGATTTAAACTTTCAACATGGTTTTAGCTCACAGATAACTAATCAACTTATCCTAGATCCTTCTTCATTAAGTGACATCCCCCTATGTGTGCTTGCCTCAGAGTTGAATACATATTCAGAACTTTCGGTAGTTGAAAAACCCCTCTACTCTTAGTGGGAAATGAATCATATAACATAATAAACCCAATAGCAAAAACCAAACTAAAAAATAATTACCTTTTCAAATAAAACTATAACAAAATATTGTTAAAAAAGATACCCACCGGAGATGAGTGGCCGACAACGAGGAATGGTGATGAAGAACAATATATACGATGGCGATGGAAGTTAGAAGGCGATGGGTTAGCTCTAACAATGGACGAAAAACGCTTCTTTAGGACAAAATCAACAGATGGAATGAAGAAAGGAATAGTTAGCAGCAATAGTGACTAAATGGCGACATATGGACGAGTAGCTAGTGAATGAACAACAGATGGTGGACAACTAGGACAATAGACAACGAAATGTGTAACAAGCCTCTCTTTGCACCGTAGCAGATATTTAAGCCTCAAATGGAAGTCTTAAATTTAATGGACCTAATAATGGTCCATTATAGATCATCTACAAAGTGGACTGCCGTGAGCACTTAATGTCAACAAAGTGGTCTATAATGGACCATCATTGGGTCACAACCTATTAAAAGTCACTTGTGGACCATTGTAATGTCCACAAGGACCATACATGGTTTGCAATTGACCTAATATGGTTCTTTGTGGACCTAACAATAGTCCAAGAAGGATCGTCACTAGGTCTTTCATTAACAGCAGTCTCTTTCTTAACCATCATGAGATCCTTTTAAGACCTAATGATATTAAGTCTTGACCATTGTTAGATCTTAAAGTTACGATGGTTAAATTATGACTCTCATAATTTTTGTAGTCTAACCATGCTTATTTTGACTATTGTAAATGTTGCTATCTATGACAATCAAAATTAATCGTTGCAATAAATCTCATTGTCACCTACCTTTTTTTTTTTGGCACATCCTATCTCATTATTTAATTCTTTGGTTAAAGGTGCCAACATGGCATATAAGCTAGATTAATAATTTGGTTAAAGTCTCAATCTTCTGTCAAAAGCATTTTTTTCAAATCAATTTTCTTTATTGTTGACCTTATGGTTTTCATATTACATCTTATGTGCAAAATTGAAATCAAATTCATCCAATCAACTCTCCCACCCCCGTAAGTCATGGACTCATTATCTCCTGAAAACAGTGAGGAACTTACATGTCTTACTTCTGTGAAAATAAAAAACGGAAGTAAAAAACTTAAAACCAATTGCTTATATTTTTATTATACTATTTTTAATTAAAATATAATAAGTGTATTTTTTTAAATTATATCATTAACATGTGTATGATTATTATAAACAATTATATTATTTTTAAATTATATTATATATTATTATTAATGAATCATACACTTATTATATTTTAATTTTAAAATAACATAATAAAGATATAAAATAATTACATATAGGTCTAATCCAAAATCAAATTCATCGTGATTGCAATTGGAGTAAATATTGCAATTTTGACCTTTTACGAAATGATCATGTCCAATTGTTGAAATCTCCTTGTTCAATTGAGTCGTGAATGATTGGAACTAAACTGAAATTGCAAGCCCTAATCATGGAGTCTTTTATAAGTTTTCGATTGAGTAAGTATTTGAAAGTATGCATCTAAGTATAGACTTGAGATATGGGGATTCTTTCTTCTTCTTCTTTTTGTCTTCTTTTTTTTTTTGAGAAAGAAAATGTTGACCAGTGATGGCTGGGTCATCAAGGGGAGGGACTATTAAGTTGCTTTAAAGTAGAAGCATAAATTATATTTATATGACAAAAATATTTTCAATCAAAATTATTATTTGCTAATTTATCTCTTATATTACAGGACACAGGCCTTTTATTTGAATTTGAAAGTAAATTAAATATTTTTCATTAAATATTTAGCAATTTATTCTCTAACTCTTAATTTAGAGTTGAAAAATCAAAAATAAATTCTTTACAACCGTATTTCTGTACATTTAGAGAGAGAGGATACAAAAAAGTGAATAACGAAAGCAAAGTCAACCCATAAATAGGTCATTTTTTTTCTCGTTATACGTGTGCATCTGTTCTGAAATCACGTGCATTCCATTCCAGAAATTCATTCCTCTACACGCCACTATTTTTTCTACTTACTCTTACGTCATAATTAATAACAATTATCTTCATTTAAACTTGAGTTTAAAATCACTGTAAGTCTTATGTTAAGCTACTCCTACTATATTCCATAGACACCATTGATGTAAGTAATAAAATAAAAATTGGCTAGAAAAAGTGAGAAAATAAAAAAAATAAAAAAAAACTCATGCATGCACAGATTTTTTTTTTTTTGGACTCTGCATGTAAAGACTAAAAGTTAATGAATTAAACTACACCAGATAAAGAAGTAAAAGATTAAGTTAAAATGAATTAGTTCGTTAAAAATCTTAATTAAATCATTAATAATTAAAGAAATTATAGAAGAACAATGTCATCCTGAGTTAAATTTTTAAAAAATATATATAAATAATCGTATTAAATTATTTTTGTGACATAAAATACGGGACATGAGCTGGTGCTAAACGTATAATCGGATTGAATACAGAAAATGACAGGGCATACTAAGTCTACCAAGAAGGAAAAGCATCTTTCGTCTGCACTCCATTTTCGGCTCACGCAAGATTTCCAAAATCCGCAGAGAAATGCTCAGTGCAATTCGCTAATGGGCAATGGAAGCCGCAATTGCGAAAGCCAAGATAGCGCGTGCTTGTGTAAGAGCATGAGCTGCAGTAGATAGCATAAGGGGCATCAGGGGAAGAACAAGATGTTCGCAAGAGTGGTTCTTTCTTTCACTTTCGTGCTTCTACTCCTATTCTCTTACTCAGTTTTCATTGGGAGTTTCGACATTCGATCTTACTTTTTCCCTCTGTCAAAGTTACCGGCGGTTTCACCCGCTCCATGTGCATCCGAACCGCCTATCCGGGTCTACATGTATGATCTTCCCCGCCGATTCAACGTTGGCATGCTCAATCGCCGGAGCACGGTGGAAACTCCGGTCACCGCCCGGGATTGGCCGTCATGGCCCAAGAATTCCGGGTTGAAAAAACAGCACAGCGTGGAGTACTGGATGATGGGCTCGCTTCTTTATGATGGACACGGTGACCAAAGAGAAGCGATAAGGGTTTCGGATCCGGAAATGGCAGATGCGTTCTTTGTCCCCTTTTTTTCTTCGTTGAGTTTCAATACGCACGGACATAATATGACGGATCCGGCTACGGAGATTGATCGCCGATTACAGGTACTTCATCGAGCCAACATTGTGGTGTGTAGCTTTTTGTCGTATCTGATACTTCAGTCATTTCCTTCAGTTACTTCCCGATAATGTTTTTTATTTATAACGCTTACTAGCCCATTCCATATGGAATGACCTCGAAGTGTGCATTTAATGCTGTTGATAATCTTTCTTTTGTAATTGCTATATGGGTGAACTCAGAGTCTTCAATTTAATTGTGGTGATTGAATAGCTAAAAAGCTTTATTAATCTAGAAAATATTGATTAGACATTCAAATGCTGAAAGATTTTCTACTATATTTGGTGTATCAAGTGGTTATACCTGCTAAAGAGAGGGTACTGGAAACTCGTTTGTTAAAATACTTTATCTTCTATTTGTTAAGTAATCTGAGTCTACATTTCTCATCTATAGGTCCTTTAAATGTTCTATCAATGGGCACCCAGATTGTGAGGAGTAACTATCCAAATTAAATTAACTTTGCGGTTCCCTCCATCTAAACCTCAAGAGCTTATTATATGCTTTTCTTTTTAAAAATTTCCGAGGTTGAAGTTAAGAATGGCTTGTTTCTGGTGTCAGATTGATTTAGTAGAATATTTACGGCAATCAAAGTACTGGCAAAGGTCGGGAGGTCGAGACCATATTATTCCTATGACACACCCCAATGCCTTTAGGTTCCTGCGTGATCAGGTGAATGGATCCATTCAGGTTGTCGTAGATTTTGGCCGGTACCCCAAAGCTGTGTCTAATTTGAGGAAAGACGTGGTGGCCCCATATGTGCATGTTGTGGATTCGTTTGAAGATGATGACCCTCCAGATCCATACGAGTCTCGTACCACACTGCTTTTCTTCCGAGGGAGGGTATTCAGGAAGGATGTATGTCTGGCCTAAATGTTAATTAAAGCATAATAACGATGTCTCTCTTGAAACCCCAACAAAAGTTTATTTTGTTGTCTGATCTTGCAGGAGGGTATTGTACGTGCTAAGCTAGCAAAGATATTATCCGGTTACAACGATGTTCATTATGAACGAAGTGTTGCTACTGGAGAAAACATTAAAGCGGTATGTAGTTTAGTTATGTAAATATTGTGACTGAATAATATTACTCAAACTCACCTTTCTCAAGCACAAGAAGAACTAGAAGAGAACCTCTCTGTAGGTCACAGGATCTCTAAATATTGTCAAATTAATGTTATGTGCAAGTGATCTAATGGTCTGCAGAGAGGTTTTTTAGGGGGTGAGAAATTTGGGTACTTGAATAGCATTACTCCGTGTCATTGGCTATTGCTATTACTGGTCCTTTTTTTTTTTCAAGGGAAACTAGTGGTGAAATCAACCATTTCATAAAAGTTAAAAACTGACCCAGATGTTTCTTTCATATCATTGTTAGTCAAAGGAGAGAAAAACCTTGAAAAAAAGCAATTTGGATCCCCTCATGTTTTTTCTCCTCCTGTTGCTATTATGTTAGAGAGAGATAGACTCAGAGTGGATAATATCCACAACCATTTGAATATGTGAGACTCACTTAAATAGTGGATATCACTCATTATGTGTCTATCTCTCTCTAACATGATAGCAATATGAGGAAAATGGACATGAGAAGATCCAAATTCGAAAAAAAGTAACAGATATTCTGGATTACTTACAGAATAGGCTCCAATCAATCATGTGTTGCTTCTCCCTACATGATGTCCTTACAATGCATACTGACCCTGACAATTTTATTATTGAGATGCAAATTGATTATGATGAACAAAATGTAACGTTTCCAAAATATGATTATGCAGAACATGAACACCTTCTGTTGAGCAAATCTATGATTTGTGAGAGTAGTAAGTCCAAGCATTTAGAGTTAGATTTGTTCTCTGTCCCTAAGAACGGTCTTGTGTTATCCCAAATAGAGCATGCTCCATTTTGAGGATGTAGAGACCTCAAAATTTTCTTTGTAATCTAACCAGACAGATTACTGCCTCTCCTATTTTCTCCTTGGCCTCTGGTTCGTTTACTTCATTTTGTTGATCATATGCAGAACATTGACTATAATAATCATTTATGCTCTGTTTCTGTTACAACAGTCTTCTAAGGGGATGCGTTCATCAAAGTTCTGTCTGCATCCGGCTGGAGACACACCTTCATCTTGTCGTCTGTTTGATGCCATTGTGAGTCACTGTGTTCCTGTCATTGTGAGTGATCAAATTGAACTACCATTTGAGGATGAGATTGACTACACTCAATTCTCAGTGTTTTTCTCTTTCAAAGAGGCATTAGAGCCAGGCTACATGATCAATCAGCTTCGTAAATTTCCAAAGGAGAAATGGGTTGAAATGTGGAGGAAGCTTAAAAACATATCCCATCATTATGAATTCCAGTATCCTCCGAAAAGGGAAGATGCTGTTAATATGTTGTGGAGACAGGTCAAGCACAAGCATCCTGAGGTCCAACTTTCTGTTCATAGAAGCCGGAGGTTAAAAATCCCAGATTGGTGGCAGCGGAGATGATTTTTGGTGCTTGCTTTATTGACTTTGTGCATTCACATACTTAAGTTAGTGACAATCCTTGACGGGGAAGAATACCATTTATACGACCACGTCTAATCACAATTGTTCAAAAGGAAGATTTTGATGGTCTGTTTCGGTCATCAAGCTCTGATGTGGATGACATTTTCACCTCGCTGAAGAGCATGATATCATCAACGTTCAGTGTGCCGACTGTGATATAGTGACTTTCAGTAACCTCTAATTGTGCAATGGTTGCTTCTTCATATTTATCTTCTTTGGGGTAATTTGGCTGAATATGGACTGTGTAGTTGTACAATTGAAGATATGCTCAACTGTATTTTAAGTTTCAACCAAACTGCAGAGCTTTCAAGAATGGGATTTTCCTCCCACAGAATTAAGCTGGCACCTGCTTTAAGATCAAATGTTGTGGGCTTTAGGTTTCATTTTTGTTTTAATCTTTCATACAAAAAATGATAGTTATAGTATTGCAATTACTGAGGTAGAACATTTGAGATTGTTTGTAATATTAGCAGTGACAATCTTTGTATGAATAAAGATAAGGTTTTTATATTTCGCGAGTTTCTATGTTCATTTTAAAAAAAAGAGAAGGATTCTAGAAAAAATCTTGAATAACTGAGGATTTTGGGTAGAAATCTCAGACCCATTAAGTTCTAAATTTGGATAAAACAATTACGACAAATCTCCAGAAATTTGTTTCCTTAGAACATTTAATTCCATGGATTGTACTTATTAGGTTTCATATATTAGAAGTGTTACATTGAATAAAATTGGGTTCCAAAAGGATATATAGGTGGAAAGGGTTCATAAATTCAAAGCTACAATTTTGAGTTTGAAATATGGTGCCAATTCTACTTATATGAAATCCTCTTGTTTTATTATTGTGTTTCCTTTAAAAGAAAGGTGATGAATCTAAGAATACAACATTCAAAAAAAAAAAAAAGGTTTACTTAATTTTCAATGTTGCTATACTTGGTTTTCGATGCAGCTATTTGTATTATATCTACCGAAGTTTTACTTGCAGAACATGGAAGAATTAAACAAGAGTAGAAAGATCTCAGGCCCAAAAAAAAAAAAGGACTAGAAAGAGAGGTGAGTGCCGAGAAAGAAAAAGAATTAATATGCATTAGATGAAATTCCAATTCAGAACATAAGAAGTTTTGTTCTCAAGGACCTTCTGAAAGATCATATCACAACTTGTGACAAGGCCAGGAAAGAAACTACATGGGAAAAAACCTATAATTATACTTGCATCAAGAAACGTGCGTTCGGATTGAGCAAACAAAGCATTTTCTACAGAGACAATGTAACGTGGTCGAAAAGAAAACCAAAAAGTTAAATAGAATGGAATAATGGAAGTGATGTGGACATGATAATCTGACCTAATTCTGAGAAGCTACCCACTTCATCGGAGGGAAGACAATGATGAAGAAGATGAAGAAGAAAAGGTGACGGAGGAAAACGGATGTATAGGGAAGAAGATTTTTTTAATCCATGATTAGGAAGTTTTGTTCTGAGGAAATTCGAGAGAAAGTTTTATTCAATTAAACGAACAAGTAGACGGATCAATTTTCTTGTCTCACCGAGTTTTCATATTCGTTAACTTCATTTAAATATTATTAAATTTATCTTATATACATATTTTATTTTTGGCCAATTGCATGCGGGGATGGAATAATGACCAAGAGTTCACACATAATATGTAAGAAGACTTCAAATTTTTTTTTTTTTTTACTCACACTTACATCATAATTTATAGTATATATATACTCATAACTTGATGTTATATAACTGTCTTATTTTTAAATTTGTCAAACTTGTCATTTGAATAAATTTTAAGTTTTTTAATTTGATTATAATTTAAATAATGATTTTATATGTTTTAAATTAAAATTTTTACTAATTATATACCTTGTTTTAAATTTCATTAAATATCATAAATGATAGGAGGAATGTAAAGTGAGATTCCCATCCTTATTTGACAAAAGGCAAAATATAAATGATCAAATTCATGTTTTTTTTTAAAAAAAAAAAAGGCTAAACCCAAAGTGCCGAGCCTCTTTTGAGTCCACTAAAGATGAAGGCCCAAAACCAGTGTATGAATCTTATTGGGCCATGACAACGTTCGCCTCTGACTGATAAAAACTCTGCCTAAACTTAATATACTGAAAAATTGCATTTAATATTAAAAATTTTAAATTTATTTTAAACAATTTTTGGATCAAAGTTTATTTACTCTAACGAGCTATGAGCTGAGACTCAAAACCTTCACCTAAAATTCTTTTATTATGTGTCTGAAAAGAAAAAATAAATTTTTTTTGTGTACTCAAGTGCATCCAATTATAATATAAGAATATAATTATAATATTATTATTGTTTAAGTTAATATTATTATAATTATATTCCTACATTATAACTGAATATATTGATATACTCAAAATTATAAGTGCACTAAAAATGATACCGTCTAAAATTTAATTCTTTCATATTAAATATATCAAATTTAGAGGTTTGAAGTATGATTTATCCTTTATATATATCATATAACTAGGTTCAAATTTATTTCTTTTTTTTGTTCGATGAACTTTCTCATATATTGCTTGACCTTGTAATAAATATTTCCATGTTGGCATAAATTAATTGTTTTATAATTAGTCATCAGGATAACTGATGTAAAAATCTTGCTATGGACCAAATGGAAGAGAAAATAACAAAACATTGGGGGATAAAAGACATAGCTAAATGAAGAATGATGGCTATGTAACTTGTGAGAAGAGAAAATTCCTTTCAAAATTGAGAAAAAAAAATATTTTTAGTCTCACACTTATCACAAATTTATCATTTTAATTTTTCACTCATTAAAATATTTAAAATAGTCTTAATTATTAAAAAAATGTCATACTTGATCTGTATTTTCTAAAAAATTATCAAATTTAGTTCTTCTATCAAATTCTAAAACCGTAAATTTAAAATATTAAATCTAGTAATTTTTTTAAGTGGAAATCAAATGTGATATTTTTCAATAAATAAAATTATTTTAAATATTTTAATAAGTAGAAGATCAAAATAAAAATTGTGATAAATGAGGAAGTAAAAAATTATTTTATTCTTCCAAAGCTTACGCATATATAGATTATTAACCAATTAAAACTAACTATCACTCATTAAAATATCTAAAATAGTTTTATTTATTAAAAAATGTCATACTTAATTTGTATCTTTCAAAAAATTACTAAATTTTATTTGTCAAATTCTAAAACCATAAATTTAAGATACTAAATCTAAAAAAAAATTTTAAGTGAAAATTAAATGTGATATTTTTTTAATTAATTTATATATTTTAATAAGTAGAAAATCAAAATAAAAAATGTGATAAATGAAGAAGTAAAAATTTATTTTATTCTTCCAAAATTTACGCTGACTAATAATTCAATTATTAATCTGAATTTCATGCTGGCTATGGGGTTCGAACCCATGCGCAGCTTGACTGCAGAAGATCTTAAGTCTTCCCCCTTAACCCCTCGGGCAAACCAGCTAGTTGACATGATCTAAATCCAATTACAATATATTAAAGACTAATTCTTTGGGAGATGCAATTAAAGGCTTTGGTTTGTGGTGGTGTGGTAGTTTTCATGCAAAGAACGTGGTCACTACCACTACCTGTAGGACTTTAGGTAATCACATGCTATGTATGACTCATCATTAAATGGATCCTATAAGTAGGTCCTCTCATTTGCATTATGTTTTGGTTTATTAAATGAACAGAAGATCAACATTGCATTTTTCAATTCAATCTATTCAAATAATTTATTTTTTCTTTATTCCATTGATGTTGTTTTAACTATAATAATTATAACAATTAGAATTCTCTCATATTTTAACAAAATATTAGGTCATGTTTAATTATAATAAATTATTAGATGTAAATTTAATAATTTATATTTATATTAAATTAATATAATTACATATAGTTATATTTTTTATCCATAAATTTAAAGCAGTGATTGGAATTATGGAGGTTTATTTTAATAATATATGACAATCCTTTTCAGAAAAAAAGAAAAGAAACTGTCGTTTCTGTTGTGATATAATGCAAATCAATTTAAATTATTTGCTGTGACTTGCTATACGTTATCATCTTATCATCTTTTTAAATATTATCAATCTAATTTTGACCTGTATTATCACGTCAATAATTAAATGATAAATAATGTTAATACAAAACTTATATCATCAAAAAGTTTCATAGGCTTTTGATGTTCTGTTGGGATTAAAATTATATTAAACAAATTAAACATAGCATCTCAATACTAGCAATAATTCCAAACGAAAAGAAAAAAAAGATACAAGTAAAATTTACGACTTTAAAAATCACACAACATTTAGGTTGTAATAAAAAAATTATAAAAGATTGATGAAACACTTCAAATTATGTATGGTAAATTAGTTTAAAGTCAAATTATAATTGGTAAGTTGTTGTTAGTATTATCAAAAGTTGTGTTTATCAAGAAATTTATGTTTCTGAAAAAAATTATGCTTGAGAGAATAAAATTTCTTTGTTAGTAAACGCTGATTTAAAGAATTTCTTACAAATTAATTATGCATGAAAAATTCTATCGCTTATTCTAACATATTACATGGAATTTAATTAGTTGTACTTTATTTCCTCGTTTTTAAATTAACCAACATACCCTTCTTATCAATTATTGAAAATTTTAACTTAACCAGTCACACCTTTTATTAGTAATTTTATGAACAAATAAAAACTTGAGTTTAAGTTGTAATACCTGATACTACATAATGAATTAAAAGCCTCCATATACTGAGCCGACCTTAAAGAAAATGTCAGTTATAGTATTATAATTTTTAATCAAAAGGACGTGAGAGAATGTCTATGATATTTTTATTCAATTATTTAGTGTACATTATGAATGTTGAGCTACACATGTCACGTTGCATCAACATATAGGGATAATTATAATTACGCACATGAATTTAAAATATTTTTCACAAAAAATCTTAACGATTGATATTATTTTGAAGAATTTAAAAACTAAATCTATTTTATTATAAATAACCGTATTTTAAAACTTTGTAAACATATAATAAGAGGCCAATCAAATCCCAGATAGTTTTTAAATAAAATATAATATATAATATTAATTTTTACAAAAAAATCTAATAAATTATTTTTAAGATCAAGTTAATGATTCTTAAAAATTGTAATAAATTTAAGTACAATCTTTAATCCTAAGTGAGAATCTATTATTTATTATATATAAGGTAGACTTCCTTTTTAACGTGAAGTTTTGTTTGAAAAAGTTTCATTGAACAAACTCTAAATTTATCATGCGATCACCTTTTATATTTCTCATATATATATATATATATATATATATATGTATATATATGAAAAAAAAAATAAAATTTTTAATTTGTTTAATTTTTTTGTGGCCAATGAAAAAATTAATAAATAAATAAATTAATCACTTTTTAAATTCTTTGAAGTTTAAACATTTTTTAAAGTTAACAAAAAAATAATAAATTAATTAATGAACAATAATAAATTAATTAATGAACTATCTCTTAATTTTTTAATAAAAAATTATAAATATAAATTAATATATTATAAAATTAAAACAAACAAATAATATATAATTGAATGATTTATAATATTATACTTTTAATGAATTCATTGTCATTACTTTTTGTATACTAATTTTATATAACTAATTTTATAGACTTTTAAATTTATTATATTTTTTATATCACACTATATTATTGAATTTAATTTTTAATTAATACTTATAAATATAATTGATTTAAAATATATAAACATACAGTAAAATAAATAAACTTTTAAAAAATTATACAATATGCGAGCAAATAAATTAGTGTTTTATAATATACATCTTGACGGCCAGAATAAATCCATTGTAAGATTTGCATAGATAATTTGAGCCCACAAGGTTAAAAAGATTTGAATTATAGTTTCCAATGAGATTTAAGACTTGGATCCCAGCGGCCGGACATGGATGGTGCAGCGTTGAAAGGACAGCACAATTGACATGACAACCAGCCACTTGTTTCAAATTAAAGCAAAGATAGGAAGAACAGTCAACGCCGAACCACCTCGGGGTGGGGTCCACCTTCTCATGCTGCATGATGACGTGTGATCATTAGTGACTCTCCACCTCCAACGCCACCAATCATTGCTCCTTTCAACGCATACCAAGGAGTTGTAGAATCCCAATTCCTTAATCGCCCACCCTCAAATATAATATAAAAATAATTGTATGCAGTTAATTTTTTACAAATATAACACCGGTTATAATAATAAAAAAAATTTTAATTTACACTTGTTTTTATTGAAATTTTGATTTATTATAGTTTTAAATAATTTTTTATTATTGAATAGTATAATTTTTTTAAATTAAATTGCTCTTGTTGGAATTTTGATTTATTATAGTTTTAAATAAATTTTTTATCATTGAATCATATAATTTTTAAAATTTAAATTATTGAATGAAAAATTAATAAATATATGCAAGAAGAAAAATGAGTAATTGCACGTAGTAAAAAAAATTAAATTTTTCACTGCCTGTGTTTTTTAAAATTCTTTTAATTATCAAATCATATAATTTTTGTAATATTAATTATTATATTCATATATTTCTTATTAAATGTAATAAATTCATATTAGCCTTGATTGTCCAATCATTCAAATTATGTTGAGTACAGATGTGGTGAGATATTTTTTATTTTTAATTAATTTTAGCGTTGAATTTTGGACAAATAACTATTTTTGTCTTAAGAGATGATTAGCTTTTTGATTTGATTCTTCAGAATATACTCCTCTCGATTGTTTTTGTAATTATTATTGTCTCTTAAATGATTGAATTAAATAGTTAGACTCGTAATTCTTGGTAGGTTAATGTGTGAGTAGATGAAAAAGATAAATTATATACGAATAAGAGCTATATAATTTTAATTCATTTTTAGTTTAACTTTTTTATTATGTTTTCTATTATTGTTGTTGTTTTGGATGATCAAGTTGAAGATTTGAACCACTAAGTATAGCTATTGAATAGACTAAAATATTTTTTTTTAAATTACAATATTAAATTGAGAGCATTTTCTTGACTTGGATGATCAAATTAAGAAGTAATTAAGACTCTTAATTTTTGTGGGTCAAAGCGTGAATGTAATATCCTGTATTAAAAGGAATTGAATTAGATGAGAGTTACATAAATAGATCCATGTATATATAAATATATAGATAAGGGTTTTAGATATAAAAGTGGCATCAATTTTATAAGGGTTTTGTTAATAAGTATTCTTATAATACTGTTATAATAAATAATTTTTAACTAATTAAATTAATTTATTAGTAAGTTATTATTATTATTAACTTTAATAAATAATTTTTAAATATATAATAAGTAATTATTAACTAACATTTTAAAAATAATCGTCAACAAAATTCTTATAAATAAATGCCACATTTTAGTTTGAAATTCTCAAGTTTTGATAGTGGTACTATAGTAGCATAATAACCAGTTAGGATTCTCCACGAGACAATAGGTCCACAGTAAATATAGTGACACGATTATTTTGATTGCTCATCAACGTAGTGCTGCATCTAATTTTTAGTGTGGAATTGTTCAGATATGGGTGTCATTTTATCATAATCTTCTTTTGCGTCTTAGAAATGCTAATTCAATCCATTTTTTGATTAATCATTAGGTGTAGGAAATTCATAATCTTAAAGATTTTGCTACCATTAATGTTTATGATAATATTCGAGATGATTTATTAGCTAATTATATATCCAAATTAGGGATTTGAATGTTCTTAAGCTATAACAAGTCCTCTCTGCCGATTGTGTGGATATTATTATTCCTCTGAAAGTTTTTTCCTTAACTGAGGATGTTGACTCTATAGGCTGACTTCCAAATATTACTGATATGTTTTTTTATAAATCTGCATTTGATTATTGTTTTGAAATTAATTGGAACTTTCAGCATGATCTCTTTGGTAAGATTTAGAAACTGTATTCCTTAACGCATCTGAGCCTTCATGTGGCTTATTGCTAATAGAGTTCTTCTTACTTATTGTGCATGCCATTGTCAGATTTTTGCTACTTTTCCAATTTGCTCTTTGTGTAATTCTGATGATGAAATAGTACTCCACGCTATTCGCGATTGCACTATTGCCAATTTGGTGTGGAAAAGTATTGTGCCTAGCTCTCTTCATTTGGATTTCTTCAAATGAGACCTCAATGGCTGGATTTAAATCATAATAAGGGAGCTCATTTTTTTAATGGGATTAGTTAACTCCATGTTTTTCCTTATATTTATGCTAAAATTTGGTACATAAAAAATAGAAGAATTTTCGAAGGAATTAATATTAAGCCCACTAGTTTCTTGAGGTATACGGCTGCTTTAGTTCTAACTTATCACCATGCTTTTTCTCTTATCCAACTCACTAAAAAGATTGTCAATGATTTATCTACTTAGCATATTCATTAGATTCCTCCTCCTAGTAATGTCGTAAAGCTTATGGTTATGTTTCAAATCAAGGTTTTGCGACTTGTAGTGGTTTGTTAAGAAACAACATGAGTAATTTTATTAAGAGTTTTAGTGTCAAGCTTTTAAATTGCATTATTACCAATGCTAAACTTTAAGGTTTACTTTATAGACTCAAAATTTGTTTCAAAATTGGATATAGGTGTGGAACTTGATTCCTTGATTATGGTTAAAATGGTTCAAAATTGACAAGATAATTTACATAAAAGTTTTCATCTGGTTCATGTTATTATGCACTAATTGGATTTGGATTGTTCTGTCTAAATTTCTCACATATTTTGTGAAGCAAATTTTGTTACTGATACATTTGCTAAACATGGCCATAATCAATTTCCTCTTTCAAATGGTATGATCTTGTTTATAGTTTCGTCTCTTTAGTTATTATTGTTGACTTATAGAGTATTTGTTACCTTAAACTTATTGCTTAATAGCTTTTTTTTTTCTTAAACGTTTTACCCCATTATATATATATATAAATCAGAGTCATAATTTCACGCGACGTACATCATCTTTCATTCAGCATACTCATAACTAAGTCACCAATCATTAATCATAAAAATATAAATATTTTTTAAAATAGAAGTAACTTTGATATGCTCATAAATTGATAAATTTTTATTTTATTTTTTACGCAGAAAAAATTTGGTCAATGATTCCACGAAACCACATAATCACGTTTATCATGAAGCAGGGGACATTAGCTTTAGAAGCCGCGTGTTCATTGGTCGCAAAATTTGGCATGGACCAGAGAGATTCCTAAATCTGGTTTTAACTAACTAAGAGTAGCCATACTTCTTGTTTTCTATTTCTTCCCTAACCTTTTTCAGCTTTTTGGATTATGATTACGGTTGCCACGTGGCTGGCCCCTCATTTGGTCCAAGGGTCCAAACTGCCGAAAGTTCTTCCTTTACAAATTGAGAACTTGATTAGAGCATTTAATGTTAGGAGATCTAACTGACAAAAACCGTAATTATGTTAATGTAATCATTATTGGTTTACCAACTGTTTTTAATGTTTTATGAGATCAAAGATTCTCATAAATTTAAAACGACTCAATTTACCTTATCTAAGTTCAAAAAATTATACAATCGCAATTTAGTAAGATATATATAATCAACAAATAAATTAACATATTTATGTAACAACTAATTGAATATCAGTTATTAAATAATTTAATTAAAATTAATACACTATATCAACTACTACATAAATATATTAATATTAGCCAACTTTTTTATAATAAACAGAATAAATTACTCTAAATTAACAACTTTTGCAATCTCATGAAGTTGCATCTTAATTATTATTGTTAGTTTTTCCTTTAAAATAGTATAAATATAGAAAGTTTTCAAGAATGAGAGAACAAACCAGGTCACCTAATTTGAAAGCAGAAGTATCTCTCACGTCCAAGTTAATTTATTAAGCTTCCACAAGTTTATATGTTTTTTATTACAAGTAAAATATTATTTTAGGATTTCATTAATTAAATAATTTTTAATTTGGTATTCTTATTAATTTTTTATTTTTACTTTAATCTCTCACTTATCAAATTATTTTTAATTTTATTATTCACTAATTTTTACTTTTAATTTAATTATTCACGAATATAAGAATTAGTATATTTAGTCATTTAATTTTAACTAAATTTAAAATTAATAAAATAATAAACAAAATATTCAATTGATAATGAATTAGAATGTAGGGGAACAAATTGATAATAAAAATTAATAAATGATTAAGTTAAAAAAATATAAAAATATGAGCAACCAAAATAATGGCATTCCCTCTTGATCTTGAAACAGTAACCCTCCCTTAGACATTTAGGGAAATTTTTAGGTAAAATCAGTACTAAAAGTATAAATGATAGTGATAGTGATAAATTTTATTTAAAAAGTATGCTTAAAATATCTACGTGTTTCTTTGTCTGGGAAAAGTTTTCGAGTATTGAGCTTGTGAATTGTGAAAAGTGACTTTAGGTCGATTATTAGGCTACCTGTGTGGCTAGGTTTGCGGGTGAAGGTGACGTGTCATAAATGAATGAGGCTTCTGTGAACTGTATATGACCACGAGAGACACTTCGACAGGCTTCGAAAGCTATGCATTATAGTGAATTCCGTCAATTTTTTCTTAAATTAGAGATAAATATACTCAAAATGAATAAGATTTATTAGTATTCAAAATTCAGAGACAAATATATAATTTAATTTAAAGGAAATAAAAGTTTTTGCATTAAAAAAATAGATTCTTACACTTCAAATGAACAAACTTTTATTAATTAAATTAATTATTTAAAATAACATTTGATAAGGAAGCACATGAACGTGAACATGAACTATCTAATGAAAAAATATATAAAGTAGGGATGTTCATTTGCCAATTGGCTATATAATAAGAGCTCGGGTTAAAAAACTTTAGGAAATCATCTGAGGTTTAATGGGTCACCTATATGTAGAAGAGATCTAATTTGAAGAGTTAGGTTTAGAGAAAAAAACCCAAGTCATTATTCTTATTCAAATCTAATCAGATTAAAGTTTAATTACTTTGGGTTAAACTATCTTGTTATTTGTTATTGTAGTAAGTGTCTTTATCCTATTTAGATAATTTTAGACTTGATACATATTTGGCTACATGTTAGACTTTTATTTTAGATGTTTTAATAAATTTTGAGCCTCTAAAACTTATTTTACTGAAGGTTCATGAGGGGCATCCAAAATTTGGATTTCTTATGATGACAATCTTTATAAAAAAAGATTGTAACTTCTGTTTGAGGAAACTTTTGTATCAGAATATATAATTGGTAAGAAATCTCTTCTTTTTAGTTCTCTAATAATTACAAGTGTTTTTACAATATTTAACCTTTTATGAAATTGGTTTTTAATTCCTTATAGGTATGGGTCAATCTCTTTCTTTTATTTTGTTTTAATTCTTTGTTTGTAACTCTCATTGATTCTAAAATATTAGTATTGAATTTCACGTCATTGTTCACTGCGATTTGTATGGACATTATATATGAGAATTAAGATTTTAACAATTCAAAGATGGCCATCACACCCTGCACTTTTCTTAAATTTATTATTATCAAAATCTCACTTATAAATTATATGTCTATGTTCCTCATTTTTATCATTTTATTTCTTAATATTCCATATCAAATCATTCAGAACATGCCATTGAGTTTGTGTTGAGCTTGTGTATGTAAAGGAGTCGCTTCCGATTCTCCAAAATGCAAAACGTAGGTGGAGCCGTTGAGGTTGAAATTGCGATGCAAAGGACTAAACCAATATGGATATGGTATATTTGGGAAATAAATGCGTAAATTTAACGGTTATTGATAAAACAAATGCACATATCTAATAGTTTGGATTAAAATTAATGATTATATACAGTTAAAATTTTTTATATTAATTATATGCGATCTTATAAATAATCCAATGATTAACATTGAAACAAATGCACAATCAAACAATGTACTTGAATCTATATTCAAGACTAGACTAAATGATAGGCTATGGGTTAAAATTCGGCAATGTATAATTATAATTAGTATAGTCTCGTTTATAAATAATTTATTCTGGAAGAAAAGTATTTCCATTCATAAATATAAATCATATATTTTCTCTTCATCTTACATGACCTACATCTTTTTGTTTAATTTATTGTCTATTTCATTTATTTTACTTTTATGCACCGTATTATATTTTGTTTAATTTTCTATCATCGCTATCATAAATTTATATAGAATCTTTTAATTATATACACAAAATTGAAAGTATTTAAAATTATTTATTAAATTGTAAATAATATTTATTTAAAAATTTTGGTCAAATATATTTATTTATATTCATAAAAGTATTTATCTAATATTTTATTTAAGTTTTATCTTTAGTGAAATCATTAAACTCGTTGTAATGGTGCAGTCATTATGATACGCACTTAAAAAAAAATGTGGCAATGATATATCAAATTGATTATACATAAGCTCAAAATATTTTGTTGTGTTTATATTTTGACTCATACTTTTTTCAAATTTTATTAATGAAACCAAAAATTAAAAAAATTATATTTATCCCTCTATTTTTTTATTTTTTAATGACCCCACAAAATATTAATTATAAAAAATAATGAAATTAGAAAGTTGTGGAGTTATTAAAAAATAAAAAACATATAGATGTGAGTTAACCAAGTTATAAATTAATATTTTCATATGAGTTAGTAAAAAATAATATATAAGGTAAATTGAAAAATTTTAAAAATTGGGATTATGAATAAAATTTAAAAATAATAAAGTAAAAAATATAAAAATAATATGTTATTTTAAGTTAATATATAATTAATTTAATATAATATATTATTGTCACATATCTTTTAGCATGCTAAATAATAATTATACTCTAGTACAACTAATTTGATGACAGCAAAAATTTTACTTTGTAGTAATTATTAGCTATTTATTTATGCCAGTTTTTCAGCTAAATTTAAAATTAATTATAAAACAGTTAAAAATTTACAATAATTATAATTGTGCACAGTGCTAGCCCATGGAAAAAGAATCCATGATGCTTGGCCACGCAAAATGTGCAAGTTGAGCTGTTTGCGAAAATTTAAAATTTTGTAATACAGTATTTTTCTTATTTACAGATTTAAGAAAATTTTATTCTACATGTCTGATACAAGTACGATTACCATCAAACTTGGTTTTTTTTTTTTTAAAGCATTATTTTATTGAAAACACACCGACAACAAAATACAAAATATACATAGTTCATACAGTATAAAAAAGTACGGACAAAAGACCACGTAATCAGACGTAAAATAAGTGCCTTATGGGAAAAAATGTTTTTTAAAGTTAAATTATTCTGTTAGTATTTATTTAATATCAAATCACAATTTAAAATTTAATGTCTATGATTTAAAATTTATAATTAAATCCTGTATTGTTTTTCAATTTAGTTTCTACTGCTATGCTTTCATCATTATTTCGTTAAATTTTGTGGGTATAACAAATTATATACTATTACAATCCTCTAAATATGTATATTTTTATTAAAAGAATCAAGCAAAATTAATTCACACGTATAACATGTAGTGCAATATATATAAATATTGTATTTAGTTTATTGTTTGATAAATTTAAAACTTGTTTGCATATTTAAATAAAAATTTATCTTATAAATAGTCATATTTAGTTTAGCGTTAAATTTTATTTTAAAATCATAATTTTTTTATAAATTCTTGGTCGAATAGAATTGAGTAAGATTTTTTCTGCACAACTATATTAAAAAAGAAGATCAAATTAAAGTTTTGTGAATCATATTAACTTAAAATCAAATTTGTACAATTCCACTCCAAACACATGCTAAATGATTTGAGGGAATTGATCTGAGTCATTTATGTTCAAAATCACAGTGTAGAATAAATTAGTTATACTAAGGAGACTATTTTAAAGATTACAGGTAAAATTATAATGGTAAGTAAGGATTAATTTACAATTTGAAAATAATAGGGAGTAAATTGAAGAAGGAGTAAAATTAGGGGGACAAAAGGTATGTTTTACCTATTATTTAATGGACCGGAATATAATTATTTTAATTTACTTGGAAAGGCAAACTGACAGATACATTCACGCTGAAAGCCCACGAGAGAGAGAGAGGGAGAGAGAAGGTGAAAACAACATTTGAATTAGATACCATGAACGTAGGAAGGAGGTTGGTGTGAAAAGTTAAAACTGGGTTGGGTTGGGAGGTTAAAAACACGACCACGTGGAGCAGCGGCCCCACCTCCTTTTAAATTGAATAATGAGACAGATTTGGGCATTTCTGTCTCCGTACTCCTATGTGGAGACATCCTCTGCCAACAAAACTCACTTCACCTTTTCTATCCCCAAAATACCCTTCTCCTCCTATTTTACTATTGATTATATTATGATAATTTTTTTTTAAATCATGATCGGCATGATCTGATTAAACTGAGATAGTGATTAGGACGAGTTAGGTTAGGTTAGGTTCAAGCTATATCTTTTTTTTTTAATATGAATTATTTTGTAAAAAGAGTTTTTTTAAAACAAAAAATGTAAAAACAATAAGACTTGAAAGGAAATAAAATAGAATTAAAATTTTTTTTAAAATTTAGAATAAAAAATAATAAAAAGTTAAAAAAAGTTGATATTTTAAAATTTATTTTAAATCACATTAAAATTATATTATAAATATTAAAAAAATTTAAAAATAAATATCAGGTCGGGTCTCATGTCATTCTTGGGATCTGACTTGGCTTGGTGAAAATTTTAAATTTTTTTATTTGGCCGGTCATAACTCGACTCAATGTGATTGAGTCGAGCCAGGTTCACTGAGCCTATGATCAGCTCTACTTAACGTGATTTTAGATTATTTTTATTTTTAAAATTAATTTTAATCATATATAATTTTGTATTGTATTTAAAAAGATTTATTTTTATTATTTAGTTCATTTAACTTAAAGCAATTTTTTAATTTATGGATAAACAGAAATTTATATTGTAAAATAGATTTTAGAAAAATCAAAGGTCAATCTAAATTGTTTGTAAGACAAACTTGTGAAAATATATAAACGAGTTTTTAAATACTTTAAATGTTAAATTAAACAAACTGTTAAACGAATAATTTAGGTTTAATACATTTAAAATTAGATGCATATAGTCTATTTAGCTATTTTAAAAGAAATTAATGTCTACTTTACATAAAAAAGTATGATAGTACGAATGTAACTAATTTTGAAGTATACACATTCAAATTCGAAATTGCATGGTCTCAGTTGTTTAAACTTTTTATAATTTTAAAAAAATTATTAATAAAAATAAGTGGAATTTACTTCAATGGTTGGCTTGATTTGAATAATAAATCCTACCAAGTTTATGTTGTTCATACCTTCAATTTGATTATTAATGTGTACAATAACTAAGTTATTGCCGTTTCTTGAGATTAAAATAACTATTGTAACTGCAACCTGGCAATACTAGGTTGCTTTGTTGTGTGCGAATATGCTTGTTAGTTGTAAAACAGTACTTGATTTAACTATAATATTTTTATATTTTATTATCAAAATTTTGATAAAATTATCGTATGCTATTAATTTATTTGTAAAAATAATATGTTTATTGTATAACAATGAGATAATTTAATTAAGTTATACCAAAAATATGAAAGTGGTACCTACATTTCTTCATACGAGAAAACTTATATACTCTTTTTAAGATACTTATATGAGGTTTTTTAATTAATTAATAATATTTTGACAATTTTTTTACACTTTATTTATTTTGTTGTTAACACTTAACTCCTACATTTTAAATCTTACATTTTATTTTTAAAAAAAATCCACGTCCAATTCCAATTTTGGAAATAAATAGAAAGGGAGAGGGGAAATCAAAGGGGTAGAAAAATGTGAGCAGTAAATATGACTTGGAAGTATTTATAAAAAAAATAATTTTAAAAGTAGAAATTAATAGTATTAATGAGAAAGTTAATGAGATATAAAAAATTATTCACATGTCATTAACTAACTAAAAAAACCTAACATAAGTATGCAAATACTTATAAGTTATTTCCTTTATCATATTGTGGTCTCCATGTTTATAATATGTGTGTGAATATATTGTATCTCTCTTTTAAATTAAAAATAAATTAGTTTATATGTCAGTGTGTTCGCATAATTTTTAGAGAAAATTATTTTTTTATTATATGTCAATACATTTAAATCAACGACATTTATAAGTATTAATATAAAATTAAATTTAATAATATATTATGGTATAAAAATAATAAATTAAAAATTCTCATGAAATTAGTTATGTAAAATTAACGATAGAAAAGTTATTAGCTTATTGAAATAAAATAATTATAAATTATTTGACTATATATTATTTTCTCTTACTTTAATTTTAAACAATATCAAATTATATTTATAGTTCTTTAATGAAAAATATAAGATACAATTAATTAATTAATTTATTATTTTTTTATTGACTACAAAAAAAGTAAAGTTTAAAAAGTTTTGAATTTTAGAAGTGATTAATTAATTTATTAATTTTTTTCATTCACTCAATAAAATTTTAAATTTAAAAAATCTTGATTTAATATGTGATTAATTAATTTATTACTTAATTATTTTATTATTTTTTTCATTGATTAAAAATAATGTACACACTTCAAAAATATTTTACTATATTTATAAAAAGAAGTGAAAAATTATCATATAAATAGTTCAAAGTTTGATAAACTGAGCTTTCTCATCAGTTAAACCAAACTTCCATGTTAAAGAGAATTTTTGTTATTTATATATAATAGATTTAGTTTTTTTTTTCAATACCTAGTTATTGTCTTCCAACATTAACAAGTTTTCAAGAATAATAATTTCATTGTATATTAATTTTTTCATTATTAAGACTATTTGATAAGAATAAATAATGTAGAATGAATCACAGTATAAGTTTTTGAAATAATAATACTCGTAATACATTACAGAATCTTTAAAATTGTTTACTTAAAAATAATGTAATATTTACGGGAGTTTATAAAAAACATATTGAGCCAAAGAAAGTGAGATTTTACCTGAAGTTAATATATTTTTTAAACTTAATTATTTTTCCTTTTTCAGTTGAATCTGTTTAGGGGCTTCAATTAGGAATCGTCACTTCCCTATACAAGTCTGTGGTACCGAGTCAAAAAGTCCCAAACTATCAAAATTCAAAAGTGACGTCTTTCAATTTCAAACTATTAATTTAGCGTATTTATTGTCATGTGCACTTTTTCATACGATAAATAGACATAATTAATTTAATAATTTATTAAATAACATCATTATTAATTTTCATTAAATCGTTAATTATTATCCCAATGATTTATCTTCTTTCTGCATTGACAACGAAAGGAGATTTAACAAAATCATATACGTTGAGTAGTGCGTAGCCTTATCCGAACGCACTGTCACACTAATAGGTACAAGTGAGGCACTCATATTGATAATAAAAATAAAATAAAAATAGTATTAATAATAATGATATTAACTACTTTTTTTTTTGTTTAAGGGGATAAGGCTCGTGAACCTTGCCATAATTAAAATTTGTTATATTTAGGAGATAATATTGTTAGAATAATTTTAATATTTTATATATTAGTATTAATTATTTTATTAAATTAATATCTTGTTATTACTTATTAGATAATTAATATTGTAATTTGTAAACTATGAATGGATTGAGTTTTATTTTATTTATGGATAATCGGTGATGAGTTTAATTATCCATAAGCACACTAGGCAAAAACTCAACCCACAGCCCAATAACATTAATAATCATCTCGTTAGATTACTAATTTGAGATTGTTACCTAGAGAAATATTTAATAGACTCATTTTTTATTAATTAAATAAAAAATTATTTTAAATATTTGGAAAAATTTTATTTTAATAATATCAATTATTATATTATTAAAATAAAACTTTATAAATAGCATACTAAAGCCCTAATTTGATACATACTAATTTTATAATCATTTTCTCTGTTTTTCAAACACTCTGAGATACTCTTGGGTATTGGGAGTTGAAATATTTTGACTCAACCAGTTCATATAGTTATTATATCGTCTTCATCAGGTCAGATCATCAATTAACTTAATATCCCTATATTTTTTGTTCATATATCATATATTATAATTGAATATATACATATTCCAATATTGTTTTCAAATATGTAATCTAATTGTTCAAATTAATATTAGTAATCATACGAAAATTTTTAATTTTTTATTAAATGGTTCATATTTAATAAATTACACAATTTAACAATGAACAATTACTCATAAATCGGATTGGTCACTTTGAATGTTTTATTGACAATATTTATTAAGGCCAAAATGCTTAGTGACGCATAAGTTTAATTTGCTTCCTCCCTATGGCATAACGTCTATGTGCTTCATCACTTTAATTTTTAGAATATACATGTGCATGAGATGAGACCAATCTTTAATTATACGTAAATGTCATATTATTTAGTACGTGCATCGATCATGCGCGCATGATACTGTTTTTCTGTTCTGTTTTTAGGAGTAAAATTATTATATAGTTTTTTTCTTTGTAAATCATATTATTTTTAATTTAGTCCCTCATAAATGAAGTATTATTCAATTTATTTATTCATAAAAATGTTTTTTAATTTGTTTTATAAAAATAAAATAATTATTAATAATGTCTTTCATATTTTTTAAAAACATAGTTGATAATTATTTTAAAATATTTATCTATGAGAAATTAATTAGATTGAGAATGTAACTTTACAAAGGACCGAATTATAAATATTTCAACATTGATAAATTAAATTGAGAATAAAATTTTGTAAAGTTGGACTAAAATGAAGAATGTACCATTTATTAAGGACCAAAATAGAGTTTCAATTTTAGTTTTTATTGAATATTTTTTTCTCAAATTTCTTCGCACCCACCTCACTCACAAAAATTAAGAGAAATTGAGGGGAAACAATTAAAGAAAACCCAATTTTATTTTTATATTATATATTCGCATGTCAGTTTCACCTAATTGTTGGGTTCAATTTTATATTTAAAGTCCTTTTGTATGTCAACTTTTGTGCCCACTTGTGGCTATTGGCAAACGTATTTAAATAAATTTCAGTAATGCTGGTAATAATTTATGAATATTATATGCATTTGATAATAAATGCATCCACTTGTTATTAAATTTGTTTCTTATCCATTGGCATATCCATACTTAAAAGAAAGGAAAATACTTTATGCCTAAAACATTGTCCTCGTAGCGTTTTTTATATTTGTTCTCTTTAATGCCTCGTACGTGTAGGTAGATATATTAATTTTTAAAAAAATTGTATGACAAAATCAAAATATTGGATATGTATAAAGAATTAATATTTATATATTATCTAACATATCTATATATATAATTTATATCTTAAATTGTTTTAGTATTTTACAAAGATTTAAATCTAAAAAAAGAAAACAAACAAAATATATGTTTCCGGGTTCAAATTTTGACTCATATTTTTTGCTTTTATCATAAAAAATGCGCAAGACATCATTATCACCTCATGTAACCTTTATATGGATCAAATTAATTAGGCCATCTATACTTTATAGTTAAAGTATGTGATTAACTTTTTATTATATATATAATTAGATGGAGATGATGGAACACTTTCCCGAATTTTTTAAAAGAAGAAAATTATTGTTTAACCACATAGTCTATCCTGTCCAGAAGTGTAAATTGGATTATATGTATTGGTAAAAATAAATATTAATATGTTTATTACCAGAAAAATGATAATTTCAATTTATTTTTATGTAAAATTTTATAAAATTGATCACGTAATAGTTATTTAAATTATTTTGTGACTTAAATATCATCCATATTTTTTGATGTTTTTACATTTGTCACAATTCCCCCGATAATTTAACATTTGCTATTCAATATTATATGGTTTAAAATTTGTTATTCAATCTCTTAAAGTTAAACAATGGTATAAAAATTATAATTAATACTTAAAACATTATCCTATGATTGTCAAATTAGGTTTGATCTACTGGGTTAACCCATCATTTTGGTAGGTTAGAATAAAATTTTCAACTCATTTAATATTAGTAAGTTTAATTAATTCAACCCATTTAATTGATAATTCATGGATCAAATTGATAGTCCGGTAAATTCGTGAGTTGATCTACTTGATTAATCCAACGTACTAGAATTAGATATTTTATCAAATTGATAGTTGGATATCTTTATTTTAAATTTTTATTTTTATAAAATTTTTAAACATTTTTTAATGCACTTGAGTCTAGTTTAAAAATGAGTATAAACAAGTTGCATCGACTTGATCAATTTTAACAGCTATAACACATGCACAAATATAAGTAAAATTTTCAATAATAGTTTCATCGGTCCAACTATTATGAATGCCCAAAAATTAAAATCCAATCACTAAAAAGCGCACTATTATGAATACAATCACTTTTAAAGATGTATATAATTATATTATTATAAATGAATATATTTAAATATTAACCAATTTTATGTTGGAATGATAAATTTTGAATTTTAAGAAAGTAAACTAGTTTTAGGCAACTTTTACATGATAAAAATAACCATAAATATTACAATATATTGGCCAAAAAAGAGAACATATTACAAGAAATTAAGAGCCAAACTTTAGACGACAAATTAAAGAGAAAATTGATTTTAGACCAAATTACGGAAAATGATATTTCACCAAAAAAAAAAAAAAGCCCAAAATACGTTATATACCAAAATTCTCTCCGATGGTTATTAATTTTTGTAGTCTCTTATAATGTTTAATTTACGTAAAATTAATCATTTAACCTCTAATATGAAGCATGTTTACTCGAAAACATCAATTTTGTTCACAAAACATGTCAATATCGACAATATTTTTAGTAAATAAAACATGATTAACATTTGAATTTAAAGTTAAAGTTAACATTTATTACAAAATATTAATTATACATGAAATGAAATCTGACATAAACTCCACTCGCTTGCTGTAACGTTATATTTCTATTTGTGTGGCTTAGAGCGGCAGATTATGCAGTTGACAAGAATTATGAGTATGGCTGTCGGGCGAGATCCTTTAAAAGAAAATAAAATAAAATAAAAAGATTTACGAATGAAAAAATCACTGGCAAGGGACAAAGATGTCATTCTGAAGCAATTACGACAGGTCCGCTAGGCGACAAACGAGGAGGTCGGCAACTGTCGGCCGGTGAAGCGGGGAGAGAAAAGCGGCGAAAATTCTAACTTCCCCTTTGAAAAACAGTTTTTTTTTTTAAATAATAATCAATTATTCATTCATTCTCTTCTTAAATTAAAATGCACATATTTTAATTGGAAATTCTCTTCCTATAATAGAGTAAATACAAGTCGGCTAACTGGACAAAAAAAAAAAAATCAGTTTTTTGGACGAGAGATGTACATATATAATTATTAATTTTAATTAGAAGTGAGTTTTTGTAACCGCTAATTTATAATTAAAATTTTTTATTTAAATAATAAATTTTGTCAAAACACAGTTTGAAAATATTTAACGTAAAGCTGAATAAAAAATATTTTTGCATGTAAATACATTTTAAAGTTTTTCAAACACCACTGAAAAATGATTTGGATTCTTTGTTATTCAGGCAGATATTCAGTTAAAAGGGTAAAAAAAAAAAAAAAGAATTATGAGAGATAGAGTAGAGTTTTACTTTTAGATTAGCTTATGTATAATTTTTTATATTTTTATTAAAAATTTTAATTATTGCATATCAAATATATACTTAATAAAAAATAATATAAAAATATATAATTCAATAAAAATTATATAATTATTTGAAATAATTAGGTATTATTTAAAAATCTTATACTTAGTATATTATAATTAAACAGTAATTTATTAAAAATATAAATTATGGTATATAATTTTTTAAAGTTTGTATGTCCCTATTTTTTCTGTCTACATTATCTTTTTGTTTTTTCTTTTCAATTGCAGCTGGAAAAATTACAAAAAATTCAATTAGAACGAAGCCCAGTATACATCGCTTTAGCTCCATGATCGAGTAAAACCGAAACTTCATCCTGGAGTCATTTAATTCCCTTCTAATTAAATTATTATATTTTCCATAATTCCTTTTTTTAATTCTTATAATTTACACCCCCACTGTGGGAATAATATGTGAATAATAACCAAAATCACCATCTTCCTCCCATTTCTCTCCCTTCTCTTTCTTTCTCCCTACTGTCTGCGCGTGGGAGCTCCGTGAAACTCGCTCACCGATTTCAAATGAACTTCAATGGTCTGATTCCGAGTGCGTTGGGAAAGTCTCAGATCTTTCAAACCCTAATTCTGCGATTTTAGAAACTCTCATTTTTATGAAGCCTCCTTGGCTGATTGCATTTTCTGTTGGTACGTCTTTGCTTTTAAAACCCTAATCCTGTCTATGAAACTCTCCTTCTGCTGCTCTAGTTCACTGCTTATGGCGTTCTTGTGCTCAGTGGTTCATTCCTTCGCGTTCCATTGATCATTCCATTGTCGTTTTTGGGTTTTTCCTGTCTTTGCTTCTAAATCAGATTTCATTGGTAACTAATGGTTTGCAGGCGATTAGTGCCGTGTCTGTTTTCATTTTCTGTCACCAAAAATTCTTGGGTCAAGAAGGTCTTAGTTTGGAAGTCAATCCTAGTATATTGTATTGTTTGAATCGTGTATTTCTTTTTCTTTGGAGTTGTTGTGTAAGTGTTGATTAAATCGCTCTTTCTTATCATTCTTCTGATCAATATTTCGCTTTCCATGGAGTAGTCCATGAACTGACCGAATTGATTGGCTGAACTTTTCTCTTGTTTTGAAGTCTCTTATGTGTTGCCATTTCTGGGCTACTCTTTTAGTTAGTTATACAGTCGTGTAATAAAATGTTCACCTCATGTACTGTATAGCCTTTTCTTATGTATGCAATTTGGACGGACTATTCTTTCCTGTAATTTTACCTAAATGTCTATTGAGCTGGAGAGAAAATGCTAACAGGAGATAGTTATGTCTTAATTAATATTAAGGGCATGCAAATCTAATGCCTTACCGAATTGATTTTACCCTGATTTGCTTACATAGTGTCGTCCAGTTCCTTGTTTGTGTTATCAGTCGCTGTATGAATTGTAGTTTGTTTCTAAAATATTTGTGTGTATGTATGTATGTATGTATGTATAATTTTCCCCCTTAGCTAACTTCTTTTTCTTTTGTCGTTTTTTTTTTTGAGCCCAGCTAATATAGTTGAGATCATTTAGGTTAAGTATCAACGTTGAAAGTGAATGATGGATGTTGCCGAGGTTGAAGAAAATCTGTTTGCAGTAAGCGATGCCAAGGTATGGCAATAAGTTTTTAATATTTTGCATGTTTCTTTGGAAATTCTGCTAGTCTACTCAATTATAGTAAATTGGTAACCACTTTAAGACTTTGCCAAGTCCTTGCATCAACTTACAAGGACTCATCTCTCTGTACGAACGGTTTCTTTGTGTCCTTCATTGAATAAGCTAGGCAGTATTTTTCTTTTATTCTTTTGTAAGACAAATTTAAAAGATTTTGTTGTATATTTGTATATGGTTATCACTACTACTTTTCTATTATTGTATTTGTATATTTGTTTTATGTTCTGCTGCAAGTTTGTTTGTGCAATTTTCTATAATGTAATTTAACAAATAATTATCTGGTAACTTATGCAGTTACATGGAGAAATGTGCAAGGCTCTTTCAGCAACATATTGCAAAGTATTGTCAATATTTCCATCTTTGGAAGCAGCTAGGCCTCGGAGCAAATCTGGAATTCAGGCATTATGTTCATTGCATGTGGCATTAGAGAAAACCAAGAATGTTCTTCAGCATTGCTCAGAATGTAGTAAGCTTTATTTGGTATGATTTGTTTCTTTAATAGCTATTTGCCAATTATGTCTTGCAGCACATAAAGTGGACTTAGCTTACCTTAACCGATGAAAAATTTGGTAGACTATTAATGTGTGGATTTACATGACATGCAGGCTATAACTGGGGATTCTGTTCTTCTAAAATTTGAGAAAGCTAAATGTGCTCTAGAAAGTAGTCTTAAACGGGTGGAGAATATTGTTCTGCAATCAATTGGGTGTCAGGTAATAAACTTTGTAATTATGGTTATGTTCTTGCATTTTCATGTGTAAGTTTTTATTTTCGTGGTTTATGGTCTTCTTGTAGTATTTCTTCCGTGGTGATTCTTACAGAGCCTTTGTGATTGCTTTTTCCAAATGTATGAGTGAGTGGCGGCCTAATTTAGTTCTTTGTGTGTATTGTTTTAAAGTAATTGAATGACACCTGCATTTTAAAGGTGTGGGACTGACCCGGGAAAGCTGAGAAAGATTTGTTGTCTGTAATATCCTGTTTTTGGTTTTCCTAGAACTTCATTTTTGTATGTATATGCACGTGCACAGTTGTTGCAATTTCCTTGTTACTGTAAATATTCAGCTTAGACAGATGCTGAGATCTTTCTGTGAATGGTATCTGTACAGATTCAAGAGATTGTGCATGAACTTGAAAGTATGGAATTTGCACTTGACCCATCAGAAAAGCAAGTTGGAGATGATTTGATTGCTTTGCTTCAGCAAGGGAGAAAGTTTAACAACTCTAATGACAGTAGTGAGCTTGAATGTTTTCACCAGGCTGCCACTAGACTTGGGATCACATCTTCTAGAGCGGCTCTTACTGAAAGAAGAGCTCTCAAGAAACATATAGAAAGAGCTCGGGCTGAAGAAGACAAGCGGAAGGAATCAATTGTAGCATATCTTTTACACCTTATGAGGAAATACTCCAAGTTATTTAGAAGTGAGTTTTCAGACGATAATGATTCTCAGGGTTCTGCACCTTGTTCTCCCACTGTTCATGGCTCTGTCGAGGATGGTATTGCTGGTGGTAATTACCAGGCGTTTGATAGACAGATTTCAAAACTTAGTTCTTTTAATTTTAAGCCAACTAATAGGAAATCAGGGCAAATGCCCCTCCCACCTGAAGAGTTAAGGTGCCCTATATCTCTGCAACTTATGTATGATCCTGTCATAATTGCTTCTGGGCAAACTTATGAGAGGGTCTGCATAGAGAAATGGTTCTCTGATGGGCACAACACTTGCCCAAAGACTCAACAGACACTTGCACATCTATCGTTGACTCCTAATTACTGTGTTAAGGGTCTTGTTGCTTGTTGGTGTGAACATAATGGAGTTCCTGTTCCTGATGGTCCTCCTGAATCTCTTGACCTTAACTATTGGAGATTGGCATTATCTGAGTCTGAGTCAACAAATTCTAGATCTGCAAACAGTGTCAACTCTTGCAAATTGAAGGGTGTCAAAGTGGTTCCTATAGAAGAGAGTGGTGTCTCACAGGAAAGTGGAGAAAATGGAACTGAAAGTGTGTCTGCACAAGAGGAAGATACTGAGCAGTATCTTAGTTTTCTGAAAGTTATGACTGATGGGAACAGTTGGAAGAGGAAATGTAAAGTGGTAGAGCGGTTAAGGTTGTTGCTGAGGGATGATGAAGAAGTCAGGATTTTTATGGGGGCCAATGGGTTTGTTGAAGCACTATTGCAGTTTCTGCATTCAGCAGTTTGTGAGGGCAATGTGATGGCTCAGGAAAGTGGAGCAATGGCTCTCTTTAACCTTGCTGTGGATAACAACAGGTGAACATTATGTTTTCTAGTATTAAATTTATTATTTTTTGAACTATTAAGTAAAACTGTTTTTCACATGATTACAAAATCAAGCCACTAATGGACCTACAATATCTTCATTTCAACCTTGATGTGGTCTTCCTTTGGCTGATTACCATATTTCCTGGGCTCTCTTGGTGTAATTTTGAGATCATGGTCAACTTGTGAACATTTTGTTTCAAGTGCATTATCATACATCTGCTCATTTTCTTGATTGGCCTTCTGCATTTCACCAAGATCAGGGAGTACTGTTCTACTGTAAATGGAAGATAAACAGCAGATCAGGTGGCTTGCTCAGTGTAGTACTTTTAGATTATACTGATGTCCCCTTCTGCCTCAAAACAAATAAATAAAAAAAGAAAAAAAGAAAACATGCATGTGCAAATCAATGTTGGATAGTGATCATTTATTGTTCGTGTTAAATGCATTGCTAAAAATTCATGATAGGGCTATAAAGTATAATCATGGTTCGTGTTTTATTTGAGTTCTTTTTCAGCATATTGAATAAGAACAAGAATGATTTTAGTCATATAGTTATTGTTTTTTTAATTATAGTTGTGGCAAATAAGTGGTCATTAAATCTTTCCGCGATGATATTGGGTGCATCATTAATATAAACTTGATCTTTCTTTTTCTTTTCAACAGAAATAAGGAAACTATGTTAGCAGCAGGAGTACTATCATTGCTGGAGGAAATGATTTCTAGTTCCAAATCTTATGGCTGTGTAACGGCCCTATATTTAAATCTCTCTTGCCTTGAAGAAGCCAAGCATATGATTGGCATGAGTCAGGCTGTTCAGTTCCTCATCCAGCTTCTCCTTCAACCTAACATTGAAGTCCAGTGCAAGCAAGATTCCCTTCATGCGCTCTATAATCTATCTACTATCCCCTCCAATATTCCAAACCTCCTTTCATCTGGCATCGTCAGTGGCCTTCAATCCCTCCTTGCAGGCCAGGGTGATTGCATGTGGACAGAAAAATGCATTGCTGTTATGTTTAATTTAGCTGCTTCACAGTTGGGAAGGGAGGAAATGATATCATCTCCGGGGCTCATAGGTGCATTGGCTACCATATTGGACACTGGTGAGCCCCTAGAGCAAGAGCAAGCTGTCTCTTGTCTCTTGATTTTATGTCACGGCAATGAAATATGTAGCCAACTGGTCCTGCAAGAAGGGGTAATACCTGCATTGGTGTCATTATCAGTGAATGGGACCTCAAGAGGAAGAGAGAAAGCTCAGAAACTCTTGATGCTGTTCCGAGAGCAGCGACAGCGAGACCATTCCCCTCCTAAGACACACCAGTTCCCGCCTGAAACTAGTGATATATCTATGCCGCCTCCAGAAACGAAACCGCTATGTAAGTCGATGTCTAGAAAAAAAATGGGTAGAGCTCTTAGCTTTTTATGGAAAAGCAAGAGCTATTCCGTTTACCAGTGTTAAGTTCCATGTGCTGTAAATTTCTGTTTGTATCTCTCATCCCTTCCCCCCACGGGCACAACCACCCTGCTTTTCCCCTCATCTCTGTCCTTTTCCACGGGTGCTTGTTTCTTTTTCTTTTTCTTTTTTGGTTTTCCAAGCGAAGAAGAGATGTACAGGCCTGTATAATTTATGGATTTTGTTTTCTTCTGTCGCTTTCTTCATTGTAATATTAATCTCCTTAAAGTGATAGATTCGAAAGTCATGGTAGTTTGTGAATGGTGTCGTAAGGAGTTTCCAAGTGTAATATCAATTAGTAATGTGGACCGTTAGGTTTGGATGGAAGCGAGCCTCTGTCATTATCCACCCGTGTCCCGCAAACTAATTTCAGCGTGTAGGCGTCATCTTCGGTCCATGTTACTCGGCTCGTTTTGCTCGACGCGCCCTCTTGATTGATATTTGTTTCTCATATTTGCGTCACAATTTTAGCTTGAAATGTCCTAGTCTAGAATTTATAGAATAGTTATGGTTATGCGCCTCGATTTACGTCAGCTTTTGTTTTCTTTTTCTAAGTTGTTTTACTTTTGAATCAATGTACTTACATTTTTACTTTGATTTTCAAGAAACCTTTTATTTGCACTCGAAAAGATTAATTCAATTAGTTAATGGTAAGAGGAGACAATATCTTTTATTATCAACGTAAGATTTATTTTTCTTTAAATTTTATGAACAATGTAAAAGTATGAGCTTTTAAGATTATGTTATATGAGAGATCAAGATGGATCTGTCATGAATGTCATCATATCGAAATAATCAAGCTCAAATCTAGCTTTTATATCAAAATTTAAAGTTTTAATTACCGGTTAGGTATTATATTTTCAATGCTTGTCTTGTGATTTCTTTAAGTCATTTCAAGTTACTTAAAGCATCAGAAAGAAAATGTAGCTCTTAAGAAAATTAAACAACCCATAATTTCCATAGCAATTGGAGCATTTGGTCTTAGACAAACGCCTGTAATGTATAGAACAAAAATGGAATGATAAAATGAAGTTATTCGATCAGCAATCAGAAAAATTTCAACCCAAAAGGGGAAAAAAATCAGTAATCAGCAAAAGACTTTATTACTTGATAGCTTCCTTTGGAGAATTCAGGTAACAAACAAAATTTCACTAACAGGACTTGTTAGTAACTATTAATCTATGAAACCTAAATATGATGGTCAAAACTCTCAGTGTCTGTATTTTCTTGTTCCAGCGTGATCATGGATCATGACAAAGAGAGTCCAATTTTTGGTTCAAGTAACGTGTTTCATACTGTCCATCCAGACTCAAACAATCCCAGAATTGCGTCTTCTTCCTTCATTCTTTCAGTCCTTCCAGCTTCATAGTTCACCTGGATATTTGTATCCTCTAGATCCTTCTCCTCGTCTATCTTTGCAGTCTTCTGTCTCAAAAGCGTCTTCTTCACCTTCACATTCACACTGCCATCCTCTCTATCTTTATCGTTCTCCTCTTTCTTTACATTCTTCTGACTCTGAAACTCCTTCTTCCTCCTCCTCTTTTTCTGTGAGTTCTCTTCTTTCCCTTTCTCTAATGCTTCCTTGTATAAGCCTCTCTTCAGGGTCGAAGCTGCCATGGCAACCCCTTTGCTCTCAGTTTCAGAAGCCTCTGATTCTGATGAAGGAATAAACCTTTCCTTATTACTCTCATCGTCGTCAATTTTCTCTGAGGAATCTATTGGAAAGTTCGGTGGTTGAAATTCCTCACTACAAATCGTATTCTTATCAATTGTAATATCTTCCATCTTTGGATTTTCCAATCCCCAAGGGTTAAATGTAGAAATCAAACAATTCAACCACGATATCAGATGAACCAACACACATTCCATAAACGGGAACTGGTGGATAATTTCAGGAAATTTGTTCAGAGCATCCTCGAATTTTTCTGGCAGAGACATTATCGGAAGCACAAGGTCGTCTTTCTTGACAAACACATGCGATGACGGCGGAAACAATTTCTCGATCATCTTTTCTACTACAAGAATTTGATCATCCAAGAAGGAGAGGATCGCTAACCATTGACACTGAATAGCGTAGATGAGAGGATTCACAGATTCTGCTAGTTTTGCCATTCTTCTACAGGTCAAACCCAATGGTCCATGTAATTTTAGGGTTTTTCTGTAGGCAATGTCGGCCATTGCTATGATTGAAACTCCGGAGGCATGCAATGGTCGATGCCGAGAATACTTTCTTCTAGTTGCCGCTTTCTGCTGAAAAATCAAAATCCAAATCAGAAGAAACGAATAACACGTTAATGTCAACAAATTAGTGTTTCAATGTACTTCTAATAGTTATATTATATCAGTAGCATCGAATTTCTATGAAACACAATATGATTCTGTTTCAAATGATCAATGCTTCATATATCACAAAATTTCCATTGAAATAGAAAACTTACTTGCCAAGAAAAATTGGTGGGCGACATATTGGAAAGACTGAAGCAGAAGAAACCGACTTGCCAAGAATGATAAATGGCAGTATCAAGTATGTTTCAGGGCTTCATAGATTGCAAAATTTCCATTCAAGTGGAAAACTCACTTGCCAAGAGAGGTTAGTGGGTGACATAATGGAAAGATTTGATTGAGATAAGAAGATGCCAGAGATTGCTGAGACACCAAAGTTCTGCAGAAAATCTATTACTTCAGAGGATTCAGAGACTGGTTATTTCTGGGGATAAAAAAGCAAGGGAAACAGAAAAAGCAGAGGTCTGTGTAAATTCAAGAATTGGATTGTCCCATGATAGATTGTGTTCCAAGAATAGTTAACGAGAACTTTTCCTGATAGCTAGGAATTAAGAGCGCTGATCTTTGATTTTATCACCAAAATTCTTGCTCTTAGCGTAGGTATTATAGGATCATTCCCGAAAATTTCTTAGGAACACTATTTGCATCCAATGTAATCATAGTAAGTCAACAAAAACTCATTATCATAGGCTTTTTTGAGTGATGAAGAAGTCCACTAGCATATGCTTCAATTGCCTCCTAGAAAAAATTTAGATACACTTGTTTTTATTCTGGCTTTCAAGATTTGATAGAATAGTGTGTAAATTTTACAATTTAGTATTACATGTTTAGTTTTTTTAAATATTTTATATATAATAATAATAATAATAATAATAATAATAATAATAATAATAATAATAATTTTATTAGACAAGCTGATAATAAAAATATATAATATTTATATTTAAATCTATTTTTTATCCAAAAAATTAATTACACAAATATATCAAACCTTAAATATACTTTGGGCTTAAAAATTAAGAAATTTACTTATACAAATGTTATGCATATAATTACGATTGTATGAATGTTTGGATTGATTTTGGATTAATGTAATTTTGGAACACTTTAATTTTTTAAATTGATTTTGATTAAATATGATTTTACTTCACCATGATTTATATTTAAATTTTTTTAAAAAAATTAATTTTTACTATTTATACAATTCATTTAATGTAAAAACAATTAATTTTTAGTTTTGTACAAACGAGAGTCTAGGGAACAAAATTAATTTTTATAAAAGGTTAAATGTCAAATCATACAACAATATTTATAAAAAAAATTTTCATTTAAATATACAAATAAACTTTTGAATTTCTCAAATGCTAAACTAGACACAATATGCATAGGTTTGAGTTTTTATGTGTTAATAATATAGAACAACTTTTGTTTAAAAATATATATAAAACAACTTTTAGTGCCCAAAAAATAAAAGTAGAACAACTTCTGCTTGTGGTCAGACACCAGATAGCACGTGCAAGGGTAGTTATTCATTAGATCAAAGGTAATTGTGCATTTTTTATTTTTTCCCAAATGGTTTCTCAGTTTGTTCTGGCATCACCTATAATTCGCTCCGAAGAAATTATGGCAGAATGAAAGAGTTGAACCACAAAAAATAAAATAAAGAAAATAAAATTAATAGCATCGGATTCGATTCTGTGATGGTGAAGTTTGGCTTGGAGGAATTGCCCATCAACTCCAGCTCAAAAGACGAAGGAAGAGACACACAATGGTGATTCTTCGTTCTTCTCACTCTTTCGTTTTTTGTGGTCTCAAGCTCTGTGTCTGTATGTCTGGTTTGGCTTTAATGTCTTATATTTCCGAGTGATGTCGCAACCAGAAAAATCGCTCCCTGACGACCCTTCTCGCCTCCCCATAATTCGTACGTTTTGCTTCCTCCACTTTGATGTCTTTCTTCCCTTCTGACTCCAAAATTCAAATTCAAATTCAAAAAAAATGATGCTTTAGTTTATGATATTCTTAATTACTTTTATTGTTAGTTATAAAAATTGTAATTGATTTGGAAAAAGGGTTTGTTTAGAGCAGGAATACCTGGGGATGGGAGATGTCTGTTTAGATCAGTGATATATGGTGCTTGCCTCAGAACAGGGGAGCCATCTCCAAGTCAAGCCAAGCAAAAAGAACTCGCAGATGATCTCAGAGCCAAAGTAACTTCACTTCTTCTTCTTCATCTATGCTATTTTTGCATGTTTCATCTATCTTTTTCTCTTGTTTCTTAATCTATTTTTGCTAACAAATGAGACCTCAATCTCTCACAAGACTAAAGAAGACAAAAGGGTATGGTTAGTTTTGTCGTTGAGTGATTAATTTTGTTGTTTTAAGGCTAATCTATCATCCGTCTAGATAATATTTTTTCTTGATCACTAATAAATCAACTAATTAAACTCATATTTTTATAATCAATTCTGAATCATCTACGGTAATAAAAATAATAATAATTGATAGATATGTGAAGGAAATAAAGAATTATAAATATATTTAAAGTAGGAGATTTATATTGATCTCTTAATTGTAGAAACTTATTGATCTTTGACTGATATCACTGATAGAATGAGATACCCACAGTTTATTGGGTGTATATCTTAGATTTTCACAGCTTAAATCTTCTCTTAAATGCGATTACAAAATATTCGTAGGTATTCTTCTCAAAGCGTCTTAAATCTCTCTCTTTTAACGAGTTGTTTATCGTATAAGAGTTTAGTCATATTTATAGAAGGCTAGTTAAAGTTAAGGTTTAGTAGTAATTCTTATAATTACTATTTTACTTTTATTTAATGAACACTTCTTATGGATGCACACAGTATAATATATTAACAAACTTACACCCTATATATTATACAATATTCTAACAATATGTGATACTATTTTTTATGGTTAGTATTTTGATCATAAAGAATTTACACTCTTGTCGTTTTCTATTAACCTTTCTTAGGATTATGTGAACTTGTTTTAGTACGATGTAAATTTTATCATTTTGAGGTTAGGAGGATATTAGACATGAAAGGGTGTGGTTAGTGTTAATGTTGTGGAGAAGACTGAACAGGAAGAAAACATCTTAGTCTATTGAAGCAAAAAGGATACGGCCCGAACTGCTAATGGATAATAATCCTTTTAGTAAAATGATGAATGCCTTGAGACTATTCAATTTGGCTTCCTTTTATGGTTAAGAATTTTGGGAAGTGGATTCACCGTTGTTGTATAGTAATGGATCATTTAAAAAATAAAAGTTAACAATAAAAAATTAAAAAAAATTGTATATGTAGTGATTGTACAACAAATTTATTACACGGTTGCTAATCTAGATTCAAAATTTTGCCCTAATATTAGCTTTTGTGAACCTCCTTAGTAGTTATGAGATATTGTCCTAATATTGTAAATTTGATCATTTTAGGCTTATGAGAATATTAGACCTATAAGGGTATGGTTAGTGTTGATGTTGAGGAGAATACTAGTTAAGTAGAAAGGGTATAGTTAATAATTTTGTACTAATGTCAGTTGTTGTCAACCTCGCCCTTGAAGTTATTTGAAATTATTCAAATAATTTAACTTTTAATAATGTAAATTTATTCATTTTAGGTATATTAGAATCAAATAAAAAGAGAAAAATATACTTTTAGTCTTTTATTTATTGAGAGAAGTATCAAAATGGTTCTTTACTTTTATATTTTGTGATAATTTAATTCCTTACAAATAATCGGAACAAGTTGGTCCCTTGAAAATCTTATTTATGTAGTCTCTTATTAATATAAACAGAGAGATTGATTTTGTATAAATTTAAATTTATGAGGGATTGGTTATATATAAATTTAAATTTATTATGAACTAATTTGTGATGGACCAAATTGTTACAAAGTGCAAAAGTGAGGAATCAATATGTACTTTTATCCTTACTTATTACAAAATTATTATTTTAGTCTTTCACTCATTAAAATATTTAAAATAGTCTCTCATTCATTTAAAAATATTACACTTAATCCTTCATTTTTTAAAAAATTATCAAATTTAATTTCTTTACCAAACTCTAAGCTCTAAATCTAAAAGACTAAATATAATATATATATTTTTAATTATGAGAAACTAGGTGTGATATTTTTTAGGATGAGCTATTTTAAGCATTTTAATAAGTGAAAGATTAAAATAATAATTTTATAATAAATAAGAGAATAAAAAATATTTTACATAACATAAAAAATAAACCCTTCACGTAAAATTTACTCCGGTTCATACTTCTTGTGCAAAATTATACAATGCAAGTGTTTCTATGTATTTCCTGTACAGACAGATGGCAATTAGAATAGTTTCAGTATCAGTGTACCATAACATATTGAAGAAAGAATTAGTTGTTTTCAGCTTTTGTTCTTCTTCCTTCGCAATTTACATGCCCGTTAATTTCCATTGTAATTTGTCTCATAGGAGAAATACGTATATTTTTATTCTTTTTTAACTAAATAACATTTTAATATTTTTATTTTTATTTTTATTATATCAATTCTAACAATCAAATAAGTTTCCAGTTGTTTTAAGCTTTTGTTCTTCTTCTTTCTCCATTTACGTGCCATTAATTTTCATTGTAATCTGTCTCATGGGAGAAACATTAAATGGTTTCTTCAGGTAGCAAAGGAATTCATCAAGAGGAGAGCAGACACAGAGTGGTATAAAATTCCTGTTTTTTGAAAATCGCTTTCTTTCTTTCCACTTAATATAGAAATGATCAAATCTTGTAATAATTAATCTTAACAAATAATAACTTTATTAATAGTAATTAGTTTGTAATGCACAGCTTTCTTGAGGGTGACTTTGAGACCTACACAGGACAAATGCGAAAGCCTCAGATATGGGGAGGAGAACCTGAACTTCTCATGTCCTCTCATGTTCTACGGTTAAATCGCTTTACACTTACCAAGTTTTTTTTTTTTTTTTTCTCAAGTTACTATATTGCATTTTATACTTGAATTTCACTAGGCTTTTATATATCGAAATACGAGGTTTAAAGAACTTTTTTTTTTACGTGATATTTTAAGAAGTATAAGCAGTGATATGGACTCAAATTTCAGGAAACTACATATAATTTCTATAAATCGCTTTACACTTACAAAGCTTTTTTTTTTTTTTAATATATATATGTATATATATATATATATATTTTTTTTTTTTTTTCAAGTTACTATATTGCTTTTTATACTTGAATTTCACTAGGCTTTTATATATCGAAATACGAGGTTTGAAGAATTGTTTTTTTTTTTTTACGTGATAGTTTAAGAAGTATAAGCAGTGATATGGACTCAAATTTCAGGAAACTACATATAATTTCTATAAATTATAATCTAAATTATAAGTTTGGTATATAAACTTTAAAATATAATATTTTATTTATAACATTGTTAAAAGTGAAAATTTTATTTGTAATTTAAAATTTACTTTTAAAAATCACGTTAATTTTAACATGATATTTTATACCTCTATGTTATCATTTGAAATTTGTTCTCTCCTTTATTTGGGCATTAATTTTACTCTTACTTAATTAAAGTACCATGTGTATGAAAATTATGTAATTGTTAAACAGTCATTTTTATTGATTTATAATTTATTTTTGTAATAGCTTAAAGCATATTATATTTCAAAATTTGTGTACTAAAATTAGAATTTAATCAGATTATAATTCAGGCAAATTATATGTACTTTTCATAATTTAAAACATTTTATATTTATTACACGTATTTGATATGTATCTAAGTTATTTCTGCTCCCTACATTAGGCATTTTGAATAGTCTTACAGACATGAGCATGACATCTTTTTTCCAAAGTGTTATTTTTTTCGATTAATTTTAATTTGGCGGGTGGCACAAATTTCAGATTACAACACATCTTTTTTAAATATATATTTTAGTTTAATTTCAAATTTCTTAACTAAAATATCCTTCATAAAAAATTATATAAAAATATGTTTTAGTTTATATATATATGATAATAGAAGGTATTTTAATTAAAAATTAGACTAAAATTTAACATAACTCTTGATTTTACAGAAAATTTTCATGAATTTCAACATCTAAAAATATTATATAATTTTCAATAAAACTAAAAAAAAGATCAATTATAGTAGTGTCATCAATTTTCAGATTGAGTCAGAAAATGTCATCAGATTCTCTAGTAAAGCATAATATATGGTTTGGTTGTATTGTACTGCAGGATGCCCATAAGAGTACTGATGAAAGATAAGAGAAGTGGTGGTTTGAAAATAATTGCAGAATATGGTGAAGAGTATGGTAAGGATTGCCCCATTCAAGTCATCTTTCATGACTATGGCCATTATGATGTCCTCAAGACTTCTCCTCCTTCTTCTTCCAAGCATTCCAACTTGTAAGATCTCAAATCAACTTATGCTCATTTTTATTCTGGACATTCATTATCTTATTTTAAAATAAATGTTTTTAATATTATGTAAATTATATGTAAGTTATATATAGATGAACAAATTTGGAGCTGGGTCAGGTTTGACCCCAACCTATGGTAATACACTGTGCCAAAAATGTAGCCCAATCTTGGGATCCTGCCCAGTTAAATCCATTACATATTTGGGTTGAGTTGTTGGGTTTTTTTAATTTAAATTTTAAATTTTTTTTAAAAAATTTTTAGTTTACGTTTAATAAATGAAATATCTTATATTAATAAAAATTATTTATATTTTACACAAAAAAGTAGTTATTTTTTAAAATATCATTAATTTTATTTAAAAACCAAAAAACAAAAAAACCTATATATACATATATATATATATATATATATATATTGGGCTCAGACCAATACATTAGTCCAATACCTAGTTTGACTCAAGATCAATTTCATATATTAACCCCAATTTAGCTTTGGAGGCATGACCTAGCCTAATTTGACTTGAAATAATAAGAATAGGACAAGTTGACTGAGTTGATTCGGCGCATACATATCCTTAGTTATACATATTTTTATTGTTCCAAAATTAGTATCTATTCTCCTCACAGTTATATATATATGGCAAGATTCTCTAGTTTAATTTTTTTATTTTATCAAAAAAGTTAACATTTCAAATAGCATGATATTATAATTTTCAATAGTAACAGTAGTTAAGTTTATGTTTAGTTTTAATATAATATTATAATTGTATTTTTAAAATAATAGTAAAGGCAACTAATTAAGTAATTTTATTTTCTTAAAAGGAATCCATATTGTGTAAAAAGTTAATTTTATAAAGAGAAAACAAAATTGAAAAACAATTTTTTACAACATATATCAAATGTCATGAAAATCAGATAATATTTGAAGCAAAAGTAATATATAAGGTATACTTTAACTATTTATTTATAAAGATTAATATAAGTTATTCAATAATAAGGGCTAATACAATAGCAAATATAACAATTTATGACACTTGGAAATAAATATTTTCTATCCTCTCAACCATTCTTCTCGAAATAAACATATTAAAACAAATCGAATTGAAATCTAAACAATTAAAAGTATCTAAATTAAAATCTTCTCATTCTCTTCAACTCTCTTCTTATCAATCCAAACATATAGTTACTCACCAAGCATATTAGTTATAGTGCTTAATTTTGGAACTATCCATTTCATAGCTTGAATTAAACAAAAAAAAAATATATATATATATATTTTTTTTTTTTTACGTATTTATATTTTTTAAAATATAAACTTTGTAATAAGAGAATGTGACACAAAAAGTAAAAGCAAAGCTGTTAAATTTATGAGTTTAGATAAACTCGTGAGAGAGAGAAAAACTCGTAATATAAATTCGTAAGAATTTACTTTAATTAATAAATAGTTATCAAAATATGTAATTTTATAATTTAAATAATATATACATTGAGAAATTATTCAAATGTGATTCAAATTATATTTAATCAAATAAAAACTATTTATATTTCATAATTTGAAATACTTAATATGAATATTTTAAAATAACCATATATAAATAATTATTCAAGATAAATAATTAAATAATATGTATTCTATTTTTTTATAAGTACATATTAAATATAATTTTATTATTTTTTATGCATATTTAAACTTGTGATAAAATAAATTGTAAAGGCTTCATAAAAAAAGTTTATTTATATCTTGTTTAATCTTGAGTTTAAATTATTATGTTTGTGACTTTACAAGTTAGTTGACACATTAAAATTACAAAATTGGTAGACTCGACAAGTCAATTCTTGAGTTTACCTGAATTTGTATTAAGTCTAAATTAATATCGAGTTGACTAGTTTTCTTTATATGTAATCGAAACTCGTAAATATGGATAATAAACTTGCAAGTTTAACAATTATGAGTAAAAGCATTCATGGAGTCCATTTTTCTCTATTTTAGAAATACTTTATATTTTAGAATAATCCATCATTCTTTCGTGTGGTATATATTTGATATTTCGGTGTTATTCTCACAGTCTTATTCCTTTGTCTCTCTGTCACAGTTATAGGTGGTGAGATAATGTAAACAAGAGGCTATATATATTCTGGTAAGGTACTCTTCATCAGAGTGATCATGAAGTTTAGTTTATATATATATATATATATATATATATAAATAGATATATATATATTTATTTATTTATTGATGACCACACCAGGAAGTTTCTCTTTACAGGCACGAATTACTACTGATGGATAAATTATGGATGAAGAAAATTTTCTTTTCGTTCGTTGGCCTCTACGAAACTTTTACTTGTGCTTTAAATAAGATATTTCTCTACCTACCCTCCAGGAAAACTAGTGAAATTGTATGACCATATAATTATTAATCATATATATATTACTCGTTAATTAATTACTTCATTTTGTTAACAATAAATAATTACAGTGAAAAAGATGATAAGTTTAAGGTATTTATTATAAAAAAATAAAAATTTAAAATTATTCTACACGTTTTGAAAAGTATCTTTTTTTTTTTAAATGTCCCTACAAACCTTAGAATTATGGCATAAGATTCTTTTATGACTTGTCCAAATATTAGGTATCAGAGCTTTAGACCAAATCTTTTAAAATATTTTAAAAATATAAAAATTTTATAATAAATATATTAAATTTGTTGTCTTTAAATTAGGTCTCAGAGGGTAAAAAGGTTTCACATAATTGGTATATATATAAAAGGCGTTCATTCAGACAATAAGCTTTTCTTATTTTATGCTCATGTAAAGCAAAAAAATTTAAAAAATTACGATTTAGGTCCTAATTTTTAGATTTAAGATTTATTTAGTTCTTTAAATATAAAAAATATTAAAATAATCATTTAAAGATAAAATCTTTCAAAAAATAAGTCTTTTAGAAAAACCAAATCCGTTTATTTTTTTTAAAATTATTTTAATACTTTTCATCTTGAAAGAAATAATTTGATATTTTCACAAAAATTAGGAACTAAAATTATATTATTTTAAAAAAATATTCTATGGAATGAATCTTTTTCTGAATATTTTGCTGTCAGCATATTTGTTTCATCCTGTACCATTTTCAGGGAGGAGTCTTCTCCAACAGTCTCTTTGGACCATCATACAAAATGTGAGTGTCCATTCAAAGTTTTTTATTTTAATAATAATTAATTAAATTTATTAATATTTTAACTTTTTTATACATAATATTATTTTATTAAAGAGAGAAAAAATAACAGCTTCTGACAATTTATTGTCTATTATTGACATCTTAAATTTATTTATTTTTCAAATAAGATAATATCTTCTTAAAAAAATATAAATAATTTCTAACAATTTACAATAAGTGCGCGGTAGGTGATCAATCTTCTTCGGGGAGTTTCCATCCAACATGTTTTCTATTGTTGTTTAATTAACAAATTAAAAATAATTTTTTGGTATTATTTTCATCTAATTAAACATATTTAAAAATACAATATCATTAATTACCATTTTTGCTCATGTCACATAATTTTGAGATTCAGTACTATTCATATGAAAATCATTCTTACATACGAAACATTTCTATAAAAATCATTCTTGCGTGGAATAATTTGTTCAGTTAAGGGTTCATTAATTTGCTATTATCCCTCACGCAGGATCGTCCACTTTCTTATCATATTTGGATTTTTTGTATTTAATTTTATGCATTTGAGATTTAGATTATTAAATTTTTATTTAATAATTTAGATTTTAATAAATATCAAATAATATTTACTAACATAAATCATTAAATTTTTATTTAACGGTATAGATTTTATTAACTTTACTTACATTTAAAATAATCAAATGCAGAGAATTAATGTCCTTTCTTATCCCCTGAATGCGATCTCCACAGAACAAATTTAAGGTAGATTGAAGACAATAATAAATAGACATAAAAATATATTATTTATTTTTCTTAGTGAAGCAACTTGCATTTTACTTTTGATAATAAACTTGTTGAAAAAAATATTAACTAATTATAATATATTTATATAACTATTAATTTAGTGTATTAGTTTTAATAAAATCATAGAAAAAAATAAAAATTATTAAAAAAATAATTTTATTAAAATTAGTATATTAAATTAACTGTTACATAAATATGTAATCAGTTGGGTTGATATAGTATTAATGAAGTAGCAATTTATATAGTATTCTGGGATAAAGAAATTAAGTTTCATTTAAAGTTTAGTGACATTTTTTACTGTAAAAAAGAAAAAGAGCTATATATATATTAGTTTTATCCATAATCAAAATACAAGACTCATATCATTGATGGATTGTGATTAATTAGGCATATATACGAGCTATATATATATATATATAAAACAAAAGTTTGCATGTTAGATCCCAAAATCAAAAATAATAAGAAACAAGAATTAAACCAAAATATATTTGATGTTCATGCAATTCGATTCTACAAACTAAACCAACTCTTGAGCGACATGATGATATTTAATATAGTGAAGAGTAATTTAAATAATAAATAAGGTAAATAATGCATTTACCATAAATGTCATTATGCCACCATATTTTGTAGCACGGTAAAAAAAATTTTAACCACACTACTATGATGGTAAAAAGCAAGAGAGTACATGCCAGCTTGTCTATATGATCTTGGTCAGACAAATTAATCAGTCTGGGCTAGTAAAATTTTATAGGAAATTTGGGTATATTCAGTTTGTTGAAGTAAAAAAAAAAAATTGTAATATTATATACGGACAAAAATATTATTTTACTTATTTATTTGGTTTTAATGTCAATTTAATTCCTTATAGTATCCAAATAGTTTTTTTAAGAAATTCAACATTAAACAAAAATAAACTTTCTATAAAAATAGAATGTAAAAATAATATTTCAGAAATTCTACATTAAACCAAAATAGACTTTTACTAACACAATTGTAATATTTTTAAAGAACTACTTTTGAGTAACAATTAATTTCTGAAGGATTATTTAAGTATTATAAATTTATAAAAAATTAAATTGATATTAAAATAAAAAATAAAAGATTAAAATAGTCTTTTTCTCGTTATATATATATGTGTGTGAGAGAAAGTAAACATGTTTTTAATTATAATTTGCTTGAACTTGACTAATTTGACGTGAATAAACTCAACAAATTTAGATTGAAAAAAACATCAATCAATTGAATTAATTTATATTGTTTGTACTTCAATAATAGTCGGTTGAGTTTAAAAATCAAGGTGAATTAATTTCTAATTAGGTTGCAAATGCACTGTAAACCATAGCAAGTAGTGAAATTACAAAAAAAAAAAGTCTCTTGTATGACTTAAATGACCTAATATATTTATATATAAAGAAAGGAAGAGGGTGAATTCTTTAGTGCATTGATGATAATAATTGTATTAGATTAGAAAAATTTAATATGTAAAAATATATTTATTAAATGTCAATTTAAAATAATTAATTATATTTATATTTAAATTATAATTCCTTAAAATTTTATTTATTAACCCAAAATCTCATATTTATGAATTTTTTAACTTATATCTTTTAAATTTTATACATTTTTAATTATTCCTAAAAACATTTGTCTATAGTTTTCAAGTCACCTTCATACTTTCTATTTTTTCCAATATCCTCTTAATCTTTAAGCCCAAGGCTTTTTAAAAAGTAAAAAAAAAAAAGCAAAAAGAATAGGTGGATAAATTCAAAAGCAACTTTGAATTTATAAATTAATTTTAAAATATTAAAATTTAAAAATCTATATATACAATAAATTATTTATAATTGATATTCATTTTAATTTTTTTTGGGTCAAAATACGAAGTTTCCTAAAATGTGCTATAAAACAAGCTTTCCCTCCTCTGTCCTCCTGGTTTTCCCCCGTGCGCTTACACCGAATTGCAGAGACCACAGAGGCGCTCAAACCAGGCGCTCAAACCGTAGAAATGACGGTGCTCCTCAACTCTGCCTCTATCCACAGAACGCATTTCTCCTCTGATTACCAAACAGAGGTCTCGCAGCGCCTCGTTGACGACGCTCTGAACGACGACACCGACTCTGCGTTTCAATGCATCTCCAATCCTCTCGTCGACGTCAACTTCATCGGAACGGCGAACCTCAGGTCCAAAACGACGGAGATCGTTTTGCGCGACGAGTCTCCTAACGAAGTCCGCTTCACGTATGAGGAGTTCAAGACCGAGGTCTCTCCTCTGTTTCTGGCTGCTCACAACGGGAATTTGACACTCCTCAGGGAACTACTGGTATAGTATTGCCTCTCTTTATCTATTTCTTAAAAATGAAATTATAGGTAAATTTTTCTGTCTTGATTTTTCAATTTCGAAACGCTAATGGATTCTTCAAATGGTACTTTCTTCTCGTTTCTGGGCCATTTTTTTGGTCTTTGTGACTTTTCTGATAAGCTTTTTCTTCACCTTGGTCAGTGTAACGCTTCTTCTTCTTTCAAGTGTTGGCTCCATGACTTTACTTTAAATTTAATTTTTAATTGAGCATATTTTGGTTGGTGAATGCTAAGTTCTTTTGATATGATTAATCATGTGTAATTGTTGCACCATGAATAAGATGTTTGTTAACAAAAGAATTGAAAGATAGAAAATAAAATGAAATTTATTTATATGTGTGACAAGCTATGTCACATGCTAAAGTAGTTTAAATAAGTTAATTAGACACATCAATTATCCAATTTATCTAACATATTAAGAAAGGTTTAACAGTAAATATAAAATTTAAATATTTTGAAAATGAAAATAATTTAGCTACAAAATTTTAAATTATAAAGACAATTAAAAATAAAATGAAATAATTAGTTTTATAGTTTAATCCCTTTTAAAATACCAACTCAACTATATAAATAATAAATTGAAAACATTTTAGTCAAAATAAGTTTAAGGATTTAGTTTGTGTGGAATTAATTAGGAGTGTTCAAATATCAGGTTGAATCGAGTTTGAATATAACTTAAAACTTGGCCTAATAAAAAATTGGGGGAAAAAAATTTGTCATGGGATCCAGCTTGGTTTAAGTTGGGTTTATATTTATTTTTAACCATTTTTTATTTTAAAAATATACTTTCATTAATAAAAAATAATTTTTAATAAAAAATTAAAAAATTAAGATTTAAAGTGAAAAAAATAGAATGACAAAAAATTGAAATGAAAAAGAGTTGAGATTTGAAATAAATTGATATATTCAAAATTTATTATAAATAAAAGTGAATAAAATATATTATAAAAAATAATATTTTAAAAAATAAAAATATAATAGAGAGGTTGAACTGGGACTCAACCTGGCCGATTTTTATTGTAAAATTTTTTATTTTGATCGAGTTTAACTTAGCTCAATATAACTAGATCAAATTGTGTTAGTTGGGTCTATGTTGTTTTGTTCAGTCTTAAAATTAACTAAGCATAACATTATACTATTGTTTAGCACAAACAAGCGAGTTCAATTTTCATTTCTATCACTTAATTGTTTGTGTTTTTTGACGTTTTCATGAGATAGAATGAGGGGGCTAATGTTAATCTAAGATTGTTCCGGGGGTACGCGACAACAGCGGCAGTGAGAGAAGGGCATGAAGAAGTATTGGAGGTTCTAATAAATTCAGGAGCGTCTCAGCTTGCATGCGAGGAGGCTTTGATGGGAGCAAGCTACTTGGGACATGACAGATTTTCTGAGCTACTCGTGTTGTCCAACATGATCCGTCCTCAAGTTGCTGTCAATGCTCTTGTCTCTGCTTGTTGCAGAGGTTTCGTTGATGTTGTCAATGTACTCATCAAGGTAAACCCATTATGCTTCACAAGCATTGGATTGCATCCTCTTCAAAATTTATGGTTTGTTCACAATAGAAGGTTGGTCTAACAGTAGAGGCCAGCATATGATGAAAGGTTATGTATACTGTTACAAGTTTATATTTCACAGAAAAATATAATTTTGGTTTTTTATTTTTGGTCTTAAAATAAATTTGGATTACCAAAGATGGAAAATAGTGAATCAGTCTTTTAAAGATGAAATTCTTTTTGAAGTCAAAAGAAGTAAATTAGTTCACTTTTTATTCATGAATGGTCATTTTGATACCTTTTATTTTTTATGGACCAAATTGATTTGAGGAGCCAAAATTGTGTTTTTATTGTTAAATTTTAACTTTGTCAACTTTTGAAACTAGGTTGCAAGGAATTCCTTTATAAATTTTAAGGCGTGAGTGACTTCTTTTTAATTGAACTTGAGTAGTGAATTAGTTTAAATATGTGTAGCTGAATCAAATACCGTGTCAATGCATTTAAAAAATATTAAGACTAATTTAACACAACTGTACTATAGAAGAATGGAATGGGGAAAATGGCCAATATTGATGTCTCTATGCACATATGTTTATTTGATTATTAAATGACATTATTTTGTAATACTTGCAGTATGGAGTGGATGCCAATGCAGTTAATAGGACGCTGCTTCAGTCTTCGAAGCCATTCCTTCTTGCTAACGTTGATTGCAATGCATTGTTTGCTGCCGTCGTCAGCAGGCAGATTAACGTTGTTAGATTACTATTGGAGGTTAGCTTCTAACTTCATATAAGTCATCACATGAGATATATATGTGCAGATTCTTGAAGTATAGTACTGGTTTAGATTTATTTGGCTAGCAAGTCAATGTTCTATACTTTAAGTATGCCATTGGCCATTGCCATGCCAAGAAACTGACTTGATGTCTTGTCCGGTTAGATGAACAGGACAAGTACAACCAAAACATAGTCCTTAAAATGATGAACTCCACTAAGGTTACGAACTCTTCTCACACGAGCAAAAGCTAAATTACACCTTATTGGCAGTAGCATACTTCCACAAAAGTGAACGATTTCTGTGAGTCTTCAACAGTTTTTATTTATCGTTTTTTTAATGAAGAAGAATGATGATGACCAATGAAGATACGTTACTCCAATATTATCTATGTCAAGCTACCAAACCCACTGTACCTATGTCACTTTTCCATAAGGGATTCCTCCAGTTTAATATGTAGTTAACTGCCTTATAGCACTTACTGTGATACTCTGCTCTGTGATGAAAATAATTCAAACGTAAAATATTGTTTCGTCAAGTGTGCTATTATTATACACTTGTTTTGGTTACCTCATCAAGAACTAGCGAGATATATACTTTTTTGACCTCAAAAAACAGATTGGCGTAAGGACAGACATCAAGGTCAAACTAGGGGCATGGTCATGGGAAAAGGACACAGGAGAAGAAATTCGTGTGGGTGCAGGACTAGCTGAGGCTTATCCTATAACCTGGTGTGCTGTGGAGTATTATGAATCCACTGGTGCTATATTGCAGACGCTTCTCTCCTACCTCTCCCCCAATAGTTACCACATTGGGAGGACCCTCTTGCACCATGCCATCCTTTGTAACAACGAAAAAGCCTTAAGTATACTCCTAAACTGCAATGCAGATCCTGAAGCAGCAATTCAAACAAACGAAGAAACCAATGTTCTGCCAATTCACCTGGCTGCAAGGCTTGGATTTTGTAACATCCTTAGCTGTCTGATTAATGCTAGTTGTAACTTGAACTCCGTGACAAAATCTGGAGATTCCGCGCTAATGATATGTGCGAGGTATAAGCATGAGAATTGCCTTAGAGTTTTGGCATCAGCAGGTGCTGATATGGGGTTGGTAAATGCAAATGGTGATTGTGCAGCTTCAATTGCAAACTCTGTTCAGTGGAATAACGTCTTCGAGAAAGCAATATTGGATGAGATTCGAGGTGGGAATGCTGTTAAATCCAGCAATGCCTCGAGATTTTCTGCTCTGGTTTTTGCAACTCGTGCAAATGATATAGAGGCATTGAAGAAGCTCGTTGAACACAAGGACATAGACATAGATGAGCAAGATGATAATGGACTCTCAGCTGCTATGGTAGCTGCAGAAAAGGGTAACGCAGAGGCTTTCACGTTACTTCTTTATGCTGGTGCTGATGTGCTAAAGCTGAAAAACAAGCTTGGTCAGACGGCACTTAATCTTGTTGACGTGAACCAAAACGGTGAAGTATTTGAAAAGGTAATGCTTGAATATGCACTTGAAAAGAAATGCAGCTGTTTCACTGAAATAAATCCTCTTCACTGCGCAACCCGACATGGGGACATAGATCATGTTCAGAAATTAATAAAAAAAGGGTGTGACGTCAATTCTTTTGACGACAATGGATATACTCCATTAATGTATGCAGCAAGAAGATGCCATGGAGAAATGTGTGAGCTTCTGATCTCATGTGGAGCCAAGAGTGACATCCAAAATGAGAGAAACGAGACAGCTCTTTCACTTGCCAGAGAAAATGGCACAAAAGAAAATGATGCAAAGCGAGTTATTCTGGATGAGCTAGCTCGAACGACAGTCTTGCGTGGGGCTCGCGTGAAGAAGCATACTAAGTGTGGTAAAGGGTCTTTCCACTGGAAGCTACTTATAATGGTGGCGAATACTGGAACATTAAGATGGGGAAAATCAGATGAGAGGAATGTGATTTGTAGAGATGCTAAGGTTGGAGGCAGTATGAAGTTTCGATGGAATCGCAGGAGCAAGTTCGATGTCGATGAACAAGGATTGTTCCATGTGGTCACTGCGAAGAATAAGGAGGTGCATTTTGTATGTGAAGGTGGGCATGAAATGGCTGAGTTGTGGGTGAGGGGGATTAGATTAGTGACAAAAGAAGCCATTTTTGGCAAAAAGAGCTCCTGATATGTAAAGGGATGGGCTAATAAAACGTGTGCAAAATTGGACAGAATTTGTATCTTAATGGTGATGTAAGGAAAAAATATATATGTAAATATAAGAGATTTAGTTATTAAAAGGTAAAAGTATATATTGATTGTTTTATATAATCCTCAAGTTACATAAAATGGTTCAAGAACACATGATTATATTTTGTGTGACATAAATCATATTGATTTAATGTTTCTTTCTTTTATTACAATTTATTATGTTCTACTAGTGTAGACCAAAAAAATGTGTATACTAAATCACTGATTATTCATGTAATTAGTAATTAGTAAGACATCTTACATGTACCATTTTATAAAGACAGAAAAAAGTATGTATATACTAAATAATGATTGCGAAAAATTCATGAGTGTCACACTCACACTTGATATTTCAATTTGAAACGTGGGCAACGACATTTAATTTTAGTTTATAAATAAAATAATATTTTGAGACTTTGACCCAAAAGAAAAATTATTTCAGGAGATATGGTAATTAATATAAGAGAAAATGGTAACTCCTATTATTCAAAACACTAAAATAGTCTAGGACAACATGATTCATTGCTATGGTAGCATTTAATTTAAGACAAGAATGAACTCTTTCAATAGAAAAGTATGAAAATGCCATGTACTAAAATTTTTATTTACAAATTTATGCCTTGATTTAGATACATTAGAAATGGGGAAAAAAAAAATTGAACAGTTGAGTATTGACAAAATCTAAAATCCAAGTCGAATAAAGAAAAAGACATAGGGTTGTCTTTAGGATAATGCAATGTTCAGCCCCTAACATGAAAACTCTCGAGGACACGTTGCGGTTATAATCGCAATTTCCGAATCAAAACACATCACATACTTGAACTCGATTCAAATTTGTGTCCGCTACTACTTGGAGTTCGAGCTTTTGGTTTTCTTCGTCAATGGCAAGCCTTCCAATAATCCAATACGAAGAGAAAATCATAGAAACGGTTGAGCGGAATCCGGTTGTGGTAATTATCGGTGAGACCGGTTCTGGAAAGAGCACTCAGCTCTCTCAGATGCTTCACCGACGAGGCTACACCAAATCTGGTATCGTTGGAGTCACCCAGCCCCGGCGGGTCGCCGCTGTCTCCGTCGCCAGGTACACTCGCTGCTCCAAAGGATGTTCTAATTTTATGGTGACCCAACAATTAGAGACCAAATTTTTTCGTTTTCAATGTCTTTAGGCGAGTTGCACAAGAGCTTGGTGTTCAGCTTGGGGCGGAAGTGGGATATGCCATTCGATTTGAGGACAGGACTTCAGATAGCACACGTATTAAGTAATATCATCAAGCTTGCTTTGGGTGTCATTTTAGTTCTATATTACTTTTGACTTCTTTTTTCTCTTCTTGGTGTCTAAATTTATGGTTATGGTCTGCTTAGATACCTTACTGATGGAGTTCTCCTTCGTGAAAGTCTAGCTAATCCTGAGTTAAATCAGTATTCTGTAATTATATTGGATGAAGCTCATGAAAGGAGTCTAAACACGTAAGATTACTTCCGCTCTCGAATTTTCTAAACCGTAAAGTATTCGCATTTCTAGATGATGTGCAAAGTTGTTTCTAATTACTTCAATGTGGTTGGAATGACTATTATCAGGGATGTATTGCTGGGGCTTATGAAACGCTTGGTTAGACTTCGTGCCTCTAATTTAAAAGTTTTGGTCACATCAGCGACTCTTGATGGTGATAAAGTATCAAAATTCTTCTCAGATTGCCCCATATTGACCATCCCGGGAAAGTTGTACCCAGTCGAGATATTGTACAGCACTGAACGTCCTTCAAGCTATCTCGAGTCTTCTCTGAAAACAGCAATTGGTATGCCTTAAATCTCAACCTGCTCTGCAGCCAAAATACATCATATTGGTTCTTAAAAATTAAAATTTATAAAAGGGAGCAATGGTTGTTAAATTTGTTGTATATGGACCAGCTAAGAGAGAAGTTTTTAAAATTTGAATGTGAAATTGCCGTGTTCATATGGATATGGAAAAACCATATTCACTGCTATTGGCTCTTCTGCTGATTGAATTGTTGGTAGCTTCTCAAGTAAAATAGTCAGAAGATACCATCGGTCTGTGTTAATCTGACATGTATACATTCCATTTCAGCTATATTATGTCCCAAATTTGTAACTTCTGTTTTCAATGGATGATGGGGTATTGGTATTACAGATATACATGTTAGGCAACCAGAAGGTGATGTCTTGATATTCATGACTGGACAGGTGAACATTTCTTTTTATATGGATTTCTCCCTGTAACTTCTACTCTACAGTTTAAATTCAGTGATTTAGCTTATTTTATAATATATCATATCAGTTGAATAAGTTTAATGACCCTCGCACAGGATGATATAGAGAAGTTAGTATCCAAGTTGGAAGAAAAAGTTCGGGCCCTTGAGGAGGGTTCTTGCATGGATGCTATAATCCTTCCCCTTCATGGTTCTTTGCCACCTGAATTGCAGGCAAGTGGTTTTCATTTGTTTCTATAATCTTTCCAGTTGACAAAGGTGCTTGAAATTGGAAGAATGCCATTACCATTGTTATTTAATCAAATTTTCTAACAGATTTTATTTTTTCATGGAATGCATGTTTTAAGGGAAGGTTTCATAAGCTGATGCAATACATTACATCTAAAACTCCTAAAAAAATGAAACTTTAGTGTTATAGTATAGAGTGCTTCTGCTATTCGGACTTGTTTAATGTGTCTTGTCTCTTTCACTGCTACAGAAAACTTGATTGATTAAGCCTTGCAAATGTTCCTAGAAACAATTTAGTGTGAACCTTATGGTAGTTTTTTTTTTCTCCTTCCATTAATTTATTTAGTTTTTTCCTTTTTAGATTTGATTTTGTCTTTATTGCTTCACAATCATATGTCAGATATATATTCTCAGGTTGTAAATGAGGGTCAAAAGCATATAAATTGCTTTCTCTGAAAAGAAAATCATATATGCAATTGTACATTTTTGAGGCATTATACGATGTTAAGTGCATTTGTAGCTCATGCATCTGTGATGTGATCTTACAGGTGCGCGCGTTTAGTCCTCCACCCCCAAATTGCAGGCGAATTATTGTTGCAACAAATATTGCTGAAACTTCTTTGACTGTTGATGGTGTAGTGTAAGGACGCTGATAGTTATATAAATATACCATCTGACGAATAATACTTAATTTATGACTTGTATACTCGGGTGACTATCCATTTATAATCAAGTTAAATCACAATAATAATGATAACAACACAAATGCTTCTATTTTTCTGTAGCCCATTTGTTTCATCTCAGCCATCTGAGTTTAAAAATGTTTGGAATTCCCCCTTTATAATCCATGACATTAATAAAATCTGATCAATATTTGCAGTGCACGCATTGTTGTAATAGACCGAAAGGCTCCATCTTGGCTTAATTACAAAAATAGAGTTTTATTTTATGTCAAATTATGGAGAGACAAAAAAAATGCAGAACCCTAGTTTCGAGGGATCTAATACCTCTTCTCTTGTGCATGTCAATTGCTTTTATTTAAAATTTGAATAAAATTAAATTATAATGTATTTTTAATTTTAAAAATAACATAAAAGAGTAGTGGGAAGTTAAATAACTTCTGCTCTCCCACAAAGATTGACTTCTCTCTTTAAAATCATAACTCATATATAATTTTTTAAAATATTAATTTATTTCTTAGGATTTTTTTTTTGTTGTAATTTTATTTCTTAGGATAGTTTGAGATCAAAGAGACCATTAATATATAATTCACTTATTGTTGGCAGGTTGATTGATTTAATGTCATGATTATAATATATCTGTATAAGCAATATGCATATTGCTTAGTACAGATAACCGGATCTAAGATATTGCACTAGCCAATAGGTTGAACAGGAATATAGCATTATATATATACAGTTGATGGTTTATGCATTCTGTTTCTTTGTCATTGACTTGAAAATGTGCCAAAAATGTGCTTGTAACAGGATGCTATAAATGCTTTTACTTACTGTTTGGAATCAGAATGATTATTTTGCATTTTTTAAGATACATATGCAAGTTCATGCTGTGGAAAAAATTGTGAAATGGTATCTCATCGTGCATTTTAAAATACGACTATTGAGATATTGCTTGGCAGATGGGTTCTTCTTTCTTGTCCTTATGTGCTTAATACTAGGTAGAAAGTGAGAAAGTGAGAAATAATGACCATAAAAGTTTGTTGTTAGGACTCAGGTGAATACAAATAATGCCATTTGACTTTGCCTATTGTGGTTTAGACTGTTTCCATGTGAATTTGGTTTTGTTGAATTTTTTAACACTTTTCTTTTTTATTTTGACCTCATATAAATTGACTATGGTTGTTTACTTATAGCACTTTTATGGATTTTAGGTATGTTATTGACTCTGGGTATGTAAAACAAAGGCAGTACAATCCATCAACTGGAATGTATTCACTTGATGTTGTTCAGATTAGCAAGTAAGCAACTAATAATTGCATGTCTCATTTTAGCTTAATAGATACAATAGGCTTTCTAGAAAGAAAATGTATATGGATTTTTATTTTTCATTTTTTAAAAGATTGGTTTTATAGTCACTATATTATTATGAGGGTGCAAAAGAAAGTATTTCATGTGTTAATTATTGTCAGTTACTTTAAATGTTTTATGATAGAAATTTTATAAACTTAAAGACGATAATGGTTTGGTTAATAATTTGTGACATTGCAGAGTGCAGGCAAATCAGCGTGCAGGTCGGGCTGGACGAACACGTCCAGGCAAATGCTACCGTCTGTACCCTTCCAGAGTTTACCAAGATGATTTCTTAGATGTTACAGTTCCTGAAATACAACGATCTTCTCTTGCTGGCTGTGTTCTTTACTTGAAGTCATTGGACCTTCCAGATATTGATATTCTCAAATTTGACTTTCTTGATCCTCCTTCATGTAAGAAAGCTATTTCGTTTAAAAAGCAATTCTATAAAATGTTCGGTATATTCTGCTGCCTGCAAGAGTGAGCAATTGTCAACTTGGTCCTTGAAAGTCTCATGGTTTACAGTTATTTGGAATGTTTTAGTTTTTTCCTTTTCTTTTTACTCGCAGCCATTGAATTTTTTAACTTGTATATCAGAGTTAGTTGAGATGGAAATTAACAGTGACATGTCATCATAGGCTCACTAAGTAGTCAATAATAAAGCACAATATCAACCCCAACTCATAAAATGACTAAAACTGAATGGTTATAGTTTGAAAATCAAGAATCATGTTATCATTCAGGGACCATAAGCGTCACTCACACTTTGGAGGAACTTGGTTTTTGGACATTTTTAATTTCTGAAAACCTATTTATAAGATATTTTGGTACGAGACATTGACAATTTAGGATTCCTGTGTTGTTTACTGCATAATTTTTCATATATTGCATACCCAACTATTTTATAGAAAGTTTCTAAGTACCTAGAATATGTGGATCTCAACCAAAATTTTCAGCTATGATATATTCTTGCTGGGTCCCACCTTTCGCTCTTATGATTCAAACTTTTGGGCATGACATGTTCATTAGATAGTGCTGGCTTTTACTTTCTCAACTTTTGATATTCTTGATCCCTGAAATTAGTGACTGAATGGGCTTTGCTCTGTTTTGTTGATTGTTTAATTGGGTTTCCTGCAGTTGAGTCATTAGAAGATGCCTTGAAGCAATTATACCTAATTGATGCTATTGATGAAAATGGTGCAATAACCATCATTGGACAAAAAATGGCTGGTACTAGATTTCTTTCTTTACATATTAGAGTTGAATAATAAGGCTTTTCATGAAGAAATATTTCACTCTCATGCAACATTAATTTGTTGACCATCTTGATAAGGAACTTCACCAGTGTACTTCCTTTCTATAGATAATATCAACTATTAGCTGTATTGTCATAGAGGTGTGTTTCAGTTATGCTTGACAATGGAAATTGTGCTCATTGTAAACAAAATGTGGTCGTTGCTTCCCTATCATTTTGCTCAAGTATTTCCATTGTTCTATTTACTGTAAACTAAGTGATTTTCCCCCCTTCTATGCAGAGCTTCCATTAGAACCTTCTCTATCCAGAACCTTAATGGAGGCAAATGATTATGGTTGCTTATCACAAGCTTTGACTGTTGCTGCCATGTTATCAGCTGAAACTTCATTGCTATCAGGGTGGAGGTTGAGTCATCTGAAATTTCTTTTTTATTAAATTATTGTTTAGAAACATTTTATTAACTCTATTCTTGGAAAATGTTGTATTAATTACATACTTATAAATTTAGCAAATCCCAAAAAATTCTAGGGAATATTATAATGTATATCCTCTGGTTCTTTGTGGTTCATACAATTATGAACTGACAACGACTGGGTAACTGAGCTGTCATATCTTTCTTTTTATGAGCAGCAAGACTGAGAAGAAGAGGAAACACACTATGTCCAGCCTTCCTGATGGTTCTGGTTTGGGGGACCACATTCAGTTGCTGCAGATCTTTGAGTGCTGGGATCAAACTGACTACAACATTGGTTGGTGCAAAGACAATGACTTGCAGGTAACTTTATACATTCCACTATGCCTAAAATGGCAGGTGGATTCAGGGTTAGGAAAGTAATATTTAGTTGGAAGGCTAGTCTACCCTTGTTGCATATATTTTACAGTTCACACAATCAAATCAGACAGTTGTAGCATTTGAGGAAAAAAAAAAATATTTCATAGAGATTCTTCTGTAAGTACTTCATGAGAGTGCATACTTGGATTTTCATTAGGGCAATGCTATGGAGAGCTCGACCTCTCATGAGGTCAAGCTCTTCCATCATTGGATCTACTCAAGCTGTGAAAGTAACTTTTTTGGTTATACCATACACAGATCTCGAGGTGATCCAATGCTGGAGAGCTTTATCTCTTCAGAGGTCGAGCTCTTCTGTGCAAAATCCTTGTCATTAACATATACCTAGAAACAAAAATAGAGCCATTTCAAAATAAAAAAGAGACACATTTGACATTATGTTTCCTTGTTACATAATTTATGTAATTGTCAGAATTGACTGTTTGCAGGTGCGAGGGATGTTGTTTGTCAAAGATGTCCGTAAACAGTTATCCCAGATAATGCTGAAAATAGCAAAGGGTTTGTATTCTATCTTCTTGACGAATTTTACTAGAATCTGTTTGTTCTTGCATGTTAATGGATGCTTTTCTGCTTAAGCTTCATCCAGGGTTAGTTGGCAGATACTTCCCTTCTGTTTTGACTTGAGACATCAGAAAACTACTGGATCCGCCCCCTCCCTCCCTGTCTTTCTTTTGTGAATTCACTATAATATAAAGGTTTTAGGGGTTGTAGCTGTACTCTCTTTTCGTCTTATTTCTTTTTTATTTAAATTTTACTGAATCCCTCTATCAGTTACCATGTCGTCTCAGTTGTTAGCAAGTGCATTTTATCTTGATGATATTATTCTGCCATAGGACCACTGGATGTACCAGCACATGGAAAAGGGGAAGAGAAGCAGGGTTATAAAAATTTGAGGAAGGCTTTGTGTGTGGGCTATGCAAACCAGTTGGCTGAAAGGAAGATTCATCATAATGGTTATCGAACTCTGGGTTTTAAAGCACAAGTAGTCCAGGTATTAAGTCTTAGTACGTTTAGAGTCAGTTACTGTCAAACATGTCACTTTTGCTTTGCTTTGGTTGATCATCGATTTGTGTGAATATTATTTATTCTTAGTGACCGTCCTTAAAATCTATAATCTTATCAAATCCAGCTGGATTTTGGAAAGGTAAAATTTGCTTCCAGTGAATTCAATATGCCGTGATTGTGAAATTTCTGAACTGGTAGCCTGCCATTTGTTATTTTTTACTACATAATCAGTTCATAGATACCTGAATAACCCAAAACTTTTATTTTAGGTGCATCCATCCTCTGTGCTAAAAGCAGATGAGCTGGGAAGGTTCCCAGACTATCTTGTGTATCATGAACTAATTGCAACTCCACGCCCATACATGAGAAATGTGTGTTCTGTTGAGATGAAATGGGTTATACCCATTATTAACAAGCTTAAGACACTTGATGTTCGCAAATTAAGGTTAGTCTGTTGATTGGGATTGCAAATTTTTTTGAAAAATGTGTGACAGGTTTGCATGTGATTATTGTTGGTTCATTTTCGTTGGACCATGCTCATTGTTGATTCTATTCTTAACCTTTTGTCTGAAGCAGTGGTGGGCTTGGCCACATTGAGGAGGAAACTGAGGAAAAAGTCTCAGACTTGCCTAAGAAGGAAGTTGATGTTGCTGCTGTTCCTGATGACCGTGAAAGTAGAATCCAAGCTGCTAGAGAACGATTTCTTGCTCGCAAAGGCAAGAAATGATTGCAGATATAAATCTGAGGAGACGTTGATCTTGGCATGATTGGCAGTTTAATAATTAGTTTGAGGGACAAGATTAGCTGGTATACCAAGCTAGTATGAGCTGAGATTCTTGAGTTCTGATATTATGGTGAATCCACTTCTGTGTTGTCATGTCTGTCATCCTCAAGCAGCTATCTCTTACAAGCCTTGGAAGATCCTGCGCAGCACACATAAGGGCGCTTGATGCTGCTGCGGTAAATTGGTTCAAGTGGCTGAAGAAGTACATATACTTATTCTGGTTCCCTTGATGAGTTCGCAATGTACTCAGAGTTGGGGAAGAAAACAAAGAAAAGGAAGGAGAAAGGAAAGAAATTGCCTGTTGAGTCCATTTTTCAAAGTGTGTGAAACTTCGGGGGAGCTCGTTTGCAGGTGAACCGAGGTCTGTTTATGGGACTTGAGATCAGGAAGCATATGCACGTGAACGGCGTCAACGGGTTGAGGATGGTTGTTCTTTAGTAATATCAAATACTTAGGAAAAAAACGAAAGAAAAGGGTTACGGTTTCCTTAAGTCATGTAATACTTTATTATGACACATGAATATAGAATAGGAAAATTTTGTAATATATTAAGATTTGACATGGTAAAAATAACATAATCTAAATTGATTTTTGACAGAGGAAAACGTCTAACTCACCATACTTAAAGAGAATTTTTGAGAGTCAAGCATCAAAGAGTTATTATATAATTAGTTTTAGAGTTTATGTCAAAATAACGGATAGTTTTTAAATAATAATTGTTTAAAGTTATTTTATTTTAATAACAATAATTAATTATAATATTAGAATAAAATAGCCCTACATATATATATATATATATATATTTAACATAGTTTATCTTTTGTTATTTAAGAAAAATAAGTTCATTGACTTTCTAAGTAATTAACTATTAATTAATAATTTAATAGAATAATTGTTAAAACTATTGGGTTGTGGGTTATGGTCTTTATTCGATATACTTATGAATAATTTAACTTATCGTTAATTATTCACAATAAATATAAATTTAATTTATTCTTAGTTTATAATTATAATATTAATTATTTAATTAATTATAACAAAAAAATAATCTAAATAACATAATTAATATTAATCCATAAAATATTTTAACATTTTCAACTTCCAAACCACAAAAGGAGTGATGATTTGTTTATTCATTGAATTTGATCTCATAATTTATTTATAAGAATTGGAAATGAAAAAGTCAGGTGAATGGACCCATCATGGCAGAAGAGAAGGGAATTTTTTTTAAAATAAAAGGGACAGATTTTACTGTATATTTTAAAGAATTAAATGTACTGGAGTAATTGCTCATGATGTGGGTAATAATTGTTCATAGTGTCAATAATGATACATTATTACTATTAATAACTGATTATCAATATGTTGACAAATTAATCGTAGCTTATTTAAAAAGTTACTAGTAAAATGAATAGTATTACTGTACTACACTTACCCAAGAATTCACCTCCCAAGTAAATTGTCTACATTGGTATATTCCCTCCCCAGGTTTAAATCATTTAGTGAGGGCATAAAAGATATTTGCATTGGGTGGCTTTGACCTTTATGACTGTGAGTCTAATCCCACAGCTATATTTTACAGGGATTCAAGCAAACTTGAATTGCCAAGTTGAGTGGGAGTCAACTAATGGGATTAAGCCATGTCATCAATTAGTAAAACGACAGCACATTATTAAAACTTATCTCTTTCTTGATGTAATTGTCGTCCATTTAGCTTAGGAGGAATTGAAGGTTGCTCTCTCCACCATGCTTTTACATCGTACAAATTCTTAAAAGAACTCATCCATCCCCTCCTCCATTAGCGAGTTCAGTTTGGAGAATTTCTAGTAACAGAAAAAAATAAAAAAATAATATTTTATTTATATTAAATTAATAAAAATATATTAAATTAATCAAAAATTATTTTTTATTCACCCCAAATTACTAAAAAATTTTCAATAACTAAAAGTGATCCATTCACCTCCATTAGCACTTACACATCAATCTTTGTAGCTATAATAATATATTGCATAAAAGTACATGACTCAGGCGCAATTTTTATTTTATTATCAATTTTTTAATTAAAAAATATTTAATTTATTAAAAATGTTGAAAAGTATATACGAATTTTATCCTACATAATTTCATGCATTCGAATATGCCTATTATACGGGAAATGGATAGATTGGTATGCAATTTAAATCTTGACGAAAATATAAAATTATATTTAATAAAAATGAATTTTTAAATAAAAATTTAATAATTCAAAAATTATATGAAATTAATCTGATTATATATAATGATGTTACATTTTTATTTAATAATATATTTTTTATTGATGATGACCTCATATTTTTGCTTACATTGAGATAGGACAACGAATTCGGATTCGGAGACAGAAAGCGGTCGCACTCTCTGCATAACCAAAAGTCGTCTGTTTGTTTGTCGTGATGTTTGATGTTATGAACATTTTCTGGGTTTTAGTATATACTATTTTTCTATATTTCGCAGAAAAGTTGGGAAGGGAAAAGTGTCCCAATTCCCCAGGTCTCTTTATCACCAGCATTCCATATTAATTTTAGTTTATTTTTAGTTTGGTTCAATAGTCATTTAATTTTAAATTTAGTTTTATTTTAGTTCTTTAAAATTTAAAAATCTTAAAATGTCTTTCTTTTTATAATTTAATTTTATTATCATCATTCATAAATTAAAATTTTTTGAATAATTTATATTTTTTAAAATTTAATCCATAATAATCTATTTTTATATAAAATTAAAAAAAATTAAATTGATCTCTTATTTTTATATTTTATAACAATTTGATCCCTCATAATTAATTGATAAATTTTTTTAAAAAATTATATTTTATATAAAATTAATCCCGCATTATTTAAATAGAGAAACTAATTTTATATAAATTTAAATTTATATGGAATTATTTGACTATAGAATGGAAAAAGAAAATTTAGAGAAAAAATTGTATTAGTTTAAAATCACAAATGAAACAATTAATGTCGAAAAATAAAATCCAATCATCGTTATGAGTCGAAATCCAAGGTTTTGGTTTTGAATTTTAGCAAACCAATGCTTGTTTTTTATGCAATGATTGGGGCAACTAATTTTAGTTCATGACTAATTAAAAAAGTATTTATTTAATTTTTTAACTATAATTAAGTTTGAATTAAAAGAAAATACATTCGTGATGGAGCAAATTAAATATAAATTGACAAATTTGAGATCAAATTAATAATAAATATAAATGAAGGACTAAATTAAAAACAAATTAATAAGTTAGGCAGGGACTAAAATAATATATATAATATATACCCACGCGTCATCCAATAGTAGAAGATTGCAACAAAAGTTATGGCTTCATCATACACCTTATAATTTCTTTCTTTTTAAATGTTTAAACTTTGTGACTACGGGATATATGTTTACGTTCAGGCGACGAAAGAAGAAAGAAGATAGAAGACAACAGAATCAGTCGAGCCCTTCTGGTAGCCTTTGACCTTAGAGATCTCTGTAAGCAATCAATCCAACGCATCTCCAAAACGCTTCGTCGTTTTTTCCGATTCGCTGATTGATTTGGAAATGCCTTAAACACAGTGAGTGAAGCCATGGCCTCCAATCTCCATGTACGAACAGAGCAACCTACCACTCACACTCCCCTCCTCACCTCAAATTCATATCCAAACGACGCCGAAGCAGGACAGGGCCAACAAAGGCAACGAGATGAATTTGACGAACCGGAGGAAACTCAACTGGATCAGATGCTTCGTCGTTTAGAAACGTTTCTCCAACTGCTTGGGTTCGAGCAGTCGTCCTTGCTGAGCTTGGCTCTGTCTTGGACCTCTTTCTTGGCGGTCGGAGTAGTGGTGCCGGTGGTGGCGCTCGAGGTCGGCGACTGCGAGGACTGCGAGGACTATCACAGGAAGGATTTCGAGATGGACATCGTCGCCTTTCAGGCGTGTCTTGCTGCCGTCTCCTTGCTCTGTCTCTCTCACAATCTGCGCAAGTATGGCTTAAGGAGGTTCCTCCTCGTTGATCGCTACAGTGGAAAAATCGCGAGCTTTCACGAACGTTATGTCAAACAGATTATGGTGAGCAAATTCAAGTCTCTGAGCTATTTGCTATCAGCGTGTGGTCAATTTGTGTGGAACCTTGATGTTATTGTTCATCGTCTCAAGCGGAAGTGTTTGGGAATTGCATGAAATGATTTACATAACAAGGATATTTCAGTTGTAAAAACTGTTGGGAATATATGGAAATATGTTAGTCCATTTCCCGCTTGGGAGTCCATTGAATTGAAGAATTCGAACTGGAACTTTTAATATTTGAAGAAGCATAATTTACTTGATGATGTAGCTAAACGTAAGCTTCAAGTAATTACTTGAAGATGAAGCAAATTGCAATCAGATTTTGGTTACCAAAATGTCATCGTGTTCCTTTGCTAAAAAAAATCTCCCAAATCGAGTAAATGTCTCTCACTTTTTCAATTTCAAGCTCTTAGAGTTCTAGATACTGTAAAATCGGCGCTCTATCCTTCTCTGCGATGCCCTCCTATTGTTTTCAAGTTTTGTCAGGAAATGCTAAAAATGCTTTTTCTGGCCTTAGGAATCTTTACGCTTGCTTGTTCTATGGGTATTGCCGTGTTTCTTTATGAAGACGTTCCGAGAAATCATTCGCCTTTCACACGTAAATCCTGAGTCATGGTGGTCTTCGGTTGCTGTTTCATTAGCTTCGATTATATCCTGGACTTATGTGAGTACAATCTCTCTATTGGCCAGCATTTTGTTTCACTTGGTCTGCAATTTGCAAGTTATCCACTTTGATGATTACGGGAAACTCTTACAAAGGGATTCTAACGTGCTCATTTTCATGGAGGAGCACATTCAATTACGCTATCATCTTTCAAAGATAAGCCATAGGTTCAGAATCTATCTTCTTCTAGGGTTCCTGGTTGTCACAGTTAGCCAAATTGTAACTCTGTTACAGGTCACCAGATATGGTGGAATAATTACTTTCGCAAATGGTGGAGATTTTGCTGTAAGTTCAATCTTTAATCTTTCCTCTCGTTATAAGATATCTTTTAGTTGTTACTTCCTGCTTTTATTTAAATTTGGAAATTTAAAGCCAGGTTTATATTCCTTTTTTCTCCTTTGCCTATTCTTTCAGGTATGCACGCTTGTTCAGGTGGTCGGAATCATTATTTGTCTGCACGCAGCAACAAAAATTTCTCATAGAGCTCAAAACATTGTTTCACTTGCAAGCAGATGGCATGCTTTAGTAACATGCACTTCTTCTCATGCGTCTCAGTTGAGAAGTTATGCTAGTGTGGGCAACTTGGAGTCCGCAAACCAATTGAGTTCTCTATATTCTGATTACTCTGAAAGTGATCTAGAGTCGTCTGATTACGTCGGGATGCCTACGAATACCCAGCTAGCTACTTATATGTCCTCACATCACAAGAGGCAAGCCTTTGGTACGTAATTTAACCACCCGCTATCTAGTTTTCAATTTCTCGAGTTATTATAATTAGTGGCCTAACTGACATGTTTAGACAAACATCCAAGCAGTAAAAATCAGTATTACGAAAGTTGATTACTTGCCAAAGTTTTTAATTCTCATGTCAAGTCCATAAGTACCTCTGCAAAGGAACTGTTTCTGAGTTTTGTTCCTCTAACCTTGTGAGATTAGTTCGGGATCCGCGGGTAAGCCATGCTTAATCTCCCATGGAACTTGCTATATAATGTTTTAGGAAATCTATTTTGAAGTTGGCAAATGCTGTTATCTAGTTACTTGTAGTTGAAACTGCCAATGAGTTCCATGTTTTAAGAGACCTCATGCACACCCTTTAAATGTGCAGTGATGTATTTACAGGCGAATACCGGAGGAATCACTATATTTGGATGGATAGTTGATCGGTCCCTTGTCAACACAATATTTTTCCTTGAACTAACTCTGGTTACCTTCGTGCTTAGCAAGACTATCCTTTGAGGACATATATTTGCAAACTTGGATAAAGAGAAGGTCGGGTACCACCGTCTTTCTGACTCTTCCTCCTTACTAAGATATGCCAAATTGCTACATTACATGATGAAGCCATGCAAGGAGGTAGGAAAAGGGTCAGAAGAAGATGATCACGGGAGATGCACGCCGGTACAGATTAGGATAATTTCAGATTTCTTGAATGGCTACTATTGACTGCCTGCCTTCCGTCCAAGGTAACCATAATCTCTGGAATTATGATTCTCATTTAGGAGTGCTCCATCTTCACTGATGTTATGGTTGTTCAGTATGCATCAGGCGTTCTTATTTTAAGTTAAAATTTTACAGAATTATTTTGCTAAACAAAGTTTTCTTCCAAAAGAAAAAGATTTATAGGCAGTATTTAGTTTAACTTTTTTGGCAAAATTAGATTTCTCTCCCACGGTACACATCAATAAATACTCTATTCCCTGGCAGCAGTTTTGGCAAAAGCCTCCGTTATTCCAATTACAAAAGATCTTATTACACAAATTTTACCCAGCTTGGTTAGCAGGTAATCCGACCGAGATACCAGCTAAATATTTTTAAAGCCATTTAAACTTATTCCGACTTTGCTGGACATATTTATGGTAGCCAAAACTAGAACCACTTGTTTATTTTCATTAACATAAAACGGAACCCACAAACTTCGCTCTCGGAATTTGGAACATTAGTTTAAACTTAACCTCGACCATTTTGGCAGTCTGAGAATATTATAAAATTGTTAATAAAGTACATTGGCTTAGGACTTACGAAAGTTATACATTACATCCAGCCAGCAATCTACCCGCCCCGCAAGCAACCAGAAATTAGAACCCTCCGATACGCTTGCGTCTTAGGAAGAGTTGACGTAAAAATGTGTATGGCTTTCTTAATGGAATTTGGCATCATACGTAGGATTGACCCTCACCCCAGCAGCAACAGGCAACCCGTTAGAATGATTGAAAAAAGTCAACACGCATATAAAACTAAAATTACTTGTACACAAAAATTGGGCAGTCAAGAAACAAGCAGATCCATTGGATATGAAAATACTATTTTACGTCATGCCAAAAAAGCTTTCATTACGTCAACAATAAAAATAATTGGCAGCCAAACTTGGTTATTCAGGTACAACCACTTCGTTGGCCCCTTTAAAAAAAAAGGTACAACCACTTCAACCAAAGACAAGCAATTGCAAGTCATTTCTCCATTTCATAATAACTCGATCTACCTCAACAACTAAAAATAAATAATCGCTACGCTTTAGCATTATAGGATATTTGTACACTTAGGAAGATCATGCCAGACCGCACCAAAAGAAAAAAACAAAAATAGGTAGGTCACTTTTTACCATATAATTTTAATAATTTTCATGAGTGCAGTATATTGCAATGACGAGGGCGAGTTAAAGAAAAAAGCTCAGATTATCATGATTACAGCATCGCCCATTCAATAAACTGAATGGAAAGCGGATCTACGAATGCTTTGCATCTTCAACCAACCAATCTCACAGCTGTGTACCATCCAACACATTTTATACCACGAGATTAAAAATGTGCAACAGAATATCAGGAATACATACATGGGTAACATGTTTATAAAGCCTACTGGTAAGTATGGAGAATAAAGTATATTTCATTTATGCAAAAACAATGCACGCAAAAATTTCAGAACTACAGTGATATGGGTATCTACTCCTTTAATGGTCAAAAACTAGAAATATAATTCAAGCAAGCACCTGACGCAATAAATTGCACATAATCATAAGATAACAACCGTATAGCACTCAACATATGTTTAGAACACATACTTCAATTGCTCTTTACTGCTCTCTTCTAAAGATTAAAAAAAAAGAAATTTACTCTGTTGACCAACATTAAAATTTATATGATTGGATGATGAGACCCGGTTTAAGACTTAAAATTTGATTGCCAATAGAACTGTTTTCAGAACTATTCATCCTCAAAGCTACCGACTAAATCCACAACATTGAACAATAATATCAAAATTCCTCTATTAACCCCTCGACAAGGGCCTCACATGAGTTCTTGAATATACTGTGAATGATAAATAAATATAGAGAAGCACAAATTCTCCTAGAAATTAAAGTTAGCATGCAAAATGTCAATCATCTTATTCTGAACCTGAGCCTACCAGCCTGTTACAACGGAAAGACCTGAACAAATTCCTAACTTTGATAGGTAATGCAAGACCCAAATTATTCTCTTCCAAGTAGCAGTATAACCAAATGCTAAAACAGGCAGGGCTTGACTGTTTCTACTACAATAAACAGTGGGCTGAACACAAAAGGGTTGAAAAAGTCAAAAGAACAGTTTGTTGACCACAAATTGAAGCGTAAGTAAGAGAAATGACAGCTGAAGTGAATTTATTCAAAACGCAAACAAAGGTTAATTGGAGTTTCAAAATTATGACTTTTTTCCTCTCCCCGTCTTCCCCATTAATTAGCCAAGCAACGGGTATGTAGCCCCTTTCCTTTCCATCAATTCCTTTCCCAGCCCATTCCACCCTCTTCAAAATTCCGAAACATAGACCAACATCAATTAGAGATAGATTTTCTCAAAAAAACTGAATTGGGATTTATTCATGAAGATGTTTCTCTCAAATGACTATCGTTCAATCTTACAATAGACCAACGTCAATTAATCAAACCACTCCCAAGTCAACAATACTAAAGCAACATGTCACATTATCCAGTACAATTCTCAAATAAATGACAATATATATCACTATGGCATGCACAAGAAAAAGGTACAATTACTGATCTTAAAATTACATAAAACTTCATAAATTTAATAAAACAAACCAAGGTTTGCATAGTACCTCTAGAGAGCCTGAAGGAACACTAATTGATGTTCTATAAATTCCAGGGTATACGGATAACTTCCTCAACCTGCTTGCTTTGATGCTGCAGTGACATTTGCAGACAAATGTCATAAGAGAATTCTTGAACTTGCTAAAATTTTCCATGAATAAATATGATAAGAATTATTGTCATTTCTCTTCAATTCTTCATTTAAATTTTCCATGAATAAATATGATAAGAATTATTTTCATTTCTCTTCAATTCTTCATTTAAGCATGTGCTAATTGGTGCTGTAATACACACTGCAGGATAATATGCTGAAAGGAAGTCGTAAGTTTTGTCTATGGAAGAGGGTATGAGTACAGTTAACGAGGATCCTGAAAGGATGTAAAAGAACACTTAAAAAAAGGATAAAACAGAGCAAACAACTCGAGAAGTAACAAATTCAAGAAATTCATTGACAACATGATTACACACTACCAGCATCAGCATAGAACTTGCAATTCACTTTTACAGGATAAAAGGCTGAAAGGAAGTTGCAAAATTTTGACTTGGCAAAGGGAAGGATGAAATATGAACAAGAGAGGCTCACAACTAGGATCTTAAAAACAATAATTTAACAAAGACAAATAACAAGAAAAAACTAGAGAAGTAACAAATCAAATTCAAGTAACTAATTATATAGGAGCTCATTGAGAAGACCTCAAAATTCAATCAACATCAGCACAAGAGCAATTCCAATTTCAATGTAAAAATGATGAAAACTGTGCAATCCCACATTTTTCAAAACGAAGTTTTTGGGTCTCAGGGCACTATACTTGGGGGACATGGGAATCTAATCTGCATCCCACACCAAATGTAGTGACTTCAATTTCCCTCGAGTCCTTTCTGAAGTAAAAATTTAATTTTAGATACAATACCATACAGACAGCATTGATTGACCCTAACAAAAGCCACCTGAAAGCATTGTTCAAATAAAGTAGTAGACTGCGCATGACAAAAATTATACACAAAACAGTCTGAACATAATTACCCTAGTTGAAACAACTTTAAACAACACAAAGGAAAAGTGGGCACCATCAGGCACCGTCGACTGACTAGTGACGCACACATAAAAGCTCAAACCAAATATCCACAACTCGTAAGCAAAGGAAAACCCAAAGACACTCATATTGCACTGTCCTAAATTTTTCACAGGCCATGATAACCATGTAACGTTTCTGCCCATAAAAATAATAAAATTGATGAGCCAGGCATTCATTGTTTTCAGAGAGAAATTTCAGGAGCATATGATCCACATAAAAATGACATATTTCTTTGCATAGAAAGAACCAGTATTAGACATAACTAAATCCATTAGACCATGGCATATATAAATGATGACTACACAAGACCAACATATTGTACAATAGCTGGATTGTTGTGCGGAAAAGAAAAGGTAAATTCCAATTAAATAGGGCAATGATACTCCCACAAATCAAATTGCTTATGAAAAGACACAACTGTATTTGCAGCCTGGTGCAATTGTAAATAGTCAACTACCTAACACTTTTAGACACAACTTTAATAACAAACCAATATGGTTGTAGGAATAGCATCACTCAATTGGATAACATTGACTATCAGCCCATGGTAACAACATGGGTGTATATACATTATCCCTTATGGACAAATAAGCATAATCCTCATCCCTTAATATCCAAGATATTAAAGGAGTACATTACCTTTAGGCACAATGTTACCGTCAATTTCTTCATCAGTGAAATGCAAGAAGGCCCTCTTCCACTTCACACCAACCGTCTCTTGCAAACACAATATGAATATTAAAATAAACAAAGAAGAGACAGAAGCTACAAATTCCATACTGTTTTAATACTCAAAATCAGATAAAATTGTTTACAATGATAATGGAAATATGTTACATACACAAGTTTCAGCAAAAACTGACTTTTCCTATATTAAGAAGGCAGCTATGCCACACCTTGCGCTGCAGGCAGTAATCCAGATGCATATCTATATGACGGCCAAATCATGAAGATAGTCAACCTGAAAGGAATCTGGATCCCAGGAGGTAAAAGAATACATATTCTCCGCAAAGACACAAGTGCCTGCTAAAAAACAGCACAAGTGATTGTTTAACAATGTTTGCAACTTCCGCTCAGTACACACTCTCACCTCATCCATGCAAACAATCAGCGGAGCATGTTAGAATGATTATCAAGAACGTAGTTCTATATTGCACAATTCTCAGCCAAAAATACCACCAGTCCCCAATTCACCCTGCTGCAACTCCTTTCGACGCTGCTCCTCCACAGGATCCGGACTCTTTAACAGTCTCCGGGTCCGCCTAATTACAACATTATAAAGCCAATATTATTAAGATAAACAGTTTGTTTAGAGAAAATAAGGGTAATAAAACAAGTGGTTTCTTACCTGTCTTGAGCATGTTGAGCAGGGAAAGTAGGCATAAATTCTTTAGACTTGGGGAGAGGAACTTCACGGAACCACTCATGATTTAGAGCATCTTCTGCTGTAATCCGCTGCATATAATACAAAGTCTTGACAAGTCAATAAACACATAGATGTATTTACCAAATTCAGTCAAAACAATCAAGCATACAATTTTTTTTTTTTTTTTACCTTTTCAGGGTCATAAGTAAGAAGCTTGTTCAGCAAATCAAATCCAGCATCAGAGAGAACTGGAGATCCAGTGAATGAAGTGGCAGGAAACTTTTTACGCAGAAGGTTATACCTGAAAGGAACATTTTGGTCATTAATACAATAGTGCAAAGTTGTGTATTTTAAAATTCACCAAGGGAGGCCAGATAGCCAGACCAGAACCACCCAAAGTTCGAAGCCTGGGAAAACAGTGGCAAAAAATAAGAACCATGGAATCAAAGAGCCAATGTCATAAATAAAGGAAATAGCATATACTTACTGATGCTTGACAAAATTGACCTTGACTCCAGGTAATTTAGAGAAACCAGGCCAAATTGTTTCATTTGGTGTGCCAAGAGTCCGGAAAATCTGTAAGTAAAACAATGAAAGCCAATAGATCACAAAACCACTTTAAACTGTGAGGTAAGCTGGAAATGGCAATAGTAAAAGGGAAAACAATAAAATGACAAGAACTTAGTAGGTACAAGTAAAAGTTAATGAGGAGGGTAAACCTTGTCAATTTGATCGAATTCAGTCTTCCCATTAAATAGTGGTTCTTTGGACAATAGCTCAGCCATTATACAACCCAGAGACCACATGTCAATGGCTGTTGAATACTGTTTTGCCCCCAGAAGAAGTTCAGGTGCCCTAAGAAACAGATAGAGTACCATTAACAAGATCAACCATTAGAAGAGAGCACATCAATTGACCATTAATGCAACAAAATGACAGGCTAACTTGACTTGCATGTCCTTCGTGAGCAAAATAAAAAGTATTATTCGAAAGTATAGATGTACATGTCAAAAGATATGCCAGAGGATAGAAATTTCACCGCATACCTACTCTTGTCAGAAAATCAAGATCATATTTTATAGCACGTGTCAAACTTAAAAAAAATGGCAACAGTTTCAAAATTCAGAAGCAAAATTAAAAAACTGAGAATGAAGAATGGCATTCCAATTAACATGTGAAAGATTAAACAAATAGATTACAAATGTATTACCTGTACCAAAGAGTAACGACCAGGTGTGTATATGGTTTCAATGGACTCCCATACTGACGAGCCAACCCAAAGTCACAAATTTTTAACTCACCCCTATTGTTCAAAAGCAGGTTTGAAGTCTTCAAATCCCTATGAAGCACCCAATTGTCATGAAGATACTTCACACCTTCTAAAAGCTGGAGCATAAGGCACTTAACTTCACTCTGGCTGAATGGCTGCTTCATTGCCTCCATTAGCCCTTTAAGATCATGCTCCATGTATTCCATCACCATGAAAATGCTATCAAGGTTACTCCCTACCACTACTTCTTTAACATCAACTATGGATGGGTGGTGAAAAGAAAGAAGAATGTTTATTTCCCTAAGAGAAGTCAGTGGAAAGCCTTCTTTTTCCTTCTCCATCTTCACCTTCTTCAAGGCTACAATTTCCCCAGTCTTCTTATCTTTGGCCCTATACACAACACCATATGTTCCTTCATCTATCTTGTTTAGTCTCTCAAACTCATCAACACTTCTACAACCCTGGAGCATGTTGACAACTCTTTGTACTGGAGCTGGAGGCTCCGGAGTCTCCCGTTCATCATCTTCATCTTCGGAAGCAGTATCTGAGTGACTAAAAGTTGCTTCACTTTTAACCCCTTGACCATCAATTTCCATATAGTCATCCTTATCAGATTCAATACCAGCACGATCATCTGCATAGGACATTTTACTGTGGCTACCTCTTTCATCAGATTCAGATGATTTGGCTCTAGCTCCTTCATAACCATCTCTTTTAGACTCCTCAGGGCTTAATAGCTTGTTTCTTACCCTGGTATTCATTAACTCAGGTGATAACCTCCTCCTCCTTTTAGGGAATTCATCATCATCTACGATTTCACCTTCATCACCAGGAGAGTTATCCCCAGCTGCCCATCTTGAAGATGATATATTATGAGTTGGAACATAATCATCACCCTCTGGCTGCTCAGCTTCCTGATCGTTGACCAACTTCTGATCTGGTGACGAAGAAAGCACTCCCACAGTAGACTCAGTATCAACATCCTGAACTGACTCAGAGGGCAAAGGAGGTTTAACTTCAGCAGCACTCACAGTTTCCCTGTTTTTTAGGGGATGTATCTCAACTCCACCATACGGAGCATTAGGTGACTGACGGAATGCTCTTGGCAGTGGTGGCGGTGGAGGAAGAGTAGTCGCTGTTGTCGCAGCCTTAACTTTGGATGAATTATATACTTCTTTGTCATCCTGATCCCACACAATTGGTGAAAATTTTCTTTTCCTCTCCAATGGAGTTTGAGTCCCATTTTTCTCAGCTTGTGCAACTTCAAAATCTTTCCACTGTGGTTCTGATTCAATAGCATCATCAGACCCGCTGTCGCTGGAAAGCTCACCTGGCTCCTTGTCCATTGCCTTAACAGAAAAACCACATCTTCTGGGACCAATGCCACCGCCACTGCTTCCCGAGTCGCTCCTACTTGAAGATGAGCGGTAAGTGCCATTTACAGTTTCTCTCTCCCTTATATCCTTCTGTCTCACTCTAATCTTATCTCTTGCATCTGTGCTCCGACCCCTCACCACATCGCGGTTACCAGTCCTAATCCGATCGAACTCTTCTTTAGAATTAGTCAAACCCCGCCTTGAGACATCAAAATTGGACTCACGGTCCCTAAACTCGTTGTCGCGATATCCCCCGTGTCTCCCAGCCGCCATATATATACCTAAATGCTAAGTTCCACAGAGAAAAACCCCAACCCCTCTTCTAAAGACGTATATGTTTTGCTTACAAAACCCTAAACTCAGAGCACAGGAAATTTAACCTGAATTTCTAATTTGAGGAACACGAATACGCGTGAATCAAGTAAAACCCTAACCGCAAACGAAGTCAGATCCGAAACAATTCCATATCAGACAACAAAGCACTGGAAGATAAGGGGACAAGATCTATTATGGCGCTACTATGCAGCTAAAGTTGGCAGGTACAGACCAGATCAGATTCGAAACCCTATAAATTTAGGGATACAAAGAAAGGGAAAGAAAAAAGAGGAGAACCCGTAGAAATTACGACAGAGGACGAAGAATCATCGATCCTCACACGGAACAGAGAATGATAATCGAACTGAAACAGCTTACCGATGATAGGTAATGAGAGACAAAGGCAAGCTATGGCGAAGAGGAGAGCGACCTTCGTCGAAAAAAGAGAGTAAAGGGTATGCGTGACCACGCAGAGACGAAAGGATATACTCGCACTTGCGCAAAACGAAAATCGATTTTTCAATTAAAATTAATATTTTATTACATGGAGAATATTCCGAGTGTCCCAGAGTCCCGTGGAAAAATCGCTAGTCTTCATGGTTTTGGGCCAGCGAATCCATGGATTGGGCTTACAGAAAAGTCGTTGGCCCAACCTACGACTCTAATCAGGCCTTGTGGTTGAACGCTTTAAATTTTTATTCTTTTTATTATTTTGTATGAATTTTCTTATTCTGAACTCTTCACAAATGTTAATACCGTAGTACATATAATCTAAACACAGATCATTGGATAATATAGATTTTAAGGAATATAAGGACTAAAAGCCCAATAAAATAGGTTTTTGCAATAATTACGATGTTCATCAAGAAATACAAACAAACAATTTCTTCAATTCTACATATTTTACCTATGTTTAGAAATGTCATATAAATGGTATTACTAGTCTACTATGTGTGCAAATATCAACGAATATTATAATCATGCCATTAGGCATATATATTAAGCTCAATTGGCCTCTAAAAACTGTTTAGAGTTTAGACAATATGCCAAAAATTATAATCATGCCAATAGATCAAAAGATGTACGTGTAATGTCTTTTGTTCTTCCTCTTTGTTTGCACTATTTATTTATTTGTTTTTTTTATTGTAGTTAAAATTTGTATATATTCATAAACTATTTTCCAGTCAATATCCCTTCTTGTCCATCTTAAACAAAAATGAATAATAGCAGTGGCCAAACAAAAAACAAAAAAGAATAATAGTATAGTTCTATCAAATGATAATCTCACTCGCAATGATTTCTTTTAAGGATGGATTCAAAATTTAATTATAAGAGGCCAAAAGTCTTTAAATTAAATATTTGAACTAAATAAAATAAATTCATATTGTTCAATAAGTTTAATTCTTATAAATTAAATAATCAAATTAAGAATATAAGATAAAATTATATATAAAAATTAAAATATTAAAAATCTAATACGAGTGATCCCTACACCCCCTTTAATCTATCCTTGATTCCTTCCCTCTTTTAAGAAGTTCAAATTCAAGAGTTGACTGAGCTTGTGTTTTCAACCTCTGCAAACCATAACTTTGTTGAAGAAGCAAGATTTTGAAGGGATATCTAACATTTTTTACTCAACGATGAAATTGATAATCATCCTTTGCCTCTACCTTAATAAATTCTGTACAGTCAATAAGAAGATTTTTCTCTTCTTAGAGTAAATATATATATATATATATATATTTAAATATAACATACTGGCATGAGAGCATCTATCTTTAAATTATGTAAAAAAAAAAAATCAATTGCAGATCACAATTAAGAAAGAAAGAAATTAATAAACAACTAGCTATATAAGCAAGGAATTATGAGCCCTCAATGGCTTTCAAAGAGCAATATTAAAATGACGGGTAGGTAGCATCACTATTGAACAATAGTATATATACGTTGGACAAGTTGGGGAAAAAACAAAAAATAAAAGTGCCATTCAGGTTACTGCTTAACTAGTACTACACATTGGAGCTACCAGCAAAAGGAAGGCAGCTTGAAGTTGAAAGAGAAAGAAGAAGGCACATGTCCTGTCCTTCTTATGTAGTCTGCTTTCTCTGAAGTCCTCAAAGCTTTTTCATTAAGCTTGGCTTCTGCATTAGCCCTCCTCTCTTCTGCTACCCTAGTTGCCGTAGCCAGTTTATTTGCCAACTTTTCTTGTGCTCTAGCTTTCTTTCTCTCAGCTTTCACCTAATAATAATAATAATAATAATAATTATAAATCATAAGCTTCTGTTCCAAAAGGCTGCAAATACATATGCATGCATGCATGTTGTGTCCACTAGGTTTTGTGCTCTGTGTCCCTACTGGCCAAAGTAAAGCCTATCTATCTAATAGCTAGCTCTAGCAATTAATCAATTGTGTACGAAAGAGGTGAGTAGAATATTCTTTTAAATTTTTTATAGACAAAAGTCTATATAAAAAAAGAAGAAGAAGAAGAAGATAAAGTTAATGTTAAAAAATAAGTAAAATTAGTTGTGTATGGATATTGCATAAATAATTTCTTTTTAATTTTTTTAAAAATAAAAATAGATTATACTTTAATCGTAAAAAATTAAATTAGACTAAGTATAAAATAACTTTTTGTTTTAAGGCAAATTTATGTATTTATCAAAAATAAAGAGAAGTTGCGTGTAATTCCAACAAAATTGAAAACAAATTACATGTCTAAATATTTTTTTTTTAAATTATACTTTATTTTTATTTAAACAAATCTCAGACATACTTTTAGTTAACTTAACTTATCTTTTATACTTAGAAGTTAACTAAAAATCTATTATACTTAAGAATCCCTTGACGCCATTATACTATGCAGCAGTCTATGCCGATCAGATACATAAACACTTGGCCTCTATGTGAATTGCCTATTTAGTGGATTCGTGACCACTCAAGTGTACCACATCATTGGGAAAGATCCCTGCCACGCATGATTTACATTTCAGAAATAATTCTCTTTCTGTCTGATTCAAGGCACTTTCATTTGTGAAACTCTCAGACATTCATAACAACAAAGCAGCACATGAAAAGGTGAGCCGTCTCTGATTTCCAAAGCGTTTCAGAGCGTTCAAAATCATTGGCTACAGTAGGAGGGAAAAGACCTAACCTATGTTACCTATCATTACCACCATTTTATTTATGTGGACTGTGGAGAGAAATCTTTTAAGTCCATTAATTCAAAATATATATGGTAAAAACCATAAAAGCAAAGAACCCCAGTTAAGGGTAGTACCTCCATTTTCTTTAATTCCATCTCAGCTTTTCTTATCTGATGGTTTTCCCAGGCTTGAATCTTCACCTCTTCACGCTTGAACCTTCAAGAAAGTTATTACAAACCAACTGTATTTAACTACTAAACATGGAGTAAAACTCACTCTTTCAACTATAGAATAATCAAATAACAAGACAGACGATACCATGTTAAAGTTTTATCTCATAACAGGTATCATCCAAGTATTTTGATTCATATATAGTTGTTTACATTACCTTGCAATATATTTGGCTCGTTCTGCTTCGTCCCATGCCAATGCTCTGCTTTCTAAAGGACTCAACTTCTTAGCATGACCCTCCATGTTCTTCTTCTCTGGAATCTTGCATGGGCTGGATTCTTCTCCTGCATAATTCCTGGTATTTCCAGTATTACCCCCATTTGAACATCTTAATGGCGTGGAAGACCCTGAATGAATGGGGCTTCGACTCGCAGGAGTCGTGGCTCTAATAGGAGTAGCTGTTCTTGAAGGCTCTTGGCTAGCAATAGGTGTCATCTCCGTCCCCATATCTCTAACACATATGGATCGAACAGATATTGGGTTTTCTGTAGTAGGCTTATTGATTCGCCAAAACGACTCGTCGCACTCTACCTTCTTAGTTTCCTCTGCTAAGCATTGAGGAGTTATGGTGTCGTCGTCTCCTTCTTCTTCCTCATCTTTCTCACAATCTTGCTCTTTCTGCGGAACAGGGGCTATTAGCCTCAAGTCATCTGCGTTTGAGTTTCTGGGTTTGGTTTTAGATTGGCTTTTCTCGCCTCCTCTTGACAACGACGACAACCCTACGAGCCATTTTTGAGCGTCGTCCCACTTCGACGGTGTGGGTTTTCCCAAAGTGGTTCGGTTGGTCCCTTTGTGAAACTCGAAATAAACGGCACTTGAATTTGGGGTCTCCTGCGTTTGATGGTTATAGCACCCCTTTTCTTCAACAGATCTCATTCTCAAATATGATTCTCAGAAACAAACACAGAACAGCACAGAACAGAACGGAAGAGAATCTCTCAAGTGTAAAAATTTTCAGGTCTAACCGGTATTTGCTTCAGATCCTATATTTGCAAAACTCCAATAATCCTGAACCGAAGCAGATAATTAACCCAAGTATTTGAGACTTTCTTTGGTCTGTTCAAAGGGGTCCCAGTAGGATTCAAGGATAGACTGATTTCGAACAGCTAAAATCTTGAAGTCCTTTTAACTTTTTATAGAACAAAAAGTAGAAAAAAGAAGATAAGAAAAGGTAAATATACAATGTGAAGAAGAAGAAGAAGAAGAAGAAGCTAAATACAAGTTTGCATCATACTCATAGCGAACGCAGAAGAGTACTACGAAGAAGCAGAAGAACAGACGGAGAATGCAGAGTGAAGTTCGTTGGAGGGAATAATAGCTTGCTGCTTGAGACCATGAAATTCTGAGAGGTGCAGAAGCTGAGAGGTGAATTTCAGATCCATTGAACATTATAATACTAACAAAATACTTGCATGTTTCAGAAAAGAATCACCCACATATGACAGCAACTTTGAGTTTTAAAAGGAAAATGTATAAGAAATTTTAATTTACCTTGGGAATTGGTGGAGTTGAATAGTGAGAAATGCATGTGCCCGCAATTCATCTTTCCCTCAGAAATGGAATCTTGGAAGGAGTTTCTGTGTCTGTTGGGGACAAAGCTACTGGGCAGGAAATTAGTATTCTACTGCTCCCAAGGGAAACGGGTTAAATTTATCTTTGTCCATTTTAACGGTTACTTCTTCATGATAGAGGATCATTGGAAGATTTTACATTTTACCTATTTCAGCTAAAATTTTAATTACAATTTTAATCTTAAAAACTTTAAAATGAAACAATTTTTTTAAAAAAAAATTCATTAAATTAATATTTTTAAATTCATTTAAAAAAAAAAAAAGAATGAAAGTCTAGGTTAAAGAGGCCATACGAGTATCATTATCCTCTTATAATTAATTTTAATTGAGATTGAAAATTTTCATTTAAATTCAAATTTTAAAAATCATTTGTTACGTTTTAAAGTTTTGTATTTATTTTATAATTATGTCAAAAAATTTTAAAATAATATATAATTTTTCCTATATAACAATTATTTTGATTCATAAAATAATAGTAAATGGAATTTTTCCACTTGTTTCCATGCAAAAATCACATGTACAAATTCATTATAAAGAAATATACGTATTAATATTAAACATGATTTCAGAAAACTTATTATTAATATGCTTATTTACAGTTTCATAATTCTCTTGGTCTAAGACTAAACTTATTTACATTTTTTAATAATTTAATATAATTAAATATTTAAACACATGAAAGATAGATTCATTCTAAATTAATAAATTACCGAGAGTAAATCTAACATATTTATAATACAAGATATTAAACCTTAAATTTATTCTAAAGTATTTTAGGACCAACTTTTATTTTATTTATTTTAGAGAATTATATTTTGGGAGCTTAGGATCTTTGATTGCAACTTTTTCATGTCTCTGAACCTTAATTTTCAGAATTGCTAGTCAAGATTTTTGAGTAAATAAAATCTAATCTAAACTTCTTCTTTTTTTGAATAATTTTAAAATTCAAAATATGATATTTTCCCAACAAAAAATAATTCTGATTTCTGAGCATTTTCACGTGACCTGGATGGGCCACTCCAGGTTAGGTTCTTCTGACTATATACGGTCAGTTTCATAAATGGATTGTTTGGAGTGATGCTGACTGACCCTTCAACATATAACTCAAGAAGCAATGGTATTCATTACATTAATTTTTCTTATAGCCTCTAGATTTTGCACTATAAATATTTTACGGCACTAAGAAATTTTTTATGGTACCTATAATGCATTCATTCAATGATTAGATTGGTTATTAAATGCAATATTAATATTATGATAAAATAACAATAAGAATACTCTCATTATGGATAGAGTTATTAAATTTACGAGTTTAAGTAAAAGAGAGATAAATTTATAACGTAAACTTTTAACATAAACTCGTAAGAATTTATTTCGATTAATAAATAGTTATTAAAATATGTAATTTTATAATTTAAATACTATATATATAAAAAATTATTTAAATGTATTTCAAATTATACTTAATCAAATAAAAATAATTTAAATTTTATAATTTGTAATATTTAACATAAATATTTTAAAATAGTCGTGTATAAATAATTATTCAATATAATTAATTAAATAATATTTATTTTATTTAATAAGTGCATATTAAATATAATTTTATTATTTTTTATTCATATTTAAATTTGTAATAAAATAAATTGTAAAAATTTTATGAAAAAAAAATAATCTATTTCATATTTAGTTTTGAATTTAAATTATTATATTACTGATTTCATAAATAACATGTTAAAATCGTAAATTCAATAGATTTGATAAATTAATTCATAAATTTACTTAAATTTATACTAAATTTTAAATTTATAATAAATTAATTAATTATTTTATATATAATTATAAACTCATAAAATTAAATAATAAAATTTTGAATTTGGCAATTATAATTAAAAAAATTATGAGATTTATTAAAAATGTCACTATCAATACTATTTTAGACAGTGATAAATAAGCAGTAAGTTAGTAACTCAGAAGTATTATTTAAATCACATGGTGTCGTGTCAGACAGAACTCAGAATTGGATGAGATGGGCACCCACTCTCACGTCTACAATGCAATCCTTCGTCGACCGACAGGAACTTTTCAATTTTGGATTTTTTTGTTAATCAAAAGTCGAAAGATTTTTACACTTCTGCTTAAGACGACGTTGGAAAGATAAAATCGCCGCAATATTCAAAGAGTTTGAATACTTTACTTTGTAAGTGATGTCAAGCATGCAATCAAATACTTTTATATTTAATTTTATTTAAATATTTTTTCTCAGACCAAATATTAAAAGATAAAATTATTATAATTTTAATAAATTTAGAATCTTCTAATTTTCCTTAATTTAGAGGAGATATATAGATTTCAATTTTTGTATTTAAACTTTTAAATTTATTATATTAAAAATAATATAAATAATTTCTATTTAATAGTTTAAATTTTAATAAGTATTAAATAGGTTTTAAAAATTCTTTAAAATTTAGACCATTAAATTTTAATCTAATAATTTAAATTTCATCAAACTTACTTGTATTTAAATTCCTAAATACAAAAAATTTATTTTCGATATATAAACACAAAATGAATAACTCTTGCATCTCAAATGAATCCCATATGTTTAAGTAAGACATATCACTCAAGTGAGATCCACTCATTTTACCCCTATATATTTCTCAAATTGAAAATATGGGAAGAACAACCATTGGATTTGATTTTAATCTGTCTTTTTTATTTAAAAATGTTAGTATTAATTTGGAAATAGAACGCTTGTATATTGTAAACCCGTTTAGTTATGTCTATTCTTTAAATAAAATCTTTTTATGTTAAAATATCAGCGTTAATCTCTTGTTAAATATAAGCGTTAATCTCTTGATAAATATAAGGTGACACACTTATATTAATTGACTTATCCTAATTGACTTACTGATTATTACTTTTTGTATATTCCAGTGAGCATGGTGCATCTACTTAAGGAGTATCCTTGTCTCAACTATTTTATAATTAGAATAAAGGTAGGGATGGACGTAAAGGGAGTGGGCACAGTCACCCTCGTGGGCTTCTTAAATTTTTAATTTTAATTTGTAATTTTTTTATATTATTTAATATAATATGTATTTAAATATAAAAATCATAATTTTCTCTAAGCTCTTGCAATGCATAGGTAAATAAACTAGTTTTATAATCAAATAATTTTATTTGTTAAATTTAAAATTTTAATCTATAAAATTGGGTCTGATTCAAAAAACTTTATCCATCCATATTTGAGCCATGAGGTGATCAGCTTATAAGACTTGAGTTATAATAATTACAAATGTCTTATTAGGCCTAGTTATGTTTTTTTTAGTTAATCCACATAATTTTTATGGATCATTCTTTTGTCAAAATCTTTTTTATCTCATGATTGTTTTTTTTTAAAAGGAAATGAATAGGAGATCAAGACTTGAAAAGGTTGATATAAAATTACTCCTATGTGAGATTACCTTGCACTACATCTCTATGTGGGTTCAGTTCAAAGGTCTGCCTTTAAAGTACCACAATGAAGATGTTGCTGAAATACTCGGCCATGTTGTAGATGAACCGAATGAGGTGGAAGGAGGCTTCCTTTTCTTGAAAAACATAAGGTTCATCCGAGTTTAATGCCTAATCAACCAATCACTCCCTTTTTTATCGGCTATAAGAATATGCCTTAATAATGGCCGAAAGGTCTGGGTGGAATGTTGCTACGAGCAAGTCTTTACAAGGTGCTGCCAATGTGTAAGGATTGGCCACACTACAAAGGAGTGCAACTGGACTCCACAACAAGTTTTGGTCAGCCAAGCTTCGCTTCGCACTTCTATACAGAGCAAACTTGATGTCGGGTATGTGCAAGATCTCTACTTCATGTTAGTCTCTGAACTTTCAATTGCCTTAAAAAAAAAAAAAAAAAAGCGAACTACCCGTAGCACAACCAAGGTCAGATGCCAATCCAATGAAGACATAAGCTTTTATCATGTTCACAACAAGGAACCAAAGAGCTTTAAGGACGAAAACAGTGTACCCCTCGCACCAACCAACATCATCAACGTGTAAGACAACTCCCTATCTTCAAACTTATCCAATGAATCTGACCCTAACCTGCCATTGCTCTACCACAATGTATCCCAAAAGGCCCCAGATTAGGAGGCATCAGCATAGCTAGAGAACAACGGCCCTATCGATGGCAACATAGGAAATGATCAGCTTGACTAATATAACCCTGGCGCTCGAGATCACCAAACTGAGATCACCTTATGCCTAGAAAACATGCATGCGAGTAAAGAGTCTCGGTCTACAGGAAAGGGATACTTCAATGCCTCAAACCCTCATCTTAATAAGCCCCATCCCACCTCACCTTTCGATCCTTCTATCATTTTTGCATAGAGCTCAAAGTAGGAATTGAACACTATGAATGACATGTTCATGGACAATGATCATTGGGAACCCTTCGATCCACTCCTTATTGACCCAAACACTGATTTTAGCTTTTGCAATCCCTAAACTCTATACTTGTCAACCTCTCATGAACAGCAGCTACATGTTGTTGAGGTTGGGAATGATCCAGTATCTCAATAGGGACTTATGATCGAGGCTTGCCCCACAGCTCTTTACAAGCCACTAGATAGAGGATCACCATTTCTCACAAGCATTTAAACTTGTTTTGGCAACATTCTAATTGATTCCAATCTAGCTAACCTATTAACATCTTTCCCTTTCAGTCTTTTCATGCAGGGAGAAGAAGTCATGCATTGGACCAGACCAATTGCACATCTGTCCCCGATCCTGATATACTCCTCACACCAAGAGAAGCTTATCATCCTCAACCACTGGTGGGAAAGGATTCAAAGACAACATAAACTAGATGCCTGTAAAGATATCATGCAGAATGCTAGCCTCATTGTGAAGTCGTAGAATCCATCAAGTATCAAATGGCAACTTTGGCCATATGAAATCCCTCATTCAACGAAGTCCTTTAGAAATACCCCTACCTGATCTACTGCCTAAAGGATATAGATGACATTTGCTGGACCTTCTTAAACCATCTTTTTTGCCATTGGGTCTACAAATCTTTCATCGTTGAGAAAATGCTATACACAGGGGGAAGTCTTGTTCACCTACGAGCAAAGGCAAGGTCATTGACTAACCAAATGGCAGAAGTGACAATGCAAGTCTGCCTTGACAACTCTCTCTCATTGTCTCCTCCAACACATATGGCCAAGACATATTGTAGCCTACCCGTCAGGAAAAGAAAGAGACTAGAACCATTTGAAAGCTTGAAATAGTCTAAGAAATAGAAGATGGAGAATCTTCATCCTATCAAGCTAGCATTCAGTGGTTTACCCCCTCTAACATCAAAATGGGTATGAAAAGCTAACCCTATAAAGCTTCCCCAAACACCATGATTTGCCTAAGTTGGAATTGTTGTGTCGTGGCTTCAGAAAAACCACGATAATTCATAGAGTGCGAAAATTAGCATATAAATACTTGCCAACTTTGATCTTTCTAGCTAAAACTTTAGTTGATGTATCCCATATATCTAATATAATGAAGAATTATGGCTACTCAAGTGTTTTTTGTTCCAACCCTAGAGGTAAGAATGGACGTTTGGCCTTAGTAATACAAGATGATCCTGCTTGCAACATCCTAGATAGCACTTGCAATTAGATCCATACCTCAATGTTGCTAAATGACTGCTAAATATACATTACATTCATTTATGGTCACCCTAAGGTTAATCAAAGACAATTCGTCTGGAATTGGATTTCACACACGACTTATAACATCATAGAACCACGGATCATTCATGGGGACTACAACTTTGTGTTGATAAAGTCAATTCCACCACATCAATTTTAAGAGCATCCGAATTGTCTAAGTTCATAAATGAATGTAATCTCATTGACATCATTCCTCATTGACAATGGTTCTTTTGGACTAATAATTGAAGGAATATTGGCCACATTGTCTGGGAAAGACTCAACAAAGCTATGTGCAATTCAACTTGTTTATGTTCCTCTCCCTTGTTACTTCAAATCACAACCCGGGGTTACTCAGGATAAAACCAAAAAAAAAAAAAAACACCAACAAATGGCATCGCTTCAAATTTGAAAACTTATAGACATCCTTTAAGGAATGCGAGCATATAATAAGTTCCTCATGGAACCCACAAGTTAGAGGCTCCCCTAGTTTCTCCCTACATAGCAAACTCTGTAGGACCAAGGAAGCCTTACAATAGTGGAACCACAAGACCATTCGCTCCCTCCCTAGGAAAATAAAAGATTTGGAACTATAATTGTAGTATCATCAAAATAACTTGTAGTATATGGATGAAGGGGTGAAGCAACATAATGGCAAAAACCAATTTGACCTAAAAAAGGAACCGAGGCATGAACTTGAATTCTTGTATGATTATGAAAAGAAGTTATGGGCACAAAAAGCCCGGTAATCCTGGATGATTCACTGGGACCGAAATACAAAATATTTTCATATCTTAGTGTCTAAAAGGCAACTGGATAGAGAAGGAGGGAACAATATGGGACTAGATCTACAGACACTTTGTTAAAGTATACTCCCTCTACTGTGGGTAACACCTTCCCATTAGACCTACTCGTGAACCTAGACATCCCGATGCTATCAAAGGAACACATTCAAACCCTTAATAGGCCACTAGAAGACATTGAAATCATAAAGGCTGTATTTGAGCTTAACCTTGACAGTGCTCCAGGGCCAGACAGTTTCAATGCAAAGTTTTACCACCACTATTGGAACATAGTCAAGTTGGATGTGCTTAACATGGTTAAATCCTTTTTTCCAACAAGGTTGTCTGCTCTGCTGCCTCAATAAGACTCACATAAGCCTCATCCCCAAGCATTTATCCCCCATAATTGATTAAGGACTTTCGGCCCATTAGCCTCTGTAATGTCTCATGCAAAATAATATCAAAAGTCTTATGCCATCGGTTAAAAGGCATCATATCATACTATATTTCCCTAGCGCAAAGTGTCTATTTGAAAGGAAGATTGATCATAGATAATGTCACCATTGCCTCAGAAGCTTTGCAAACCATCAGATCTAGGATAAAAATAAAAAAAGAAGGAATGCATCCTTAAAGTAGACATCTCTAAAGCCTTTGATAGTCTTTCATGGCACTTCATCGAGGTTGTATTGAACAGAATGAATTTCCCTCAGAGATGGATCAGATTAATCATGGAATGTATAACCTTAGTCTCCTATCAAGTGTTGATCAACCAAGGAAAAACTCCACCCATTTACCCTAAAAGAGGACTTAGACAAGGTGACCCACTCTCCCTCTATCTATACATTTTCTACACTAATGTACTCTCAAGTATAATAACAGCATGCAAAAACAATCAAAACTGGAAGGGAGTCAAAATTGCCAGGTCAACCAAAGTCATATTGCACCTTATGTATGTGGATGACACACTCTTCTTCTTTGAAGCTAGTGCCAACGCCTATGCCACTATCAAGTCCATTTTAAACAATTTCAACAGTATGCTAGGCCTATCCATTAATAAAAGTAAGTTTATCCTGCTCTTTAGCCCCAACACCCCTCTACGCTTCAAAAAATTCCTAGACGGAACCTTTAGAGTCAAACACTTAGAATAGCTTGGTAGATATCTAGGCCACTATATAGACCCAAGGACAAGGAAAAAACAAATATTCCAACAAATTGTTGAAAAGGTATATAGGAAACTTTAGACTTAGAAAGCCAAAATGCTTTCTTAAGTTGGCTATTTGACATTAATCAAATCAGTCGTCAACAACTCCATCATCTATGACCTCTCTTGCATCCACCTGGTAAAAAAATATTGTGCCCAAATTGGCTCAAAAATTGCAAACTTCTATTGGGGCTCCAAGGGCCAAAAACCCAAAGCTCACCTAGCCAACTGGAGAACACCAAGCCTACCGAAACAAAAAAGAGGCTTGGGGATAAGAGGCATACACCATTTCAACTTAGCTTTGCTAGCCAAGTAAACTTGGAGAATCCTTAAACCTCCTAGAGAGTCAATCCTATCATGTCTACAAGTTACGAAATACTTTGACCAGGCATCAGTCTAGCTTAAACCTAGCACTTCTACTTCCTATATATGGCAAGGAATCGTCAAAGCTTAACATATCATCACTGATAGGCTCAAATGGTTGATAGGGGATTGAAATTCCATCCTCATTTCTAGCAGACTCTTGCCCCATTCCAAGGAGAATGCCAATCCTCAAGCAACCATGATAGTTAGAGACTTGCTCAAGTCAGATAGGTCAACATGGGACATTAATACCTTATCCATACTCTATGATCAGAAGGAAATTAAGGAAATCTCAGCCTTACCTTTCTTAGTCTTAAGTTGTCCAGATGGTCTCTCATGGACTGGGAATAAGATGAGAGACTACACAGTTATAAAAGGGTATCACATCTAACAGGACTTTCACTGCAACCCCAGCACCTTCACGCAATGGCACATACTTTGGCAACTTAAACTTCCACATAAGATTCTCAATTTTGTCTATAAACTAGTCTTAAGAGCTATCCCAATTGGAGAAGTCTTAACTGCTTACCATCTAAATGTCCCAAACATTTTCCTCTTTTGTCATTAGGAAACTGAAACGATTAATCATGTTTTCCTCCAATACCACTTTGCTAAAGCCATCTAGTTCGCAAATCCGCTTGGCTTAAGGGTAGACAGGTACCAAGGCCAAGACGTTATAACATGGTTGCAATAGTGGCTCGGTATACCAAAAGACAAGCTAGAGGCCCTCAACTCCATGATTAGTCTATACATAATTTGGTAGACCATAAATAAAATCTTACACTCTAGCCTTAGTCCATGCCCAACCTCAGCCTTGCAGAACATAAAAAGAATAATGCACGGTGTCAATCACTCTAGGAGATTGCAAGTGGATCTCAAAAACATTAGCAGGCCCTCAAACAAATAAAAAAGTATTGAGTAGAGCTAGACAATTAACGGCTGGAGTATTATTCACTGGTCAAAGAACCTTAAAATGACTGGTACATTCAGAAACCGCTGTCTCACTATTTACCTTGATGGAGTTCATATCAGAGATTGGTGATGGAAGACAATAACCCAACATGACAATAAACTCCTTTTGGGTTATGAAATCCCAAAAATTCTCCTATGGATTCTTAACTCGAATCTCTACTAACTCCCTTCTAGTAAAAGGCTCCAACTACTTTTCACCAGCACTGCTGCCCACCACCTACTACAGGTCATGCCAAATAATAACTGCCACCTCCAGAGCAGTGGTCATGACATCACTAATCTTCTTAATTCCTTTGTTGGGATATCAATTTGGACAACCTGAAGAAATTAGCATCCTTTCTGGGAGGATCTCTTCCATCGAAAGCAATAGCACTTTCCTTGATTCATTCCCTAACCCTTCCTTTATTTTTTCTTTTCTCTCTTGCCCTTTGTATAAAAAGAAAAAAAAGATTTAAAATTACTCCTTTAATCTATCTTTGTCTTGTGCTAAATCTCTATAATGTAACACCCTTTGCTTTGTCTTTTATTTTTCTTTTTTCTTTTTAATACTTCTTCTTTTCAAGTCAGTTTTGTCCACCAAAATCGATTATTTACTTATAAGTAAGTAGGAATTTGACTTTCCTTTTAATAAGATTGTTTTATGATTAACATTAGGCTTTGTTATTAGTGACATTTTTTTTAATTATTACAAAGCCAAAGTACTTTGAATTACCTAAAAAAACTCATATTATATATCTTTTCAAAATTTTCTTCAGAATTTGGACAAGCTAAGGTTCCAATATGTGGAATATACCTAATGCTTAGTATATAACTTCAGCTTATTAGAATATGATCAACAAAAATAGTGAATGTTTTTTAAGAATAAAGAGTCTAAAAATAATAAGACCCACTGTTTTCACGATCTTCTACTTATGTAAGTAAAAAATTTTATGTTAATTTTTAAACAATCTTGTAAACATTATCCTAAGACTCCTAGAGTCAAAATTGAAAAGTTGAAATAAAATAAAAGTCATATTATAATCCACAATTTTTCAACCATTTTAAATTCATTCTTAAGAAAAAAAAAATAATTAGAAGAAAGAAATTAATTTTTCATACACACATCCTCTCTTTCAGTGATACTCTCTCTCTCAGATTTATACATTAAATAAAAAATTACCATTACACACTTGAAGATTTATACACATTTATTTATCTTCTTTTTGTTAGAATAAATTTTAATATTTTATGGATTAACATTAACTATTTTATTATATTAGTACCTTATTAATTCTAATTAGGCAATTAATGTTATAATTTATAAATTGAGAATGGACTGGGTTTTATTTTAATATGTGTGGATAATCGGTGATGAGTTCGATTATCCATAGGCTCGCTGTGCAGAAACCCAACCCACAGCCTAAGAGTATTAGTAATCATCCTGTCAGATTACTAATCTAAGATTGTTATCCAGAAAGAGATTTTATGGGCTTAATTTTAATTGATTAATTAAATTTAAAATTGTTTTAAAGATTCTGGAGGATTTTACTGAATAATATTGATTAATTTTATTATTAAATAAAATCCTATAAATAACACACTGAAGCCCTAGCTTTCATACAACAAAATTCATCACTCTCTCTGTGCCGTCAAAACACTCTGAGAAACACTTTTGGGCATTGTGGGTTGAACTTATTAGACTCAACCAATACTTAGATCAACGATGTCATCTTCATCAGGTCAAATTGTCAATTTATTTATTCTCCCAATTTGTGATCATGTTTAATTACATGTTCTAGTTCCGCTTTCAAATGGTATCAGAGCCACGGTTTGATGGACTATGAAATTTTTTAAATTTCCTTTCTCTAATCTCGTCTTCGTAACATGATTTAGCATATTCTACTTTCTCTTCTTCCTTTGCCTTCTTCTTATTTTTGAATGGTCTTCACGGTAATGTAAGGGTAAAAAGGGTTGACTATGGTGTGAAAATATAGTTGAGTTTAAAACACACCATAATATTGTATAACCAATTTCTTTTGGCCTATGGTCATTTATCTTAAAATTTTGTCACCATGGCCTTCCATGAGCCCATTTAAGGTCTAAGAAGGGTTGAATTAGAGAAGAATGAGGTTAGATAAATATTTTGAAATATCTAGGGAAATATTGTATAAGCTATAACAAGCTTAGGATAAGAATTTTGATATGAAAAATTTTATGTAAAGACTAGACATAATACGAAACAATATGTTCAGTTCACTCTCCCTGATTATGTGTATATAAATTATGATCAATTTCTTTGCGTTAATTATTAGATTTTATTCCTAATTTAAGCACATGCATTAAAAGGAATAGGTTGCGTGTGGAAATTGTAATGACTTTGGTTCACATACACCTATTGATTATATGCTCGCCTATTGTGGGCCCAATCATAGTGATATGTCTTTTATAAAATAATTTATATTGTATTTGTCATTTAATTTCCTACATTTTTTAATTTAATTACCATTATCAGAGATGAGTCTGAATATTGTGATAAGTCCACTAGAGAGAGTATATGTAAGTATTATGTTGACAATGGATATGCCCTATCGGTGTAACATTGTCAATATAATTTTGTGAATAAGGCCTGTTTGTAGCATGTTAATGACGATTTGCTGATTGATGTATTCATGGTTTCACATATCCTATCGATATGGAGATTGTGGGTGCATTTTGTGTCGTTTAACATGCTTCATTGGTGTGTATGAGTTTTCTTGATTTATCATAGTCCGAGCCCTTAGGCAGGATATGATGAGTATTTTGTTACACAGTTGCTGAAACTAAGTCTTGTTACGGAAACTTTGTTATATATATAATTATGTGTCTGGGACATAATTATATGTTTCCTATTTGTTTTTCCCTCAGCGTTTCTATTCTTGCAACTATTTACAGTGAAAACTCTGAATAAAATAGACTACAATAATTGGATTGAGTCCTTTGATATGTATCTAGTGATCACAAAGGGAATATAGGTATGAGAGAACCTAAGCCATTAGATCTCACCGCTGAGCCTAGCACTGCTAACAAGGCTTACCATAAGCAGTGGTATGAGTCCAATAAGATTTGTCTGACTGTCATTAAGTATACGATTAAGAAGATTATCAAACAAAGTATTCCTAAGAAGGAAATCGCAATTGAATATTTTAAAGTGGTTAGTAAGATATTTAAGAAGTTTGATAAGACTTAAAAGGGCCTATTATCTCTCTTTGCTAGATAACACTTACTATGACGAAGTGTTAGGAGTGTGTGAGCACATGATGAAGCTTGTTAACTGCTACAACAAGCTGAAATCCTAGATGTAGACTTGGATGAGAGCAACTTAGTTTATAGAGTTCCCTAATCCCTTTCTGCTGAATATGGGGTCTTGAGAACCACTTATAATTCCCAAGAATTAGAGTGGTCAATTAATCATATGATGTTTAAAATGACCCAAGAAGAAGAATCAATAAAGAAGGTGAATTCTCATAATTAATGTACTGTATTTCACATGGTTCATCCAGCAAGGCTGGAAATGTGAAATTGAAAAGCAAAGAAAAGTGAAGGCAATGCCTATGGCAAGAAAATGTATGGACTCAAGAAAAGCAATAAGAATAATAAACCATCCTTGGATTGGAAGAAAGTTCGATTACAGTTAGCTATATAGGCACTGTAATCACAGATGAAGACTTTCATGAGGACGTGTTGTATGTGGATGACATCCTATTGGCCAATAACTCAGTGTGCTTATTAAATGAGACAAAGCACATTTTGTCATGCCACTTTAATATGAAAGATTTAGGTAAATATTTTTTTTATTTTAAGAATTCAAATTTACCGTGATAGATCTTGTGACATTCTTGGTTTATCTCAGGCAACCTATATTGAACGAGTGCTCAATAAATTTGATATGTATTCTTGCACTCCTTGTGCACTTGTGCAGGTGATAGGTTGCTTAAATCGTTATGTCCTAAATAATGAAGAGAGAACTTTGATGGGCAAAGTTCCATGTGAAGCAATTATTAATAGCCTAATATATAGGCTCAAGTGTGCACATGTTTGAACATTGTTTTTTTTCATGTTGGTGTGCTTGGTAGATATATTTATATAATTTGGGCATGATCATTAGAAAGCTACAGAGACAGTTATGATGATCCTGAACCCACTTCTAATTACATCTATAAGATGTTTTTTTTTTTTAAGGAGTTGTTTTGTTGAAAAGTGTCAAATGGACATTTATAGCTGCCTTATATATATATATTTATATAAGTGAAGAGTATGTTGCTCGTTTTGTGATGGTCACTCGTTAGGGAATATGGTCAAGGAAATCAATTTCCGTTATGTGTATATTTTAAGTCTTGACCATTTTGTTACGACATGACTCTATTATACGCTTCTCTCAAAGTTACAGGAATTTCAGTTGCATCAAATTTTAATACCCAATTCCTATTTGTTGGAGAGAAGATCTATGCATCTTATACTTATTTTAGGTGATCCATTTACCAATACAAACCCACTAGAGTTTTGAAAATATATGACTCTTGGGTATATTCGAATTTTGATGTGTTGTTTTAGTGAGAGTTTGAGTTGTGTTCTTAAAGAACACTTTTGCATATTTTGGCACTTATAATATTTGTTTCCCTATCGGATTCAATGTTTTGGTTATGCCAAAATTTTAGATATAATTCAGAATTGAAATTTTGCTAGCATTTATAACAATGCTTTCCTTAAATAGGCTCATGAAAGGTCATGGTGACAAAATTTTAAGATAAATGACCATAGGCCAAAAGAGATTGGTTATACAATATTATGGTATGTTTTAAACTCAACTATATTTTCACACCATAGCCAACCCTTTTTACCCTTACATTACCATGAAGACCATTCAAAAAGAAGAAGGAGGAAAAGGAAGAAGAGAAACTAGAATATGTTAAATCATGTTACGAAGACGAGATTAGAGAAAGGAAATTTAAAAAATTTCATAGTCCATCAAACCGTGGCTCTGATACCATTTGTTTCCCTATCGGATTCAATGTTTTGGTTATGCCAAAATTTTAGATATAATTCAGAATTGAAATTTTGTTGGCATTTATAACAATGCTTTCCTTATCAGATTCAATATCCTTGACCCATGATTTCATTTCTGAATTTTTGTTATCTTAGACTCGCATGGTTCACATTTGCAGTGAGTGCATGATGACAGATCTATTGACCAATACCTACCCATAGAAGTAATTCAAATTGTATAACTCATATGGGTCTTGTTGAATTTTGATGTAGCCTTGGTCTAGTGGGAATATGAGTTGAGTCCTTAAGGGGTTTTTGTAGTACAATTTGACACCAAATTTATGAGTTGAGTCTTTAAGGGGCTTTTGTGGTGCAATTTAACACCAAATTTCAGAATTAAGTCCTAAAGGGACTTTTACATTGTAATATGATGCTTCAAATGTCATTTTGTATTCCATTCTATTCAGATATTGAAACTAATTTATGACAATGTTAATATCATTTGTTTCCCTATCGAATTCAGTGATCTTTGTGTGTAGTTTCATTTATGAATTTTATATGGTTTATAAATATACACATATTTATGTATTTATGTGAATATTAATTGCCTAATTATGTATTTTGTTTATTAACCTAATAATATAATTAATGCTATCCAAGTGGGAGATTGTTAGAATATTTTAATATTATATGGATTAGCATTAATTATGCTATTAGATTAATTTCATGTTATAACTAATTATAACATTAAGTGATCTTTGTGTATAGTTTTACCACTGAATGTTGCATGGTTTATAAATATACACACATCTGTGTGTTTATGAGAATATTATTATACCTGATTAGTTATTCGTTTATTGATCTAATAATTTAATTAATGTTATCCAAGTGGGAGATTGTTAGAATAAATTTTAATATTTTATGGATTAGCATTAACTATTTTATTAGATTAGTACCTTGTTAATTTTAATTAGACAATTAATGTTATAATTTATAAACTGAGAATGGACTGAGTTTTATTTTAATATGTGTGGATAATCGGTGATGAGTTCGATTATCCATAAGCTCGCTGTGCAGAAACCCAACCCACAGCCTAAGAGTATTAGTAATCATCCTGTCAGATTACTAATATAAGATTGTTATCCAGAGAGAGATTTTATGGGCTTAATTTTAATTGATTAATTAAATTTAAAATTGTTTTAAAGATTCTGGGGGATTTTACTGAATAATATTGATTAATTATATTATTAAATAAAATCCTATAAATAACACACTGAAGCCATAGTTTTCATAGAACAAAATTCGTCACTCTCTCTGTGCCGTCAAAACACTCTGAGAAATACTCTTAGGCATTGTGGGTTGAACTTATTAGACTCAACCAATACTTAGATCAACGATGTCATTTTCATCAAGTCAGATTGTCAATTTATTTATTCTCCCAATTTGTGATCATGTTTAATTACATGTTCTAGTTCCGCTTTCACTTTTTACTTATTCTTTGTTATCCCTCGTTCTTGGTTCTCTTCCTCTGTATAGGCACATCATTAATGGAATAAGTGGAGAATATCTCACTATTGCAAAATCAATTATATAGATTCTCCAATAATTCCAAAACTTCTATCACGTTATGGCTTTTGAGTTTATATGCTTTGGGTTCTCAATGAGGGTTTTTTGAATCTAAGGGAACAAATCCTTAAATTCTCAACTTGTTTATTACATTGTATAAATTAAAATGTGATAGTGTTACTTTCATCTTAATATTCAGCCTACACAACGGAATATATAAATTTATACATAATTAGAATAGTGTTATGACCCTTACATTTGTTGTTCGTTTTAAATTGGTTTTTTAAATTAAAAAATATTTTAAAGTGATCTATTAATTTCAACTTCATTTTATAAAAAATATTATTAAATGGAGATTCCTTAAAATACTTAATAAGGTTTATTATTGTATTAACATAAATGTCAAGTTTATATTTGATCTTATTGTAAATGATAAGGTGTCACCAAATTAGCATTTGTTAAAAAAAAAAAAAAGTAGACTAAACATGGCAGCTATTTCATTGGAAAGCCAATGAAAATTTCAAGCCCCATATTAATGCTCTTGTAGAAATATGAGCACCAATTAGCAGCAGCACCTAACATTTTCTTTTACCAACAAGAACATCTCACAAACATGAAGGTCTTGACATGCCAAAAGAGGGAGATCCGGCTCTCCTTTATTTAGCAGGAAATGTATAAATATACTTATTGATATTAAAAAAATTGTGCGATACGATGTTTTAAATTAAAATTAGTGATCACTTAAAATTTTAAAATTAAATTGTATGTAGTTTTAAATTTTTATCTAACGATTCAAATTTAAAAATAAAGTATAGTTTTATTTAATAAATAGAATATTTCTTATTAATAAAAATAGTTTATATTCAACACAGATAAAAAATATTTTTTTAAATATCAATTAAAAAAAGAATTTTATAAATAAATTAAAAAATATAATATAATTAGATCAAACTGATCTATACCAACTTAATTCATTAGTTTGAGTTGAATATAACCCAGCCCGATCCCAACCCAACGCAATCAGGTTGGGCTGAGTTATATGGGTTATGTTCTCTTTTATTTTTTAGAGCTATAAGATACATTGGGTCAACAAAAGATTTTTTTGGAATTTTAAATTTTATTTTTGTTTTCAACAAAATATTGATTAAGTGCATAGGATCTTGTAAAATAAATGATAATATACATGTGACTATTATGTCAGCATATAAATAAACATTTTTAAGTATCTTAATGGATTTTATTTAAGTTTTTATAGCAAAAAATTAAAATCTAAAAATTATTTTAAGTCATTTCAAATTTAGAAAACTAATTTGACACTATAAATAAAATTAAGGGGCCATGACATTATTTCAACTTTTATACATTTAGATTTTTTAAAATTCTTTTTGAGTATCATATCCTTTTTATTGTTATCGTTTTTCTTTCAAGTATTGAGGTTGTCTCTTCTCACAAATATTTAAAAAGGTAGTTTTTTTAACTGTAACTATAAAAGAAGAAAAAAGTTATAATAAAGAATCTTGTATAATTTGTTCAATAACTCAATATATGGTTTAAACTTTCGGTAAATTTAATATATAACTTCAAAAAAAGTGTAAATTATGAGATTATAATATTCTTATTTGTATCCTATATTTTTATAAATAATATAAAAATTTAAAAATTCAATGTATAACACAATTAGAGAGCTAGTATCTTGCACAATATTATATCTTAATAGTTACACTATACCTTATCTTACATAGCTTACTTTGAAAAAATGTAATCGAACTACATGATGCAATTTATAATTTTCCTTAAAAGAGTAGAATTATGATTAATTCAAATCCTTGCTAACCAATCATATTCGAAATAAAAATAATGAATTTTAATACAATTCTCTGAAAAAAAATATTTCACACACTTTTCGTTTAAAAAGTTCATCAACAGAGATGTATAATAAAATTTATTAACTCCGCCGCTATACCTAAAAAATTTGGCGCTCGTACAATGGGTCTCGTGATGCATTTTGGATCATTAGTCGCTTGCTGTTCTTCTCTCCAACTTCCCATACCTAAATGCTTATGTCGGCAGTTTTGATCGGAGCTGTTTAAATACTTAGTCCCTCTCACTAATTTTAAGATATAAACTCTCTCAAGAACCCAAACACAGCCAATTGGACTCTCATAAGCTCATTTGCTCTCTCTCGTTTGTATATGTGCTCCACTTGGAGCATGCACCTCACTGCAACACCCAAGGTAATTGGATTCGTGGGTCTAATTTAAATGAGATTATTTTATTTGGGCATCGTCTGTTCTTGAAAAATTTTATAGCATGGATTTGCATTTACAAAGAATACACCTTGCTTGCATAATTTCTGGTTAATTGCTGTCTTTTCTTCCCACCATTGGTACGGGTTTGCATTATTTGTGTGTGTGAAACAGCTTTTGGGCCTTTCTCTCTGTCGTCTGGTAATTCATTAAAAGCTGAATGTATACGCACTCGTTCAGTTCCCCATCTTTCACCCTGTTTCTGAATGCATATAGTGGCCTGGCAGTCTTCTTGTCAGAATTGAAGGATGGCCGCTGAGACCTGGTTTTTGTAATTTTTTTTCTTAAGTTTTTGGTGTAAATATATGGGTAGTGCATGATAGTGACGATAGATATACAAATGTAGATTACGCTTGCAATTAGATTATACATAACATTTGGGGAACTCACTCATTTTTCTTGTGTTATGGTTATGACTTTCGTCTGTCTTCAGTGCACTTCAATCATACTCCATGATTGTTATCCTTGTCCGCTGTTTCTTATGAATAATAACTCATTTTCTGTGTCATGAAATGCGGGGTGTCTAGGTTCTCATTGTTCTGGGTTATGGTTGCTTGAAATTTAAACTGACACCATTACTTTTGTAGTAAACTATAATTTATCTCAAAGGATGAATATAATCCCTTTGCTTTTGTTTGTTTTGTTTGGTTATTGGTTTATTTCTTATTGTTTTACTATCCTTTTTCACGGTATATTTCAACCTTAAAGTATCTGTTTCAGGGAGAATAATTGAGCCTGGATTCAGATTGCATGGTAATGGGGTTATTAAGTTTTCTGAGGAGGTATAATTGCCCATTCAAGGCTAAAACTAGAAACAGAGTATACCCAATTCAGCAAATCCAAAGTAGAGGCTTCTCTAAAGCTGAGCTATTCAATGACATAGATGCAGTGCTTCCAGTTTTGGTCATAGGTGCTGGACCTGTCGGTCTTGTTCTCTCTACTCTACTTACTAAATTAGGTAAATAGTGAAGTTAAAGCATTTTTATTGATATTGCCCGATGCTTTGTTTGGCTTCCAGACTGTATTTGCTGTCAAATGTTATGCTTATGCTCTAAGTCTTTTTTAAAGACTATTGTCAAATTTGTGCATCAGCTGTTTTTGGCAAACGAGTTCAAGGTTTTAGCATGAGATATAAAGTTGCCATTGTTAAACATGTTCATATTATGATGTATTGATATGTTTGTGCTAGCTTTTCTGAGGACCTTGTATCAACTGTACTAAGAATGAATGGCGTTTTGTTACTACAGAAGATGTCTTCTTCTTCTCCATTGTTTATATATCTGGCACGAAGAATTGTCTCAGTTATGGTTTTGCTTTGTTTCCGATAATCATTGTTAGGTACATTTTTTAGTTGTCTCCTCGGTCAAGATGTCCTTTATGCATTTCTTTTTCTTTTTTCCTTAATTCATTTTACAGCAGCACCTTTTCTTGCTGAATGACTGTTTAATTTATATGAAGATTGTCTTAGTTATGGTTTTATCTAGTTTCCTTTAATGAGTACTAGGTACATTTTTTTAGTTGTGTCCTCAGTCAAGATGTCCTTTATGCCTTTCTATTTCATTTTTTCTTAATTCATTTTACACCAGCACTTTTTCTTGCTGAATAACTGTTTAAGTTATATGTCTCATTTTGTTGTATTATAGGGATTAAATGTGCAGTTTTGGAGAGAAACATGACATTTTCTGAGCATCCGCAAGCGCATTTCATTAACAATAGATCCATGGAGGTTAAATGATTACTGCAGATTCTCTCTCATAAATTTTTTTTTCCATACAAATTCATTTATTTTGACTAAAGTCTCACTTCAGATATTCCGCAAAATTGATGGCCTTGTTGAGGAAATCCAAAATTCTCAACCACCAGTGGATTTATGGAGGAAGTTTGTATACTGTACTTCACTCTCTGGTTCAATTCTTGGATCTGTGGACCACATCCAACCTCAAGGTGCTATTCTGTTGTCTGACAGCCTGCTTTTGAGTCTGATGGCAATAGGAAGCTTTCCTTTTATGTGACAATTTTACATATACATTGCATGTCTTATCAGCCAATAGACTACAAGATAATGTTTTCTGGTCAATCTTAAGCTTTGGAAGATTCATGCTTCTTTTGCATATCATCAGATCTTGAGCATGTTGTCAGCCCAGTCTCTGTTGCTCACTTCTCACAGTACAAGCTACACTCATTGCTACTTAAGCAGCTTGAGACTCTAGGCTTCCAAATATTTGCACCTCAAGCCTCAGCAGGAAATGAACAGCCCTGTGAAAGGAAAATACTGATGGGTCATGAGTGTGTATCAATTGATTCCAGCAATGATTTTGTTACTGTCACCGCTTCTTTAACTGATAAAGGGAAGCCTGTTGAGAAGAAGATCCGTTGTAACTTCCTTGTTGGCACAGATGGTGCAGGAAGCACTGTCAGAAAGCTTGCAGGAATACAAATGAGAGGTGAGAAGGACTTGCAAAAGCTTGTCAGTGTCCATTTTTTGAGCAAAAACCTTGGGCAACATTTGCTTAAGGAGAATCCTGGCATGCTTTTTTTTATATTCAATACTGAGGCCATTGGGGTTCTTGTTGCTCATGATCTCAGGCAGGGGGAGTTTGTGTTGCAGGTATAACATGTATGTTAAAATATGACTATATTGTTTCACAAATCACAACTATTTTATTGTAAACCAAAACTAAGATTTTTGTTGTGTTATTGCAGATGCCATTTTATCCACCTCAGCAAACAATTGAGGACTTCAATTCAAAGGTATCATCATTCATTACTGATGGTTTATAGAAAAGATGTAGTTTTAATCTTACTTGAAGAAGTATGTCATAGTGATGCATTAATTAAAATTTGCTAAATTTAATTATTTCTACGATGTATATGTGACTGATATGCATGATTTAGTCACGAAGTTTGATGTTATTAAGTGTAGTACATTATTTGTGACTGGTGTATTCTGAAAATATTTCAATTATAGTAGGCATGTGCGAAGTTAATCAGCAAACTGGTTGGTCAAGAGCTTGGTGACATAGATGTAATTGACATTAAACCCTGGGTTATGCATGCCGAAGTTGCTGAGAAGTTTATATGTTGTGGAAACCGAATATTTCTTGCTGGTGATGCTGCTCATCGATTTCCTCCAGCTGGTGGATTTGGTCTGTAGTTCTATCCTTATGCAGATAGTAGCCGTCTTCTAGTGTGAATGTGTTTCTGTTTGACTTTGCATATATACAGAAAAGGGGGAGAAATCAATTAACATAAGTTATCAACATGGTTGAAAATATTAAATGTCGCACAAGTAAATGGGAAGTGTCATATTGGACGTAGATAGTGGCTATTGTATATGGCATGGTGGTCTGTCTTGATTGGACATTTCCACGTATCAAGGAAGAAGGCACTGACGATATACATCAATTACAGTATATGTCAACAAGGATTAAATAATAAGTTAGAGTTATATCATAATTTCTTTTTAAAAAATTTTAGGCACAAAATTTTCAATAAACTTTGAAGTGACTGAAGGAGAGTATATTTGTGTAAGTGTGCTCAAGCATGCCAAGTGGATCAAAATATATACATTATGCAAACTATGTTTTATTTATAACATATCATGTCACAATAAAGGAATGAGCTTTCCAAGCAAAAAAAAAAAAAAAGCCTGCTTTATAAGATTTATGAGTGAAAGTTGGTTGTTGATATAATAGGAAGTAATCTAATGCAAAAATTTCCTCCTTGAATTGCAGGAATGAATACTGGCATTCAGGATGCCCATAATCTTGCCTGGAAAATAGCTGCTGTGATGAAGGGTATTGCACCATCTTCAGTACTAAGTACCTATGAAACTGAACGTAGACCGGTAGTACTTTTATCTTCTTTTCCCTTTACTGTGAGTGTATATTTATTTTCAAGTTAAATGGATCCTAGACTGTTATAACTGTTGGTTATTGTCAGATTGCTATATTCAATACAGCATTGAGCATTAAAAACTATAAGGCTGCCATGGCAGTTCCTTCAGCGCTTGGTCTTGATCCCACTGTTGCAAACTCTGGTACACAGAAGTAGCTTATTGCCTTTCCTCATTATCAATCTATTCTCATAAGCAGTTATCCATCTCCTTCCTTGCTATCATTAATATCTTTTCTTCTATCTGCAGTACATCAATTCATTAACAGCGGGCTAGGTTTCATTTTACCATCTGGATTACGGAGGGTAGCTTTGGATGGAATTTTTGCAATTGGTCAGGCACAACTATCAGAAACTATCCTAAATGAAAGTAATCCGATTGGGTCCTCAAGGCTGGCTAAGCTAAGACATATATTTGAAGAAGGAAAAAGCCTTCAACTCCAGTTCCCTGTTGAAGATCTTGGTTTCAGGTAGTACCATTAGTTACTTTTCCTCATTCTTTATTGCTAAATGGCAGTGGCCTCAATTTTAAATTTTTGTGTACTTTCTTAAGTTGACTGGATCTAACTTGTGCTTAGCATTATGTGTTCATACTCCATGTTTGTTTAAATGAGATGAATTAGCACTTTGGGAGTCCAATCTAACACAGAGTTCTTGATTTAGATACCTACAAGGAGCAATTGTGCCAGAGAGTAGTAATTTAGAGAGTCCTGCACAGTTGTCTACAGGTCGTCGGAGGGATTACATTCCTTCAGCACATCCAGGATCAAGACTGCCTCACATGTATGTGAGGGTAAATAAATTGAGTGAGGTTTGTATCAATATTAATATACTTTGATTACGTTGAATCATTAATGAGTTTCCAGTGGGCAAATAATAAGAAAAAGAATTAGTTTTTGGTCTTCCATCAAGTGGGTCCTGTCCACCTATCGTACCAGCTTGGAATATAGAAATTGAAACAACTGACTTTCATTTCATACTATAATTCGTCTGGCTTAACTACTGGGTTTTCGCCTCTTCACAGCATCCAGACTTTCCTTTTTAAAGTTGTGTTAATGTAGGGATTGTTTATGTAGATTGTTTCTACTCTTGATCTTGTGTCCGGAGACAAAGTTGAGTTCCTTCTCATCATAGCTCCTGTGAAGGAATCTTACAATCTTGCTCGTGCAGCATTTAAGGTGGCAGAGGAACGCCACATCTCTGTCAGGGTATGTGTTATCTGGTCTAGTTCCGTTGAAGGACTTGATGAAGGAAGTAAGGCAGCATTATCACCTTGGGAGAATTATGTAGATGTTGTTGAAGTTAATAATAGGTCATCAACTTCGAATTGGTGGAAGATGTGTCAAATGATGGAAAGTGGAGCTATTTTAGTTAGACCTGATGAACATATTGCCTGGCGTACAATTTCAGGACTTGCTGGGGACCCTATAATGGAAATGCAGAGAGTCTTTTCTGCTGTATTGGGAATTATCTGAAAAGAAAAATCAATGAATTAATAGATTATTTGTATCAATTCTTTCAGAAATTATATTGATGCACAGGATATTGTGTATTTGATGTAATTATGATATTGAATAATGGTCTAAAGTTGATTGCTTTATGTTATTTGTTTAGTTGATGTCCATATAGTCTAGATACTCCATATCTGTCACGGGTAATCCCTTCCAATTCTCCATTAAAGAAAGATTTTAATGGGTTCCACTGGCTTTATTTTGATTTAAATATTCCAGAGTCTTTATTACTTTTCTTTGTTTTGTGGGGGTTGTTGGGGGATAGTTGCTGTTGGTAATGGTGGATGACGTACGTTTTACTCATTACAATGGGTTGAAGACAAGAGTCAAAGTTCCATGACCCTGATATGGAAAGAGTGTAAATGCGAAAAATTATAGGTAGCTCAATCTCACTAAAAACATTCCCAGGAAAATAATTAAAGTGACAGTGAAATAGAGATGGGAAATATGTAACTTCGGAGGCTGCGTATTTAAACGCATTTATCTATCCATGTATATTGCCCCAAGTTTTGTTACATATAACTAGGACAACAGAAATAAAACGTGATGATTTCAAGTATTTTGCAAAAGGCGATTGTAAATATGATGAAAACTTAACATGTTAGAGCAACTATCACGGCAGCTGAATGATTCCATTACAACAGAAACTTCCATTTCACTAGTTAGAGCAGTGCGGACTGGGCTTTGAAGAAAAGCAGCATATGGGCCACTTATTTTCCTGATGAGCCGCTATGATTCTTGATCAGATTGTTTTGACCTCTGTACTATGAGACGAACAAAATTGCACTACTATGGATGCTACCAGGGGTATCCTCAAATTTAATGATTAGTCATAAACTCATGATTATCAGATGTCCAATAGCTGCGATAACGAGACCCAGTAGTCCACCCACAAGGACCTGCAGTATGAATTGGAATGTCAAGAAAGAAAACCACCATGGTAAAAGAATAGTTGAAACTAAGATCGTTTTCAAGATACTTCTGGTCCTGGAGAGTCAGTTTGTGATAACAATACGTTAATTATAATTTGAAAGAACCCTAGTCCTATTTATAATCAATAACCCAAAGAAAAAAAAAACTATCTTATGGAAGCTATCATTTTGGCAATATAGTACTCTATTCAAAGTCTGATCATCCAAGTAGCAAAACATTATGAACGTACAGAAATGATGTATTTAAAACTGCTAAAACCTCAGCCTTCAGCATTTTGCACTCATTAGTCTTTGTACTCTATATAGCAGTTATTAGTTGAGGGATAATATGGTGAGCAGTAATTATACTTACAGACAAATGTCAGACATTGAAATTTCAGTGTTTACTGGTTGACAGAGAATAAAATTCAAATTATCATGATATGAGAGCAAGTATTTATCGCAATATATTCCCTTGATTATACTTAGACTTATCCAATGATTATAGGAAGCAATATAATGTAGAAAGGTGAACCTGAACCGGGGTATGACCAAGAAGTTCACGAAGTGGTATACTTTCAGCCAGAGGATGCTCATCAGGAAGTTCATCGATAATTTGGTTCAAAACCTGAGAAACATCCAGTCATTCAAAATCAGTATAAACCAATAAAAAAAGAAAAGCAAAGATATCTTGCATTCTGGCGAGAGTGATGCACAGGCAAAGGAAAAAGCTTCCATGGCATTTCAACTCTCATGCAGGTCACAGGAGCGATACATAGGACAGAATGCCGTGTGAAACTGATAATAAGATCAATAAATGCCAGAAATGAGAAAACTAGAAGCACGGGTATCAAACCTCTGCTTGACGTCCTGCTTGTAATCTTACGCCAGTAGCATCATGCATCACCTGCCATCAATCTCAAAATCAGAAATGTATCCTAATGGGCAATTCATTAGCTACAGTTTCTTATCACATCCTATAATAAAGAAAAAACTACAAACTTCATTGTGAAACCTTAATATTGATTGATTTGAAGAAATTAAGAGAGAAATCATACAATACAAGCGAAGACAAATGCAATAGCAAATGGACGTCCGCCTAAGCCTTCCTGGAACCCAATGGCTGCAGCAAGAGCAGTTACAGTTGCTGAATGAGAAGATGGCATTCCACCGGATGCAATAAGTTGCTTGAGATCACATCTTCTTTCCTTAAACCTGTATATCTATGAAGCATTAAAATTCTTAGAGTAAACACAGCAGTGATGAAGACCAGAGAAACTGTTACTTATGTCTAAGATGAAACTGAGAAATTGCAATTCATCAGAGACAATTACCAAGTGGCAAGTCTAAAAATAAACAGTCCAAAGACATATAACAAACTTTATTATTGTTTGATACTTCCTTCTTTGGAAATGTTGATGAATACCCCCTCAATGATCATGAAAAGGCATAGTGACAAAGAAAAATGGCTGAGCAGCTTCAATGACCATTTTGCTTTGAAGAACCAATTAGGGGCACAACTGACAATTCTCATTATCAACTTTTTCTTCTTTTTGTCACCGGATGCATCCAAATGATAAAAAAAAAAAATTGTACATGTGCCTACGTTACAAAAAAATGTTTGGATCGTGAAGAATTACACCAACTCTTCCTGTATCTATAACTATTACAAAACATGCAATACACCATAGCATCTGAGTTTTTTTATTAGGATTTTTTGAGCTTGTCCTGATCCAATTACAGCACAATTGAGATAGGAAAAAAAATAAATTACTGTTTTCTACGGAATAAAGGCAATCAAACAGGAACACCAACCAAGAGGAGAAGAACTTCGTGGACTGGGCAACGACGAAAGCGACTATGGCAGATATGAGAGGGTAATTGACAACGATTGACGAGGACGAAGATGAAGAAAGTGTGGATGCTGCCTCATCCATGGCTCTCCTTTGCTTTAATCTTCTTCTTCGATTCGGCCAATCTTCGATTGGATTTTCTGCAGCAAAAACTTGTGAATGCTGGGAGATTTGCCTAATAATCTAAGGGCGTTTCAGGTAGCGAATCCGAGAAGATGATGAAGAAAGAAAAGTACGGAACTCCTAAGCCCTCGTGTGGGCTGAGAGCTTCTGCCTTGTCGCCTCTTCACATTTATAACTAACGGTCATAGCTTCCTTTACTGAATATGCCTCCCCTTCTTCATATAAAAATCTAGAATATGCTCCAATTCTGGCCTTTTCATATCTGAGAAATTTCTCCCTATATTTTTTCCTTCATTTCATGACATTTTTTTTTATCTCAATCGGCAATTCTGGCATTTAAAAAAAAACACAGGCACAGAAGTTAATAGAATTAATTTTGGAGGTGCTCGATTAAATGTAAGTAAAAAAAGTCAGTTTTTAATCACACCAGTAAATATAATTAAGAGAAAAGTATTAAATTAACTTCTCATTTTTATATTATATAAATCTAATTTTTTAAAAATAATTTTTAATTAATAAATTAAATAGATAACAAAAGAATTAATTTTATACAAAATAAAAATTATAAAAAATTAATTTATTACAAAATATCAAAATAAGAAACTGATTTGATATTTTTGTCATGTATCTATACTGTTCTGTTTTTAATTATTCAAGAAATTCCTAAACTTTTATTTTCCACTGTACTTTTTTGTTTTTAAATGTGAGGGGGGAAGAGGCGTGCCGATCGTGATACACGTGCTGCACTGGTTTTTTTTTTTTTTTTTAAATTTTGATGGAGACTGTGCATAGGGCTGTAGGATGTAACCCATGAATGAAGAGAGAGACAGATCAGAAGTAAAGTGAATCAATTCCTTTAATTATTTAATTTATCTCAAATTTATAAAATTATAGACACAAAATAAATAAGTCTAGTTACTTCAATGAATTTAAGTTAAGTATTAATTTTTTTAATTTTATTTTAAAATTGAGACAAATTCAGAGAAAGTAAATTGAAAATTTTGGATTAAAAAATAGGAGTTATTCATTGGCAATTGAGCTTCACATCTCAATTTTTTTCCTTTTACTTTTAGATTACTAAAAAATGTTAAATCAAAAGGTCTTTTGATGTAATTCGAGTAATTTGAAATATAAAAATTGCTGAATTTTTTTTTTGTGTGATTAATCTAGAGTTTAGTTTTGTAAATGTAGAAATTTACTTTATTATATGTTTTAAAAATATATAATTATATCAAATAAATATTGGAAAAGTGAATTAAATTTGATCAATTTTGTACTTTGAATTCATCTAAAGATTTTTAAAAATATATTTATATAATAATTTGAGTTTAATACTATATTAATGGAAAATTTACTCTTTTAATTAGGAACTTAATTGAAATATCAAATAAATTCATTTAGAAGAGATATGAATGAGACTAGATGAAATTTGTGATATTTTAAAATATTGTGAAAATCCTTTTAATTATGCAAATAACACCATTGATAATGATATAGATTAACTTTATTTGATTTTTTTTGGAGGGGATCCAAACTCCCTCTCTCCACCGGCCAAATACTCTTTCTCCTCCCTGACATTTAAGAAAAAAATAGTGTTATCGGGTACATAAAAGTTCAATGTAACATTTGGGGTAAATACTTTCGACGGCCAAGGATAAACCCTATAAAAACACACATTTTTATAGCTATAATATAGAATTAAACTTAACTGCATAAAGTTACATTTTTTAATAAACATAAAACTTGTACAAAAGGATTTTAAAAACCTTAATTATGAAATAATAACTGGTACAAGTTATATACACTTATTATAATTTTTTTCCCCTGTAGGCTCAGTTTGATCTGTGAGGAGGACAAAATATTGAAAGATTATGTTAAAAGCAAACGCAGCCCTAGAAACAAAAAGCTTTTGGCGCAGGAACCGGAATTTAAGTACTAACACAAGTAATCAATACTTGAATGAAATCATTATGCTTTTCACAATCTAAACGAATATGAATGAGTTCGTTCTACTTCACACTTCCATTGACGGATCACTTCAGTAAGAAGGAAATCAAATAACAAGAATGCAGCAACTGGAGGGAGCAGACCAGAATCCTCCAAATGCTCCTAACTAAAGGCCTACCAACAAAAACGGAAGGAAGGAAGAAAAAAAGTAACTTTACAATTATGTCAAGCACAACGAGGCATTTCTTACAAACTATATTGGAACCAACGTGTAACAATTGGCTATTAGCCCAAACGGCCTTCAAACAAGCACATGGCTAGGAACTATACAAGCCAGCCAAAGGGAAGAGCGGAAAATGGTGGTGGGAATTTTAAGCACAATCTGAAACAATGGACTCTCACATTATGGTGCAATTACACTTTGATTCAAGCTTCGGGGGCTTCATGCTGTCCACCTTGTTAGGGAGCCCCACATTGTGGTTGAAAGACTCGTCCACATTTTCATCATTCTCAGTCTCATCACAAGGTGATTTGACATCAGTTTCCACCTTCCTCTGCCTAACCTTCTGAGATTTCAATGTCCGCTTGCCAGCAGTACGGCCGCCACGTAAACCCTTTCTACTACCAGCCTTGGGTGCCCCCAATATAGTCACTGTTGGTTTAGAACCTTCCAATGGCTCTGAGCTTTCCTTTTCCATAGCTATTGTTGCAGCCTGATAGGCAAGATCATGGACAATGGAACTGCAAAATAGTATGGCATCAGTTGCCTCTTCAAGGGTCAGGCTTCTAGTGTTGCCTCCTCCTTGACACTCCACTGTAACTGTTGATTCCTCTGTCATGAAGCAATGGAAATCTGTCAGAGAATATAATTTACAAGCACTACAGGTACATTGCAGTTAAAGAAGCAGTATCTGCTTTACAGGAGAAAACTGAAGTGACATTGTTCTCCTCAACTGAAAATTCAATGTTTATCTAAGAGTAAAGAATTAAACACTTCCATATAAATAATGCAACACATTTTGTGGACGTTAATATGTCATAGAGGACTTGAACTAGCAAGCACACAGTGAACCATTCGTCATTATTCCGTAGACAAGTCGACCAATAGAAAGTGAAAAATGAGCAACATGGACGGTTAAAGTGCATTACAGTCTACTCAGCAATTCTTCAGTTAGAGTTGCAAATGCTTTGAAAAAAAAAGAGGGGGGGAGGGGAGGGGGGGGGGGGGGAAGATGTGCACCGGAACTTTAAGAGCAACATTAAACAAGATAAAACACACAACCACTCTATCCTCTGGAGTCCACCAAATTAGAAATTTGCAAAATTGAATGTGAGAACTTTTCCAGTTTAAAATAAAATTACAAATTCTAGAGTAAAAAATTTTGTCATTTCAAAAGTTGCATGAGATTAGATATAATTATACTGCAAAATAAGACCAAAGGTAACACATCGTCCCTAACTTTTAGAAGCAATCAATGGATTAGCTCATGTATATAAAATATGACATACCTGGCAGTTATGGCACATCATTTAGAGTATTATCACTTATTTTACTGAATCAAGAATTGCACAAAACAAATTAAGAAACTATCTGATAATTTATACACTTCCTCTGAAAATCCTGCTCTCTGGAGTTCAGTAGTTTACCATACAGGATAAAGAAAATGGACTTAAATTGACTGTCGTCCTATCATTTATACATTTCATAAAATAGCTTTAAATCAAGAGCAGACAAAAGCCTTGGAGTGTGGTAAACTGGTAATTGCATAGACGAGGACAAATGAGAGAAAAAGAGAATGAGGAACCATAGAAAATTTTGATTATAATTTTATCAAAATGATCTTATATTTGGGATTTATATACAGTACATGTCATACCTATACCATGGGAGTACTCAGTGGTATTGGACTCTCGAAAAGAAGCATTGGCCAAATTTGGAACAGAAGATTCCGGACAGTCATCCATGGTGCTCTTTGATACCATGGACGGATAATCCACCCCAACACCAGGATTATTGTGACAAGAAGTTTCCCCCTCAATTTCTGATTCTGCATTAGTAGAAATGTTGGTGGTAGCAAGCAAAGCGTCCAATCCATCAATATTAGGGCTCTGCACATCAAATTCCTCATCAAGGGATGACAATGGAGCCATAACTGATGTTCCTGCATCAGAGAGACTCCTAGCATTGTTTGGATGATCCTCCACATTTTCACAAGAAGCATCAGTTACATCAGTCACTATATTTTCTGAAATTTGCACTTCTGAAATTATAGGTATCTCCTCCGCTATGTCACATTCTGTCTCTTGTGCTGCTAGACCTATTTCATGATGAGAATGGTTTGAAGTTCCAGACAAAGATGACACAGTACTTTGATGCTTAATTTTTGTTTCATATCCACTGTCTACATCTAACTTCCTGCTACTTAATTGTCGTTGCACACTAGGTTCCATTTTTTTCGCAGGGCTAAAATCAACTGATGATGATGCAGAATAACTTCCATGCCCAATGGAACTTCTGATACTGTTTACACTGCCTCTTGCAAGAGAGATATCATCATAAGATATGGTTGTGGCTGTAAAAGTCCTGCCCTGAACTACTGGTCCTTTGCTGCTGCTTGACCTCTTCAGCAATACAGAGATACCAGTGCCTTCCAAGAGGCCCACTTTTGAATTTGGGCGATCATTGTAGTGGTACAACTGGTGGTTGCCAACATTATTATTAGGCTTCCTGTAATCAAATCCCAGTTGGTCCATGTCCAAAAGGTTGGTGGGTATCTGGCCACCTAACTCTGCTGAAGAACTTGGAAGAGGAATTTGTTCTGACTGATCCTGGATTAGCTCACTGCAGGAAGTTTGGCTTTGCTCAGCATCTTTGTCACCAAGAGGCAATTCACATGAAACCATTATTTGGTCACTTTCAGCTACTGGTTTTTCTTCTGCAGACATACTTGCAGAAAACGATGAAATATCTTCAGCAAGTGCCAAGGCCGTCTCATGGGGGCTGGCTCTCAACAGTGTATTTGTCCTGCTGCATTCTGGACAGAGCTTAGCACCCTTCTCTGCTTGATCAGAGAACTCATATTGGCCACCACATTGAGAACAGATTGAGGTAATTTCAGAACTACCACTTTTCATGATATCATTTTTAAAATCAGAAGTTTCTATACTTTCAACAGTTGCAGTGGCAATACCATGGTAAACAGAATCTTCATCCATAGTGGGATCATAATCAATCTTAGAACCTCTACTTTCACTGTGATGGATATCAACTGATTCATCATTTACCTTGTGCCCAATGTTAGCAATTAATACATCTTCCTTATCAAAGGCAAATACTTCTTCATGAACATCAGGATATGGTATTTTCACAACTTCACTTGCGATATCATCTTGGTTGTGATCACTCCCTTCAGTATCAATTGCAAAACTTGTACCCTGATCAGAGCTTGCATTGCTGCTTGTTGTGATTGAGGAATTCCTAGATACCAGAGAATGACGTACAGAATTTGCTTTTCCACCATAAAAGGTTGTACTTGGCACACTTGATAATAGTGGCCTGAACATGTTCTGAGGACTTTTTCGATCCTACACAGCATTGAATAATGACCAACACAAGTGAGTATTTTGATAACAATCAACAATTAGCAGACATTCACAAAATCATATATCATGCTACAGGAGGAGGGGGAGCAATGGCAAAGGTCGAGGTCTGTATCTGATAGATTAACACCAAATATTTCTAACTAATCTCCCACCAAGCATGATCATGCTTGATCAAACTTGTCACATAATAAATAGTGCACTGATAAATCAATCTTAGTTGTAGATTGATTTGAAGCTAATTAATCATGGCAGTTAAGTTAGCATGTCTTGTGTATAATTAACTACACCCTGGGCACCATGCACTCAAAATCAAGCGTTGAAAACATCAGTTCATTTCAGGATCGTATTTTATCGATAAAACAAATATTTCTGCAATCTTGCCTTTGTTGGCATCCAGACAGAATCACACCTGATTGAGTAAGTATACACATTTGCAATTGCTTTCAGTATGCACAGAGAGCATTTTTGTAGCCTAGGACATATCAAAAAAGAAAGTGCTTAAGAGAAACTCTCTGTGTGGGTGTGTGTGAAACTGAAGAGAGAGAAGAGTCCTAGGAACAGCAAGGATGACAAACCAAAAATGAAGTAATTGATTTTCTGATGGTATGACAATTAAACATACTTGACGGTTGCTTGTCAACAAGTTTGGCAGTATATCATAAATGGCTGAAAGGAAATTAATTTAAGTAAGACATTAAAATACCATTTGGCGGAGGGCAGAGTCAAATGATCTTTTTGGAGCAGAATTTGGGGACACCATCTTGGCTGACTTCTTGGAAATGGCTGGAGTTCTGTAGTTTGGAATTGAGCCACTCCTCTTTGAACCTAATCGATCTAAACTACCCACTTGGATGGACTGTATAGAGTCAGTATCATCATCACCAGATGATGCAACAGAACCTTTGCTGCGTGAGCTAAATTGGTCTCGATCATGACTATGAAATGAGCTGCTGCTCCTAGAAGGAGTTGGAGACATCGACTGCCTGCTGAATCTAGCAGTAGAATCCTTACCATTCCTGGATGCTGGTGATGAACCCCTTACATAGGATGCAGGTCTGTCAGCCAAAGAAGTGCGGAGATTTGGAGGAGCATCGGAGGAGAAACCAGGAATATTAGTTTGCCATGCTCTTATCTTTGGTGAAGCAGAGTTTCCACGACTAGTCTTGACTGGGGAAGTTCCCCTAATCCCAGAAGAGACTACGGGACTGTTGGACCCAGCACTCATCCTTCGGGGAGTAGGAGTAGATGACCGCGGTGCAGGTGTTGAGGGCTTACTTGGAGGAGTAGATGGTCTTCTTGATGGAGTAGCATGCCGCAAACTTTGAGTTGGGCTGGAATATGGCACTGACGAAGGTCCACCCCTTGACTGAAAAGTGCTATTCCCAGAACGAGGGGATGGACTAAGGCGATTTGGACTTGCACTACCCCTACTGCTTCTGTGACTTCTTTCCATCTAAAGAGGTTAACATCCAACATAAGATAAATGGTAAGTAAAATCACAACTACAAATTTTAAAAGGAAGAAAAAAACCTTCAAGAGGATTTATTTGAAATGAAAAGATTATTTAATTATGCATAACTAAATAACTGGGTTCAAAACCGCACCGTAGAAGATCTTGATATGGAAATGGGTTTACTCAGAGGTCTTCCTCTGCTTGCAACATTGATTGGTGGTGGTTCATCATCATCTAATGAAGGAAACAGTGGTGTGTCTGGGGGCGTCAGTAACCTTGAAAAGTAAAAAGCAAAAAAAAGCATTAGCAAACTGAGCAGTGAATTCTAGAAATCAACTTAAGCTTCACACACACACACGCACACACACACATATATATAAGTTGAACAAATGACTGACAAAAGAATATGCAATATTGAAATGAAAGAATGACAACTGCAAATTCTTGGCATTTGAACGACCAATATGATTGTATCACAAAACGTCATTTAACCTCACCAAAAAAAAAAAAAAAAATCTAGGAGGGTGGAAAACACTACCCACCAGTCATAGTCATTCTTATCACCATCTGCATTAAGCAGTTCACTGCTTTCCCCTCGACCAGGAATGGAGATTCCAAGCTTGATATCAGAAATTTGTCTCAACTTTGTAGCTGCAAATTAGGTCAAGACAAAAAAGCATTACGAATGGTAATTACTCAAGAAAAAAAACTAACCAAAAATATATTACACAAACATTCTTTCTAAGTATGTCCACAAAGAAAATTACAGAATGGGTCTTCAATGTTATCTGATGACTGAAGCAAAAAATTTTCTGTCTCTCTGGACTGCATTTCATTGAACAAAGCAAGATCATCATCCTTCTCCTTAAAAAGCAATCCGCTTTCAAGACTGCGCCCACGCTTGTGACTGTCTGCCCTTATCCCTCTCCCAGGAGAGCATCTCAATGCCGGGGACGGTGGCATTTCCACTACCCAAGATTGTATCAGAGAATTGTCACGAAGAGCTCTCCATACAACCCAAAATTGAAAATCTTCTGTACTCTTAACAACAACCCAGAGTTGACATATAGCTCAAGCTCGCAAGGAATTCAAGCCCCAACAATCAGTTTTAGAGGAAACCGCACTCATACATATACCCCATTTGCTGTCTTCTGGAGTTTCAGATCAATTCAATCCAAAACACGCTGGCATCACACTTAGTGTGACCGAGTCAACTCGACCGCATATCTTGCGAGAACATAAACTTGCAATATGACGGGCGCAACTGTAGCATTCAAAAAGCAATGTCTTAAATGTCAAAAATAATAAATATCCGAAACTAAATTAAGAGACTCATTGTATAAACATCCTAAAAATCTAAAACCCTAGAACACTTGCCAGTTGCAGATCACAATTTGTGCTGTACTCATTGACAAGAGGTTGTAAGTCAAACCAAAATTCAACTTCACTGCCCTTCAAGTTACTATCGACGTTCAAAGTGCGTAGTAAAACCCACCATTGGAAAGTAGCAGACTTACCTATTTCCCAATTCAAATTGCTTCAAACACGGCCGTGGAAGCTCGCAGAATGCGCTTACGATCCCAAGTCCGAAGATAAAACAGAGCTTAAATGCCAATAACAATGCGACGAATGTTGTATCAGACAATCGGATCCGTAGCATTCATGGCCTGGTAGGGGCGACCAAAGTACAGATCCGAGCTTTAGAGTAATCGAACGGTTGCAACAAACCCAAAATTCTTTTGCATTCTCTCTCCTCCTACAACTCTAAAAAACAATTCAGAAGTGAAATTTTGGAATAAACAAAACCTTTTGCGTCCTTTGATTTGCTCCTTACCTCAACAACAAGCATTCATTTCGTTTTCTTTCTTTTTATTTTTTCCTTCAATTTCTGCTCTGCCGTTACTTCTGCCGTATTTTTTCCCTTTCATTTTCATATTTTGTTTGCTCCTTAATTTTACATTAATGCCACTGATTTTTTCAGTACATGTTTCAGGCTTCTTGCTCGCACCGGCGTATTTACATCTACAGATTAGAATTTACTCAGTACAATGAAATTCAAATCTTTTAAAATATATATATATATATATACACACACACACACACACACACACATATACACACACCTAATATACGTAAGAAAATTTTTATTTCAGATATGTCTTAATTTCTTTATTTTTAATTATTAAAAATGGAACAAAATACGTCATTTTAAGATAAATATATTGTTAAGTTATTTATTATTTGTTAAATCTCTATATTTTTTTGAAAAATTTATAATGTTTACTAATACCATATGTAATTTCACTTTATACTTGTGATGGTTCAAGAGATGTGTGGGATCATTTAATGCCCAATTGTGTTCCAACTTATGAAGTAGGGCATCGCCGTTGTACAATCAATAGCTTTCAAATTGATTGGCATCAATTTTTTTTCTTTTACTAAAATACTGAATTTTTAAACTTTCTCAATATTGACCTGTATAACAATAAATAGATTTATATTCAGTTTAATTTATTTTTCCAAGGGATTAGTTTAGTGTCAGGTATGTGTAATTAAAGGCACTATCAAATGTTAAAAATATATTTAAACTAATATTTTAACATGAGATTGTAAGATTTTTTTTTATAAATTTCTTAATACTGATATAAATTATTTTTTTAACCAAGTCAGAAAAATAAATTAGTTGATGCACTATACAAATTGTCCCCATCTTGACCACAATAAAAGAATATTATACTACACATATTGGCTTTTGGTTAGATTTTAAAATAATAAATGATAGAGTTATTGTTTTTTATTTTTTTGTTATCAATGGCGAAATTTTGTTTGTTGATTAGATTTTAAAATAATAAATGATAGAGTTATTGTTTTTATTTTTTTTATTAATGGCGGATTTTTTTTGTTGATTAGATTTTAAAATAATAAATGATAGAGTTATTGTTTTTAATTTTTTGTTATTAATGACAGAATATTTTAGACGTTGTCCAAATAATTCTTTTTCCTAATAATTTAAAAGTACAATACTTTTACATTTATATGATGTTTTCAATATTCTAATTTCAAAATGTTTGCTAAAAAATAAAATCTAATAAGTTTTTCTAGACTTAGTCCAGGCTAAAAGCACAGCTTTTTTTTATATTAATTTCACAGATTTAGTATTTTAATTTCACAGTATTCACTCAAAAATTGAATCCAAGATATTAAATTTATTAAAGAGATACGCCATCTCTTCTTAGCTTCTTCGAACATGAAATCTTTATATGTCCTAGGTATAATTTAATACATTTTTCATTCATGTGATAATAAATTCTGAAAATCATATATTTATCATGTTATATATATATATACTTATCTTACTTTAATTAAAAATTTAATAACAACAATATAAAAACTGCATATAGTGTTTTTTTTTCTTAATATACCATCTTATATTTTTTATATAATTTGTAGACTATTTTTCTAGCTGGCATGTACTACGTAGTCTTGGAGTTCAATAAATGAGGCAAGTGATGACGATTAGCCAAACATTCTTAGGCAAAGTCCATCTCAGAAGCACTGAACAGTCACATTCAAGTACATTATTTTGGTGAGCTTCATATTTAAAACAAGTATTATGTCCTAATTACTTTTATTTGGAACCTCTAATCTTCTTTGTAAGAAAGGAAAAATTATAAAAAAAAGTCGTTGAAATTTTTTGTGAGAAAATAGGAATAAAAAAAAAAAAAAAAGAAATACAAATGAGAATGAATATAAAATTATATAAAATTATAAAACAATAAATTGATTCTCTGAATAATAAAAATACTATAAATTAAAAACTCGATAGCCTCAATTTTAATAAGCAAACTTGTGAGAGAAAAGGGAAAGAAATACAAGAAATAAATTAAAATTAAAAGAGTTATGTGGGACATGGTTGGATAAGGTCAACATAACAACTGAGTTATTATTAGGTAATTGCTAGCTGTGGGTGCACTAGATAATGCAAAGATTATGGAATTATTATGTCACTTTAATTGGTGGGTGAGAGAGGAAGGAAACTTAAAAAGCCTTCATGCTAATTAATCATTTCATTTGATTCTCTTCCACAGCTCATTTTGGCTTCAAACTCATTTTTAATAACGTTATAATTTGTGTAATTTATTTATTTTTGTCTCTTGTGGTTCTCATAATCCTTAGGTAATTACATTTATGTTGAATTGTGTGTACTTTAAAATAATCAAAAGGACATAGAATGGACTTTTTTAAAGTAGAATAAACGGTAATGCAACTTTTTATATATATATATATATATATATATATATATATATATTCAAGTGGACAAATAAACAAATGAAGTTAATTAATTAAAGCATTACAATTGTCTCTATTAATGGAAAGCCGTTGAGTATATGTACAATAATACAAAGATGCTTTGAGATGACAATGTTTTATTGAAAAAGCACATATTTTATAGTTTCTTAGATTTTTTAAAGTGTGCTAAACTCAATGACATAAAAGGAATCGTTTGGTGGATCGTTAATTAAGATGTGTGCAGTTGATATTTTATTATATTTAGGTTACAATATTTACAATTTAAAAGTCACTATTTAATATAATATAAAAATTGAGAGAGTCTCATATTTCTTATTTTCATGAAATTTGACCATATGATTTTTTTTTGTACGAATCTAGGATACTATACTATATGAACGAAAAGGGCCTAATGATAATCTAGTGTTTTATTGAAGCGTTAGCTAGAGCTTGAGTTTTATAACTTTTTTGTTTTTAATATCGCATAAATGCACGTAATTTTTTTTAAAGAAAATAATATTTTTAGTCTCTATAATTTCAATCAATTTTGAATTTAATCCTTAAAGTTTTAAAATATATAATTATACCATTATAATTTATAAATGTCTTAATTTAGTCTCCATTTTTAAACTATGTTAGTATTTTATTAATATAATTAATTAATGCTTTAAAAAAGTATAATTTATACTAGACACAAAAGTAAATAATAAAATAAATTTAACTCACGTATATTACAAAATATTGATAAAAGTAGAATAATATGAACTAAATTATAAATTATGAAAACTATGAGGATTTAATTAAACATTTTAAAAGTATAAAAATCAAACTAAAAATTAAGTGAAACTATGAGGACAAAATATATAATTTTTTTTTTTTTTTATAATTTTCAACTAAGATTATGAGATGATATGAGATCGTGTTAATCAAACTCAGTAAAACAAGATAAAAAGCCAATATAGAAAAAAAGTTTGGCTGCATGTCGATAATAAGTGGGGTTTACAAGTACATGAACATCAAACCTATCAATATCAATATAAATGATTTAGACTCTGCACCGTTTCTATAGCAATCCTTTGAAATTAATTACCCTAAAGAGACTTCAAAAGTATCAATAAATTTTTTTTAAAAAAAATTAACTTAATTAGTATTCGGTCTCTCAATTTCATTTAAAATTGCAAACTTGTTATCTAATTTAAAAAAAATGCAAATTTAATTTCTTATATATTATTTTAAAAATCATTTTATTTATCAATATACACAAAATATTAAAATAATCCCCTAAAAATAAAACGGCTTAAAAATTAAGTTCTCCCCTCACTCCAATCATATAAGCAATCAAATATGTATTTGAATTTCAGTAAGCGTTGGATATAAGGGTGGTTAAAGATTAAGTTTGATTAGGTTTGAAAATGAGACGTAGCTTGATATGACCTTGTAATTGGTTAAGTTGAGTTATATGGGTTAAGTCTATGTTTATTTTTTATTCAAAATATTTTTTAAAATAAAAAAATTAAAATTTGAAAGTAACAAAATTAAAGAACAATAAATTAAGATTTGAAATAAAAAATAATTGACATTTAAAATGAATTAATATATATAAAATTTATTATGAATTAAATTAAATTAAATTAAATTTAAAAAAATATTTGAAAAATAAAAATATAATCAGGTGTAACGAATCAAAACTACATTTAGTGTCTGGTATTGCCCGATAATTTTATAAAAAAAAAAAATTTAAATTATAATCTGACTCAATCCAATAACTAAACCAAACCAAACCAAATTAATCAAATCAGATCAACTTATGTTTATTCTCCTCTAGTTAGATATGAAACCGCACATGTCACTCATTTCTAACACATTTTTTTTTAGGTGCAGGGATTCATCTTACTAAATGTATTATGTGACTATGCTTAAATTCAATTTCAAATGAAAATTGTGTCCAATATATTTAATAAATTATTTGACAAAATATTAATTAAATAATAACATAATTTAATTTATTATAATTATTGTGTTGAATATATTAAAAGAAAGAATATATATATATATGTGCAATGTTATTAATTATTTATATTTATTGACGTTGACGGAACGAAATGGTTTAACTTTTGCATGGAAGTAAATTAGTGGAAATTGACATTTTTGTTGGGATGCATGATGGGTGATTTATTAGACAAAACGTCACGAATGAATTAAAAGAGAGGGATGTGTGACTTTGTCGTTATTTCCCTCTTCCTGTATTGTAAACGTCGTTGTGTTCCACGATACACAGCATTTTGTTCATTTCGGATTATACGGATCCACTCACAGGCAAACTGATTGGACAGCAAATGCAAGTGCTAAAAGAATTTTACCTCTTTTTTTTTTATCAATTTTAAGTAACATTTGTTTTTTTTTTTTTACTTAAAAAAAAGTAACATTTGTTTTATAGTACGTAACCAGAACTTATACTTTTAAAAGTAAATGGGTGTTATAAAAAATGAGAGATAGAGTTATCTTATATTTGTATTTATATTATTGTGTCAAAATTTATGATTCACGCAATAAAAACTAGAAAAATTATAATTAAATATTATAAATTTTTAAAAAATTAAATTAGTCTCTTTTTTTTTTTTATATATTTTGTGACAATTTAATTATTTATAAATTTTTTATATCAAATGAATTCCTCACAATTTTATTTTATATAAAATTAATATTTTTGTTGTTGTTTTAATTTATTAATAAAGAATTAACCAATTATTAATTTTGTTCAAAATAAAAATTATAAGTAAGTAATTTGATACAAATAATTTGTGAGAAATTAGATTGTCACAAAATATAAAAATATAGATTGATTTGATATTTTTTTATAAATTTAATATATATTATTATTAAATATCTTTAATTTTAAAATTATTCTAACAATTTCTAAAATCAAATTTTGTTTATTTTGAAGAGGCTGAGCTAGTCCTGTGATGTGACATATAATGAAAGAGGTCCTAAGTTAATTAGGGTTTCAAAGGAATATGTCAGAGTGTTTTATAATAATTTTTAAAATTTAAGATTATTTATAGTGTATATACTAAAATTATGATTTTTTTATAGAAAAATTTATCTGGACAAAAGTATAAATCAAGTGGTGAGAAGTTGAACTCTTCAACAGGTTCAACTGTTCGTTATAATATTATTCAAGAATAATAACAGAAAATTTTCTGTTCATTTATACTCTAGTTCACTAGTATTTAGTTCCCCTTAAAAAGGTGAAAATTATTTCTTTCAATTTATTTGAGAAATTTTAGTTTAATTTGTTTATTTTTATTTCTAATATGTGTCCGTCTTTGTCATTTTTAATTAAATATTTGAGTATAAAACATATAAATTCAAGATATAGATTTAAAGTGTCGGAGAAAGAATTAATCAGCTGAGTTCATTTTCCAATGCAATCTAACTATTTGTTCCCCTTTCCAAGTGTTACCACGTGCAGTGAGAAACCTACCTTTTGTTCGACTCCTTCTATCCCACTCTAGGAATTCCTCTATTTTATTTTTTTAAAAAAGGAAAACCGCTATATTACTCCAAAAATTTCAATAATATTAATTTAGTTTTTAGGGATTTATTGTGATTACTTTAATGGTACTAATATTAATTAAAATTTTTAATACAATTAATTTAATATTTAAACCTATAATGACATTATTTTAAATTAATATTAATAAATTTTAAATATTAAATTAAAAATAATAATTTATTATTTTTTTAAATCAGGTATACGACGTCGTACGCATCTCCGACCCTAGGCATCATCATGCTGCAGCAGCTCGTGCCCTGCACTCCGCGGTTGCGCACTCTCGATGTGGGCGGTTCGACGAACTCGAGCGTTCCTTTCCCCGTCAACGACGTCGTTGCGTTCTTCATCACTTTCACAGGCTCTGCAACCATGGACGCAAGGGTGTTGGTTTTCAGGGTTCAAACATGCCTCCTCTTCATCCGTCATTGATGGCCACAATAAGGGCCTTTTGGATCTGCAGGAGATCGAGAAGGTTCTGGACGATGTCAGAGCGGACGACGTCAAGGTCATACCGGTTCCCAAGCACTGTGATTGGGCGGATTTCATGGTTCTTGCCACTGGCAGGTCGACCTGGCATGTCAAGAACATCGCTCAAGCCCTAATTTACAAGGTAGGTCCTTCGTTCTCTCTTTTGCTGTTCTGTGAATTAATTTCCTCGAATATAGGGAGAGGGGTGGCTGATTTGGTTGGAGCCATTGATGTTGCAAAAGATAGAAGGGATTTCAGGGCCATTATAGAAGCCCATGTTGGGGGATTAATAAAGTAAATACCCGAACCAATTGAACTACCACATTTGTTTAGTTCGACTAAAGTTACTGATTTATATGTCTCCTGAAGTGTGATCCCCTTTCAATGATCGTTATCCTTGTCATAGCAAAAATGCTGAGGAAATCCCATACGTAATCAGAAATTGAGCGAACTGGGTGTAGGAGAAACAGAAATGAACTGCAAGAAAAAGTTCTTCATTTGGTGGAATTGACTCGATTGACGATTAAGTATAGTAATTTTCTATGTTCTGCGCTTATTTCTTTCAGAGTAATAGTGATGACCATTCTTCTTTTTCGGAACACTGTAACCAGGCTAAGCAGAAACAGAAAGGAGCTGAACGAATGATGCTACCTAGTGTGGAAGGGCAAGCGGCAGGAAAGTGGATCGTCATTGACTCTGGTATCTGATATTGCTTTGTCTCATATTTGTTAACTTTGTGACGGGTTAGCTGATTAATTTGAAATACCCTCAAAGTTGTAAACTAGGGCAGCAAAATGTTAGGGATTATAGTGGGGATAATTATCTGTAATTGGCACAATTATTAACATTGTAACTGTAACTGAAGCTGAGAAACGTTCTACCATGTTCTGTCTGTGACTAGAATCCTTTTCAAGTATTTGATTCAGGTTTTGGAGATTTGTTTTTCTTTCCCGCAAGTCACTTATCAGCTAGAATTTAGTTTCTTTATTATTGAGTTGAGTTCACAACTATTCATTTTAAATGATATATGGTATTCTGGATTATCATCTGTTAGTTTACGAAATTTGGTTACAAAAACAATATAAAATAAGTTCGTTGATCTTATGTAATATGCTGGATATAAACGTGCCTTCTTTTTCCCATATTGGTTCAGGTAGAGTAATAGTTCATGCTCTTGATGAAAAGGCCAGAGCTTACTACAATTTGGAGTCTCTTTGGAACTCAGAGACATTGGAAAAGGAAACTGTATGTTTTTTTTTTTGGTTTTTGTTTCTGTTTCTGTTTCTGTTCTTTCCTTTAAGGGTGGGGAGGGGGGGTTGCTTATTTCATATTTCTTCTGTTCTAAGCGTACTGGGTTTGCTTCACATTTACAGGTTTGATCCTGGGTAATTGAAACTTTCCTTGTTTATTTTCTCCATGAGAATTAAGAACCTGACGTAAATCTAATGCAATTTAGCATTATTAATTGGATATGCTCAGTTGCACCTTTTAATGGAAAAATGTTGAATGCTAAATTTAGCAAATTTTATAGTAAACTATACTTGATTGATATAGATCTTCATAAATTTTGTCTGGTTTCTTATGTGATATTGAAGTGAATTCTAATGGGGTGTCTAATTTGAACCTTTTTTTTTTTTTTTTTAATCAAAAGAAACACTAGTGGCCTACTAATGTCATATTCAAATACTCGCAAATACGCTTTGAAGCCCTGCCCTTGGAGAGGTGTGTGTCTGATTTGAATTATCTCTGGATTGACATGTTTTCAGGATTTGGGAAACGTTTTGGTGAAGATTCGCCGGAAAAACAACTCTAAGAAACCAGCACAAAAGAGTGCTTAATTAGTGTCTCTCTGCAGGAGGTACGAAGAGCCTTACAATTGTAGTTTTCACATCACAAAAGAGCAAATGCATAGAGTGTAAACTGTAGGAAAAGATCAGGTTTTGATAAATGGTTTCTTTCCTATCCGTGTTTGGCCTCGTACTGAATACGAACTTTGCCTATTAACTCTATTTGCTGCAACTGAGACTGGTAGGATGCGAAGCTGAAGCTGTCTTATGATCTTATCCTACCTTGGAGTAAGGGAAGGGACTTTCTTTCTGTTTATAGTTTGCTTACCATGTTGTTCGTTGTGCATTGTTAAATTCTACCTCTCGTCTTTTATCTGAAAATATAAGCAAATTTTTTGTGAAATTTAAAAGTATTAAAAATGAGTTTGTAAAAAATTGATTTTAATGTTCCTTTTTGTATTAAAATTATAAATTTACTTTATTAATACACTTTTGATAGTGCTTATATTTGTAAATATGTGTTGTTAATAATTATACTTTTAATAACTAATTTTGTAATTTTTAAAATTTTAAAGCTAATACTTATAGTGGCCAAATATATATTTAGCATTTGTTGCATCAATAAGTAATATATATAAAAATATTTTACATAAAAAGGGTTGTAATTGTAGTTTATTTTTCGTTATAACGAGAAAAAACCCGGGCATCTTTTAATTTTAGAAGAAAGAATTATATATTTTAAAAATGGAATATATATATATACACACACACGCGCGCGCGTAACTAAATCATCTTTCGAGAAACGATGAAGTAATTTATTTGTTTAATTAATGCCATTTCATGAGTTTTACATTGAGAGGTTATTGAACCAATATAATTGACTTTGGACCCATATGTTGCAGTTCATTCAGGCGATGATTTACATAATTTGCAAATGAAAATTGTAATTCTATTTTACATGACTAAAGGTATAACTTTACAATGTAAATTTTAAGTGTAAAAGATAATATCTCCTAATTCTTTGAAAAGAACACAGGAGACTCCAAGTTAAATGAAACACAACGTTCTTTTAATTTTTTTTTTTTTTTCAAATAACGTGTATTTTGTCATATTCTAACATTATGTATCAAAGTTGCAATTATTACTTATTCAAGGAAATAGGAAAAAAAATGCAAATTACCTTTTCTTTAGAAAAAAAAAAATTGGATCATTTGAAGATATCCCATCAAGCTTAAAAAACAAAAGCTTCATAAAATCTCTTTCATTTGTTACATAGAGTATTCTAGATAATCTCCATGAAATGTTATCAAATTTCGCTCACCAAAAGATTCCAACTTCATTGAAAAGGAAGGGGAAAAAAAAAAACTAATAATCCAACATGCTCTAACGATTTAAAATTTAGACGGAACTTTTTTGAAGTTAGGAATTCAAGTTGGAGATAGTGGGCGTATGCTATAGGACATCTAAAAAGAATTTGAAATAACATTTTGATAAATATTGTTGATTGAAAATTGAAAAAAAGAATTTAATTATTAAAATTTGATTGTATTTTTTGTTTTAAGAGTTAATACAATATATAAAAATATATAATTTAAAGAGATATCAGCAATCTTCCAAAAAATAAAATAGAAAAAATATGTTTTTCTCAAAATGTTATTTATTTGGATAAATTACACTCCCATCTTTAAGGAAATGTTTAAATTATACGACCCAAGTTTATTTTGAAAAATTACACTATCTTTGCTTAATATTAACAAACATGTTACACGGACTTTCCTTATATGTAAAATAAGCTATAATTAAACGTAATTTGACGAAAGTACTTTTTATTTTTTTAAAATTTTTTACTTATGTAATATAATAAATATTATAAATGTATTTAACCAATATAAAATAGTTGTTTTTAAAATTAAAAATAAATTAAATATATGGTTTTCAAAACAAAATAAATTAATTGGTATAAAAGTTTGACATATTTTGATATAAGTTGTTTTTAATAAAATAAATTGATATCATTCTTAAAGGTATTTTGGTCATATATATTATATTTATTATATATAAGTAAAATAACTTTCGAGTTGCGTTGACTAATGACAAGGGTTGGTTAATCAAACTTTTAGCTTCCTATGCGATAACTATTCATCTTTCTTATAAAATATATTAAAAATTTTTTGAAGTGTGTAAATTCTTCGTAATTAATGAAAAAAATAATAAAGTAATTAATTTGTGTAAATTTTTTGTAATAAAAAAGAACAATAATAAAGTAATTAATTAACTATATTTTATATTATAATTTTTTTGAATTGTGAAAAGTTTTTAAAGTGAACAAGAAAATTAATAAAATAATTAACCACCTTTTAAATTGAGAATTCTTTGAAGTTTGAACATGCTTTGAAGTAAATAAGAAAATTAAGGAATTGATTAATTAATTATCTCTTAAATTTTTTAATAAAAAATTATAAATATAACTTAATATGATCTAACAGTAAAAATAAAGGAAAATAATATACAGTTAAATAGTTTAAATAATACCCATTCGATGAACTTATTATCGTTACTTCTCTCACATTAATTTCACATAATCAATTTTATGAGCTTTCTCAAAATTATTATATTTTCTTTATATCAAAATATATTACTAAGTTCAATTTTTTACTAACACTTACAAATAGTATTGATTTAAAATATATTAACATATAATGAAATGAACTAATTTTTTTAAAATCAATATAACACACGAACAAATAAATTAGTATCATATAACGCAATGTTAGAAAGAGCTAAACTATTTCATCATTAAATTTCTTATGCAAAGTAAATATTTTTTTTATTATCATTCCCTAGCATAATATGTTAACATATGGTGTCAATTATTTTAAGTGCGTATGTGTTATTATGTATGTCCTTATTTGTTACAATTATCTAGGAAGTAGAATTCATATCGCTAAAATTTTATTTTCAATGTACTCTGGAAAAGAAAATAAACAAAAAAGAAAAAAGAAACTGAGCTTGAGTTAATAAAGTGATATTATCAATCTTGCTCATTAATTTAGCTATTCTCTCTGAATATTGTATATCAATTTCCTAATAAAAACCTTAGCAGATTATTAAAGGCCGGTCACCATGAAAATTATCATAAAAAGTTTGAAAATTGTAAGAGAGATTCTTACTAAGTAAAATATTTTTTTATTTCTTACCTATTACAAAAGTGTTATTTTAATCTCTTATTTATTATAATGTTTTAAATGATTCCACTCAAAGAAAGAAAATGATATTTGATTTCTTATTTTTATTAAAAAAATAGATTTATTATCTTTATCTAACTCTTAAACTCAAATTCAATTGATTAAATTTAATATTTTTTTTAAAAAAGTAGAGGATTGAGTCTATATTTTTTAAATTTGATTTTTTTTTTTTGAAAAATAGAATATTGAGTCTATATTTTTTAATAAATAAAAAATTATTTTAGATATTATAATAAATGATGGATTAAAATAATAATTTTATGAAAAACTGAAAAAATAATTTTCCCGATTCTTATTAAGAGGCATAATGGTTACTCATGACCTCGACAAAAATATCAATGAAATCATAAAAGAAAGGCAAGGGCTTACCCTTTCTCGATAGCTCTTCGATTTTAATAAGGATTTAACAATAAAAATATATCCTGTTATTAATACTTATCTTAATTGATGGGTCACAAACCTACAAGAACGCATACAAGAAAAACACATAATCAAAAGGCAAAAGACATGAGAAAGCAAATTAGGAAAGACTTTGTGATGATGAAGTTCTTGTTCGTACTAATGGTTAGACTAGATTATCTGAGTTACACTTATAAAAATTGGGATTAAATTTTGGTTTAAAAAACTTGAGTCCATATTTTAATATAATTTTTATTGATATTTTTTAAGTCAAACTTATTGGTTAATTGAGTTTTTTTTAAGTTATAGTCAAATTAATTTATTATTTAAAACTTGAGATTAATAATATAAATATTATTATAGGTAAGATTATAGACAAAAAAGTTATAAATATAAATAAATTATTGTATTGATATAAATTCTTTAAATAAGAATTATTAATTTTTATTTCTTTATTAAAATGTCATATTACACTAAGTTTTTTTTAAATAATAAATTTTTACTTATTAAAAATATATTTATTTAATATTTTTAAGCTTATACCAAACTTTAAAAAACTTAACCTCAACCTATTTTACAAATTAAGTTTTTTCTTAGGCTGAACTCAGAAAGTCTGGTAGGTTTTTAAAATTATGATGAACTCTAATAGTGATTATAGTAAGAATTGAATGTTTTTTCTCTCTCTAAATATAAGTCAATAATATGTGAAATAGTGGATAAAAAGAAAAATGATGATTAAGTAAAGAGCTGTGTTCATAACCAAAATTAATAATTTCTTTGTACTATATTTGTGAAGCATAATATGCCTACGGTATCGTGAACTTTAGCAAATATTTAGATGTAATAATTTGTGTGTAACAATATAATCATAATTCAATATCTAAAAATCAAGTAAAGACTTAACATATGTGATAACAAAAAGAACTTACAAAAGAAATTGTAAAGAATATTGAATAGAATTATATTAAAACTCCACGAATATAGTTATTACTAACGAGAACTCAACCTTTAACTAACACTAAATTTAGTTTAAACTTTATGAGAGGCTTGCTATGTTTTCATGATTATAATAAAAAATTGTATATTTTGAACATCTCTTAAAAGATGATTATAGTTTACCATATATGCTTAAAAATATTGAATACTCTTGTTCTTCCAAAAATGTTGAATGTGGTTGGATCATAATAAATGCATGAGCTATTTAATTAGCCGTTCACGTTCTGTTTCGGTATCATTCAAGTTAGATGGCTTTCTTTTTTTGGGGCTTTAAAAAATAGTTATAAATAATTGAGTTATAATTATACTCTTGATAGCCTTGTAAAATCATTGTTAAGAAAATCAGGCAGAGTTGACTAATTTAACTGAAAAATATTAGGGAATAGATCATGATTTTGGTCTATAACTCCTTACAAGATAGTAAAGGAAAAAATCCATCAATAATTGACCAAATGAATCAAGAACAAATAAAATTAATGGAATAATGTATAGTTTGGCGTATCAAATATCCAAAATGTTCATTTATAAATCAAAATGAGATTTTTTTAAATAAATATTTGTGTTTAATTTAGCCTTTAATTTTTGTTAAAATTATTTTTAACTTTCAAATTTCTGTTTGATAAAAGTAAAAAAAAATAGCTTTTACATTTAATGAATTATATCAATAACAAAATTTGATTTTTAGATAAAAATTCCAAACATAATTTACAATTATACAAAATCAAGTTTTAACGAAATTAATTTGAAAAATTACTTTTGCCCAATCAAATTACAATCAGTATTTGCCTTGTACTAATTCTGTAATAATCTTTATTACGTTCCAATCAAAATTTTGACAACTTGTAATAAAGATTTTATGATTTTTAATAAACTGAATCAACTCGTTACACATAAATTTTTTATCACATATAAGCTATTTATAAATCATTTTTGTATTATTAAATAATTGATAAACTCTATTTTGAGGCTACTAAATTATGAAGTGGTTAAAACATTACAGAATATTACACAATATTCTCAGCTACTTGGTGGTTAAACTTACCGCACACAAAAAGTCTCTTTGTTAGCATCGCCTTCACTAATTCGAAAGCAGTCCCTAGTCCGTCCAAAGCTCGTCGTAACAAAAGGAACAATCAGTTTCTTCTTCGATTCATTTGCATTTGCTTCTTCCATTTCCACTGCTCGGCGCCTGTTAGGTGCTTCCATGGCTTCTATCACCGCTTTAAATGTTGTGGCTTTCACAGCCACCGGCGTCTCAGATAAGTTTGGTGGAGTCGTTAACACCAAAGTCGGTCAGCTCCGACAATGCTCTTCGATCGTCGGGGCCAAACTCGGTCAGCTTCGTCCCCTTTTGGGTCTTCACTGCAGATCGAACGCTTCATTGAGCTTGTCTGGTACGGATCTCCCCCTTTGTCCATTTCTGTCTTTTGTTTTTTCGGTTTCTGAATTGGTTTCACGTCGCTTATGGTGAAGCGAGGTGAGTCCACATTGGTCTCCAAACACTGAGAATCTATGTGGAAACGGGGTTGGTTCATTTGTGCTTGATGTTTCGTTTGAGTTTTTTGAATTGGCATGACAATGATAAGCGCCCATACAAACCGCAGGCATAAGAGCTCAGGCTGCTACTCTCGAGGAAGCAGGAACTCTTGCGGCTCAGAATGTGGAGGCGCCTGTTGTTGTTGTGACAGGGGCCTCCAGAGGTATTGGCCGAGCAATTGCATTGTCATTGGGTAAAGCAGGTTGCAAGGTTAGCGGTTCCTTTTCTCTTTAAGGAAAAAACAAAAACACTTGCATCTTTCGTTTTAAGCGGTATCTGTTACAGAGTTGCAATAGTCATGAAAAACGTTTTAATAAACTTCGGTCTGCCTTGTGGATCTTGATCATTTTGCGGCAATTAAGTTCAGAGGCTTTGGGAGGAATAAGGAGCATAAATTTTATTGGCAGTGTGCTTGATATGCTGGGTTGTGGTGTTCATGGCTAGTTGGAAAGAAACGCAAGAGATTTTTATCAAATTTTTCTTCATCCTCAACTTCTAAAAAATGAACCTTTCTTTTCATTTCTTCTTTTTTTCTTTTTCTGGGGCCTCTCTTTTGACTTCTGCACATAGTCACATCACATGCACCCGGCTTATCCAAAGTCTATTAATGTTATGATATAAGTTTTAATATTGCTGGTAAAATTTTTGAACTTTCAATTACAGGTCCTGGTTAATTATGCGAGGTCATCCAAGGAAGCAGAGGAAGTCTCCAAGGAGGTAGAGGACTGCCTTTATAAATCTCTGATAATATAGCTATTGGGACCTTGCTGCATCATGCTATTATTAGATTTTTGCCAAGTATAATTCGTCAGCAAACTATTGCCACTTGTTAGCTTTTTGTGCCAATCTAGTATGGGAGTTACGGTTAAGCATTTTTATAATACATAAGTCTGAAGATCTCGTGCAGTTACGTTCATACAATTTCTTTGAAGCAATAATACTTGTGACTGACATACCCTAAAATCAAAGCCTTTCACCTATTAAATTTGATTTACTGATTGTCTGTACTTTATAAGTTTATTTGATTATTTGTTGCAGATTGAGGCAGTTGGTGGACAAGCTCTTACATTTGGGGGAGACGTTTCCAATGAGGCTGACGTGGAGTCTATGATTAAAATTGTGAGCAAATATTAATGAATGGTTTAGATTTAGCTACCAAGGCAGCTTAATGAGTTTCACATCTGCAGGCAGTTGATGCTTGGGGAACTGTTGATGTGTTGGTAAACAATGCAGGTAACTTGGATTAAAGCTCTTGCACACTATCTTTCATGCGTAAATGTCATACTGAAATAAGGACATCCTAATTTCAGGAATCACTAGGGATGGTTTGTTAATGAGGATGAAGAAATCTCAATGGCAGGACGTTATAGATCTGAATCTCACTGGTGTTTATCTTTGTACACAAGTATGTTTAGATTAGAATTTGAATTCATGTCAAATTAAATTTAGCTTCTGTCTTTGAGCTAAGATGTTTTTTTTTTGGGCCAGGCAGCAGCCAAAATTATGATGAAGAAGAAAAAGGTAACAACATATATATAAATATATATATATATATATATATATTTTTTTTTTTTCTGGTGAGGGTGGGGGTATTGTTAGACAGAACCTTTTGGCCTTTACTCTGACTGCTCTCTTTGTCAATTCATCAGTTCTTGACTTAGTCCCTTTTATGGCACTTCCCTTTCTGAAAACTACATATGGTACATAGTAAATTACTAGACATTGTATTTATACTATTAGCTGTAAACAATATATTTGAAAGTTAAATCCAAGATCTTCTAGGATCCAGTCCATTGTTGTTGTCTTATTTCATGATTTGCAAGATAGCAGCAAGTGGTGACTGAAGCTTTCTACCTATATATGTTGGTCTATTGGTGTTATTGCAGGGAAGGATAATCAATATTGCATCAGTTGTTGGTCTAATTGGAAATGTTGGACAAGCAAATTATAGTGCTGCAAAAGCAGGAGTGATAGGCCTGACAAAAACTGTTGCAAGGGAATATGCTAGCAGAAACATCAATGTAATTCTCTAACATCTCTGCGTTTCTGTCTGGTATCCAAGATTCAGGTTACCAGCTGATGAAATTAATTAAAGCCGGTATTTTCTTCCAGGTTAATGCAGTTGCCCCTGGGTTTATTGCATCTGACATGACTGCCAAGCTAGGACAAGATATTGAGAAGAAATTTTTGGAGGCAATCCCCTTGGGTGAGTCATGAGTTACCAACAACAGTTGGAATTCTGGAGCAAAAAATATTATTCAATGGAAGTTTTAAGTAGTCTAAGAAAATCTTAATAACTTTCTCTTTCCACTTTGGATTCAGGGAGATATGGCCGACCAGAAGAAATCGCCGGACTGGTGGAATTCTTGGCTCTTAATCCTGCTGCTAGTTACATCACTGGACAGGTCCTTTATTTTTTGCCTTTATGGTTTTAAAAACAGAACTTGCTCTTTTAAAACTAACCAATTTCTGATAGAATTTTATAAAACTCAAGGTATTCTCAGATATCAGATGAGCTAAGTCAAGTATCATAAGTTGTCCTGTCAACTTATGGTTCTTTGATATACCCTGTATTCTTCTTTTATTCATCTTTCAAGTACATACCTAGACCAAAATTGCTGCTTTCAGGTGTTAACCATTGATGGAGGGATGGTGATGTAAATCAGCAATCTGGTTCACTAGTAATCTGAGTTCCTGCACTTCAGAGTTTATCCTTCTGGCATCAGAATTTTGACTTCTGCTGAGTGGCATTTATATGGTATTTCATCCTATGCTGACTTTTTTTGAAGCTGCTATTAATACCGGGTGACTTGTACTGGAATTTTATTTGAGTTCATTGATGAAATCAAAACGGAGTTTGACAGGCCTTTTCTTAGCTTGCAGTAGAGCTGTTTGTGAGCTTATCAAAATTTCGTGCTTAACTCATCTAGATGAGCTACTGTCGTACTGATTTTGCGTACATCTATGATTTATATAACAGGTATTAAATATGTATTTGACCAATATAAACATAATTAATGTTTTGAATTTAAAACATCAAATAAATAATGAACACCAAATGAATTCTTGGATGTGGAATCTTATCAATTTATATCAGATTTCGAAACGGTAATAAAATTTCCGTAATCCTTAAAAAATAAAATTGAAATTTACCTTCAATTATGTCCCATGAAAACCATTAATAAATAAAGAATTGAGATTCCAATTAAATTAAATCCTCAAATTTTGAATGTACGTTACAAAGACGTAATATTTCTTCTTGGTTTACTTTCCAAACACCGCAGTAGTGCCATTTCTTCCACCCCATTGATCCTTAACATTTTTATCTATAGCTACACCACCAACAACACATGAGCCTCCAAGTCAATCTGCTGTGCTCTTTTCTTTATTTTCTTTATTCTCTTTATTCCTTGTAGCCTTTTGCAATTTTATGGGATGTTCCCAAATTAATGGGACTTATTTTCCTTGAAATCCTTATATATATACATATCCTCTTCGGCTCACTGTAATTTGAAGTCAAATGTGAGATCCCAATACTTGTTTTCTGTAGTTCATGAGAAGAACTGGTAGTTCTTGGCTGAAAGAACAATATTCCTCAAAGCACCGATTGGGGAAAGCGTCATCAATATCACTCCAAGCAGGATGCACGCCTGTTGATATATGTACATATTTGCAAGGATATTGTATCAGAAAAAAATGATGGAATGTCTCAGAATATTGCTAAATTAAAGATTGATTTTTCACATTAATGTCAAGTAAAACGTACCCAATTGATTATCCATGATAAGGAAAACGGCCTGGGCTTGTAGACTCTAAGCCATATGATACAGGGAAGCTGCAAATAACATAAAAGCAGACTCAGCAGGTGGCATGCATTGGCTTAGTTAAGAGAAATTTTATTATGCTTGCCAGAAAGAATTATAGGGTAGGCTTAATCTTAGAATGATAAGGTAAGTCATTCAAAAAGACATAATTTTTTTTTTAATATTTGTATGTTTATTTGTGATTAATTGAATATGTTTATTTTTTTATATTTGCACACATTTGTGATCCTTAAAGGGTAGAGTAAGTCTTTCAATGAGCATATATATATCTACACACACACACACACACACACACACACACACACGTTGCTATGTAATCTAATTTTTTAATAATAGCTAAGTTGAATTTTGAATTGTAAGCCAAAATTGTCTATTTATCAAAAAATGAATGATAGTAATAGTCAACCTTTCAATGTTATGAAAGAAGAATAAATATTTCTTGCATCTACGCACTACATATTACTTAATTTTAAATGTAAGCGAAAATATATTTTATATTTTAAGGGCCTGTTTAGATAGATGATCAAAGATGAAATAATCTTGAGTAAAATAATTAATTTAGCATATAATTATATTTAGAAGCTTTCTTGTTTTATGATAAAATAAAATGGTAAATGAAGGATTTCAAGATAAGAGAAATATAATTTTTTAAATATTTGTATGTTTATTTGTGATTAATTTAGTATTTATTTTTATTTTTCTATATTTGCACATTTATTTGTGTGATCCTTGAAGGTACAGAGCAAGTCTTTCAATGGGCAATTATATACATGTTACTATACAACCTAATTTTTCAATAATAGTAAAGTTGAATTGTGAATTTTAAGCTAACATTTTCTATCTATCAAAATATAAATGATAATAATATTCAAATTTTCCATAATATGAAAGTAGAATATATATTTCTTGCATCTACTTACTACATATTACTTATTTTTAATTTTAAGGGAAATACATATTGTGCCTTAAATTTTAGGTCACTTATAACCAGCCTCTTAAATTACTTTAAATATCATTATAATTGACATGACAAGCTCCCATTTATCCCAAATATTAACATATCAAGCATGTAAATGTTGTGACCAAAGAGTTACTAACAATGATAAGTTCAAAATCCTACTTATTTTAAGTTTAAAAATTCCTACTTACAAAGTACGAGGTTGGAGCAAAGGCAAATCCTCCCAGGAATCCAAGAAGAGAACCGAAGAAGGGGATGGTTATGCCAATGAGCATTGTTAATGCTGTAAATATATATATATATACATATAAAGGGGTAAGTTTAATATATAGCAGTCCATGAAGAAAGCTAATCATAATAATAATAATATTATTATTATTATTATAAATTAGCAGATGAAAGCGTGAAAGGTAGCGAAGGGCATACCGACGAATACGGTGCGAGTAACGAAGCGGAGGCAGAAGGAAGGAGTAAACTTCATCTGCTTCACCAAATAGGTTTCCATCATGTCGAACACTGGCATTGAAAACACCTGTGTGTTGCTTATCCAAAATCAGTTTATAAAGAAAAAAAGATGTGTGTTGTACCACAATTTATTATAAGATTGAAACAAAAAGATTAAATTTTATTAAAATTTTACTGATTTTAAATTTTTTTTTAAATATATATTTTAGTTCAATTGTAAGTTTTTTTATTAAAATATTTTTTGTGAAGGGTTTTGTAGTTATTAAATATTTTTAGTCAAAAAAGATTTAAAATGAAACTAAAGCCGGGTGTAATTTTTTTTTTTTTTAAAGGGAGTATCTGTATATATTTCGGAAAGAGAGAGGATATTCATGTAATTTCAAAAAAAACTCATGGGTACATATAATTTACTCAATTCTCATTTATATTTGTTGTATAAATTATAAATATATAACTTAATAAACACACACACACACACATATATATATATATATATATATCTATATCTGTGTGTATTATGTTATATTTATAGGTTTAGTCTAGGTAATTTTTTTCGTAGATCACAATTTCAATGTATTTGAAAAGTTCTTGTTTAAATTTAAATTACAAAAATTAGTAACTTAAGTTCATCACAAATAATTAAGTATGCTAAGTATATATTTTAGCAAGACTCGTTTATGACATGTTTACATGCTTTTATTATGATATATTTTAAATTATCTATCTCAAAGGAATTGGGATCCTTAAAATTTCCTGAAAAAAGGACCATCTCAAATTTTGCGAGAGATTCACCATTGGACTGCAATTCAATCATTGGATTAAGTATTAAATTATTTTCCATTTAAGGCAAATTGCAATCCAATGGTCCAAAGAGATCTCCACCCTAATTAAGTAGCTAGGGTATATAGAAATGTCAACTCAAAAGCCAATCAATAATAATTTAGAACAGGTTTGATGGTCATGATGTTTTTCAAAATACAATATTTTTTTATTTATAACGTTATTAATAATTTATTTTTAAATAAATTTATTACTATAATTAAATTTATTAAATTACTACCTATAAATCTTTTTAATAAAATATTATATAATATGTAATTATCAATTCTATCATAAATAAAGAATGTTATAAAATGATGGTATTGAAAATCATCATCCATTCCGATAACTTTTTAAAAATTGAAATACATAACTTTATAAAAATTTCTAAAATCTTGATCTAATGGATAAAAATCATTTAACTTTTGTTGTAGTTAAATTGAGAAAAATATATTTTTAATCTTTCACTTATTATAAAATTATTATTTTAGTTTTTTAAGATACATAAAATAATTTTTTATTTATTATAAAATATTACAATTAAACATTTATTTTTTAAAATATTATTAAATTTAATTTTTTTATTAAATTCTAACTCTTAAATTTAAGAAATTAAAGAAGGTGCCAGGGATATCTGATTCTGACCTGGTATCCTCCGATGACGTGGATAACGACGAACATGTTAGCAGCAGCGATGAGCCACGGAGGGCGTTCCAAGGCGATGAGGACGTTGTCCTCAACGGAGTTGCCGAAGATGTAGTATCCCAGAATGGCGACGGGAAAATAGCAGAAGGCCACTCCGATGTAGGCCAGGACCACTCCCCTCCACATGGGACCCTTGGACGGCTTCTCCGGCGTCGAAGGGATGGTGGCTTGGATCTCCAGCGCCACGTTGTGGCCTGCGTACGCAAACGCCACGTCTCCCAACGACGTGAAGAAGTTGAACGTCGCGTCTGCTGTGTTGCGAGCTTTTATGCTGTACGACACGTCTGGGTGTCTCCCCTTGTGCAGAGCCGCCGCCCATGCTATGGTTGAGTATCTGTTAATCAAGACATACAATGTAAGAAGAAATTTGTAGGTTAATCTATAATTTAAAGAAAATGGACTAAACAAATTATGAATATATAAGTATGTAAGAAAAATATATTTTTAGCCCTTATTTACTACAAATTTATTATTTTAGTTTTTTATTTATTGAAATATAAAAAAATAGTCTTATACTCATTAAAATATGTCATATTTAGTTTATTATTTTTTAAAAAATTACTAAATTTAATCATTTTATTAAATCATAAGCTTTAAATTTAAAGTATTAAATTTATACATTTTTAAACTGAAGAATTAAATGTGATATTTTTTAATAGATAAAAAATTATTTTAAATATTTTAATAAGTAATAAATTAAAATAATAATTTTAGAATAAATAAAAGATTAAAAATATATTTTACTCGTATGTATGTTAAACATGTTTTTAAATTACACACGATAAATGCTCTAGTGGTGGCTTTAGGATCTGTTAGTGAGAAATGAGTGCGTGTAAGTATATAATCTTAATACAGGAGGTTAAGTGATGTCCTTGTATTTTTTGTCAAAAAAAATTATCCACCATAACTAACTTTTTCACATGAGCGTTATTCATGATTGGTTTAGATGGATTGCAATTCTTGAAAAAATGAAGCATATGAAAGGAACAAAGAACACACCATGTGGGATTTAGGGTTTAACGTTAATTCACAAGGAGTGGCTGCAAATTTGCATGGGATTCAAGAAAAAAATCATGGAGATAAAGAAAAAGATGGAGAAAAGGAGAAAGGACAGTGCATCTACAGTATTATTTTCCTCCTAGAGTTTATATGTATACGCAAATAGATAAGTGAACCTTACTTTATACACACTTTGAAAGATCCCATCCCATTACCCATTTCAGATTTCATTACGTTGCTTACATTTTTATATCAGTCGGGATCTGGCCTTGCACAGCATTACGTGCGATGTATTATTTGTTATTGAATCAAAATAATTGATGATAATAGTGTGATGTCAATGTAAATTTATTGTCTAACCATGCTTAACACATAGTGTTGTATAGCACCGGATTCTAACTTTATGAAATATTTCATATATCGATTCCATGTGAGAATTTTTCACAAACTAAGCCTATCTAAAAAACCTCATGTTAAATAAAAAAAGTTAAAGCGGAGATAGAAAGGGAGAAGAATTACGTACGTGACAGACATAACAGCAGCAGCAAAAGAGACAGCAGAAATGGAGTTGAAGTTGGGGCAGTGACAGAGAACGAAGTTGACAGAAGCGAAGATGACGATCCAGTAAGAGCTTCTGATATCGGTGCAGCCAGGGCAAATGGTGTCGTGGACCTTCTTGAGAGAATGGCCGCCGGTGACCATGTACACGATGCAGGTGCCAACTTCGACGAGCAATTGCTGAGGGACGACGATGTAGAGGCCGAGCTTCTCGCCGAAGGCGTGCTGCCCCAGCTCGTGATACCTGTCGAATCTCTTTCCAGGCACCATCTCATGCATCTCCACCATTTGCCACAGTGTGAACAAGGTGATGATCCACGATAGGGTCAGCACTGTCAAGCCTGGACCCCTGTGTGTCATTGTTTCAATCATTGTATCCAAAGATTAGGATCACGTGTATATATATATATATATGAAGACCCCTGAAACTATTTCTTCTATAAATTGAACAAAAAATTATAGTCAGTGAATACCTGCGCGTATATATAAGATTTGATTATAAGAGAATGAGATTATTTTAGATGAATATATAAATTAAAAAAGATGAATTTTTATAATTTAAGAGAGAGAATTCTTTTATTGATTAAATAACTAAATTAAGAATAAATGATAAAATATTTATAAAAATTAAAATTTTAAAAATCTAAGAGAATTCGCAATCTTTAAATCTGTCTCTTGTTCGAAAATACTGGCATGTAGTAAGTGGGAGATATATGTGTGTGTGTGTGTGTATATATACATATATATATGTAAAGAGAGAGGTAGAAATAGATATAAGATTTGATTATAAGATGGTAAAAATATTTCAGATCAAATATTTGAATTAGAAGTAATAAATTTTTATAATTTAAGAGAGACAAATTTTTAACAATTAAATAATCAAATTAAAAGTATATGACGAAATTACTTATAAAGATTAAAAGTTTAAAAAATCTAAGGGGATTGATAGCAACAACGACTTCTAGATCTATCCCTTGTTGGAAAACGCTAACAGGTGGTATTTTATATTTTTATTATTTTTAATTAAATATGACAAGTGTGTAATTTTATTAGGGAATTTGCAATAGCAAACTAAGTCTAATTCTATATATTTTTGGATATAGATTAAGGGTGTTTTAGGGTATTTTGCTTGAATTCTTTTTTTTTTTTTTTTTCCTAGTGATCATAAGGGTGCATTCTGTCACTCTTGCCTGGAGTATTAATTTAAGATTTTACTACCCAAGTATTTTTGGAATGAATCAAACGACAAGTCATGTGAACAGTAAACTAATCAAGGTGCAAATGGCATACATTTACATTTGAAAGATTAGCAACACGTATATAAGTCGTTTTAATTAGAATAAAAAAATTACACGTAAGGGCGTAGTTTACTAATTAGCCTAGTAAATGCCTTTCGAAGAGATAATTAGACAGGGAAATTTTTTCATGGAAATATTGTATTGGGATAAAAAAAATCTGACTCAAACAATTTTTTAGCAAATAGGTTTAACATATAATTAGTAGGCCCTACTTATATTATGAACTCCACACCTTAAAAAATTATAGAAGATCCAAATTTGAAAAGAATTCATCCCCATGACAAAATCTTTTAACATGTAAAAAGGATTCAAACCCCAACAATATAAATAACTGCTAAACAGCTCCTTCCAAAATCCTTTCGCTTTTGTTCATCCGCCAAAACCCAAAAATCTCAAATCATTGATCAGAGTGAAATTAACAAAAACAAAAGAAAAAAGATACATAAGAAGACGATCATACGTACCAACCCATACGTGACATAGCAAAAGGAAGAGTAAGAACACCAGCACCAACCATAGCCGTGAGATTATGGAAAGCAGAATACCACCATTTGGCATTTCTAGAGCCAGTTACAGGAAGCCAATCCTCCAACTGTTTCTTCTTCTCCGCAGCTTCTGCATCCATGGGTGGTGTCTCAATTTGGGTCATGAATTCCAATTAATGATTAATTAATTAATTACTCTTTGCCAAATTACTTATTCTCTCAAGAGATTTTGGCAATGGATAATTTTTATGAAACCTCTGAAAGAAATCATGAGAGAAGGAAGGCTTATAAAAGGCAATGCTCTCTTGCTTTGTGTCTTGTCTGGCTTCACCTATTTTCATGGTGGAACGAGACACTTGTTCATGTCTTTGAGCACGTGCCATTTTTGGTTAAGTTAAATTAAACAATATTGTTATTGAAGCTTGAGGATTCCACTTCATTAATTACTGCCAATTTTTGTGCGAGGTCTATATTTAGATTGCTCTGTATAATCAACGGCGTATCTATACAGACTTCGAATTTTTTGCCGTTAATATATTAGTATATCAATATTTGTAATGGATATTTTTTCAATTACTATATACAAAAATCTAGAACTCGACCTTTTCAACACATTTTCCTGCATGTATGTGTTTGGTAGTGCTTTAATTAAACTTTTTTTAAAACAAATAAAAATTGGATATGTTTGGAAATTATTTGTTTATTGGGTCGGTTCTTGTGAATGTCTAAATGCATCACTACAAGTGAAAATGGCTATTAAGGCATTAATTAATGCATGTGCCATGTTTGGATTTATTCATTAAGTTATCTGATCCTCATAATTTAAAAATTTATAATTCAGTCATTTTCACTATATTTTTGTAGCTAATTTTATTTTATTATCTTTTTTTTCTTCTTTTGTTAGCACAAGCTTCATGTATTCAAAGTATATGATGATTGCATCAACAAAATTTAACATATGTTTAATAGAATTTTAATAATAGCGTTTAGTTTGTCCGTGAAAATCTTGCTTTCTTGCTTAATTTTCATGTTCATCTTCTGAATCTTGCGTAGAAGAAATTTGGTTGAAAAAATCAACACAAGAAAAAGAATTCGAGTATTTTGCTTCATTCGAGTAATTTTTATTCCATGAAAAGCAAATTTGAGTGAGATCTTTATCTCCCCAAAAGATACAACAAAGACCCATATTACAAGATTAATTTCATTGAGGATTTTCAAGATGCAGATAACATATGGTGTATTACTATTAATGTTCCCACTAAGCCATGCACTGCCTTGGCACCTTCCTTCACTTGAAATTGACTTTCTCAATGCAGGATACTTAAAATTCTGAACTACACAATATCTATACAGAAGAACGCACCTTCAAAATAGTTCTCCTAAAAAATTGACCTGAAACAAAAACCAAAAGAAAAAACCCTAAATTGTAACACCAATAAAAAACCTAAACAATTTTTATCCCTAGAAGTAGATGGCAGAAGTGGATGGACTTTGCACTATAACTTCCTCAATGGCTTCCACTTCATCCCTTTCGCCAAAAGGAAAGCAACAACAACTGCATCGATCCAAGGCAAATGATTAGTTCAGCAATGAAAAGGAATATATATATATATATATATATATATGATTATTTTTCATAGAAATAGATGGACAATATTTACTAACCTTGTGAAGTGCAGGAATGTTCTTCATTGAACAATCTGCAAACACAACCCCACTTCCTCTTTTGTGGGAGGGAGGAAAAGTTAAGGCGCCGGAGAAAACTAATTTCTTTTTAATGTGTATTTTTTAATTTGAAGATAACTATAGAACTTATTTTTAGAGATAATTGATTTTAACTGCTGATAAATCTACATTTACTACTCACCAATGAAATTTTTGTCGATACTATTTTAATTTGGAGCAATCATTACCACAATAAAATTTTAGCCGTTAATTAATCGCGACTAAAATGATCTTTTAGTGTAGTGTTTGTAAACGGAAAGGATGTAACTCATGAAATTAGAAGTATGATTTTTCTATATATATTTTTTTCTTGTTTTATTGCTTCTTAATTAAGTAAACAACTAGTTATATGATTTGGTACAAAAATCAAGAATCAAGTGGGATGCATGAAAGTGGATTTGAAAAATGTTTGAAGTAATATTGATCATGAAGTTGCTAATTAGTAAGCTTCCCAACAAAGATTCATGGATTTTTAGTTAGTTTTTTTCTTCTTATAAATGCAAAACTTTTCTTATGTTATTACGTACTAAGATGGATGTTTATTCTGTATACACGCACAAAAAGTAACACAATAGTTATGGACGTATGCCATAAGCCAGTTATTTTTTAACACATGCATGCAGGGATGGATTTAAGGAAATATAGGGTGTGTTGCCCCCTTAGATATTTTTAATTTCAATTTTAATATGTATTTTTATTTTATATTTTATATTTAATTATTTAATTTGTAAAAGTTCGTTCCCTTTAAATTATAAAAACTTGTTTCTTTTGATTCAAAATTTTTATTTAAAGACTTTCGTCTCTTTATAATCAAATTTTAAATCTTATAATTATATTTGTAAAAAACCTTATTAATGTAAAATTAAAAAAATAAAAGATAAACTTTAATATTGACAAATTTCTGAAGAATTTGAAGGAAACATCACTGTCCATGTCGACCCGTGCCAAAATTTGACGTTCATATTTTAGTGTGTGTAAATTTGTAAGAGCATTGAAATATATATGAAGTAGAATATTCAGTCCATTTATCAGGCAGAATTTCGTTGACGATTTATGAATGTGTATATTAAAAGGTTTACATGAATGAGACTACAGTACAAATTGTTGAATAAAATGGTTTTAGAAAAAGTTTTAATTGGCAACATTATTTGAAAATGGGATAATATGGCATTTACACTCTTGGTCATATCATAATGGACCATCTGTAGTTGGCCCAATCAGAAAAGCATTTGAACATGTATAATTGGCCTTTCTTGAAAGAACAACCAAATCATATATTGTGTTTTATTATTTTTATTCGGTTTTAACCTTTCGCAGCTTGTTTATAATGACTATCTGTGATGGATTTGCAATTAATAGACCACCCTCCACATTAGATTAAAATTTTGAATGATGGGTAAGACATATAGATGGGAGAGGGTGAGTGATGCAAAATGATTTAATATATTTGATTCATGTTATATTTCATTCTTCTTTGTCCATACATATACATACATTCATACACACACATATATGTATATATATATATAAGAAAGATAGTGCAAGTTTTGTATTTAGGTTCATTGAATTTTTTGCAGCTTCACACAATTTGGAGACAATGGCTTTAATTCACATGGCACCATGTCATTAATTTATTTTAATCACAAGGCTCCTTGCACTGTCACTTTTGAATTTTTATAGATTAATCTCTAATACTCTCCTTTAATCTAGAAAAATTTATAACTCTAATCGTTTCTTGAAACTTGATAAATTTATTCATAATGATTGGCTTTGTAAAAACATTAACAAGTTGATCTTTTGTATTGTAAAATTGTAACTTAATTTCTCCTTGTTCAACAATCTCTCGTATGAATTGATATCATATCTCAATATGTTTGATGTGGTTGTGAAAAACAAGATTCTTTGTGATGACAATGGTGGACATGTTGTCACAAGAGATTCTTGTTGGTGCATTGATAGGCTGATGTGAATTCTGTAGGATTCTTTTGAGCCAAACAGCTTCACATGTGACACTTTATTGTTGTCATATATTTTGCTTTTGCTAATGAAAGCATTTTCTACTTCTTTGATGCCCATGGAATCACCTTTGAACCAAGAAGAAAAATATATCCAATTGTACTGTTTTAATCATCAATGTTGCCTGTCCAATTAGTATTTGATAGCCAATTAAGTTGAAATCATCTTTAGCTTCATACTTAATACCAAAATTCTTCTTGCCTTTGACATATCTTAAAATTCTCTTTGTAGCTGTGAAGCAGGGTTTTCTGGATTCACTCATAAATCTGGAAATGATGCTAACAACATGCACTATGTTTGTTATGGTGTTTGTAAGATAGATCAGTGAACTAGTAAGACTTCAATAAATTGTCTCGTCTATTTTTTCTTTTCCATCTTCCTTTGATAATTCCTTATTTGTACCCATCAAAATGGATGTTGGCTTGCAATCTTCCATCTTGTACATCTTCAACAAATTATCTGCACATTTTTCTTAAGAAATAAATATTTTCCTTGGCCTTTGGTTGACTTGCATACCAAGAAAATATCTCATCAGACCTAGATCGGTCATCTCATATTCCTTCATCATGACTTGCTTGAACTTTTCAATCATCTTTCCATTATTGCTAGTATATGTAAAATTATCCATGTACAAGCATAAGATGAGGAAATGATCTTCATGCATCTACACATATAATGATGGTTCACTTGGACTTTTTGTGAATTTGTGATCGGGAAGTTACCTATTTTTTTTTACTGTTCCATGAACGTGGTGCTTGTTTCAAAACGTAAAGTGCTTTCTTCAAACGATAAGCTTTGTCCTATTTACCTTAATTTACATACCCTTGACGTTGCTCCATTTATACTTATTTAATTTCTCCATTTAAGAATGCTGACTTCACATCTAATTGATACACTTGTAACTTCAGTTGTGCAGTTAGAGCAAAAGCCATTCTTATTGTCTCCATATGAACTACAGGAGCAAATGTCTAGTTCAAGTCACTTCATTTTTGGAAATATCATTTTGCCACAAGTTATGCCTTGTACTTCTGAATGGATCCATCTTCATTATACTTGATTTTGTAAACCCATTTTATCTTAATGATATCTTTTTCTTTTGGCTTTTGCATAAACTTCTATGTTTGATTCTTCTCAATCATCTTCATTTCTTTATCTATGTCTCATTTCCATTCTTCTTGTTTTGTTGCTTCTTTAAAGTTTTGTGGCTCACAAGAAAAGACTTGCAAGTTTGATATCTTGCAATGATTGTATCTTTCTTAGAAGAGATGAGTCTGGTAATTGGCTTTTTTGTCTTGGAGGTAGACTGATGCTTAGATTTAGATCTTTTCCTGCATTTTCCTTAGCTTTAAGATGTTGAGTCTTATTAGAAGCTCCATCATTCCGCTTTCGACTAGCATCTTCATCAAAGATTATATCTCTTGAATGATTAATTGCCATGTATTAGGGTTGTACATTTGATAACCATTGGATTTATCACTGTAGCCAATGAAAGTGAATTTTTCTCTATTGTCATCCAACTTATTTTTCATTACTTTAGGAATGTGGGCATAGGCTATGTAATCGAAAACTCTAAAGCAATCAACTTTCAACTTTCACCTGAACCATGCTTCATACAAAGTTTTATTTCATACAGTTTTTGTAGGGAGTTTTGTTGAGAATATAAATAGCTATGTTGATAACTTTAGCCCAAAAGTATTTTGAAAGATTTTTAACGTGTAGCATGGAGTGAACCATCTCAACAATAGTTATATTTTTTCTTCCTACAACCCATTTTGCTAAAGTGTGTGCCGAACTATGAGCTTTTTCTTGATGTCATTTTCTTTGTTATACTAGACAAATTTTTGATCAGTCAATTCTCCCCTATGATGTGTTCTCAATAATTTAAGAGGATGACCACTTTACTTTTTTAACAAATACTCTAAATAGAGTGAAATAGGAAAATGCATATGATCTGTGCTTAATAAAGTAGACCCACATCATGCGAGTATAATTATCAACATAGAACAGAAAATATCTCTTAGTACTAGGAGTAGGAGTTTTTTAGGGACCTAAATATTTGCATGCACTAACTTTAATGGGGGGTTTTTGTTGTTCAGGATGATTTTGGGAACGACAAGCTATGCATTTTCCAAAAATGCATCTTTAACAGATTTTCATTTTAAAATGTATAGAAGGAAGCTCAAGCACTATCTCTATTTAATTTAGCAATTTAAGGCCATTGAAATTTAAATGACCATATCTCAAATGCTATAATGTCGATTCATCTATATTTCCACAGTTTATGGCATATTTTTGCCTAAGTGACATGGTTAAAGGAAATATTTTGTTAGGGGTCATTTTAATAGTAGTTATAAGTTACCCCTTAATTTTATCAAATATGATGCATTTATCATCAACAGAAACCAACTTGGAGCCTTTGTGAACTCACTGGACTACAAGTAATAAATTTTGTGTGAGGCCCAGAATATAGAAACATCATAGATATATTTTTGTTGGCCATTTTTTATTTTCACAGCAATAATGCATTTGCCTTCAACTTGTATTTTTCCTTTACCAAGTATAACTTGGAATTTTATATTTTCATTAAGATTGACAAAACAATTTTTATTGCTTTTCATGTGGTTTGAACAACACTATTATGATACCAAATATTCTCTGATTCTTGGTAAGAAAAAAATAATGAATAAAATAATTGACAAGGGATTAGTCTTTTTGTGTGAAATTTACTTCTTTTTACTAGTACCAACAGTCTTTCTCAAAATGATTATGCCTTCTTCACCTCTTATATTTTTATCGATAATAATTTGTATTATGATTATTTTTCTTGCAAAGATTGTAGTAGGAGCTTGATTTTCTTTGCTCCCTTAATTTTTGTAATTCTTTCTCCTCCTTCCACAATAATTAAATAAATCTATTTTTTTATGGAAATTGATTGCGATCATTCATTTTATCTCATTGATTTCTTGAAAAATTTATTTTGGATTGAAAGATTTGCTCTAATGGCTACTCAAATCGTTACATTCTCTCAACATGTGCTTGAAGAGATCCCATTAGCTTTATTAGAGTAAGTTTTGACAAATCATTAGCTTTTTTAATCACAACCACTACATGATCAAATTTAGCTAAAAGGCTTCTAAGTAATTTTTGAATAATTTTCTTATCTTCTGTTGTATCTCCATAACTTATAATTTGATTCATGATATTAGAGACATGTGAGAATAATGCTTGAATATTTTTGGCTTCCTTCATAAGTAAGGTGTCAAAATCTTTCTATAAAAATTGAAGTTTGATTGTCATTACCTTATCTGCACCCTTGTACTAGCTTTTCAAGATCTCATATGCCTCATTTGCTATCTTAGCTTTCATAATGTTGGGAAAGATAATGTTGCTTACCTTTTCTTGGATAAAGAGTATGGCCCTTGCGTCCTTTTGTATATCTTGCTTGTAATTCTTTCGCTTCATAGTTGTCCATGTTGATTGCTCTTTTGAGATTGATTCCTAGAAACCTTTTACCATTGTATCCCACAAGTTTTGTAAGATAAATAATGTCATCATTTTTGTACTTTAAAAATCATAAGCTTCTTCCTCAAATATGAGGATTGAAGCATGGGTATAATTGGAGATAGATAAATTAGAGGTAGAAGCAAAGGCCATTAAAAGTAGTATATGATGCACAAAAATATGGTGATAAGGTGGTTGGGTATAGTAAAAACTTAGTGGTTAAGTCTAAAAAAAATTACCATGTTGTATTATAATTTTATTGAGATAGTGGAAATTATTTTGCTTTGTACTTGTGAGTGAACATAAAATCATTATGATGTGAACCACTATGAATTTAAGTATGTGATTTTCCTTTCTCTTATTCTTTCATTTATAAGCATGATCCAAGAGAACATCACGTAGAAAAAAAAAAAACCAAAATTATATATACTTGATCGCCGCAGTACATTCAAAAGGATTTATATATTTCAGGAAACTTATAGGAAGGTTAAGTTTTTTTTTGATACAATAGCCTCAAGTTTTTAAAATAATAATAGAAGTGTAATTCTCCCGTTCTCAAACTAAGGTTTATAGGTTTTAAAATCATTTATATACTAACCCGTCTGTTGAATTAAAAGGGTGTATATATGTATAAAGAACATATAAATTGAAAGGAGTAATTTGGTCAACCTAGAATTAAGGGAATAATAAAATACTGTTCAACAAAAACCGTGCGGACAAGGCTGAACTTGTTACTATGTTTTGAAATCCCCGTCTTCTATTTTCACGGATATTGCATTAAACCCCTTAATATTCGCATGGCGTTCACATATATAAACTCAACGTCTTCTTCATCATCTTCATCCTCAATTCGCTCCGTTCTTCTTCTTGCTTCTTTTCAAGTTCCTTGAAGGAGGCGGGGCACGCTTTCTGTGTTCTGCTCTTTTCTCTAATCACCAAGTTCATCAGTATCTCCTTATAATTCTCTTCTGAAAATGGCTGCCTCCAGATGGTTGAAGCCTGAGGTATACTTCTACGTTTCCTTTCCCCTTTTCTCCCCCTCATTCTCCATATTCAATATTCGTCCTGTTTGGTTGACGAGAAAGTGAAAGAAATGCATGCGAATTTACCATCCATCTAGCACGTTAACTTGTTGCATGCAAGTCTGTCATGTTCTTGAGAAGCCAATATCAGGAAGAAATATTGAAAAGTAAAGGTCATGAAGCACACACAGATTATCAATCTTCTGATCTTCTGTATTGCATTGACAAGGACCAAATTATTGTTTCGTCTATAAAGTGATGATTTTCTAAATTAATGTGTGCTGTTTCTTGCCATGCGAATAGGTTTACCCACTTTTTGCCTCAGTTGGTGTGGCCGTTGGGATCTGCGGCATGCAACTGGTTAGGAACATTACTACCAATCCTGAAGTCAGGTATGTACTCCATTTACAGACATGGTTGAAACAACCTTAAGAATGTCTGGGCAAAAATTTCCAATGAAAATGCGAAAAAAGAAAAAAAATTTGGTGGCAAATGAAGATAGAATATTGAACTCAAGTGAATATATATAGATAGATGGTTGCCTGATCTTTTAGAAGCCGTACATTGTGATCTGAAAGTTGATTAATTTGATAATGATTTTTAGGGTTCTTAAAGAGAAGAGAGCAGCAGGAGTGCTAGAGAACTTCGCTGAGGGAGAGAAATATGCAGAACATGGAGTGAGGAAGTTTCTTCGCAACAGGAGCCCTCAGATTATGCCATCTATCAACAAGTTCTTCTCTGATCCTAACTAATTAACACACTTCGTTTCTTTCCATGAAATCAATTCCTGAGAATAGTTTTACGTTTTTGGATGTTGTGTTGTGTTGAGAAGTTTAGGACAAATCAATATGGTTTTCCAGATACTGCAGCTTGTTGATGGATCATATATGCATATCCATTTCCATGAATAAATAATCAAGTTTCATACTTTATTTCTTCTTCTTCTTTTACATGTTAGTTAAATGATTGAGTTATATTCTTCCGATAAAATCTTTCAATGTAATTAATTAGTTTTTTTTATCAATATAGTCCCCTACCTAAAAAATAAAATCACAGCTACTTAACAAACCTAAATTAGAAGTCATTCACCCTCAAATAACCTTTTACGTGATTTTTCATGCCTAACTGATCTAATAAGATCACGATAATAATTAGGAAAAACCTTTTTTTTTTCATAAATCTCTATTCTTTTGTTATATAATTAAAATATGAAAAGTATACTTAATAATAAACATATAATTACTGCAGATATAATTGTATAATTTTTTAATTAAATTATATACTATTTATATTATTATTTGTTGACCATATAAACTCAATGCCATATTAAGAATTGTAGCTAATTGGCTAATCTTAAAAATGAAACTTAACAATACCAATGATTATGTGAGCTTTTTATCATCGTAATCAATTTTCCCGAAACAATGAGCCGTTTGAGAAAAATAATTAAAAATAAATTTAAACAATTTTATTTTCAAATAATCAAATCACAGGAAGAATAGTAAATCATTCTTCTACTTAACCATTTCGACATTCAATCTAAAATTTTTAACAATTTGGATTCAAATTTCATTAATATTAGTATGGGATCGTGAACACCCCATTTAAACATTAAAACAAAATGAAAAAAAGATTAAAAAAAGAAGAAGCAAAAATGATTAAAAAAACAAAAATTGGTTAATTAAAAAAATGAAATAGAAATTAACAAAACAATATAAAGAAATAAGAACGAAAAAGGGTGGAAAGAAAGATGAATCAAGATGTTTCTTCTAGAGACAATAAAATGAACATTTTAATAAGATTAAGTTAAAAAAAAAAAACCAAAGTCAAAACCAACCAAAATTATGAGAATGCATATTAAAATTTCAAACAAAAGGTGAAAAGGACAAAAGATCAAAAGAAACAAAACCTACCAACTTATAGGAAAAAAGCTATTCCCCACCTTAGCAAAGTCAGAATGAGCAATGAGATCGTACCCAAAAGTATGAAATCACTAGCCTTCGGATGCTCCATCTGCGGCGTCTGTAGAGTGGGCAGTGCTAAATTGGAATGAGTCAATTACACCCTTTCCTTTCTACATCCGAACCTTAAACGAGAGAGGAAAGAGAGATGAGATTTATGATAGAGACATGAGGGTGTGATATGCAGAAATACAGAAGGGAGCTGAGAAAGAAGTGAGATAATGGAGAGCTCGATGAAGAAGAGACTGAGTGGGTGAGTGAGAAAAAGAAAGACGAGAGAGCTGTTCGAAAGAGAGAACAGAGGAAGAGAAAAAAAATGCAGAAGAGAGTTGTGTGAGGTTCCAACAGAGAGAGAGAGAGATCGAAAGAAGAGACGAGGGAGCTGGGAGGAGAACATAGGGAAGAAGTAGAAGAGAGTTAGTAAAATCGAAGGAAGAGGGCCGAGTAGAGGCAAGAGATGGGAGCTAGAAAGTGGGGCACAAACCCTGTTCTTGAGACGTTGTAACAGAGGCAGTAAGCATTGAGCAATCGTGGGAGATAGTGGAAGAAGAAGAAGCTGAAGAAGCAGTCAAAGAAGTACTAGAAAAGCACAGAAAGAAGGAAGCAAGTGAACTCTCCTAGGTACGTATTATCGGTGTTTTTATTTCTCTGGTTCATGGGTGGGGGTTTAGATTTTCCTATGCTCAAGTTAACAAGTCTAATCCAGAGAGCTTGGGTCTATTTCGTTTGTGTATGCCTCAAATGAAAATTCTTCCTGACAAATAGGGGTCTCCACAAGTAAATCGGTTCATATCGCTTCCGGTCATTCTCTTCCGTCATTTTTTCCTGTAACATTTTTCAGCCATAAGATGCATGTTGTGCTCAGACTAAGCCACCAAATTACATATGCTAAAACCTTTTCATTTACCAAATGTTTCACTAACTGGGATTACTATAGTACCTCTATTATACAACTCTTCAAGTGGATTCTTTGATGTTATGAAATTGAAGGCAACGTGCCTTATGTAGTATAGATCAATAACATCTTATTATCTCAGCAATGACAAGAACAATGTCATTTGTGCAGTGAAATATTAAAATTTAAAAATGACCCACTAATTAAAAAATTATTTTATTTAGCCCCTGATTTTCTTAATTTTTTTATTGTCCTAGTTTCTTCCATTTATAAAAATTACAACTTGTTTCTATTTTTTATTTTTTTATTATTAATCTAAATTATTCGTCTCACCACTTTATTATATTTCTTTGTTTTCATTTTTGGTTATCAACTTCATTTTAACTATTAAGTATAGTTTAACTACTATAAAAATAATTTTTTTGTAATGATAGAATGAGGTATAAATGGAAGAAACTAAGATTTAAATTCTATTCATAAAAGTTCATAATATAAAACTCCTTAAAAAATATTAAATTATTTTATGAAAAACTTGGGCTTCATAATAAAATACATAAAATGTATGATTAAATTAAAATGTATGATTAAATTGTAAATTATATCAATAGTGGATAGTAAGTTGTAAATAGATGAATAGAATTTAAATTAAAAAATTTACAATATGTATATATATATCAAATGTTAAAATTATTGAATAATATTTTGAATCAATAAAAATATTAAATACATTTAAGTCTTTTTTTTTTCACCAACATTTGGCCAAAATATTTTAGAAATAGCTTGAAACTCCTATAAATTCTTTTTCTGTTCATTTTTTTGTTTTTGCCTTTAATATTCATTTTTATTTTTCCAATTCTTTTTATTCCTCATTCTATCATTACAAAAAAAATTATTTTTATAATAGTTAAACTATACTTAATAGTTAAGATGAAGTTGATAACCAAAAATGAAAACAAAGAAATATAATAAAGTGGTGAGACGAATAATTTGGATTAATAATTAAAAAAAATAAAGAATAGAAACAAGTTGTAATTTTTATAAATGGAAGAAACTAGGATAATAAAAAAATTAAGAAAATCAGGGGCTAAATAAAATAATTTTTTAATTAGTGGATCATTTTTAAATTTTAACATTTCACTGCACAAATGACATTGTCCTTGTCATTGCTAAGATGGCAAGATGTTATTGGTCTATACCACATAAGGCATCAGTGCCTTCAATTTCACCGCACTGAAGAATCCATTTGAAGAGTTGTACAATAGAGGTACTATGGTAATCCTAGTTGACGAAACATTTGGTAAATGAAAAAGTTTTAGCATATGTGATTTGGTGGCTTAATCTGAGCCACGACATGCATCCTATGGCTGAAAAATGTTACAAGAGAAAATGATAGGAGAGAATGACAGGAGGCGATCTGAACCCAATAAGATTTTCGTTTGTGGATCGTTTTTTTTTTTTTTTTTTATGAATTTGGGTTCCATTATCTTGTACCCAATTGGTTTTTTTTTTCTTTGAGTTTTAAAGAATAATAAATCCAAATAAATATTTTCTTTAATCTTTTAAATTTCAAATCTTATTTTTGTCATTTTCCCTTTAAAATTTCATTTAAGAATATAAAAATTTAAATAATTAAAAGGACAACGAAAATAGTTTTCTTAAAATTTCTTTTTGAATGCTTTTTTTTAATTTATTCCAAAATCAAAATACAAAAAGTCTTGTTTCAAATTTTGTCATAATTTTTTAGTTTTGTTTTCAAATGATAAAAGACAAAGAATATATTTCTTTGATGTCATATTCAATGATAAATGTACAAAATTGTTCCTTACTTTAGCACTTTGTGACAGTTTAGTTCCTCACAAATTAATTGTGACAAATTAGTTTCTCGTAAATTTAAATTTGTACAAAATTAATCTCTTACAAATTTAAATTTGTACAAAATTAGTCCATCTGTTTGTATTAATGAGAGATTAATTTTGCATTAAATAGAATTTACGAGGGGCTGATTTGTCATGTTTATTTGTAAGAGACCAAATTGTTATAAAGTGTAAAAGTGAGGAACCAATTTGGTACTTCTTGTCACATTCAATTAAAAAAATAAAAAAGTAAAAAGCCTAATCAAAGTTTATTGTAAAAAAATTCAAAATATCCACCAAAAAAGCATAAATTTTGAAAATTCTAAAAAACCATTTTCATCATAATTTCATATTTCTCAAAAATTCTAATTTTCAAAATTTCAGAAATCCCAAAAATCTTAAAAAAAAAAAGAAAATCCTTTCCCTTAATAATGTCGTTCCTCTTTCAAAACTAAAATAGTGAATTCTAGTTTCAAAAATATAAAAAATATGCAAATTCAAAAATCCCAAAATACTCATCTTCAATAATTTTTTCTTCGTTCAAAGTTAAAGTAAAAATCTTATTTTCAGAAAATCTGAAAAAAAAAATGAAAAAGAGAGAAAATGAAGAAAGTGATATTAGACTCATTTTATAAATTAAAACATACTAACCAAATCCTAGTTCATTTTGTTTACAAAAATCAAACTGATTTCCATTGTCTTGCTTATTTCACAAAAATTAAAACACTATAACCAATTGACATGTTATTTTGGATGAACTACATGAACTTTAATCTCTATTGCTGGACACGTAGGCTTAAACTCTAATCATAGGTCAAGTCCATTCTATGTAAATAATCTATTTTTCTTTTGCTTATTTTCGTTTGCTTCAGTTTCATTTTTTTTTAATTTGTATGTGATTGATAAGAATAATTCTTATTAAAATTAAAGCTATATAATTTTTGCATAATCAACTTTAAATAATCATTCTTAAGAACGAGTGTCAAGTGGTGCTTAACACCTTTCCTACTCATAATTGACTCTCAAACTTAGTTTTTGGTTCATAGACCACCTTGTCCTTTAACTTGGTTTTCCAAAATTTATCTTTTTAAAATTTGGGTGGTGACTCTTAAATTTTGGTTTTTGTTTCATATAACAAAAATTAAAATTTTTCATTTTCTCACACCTTGTGGTCACATTTCAAGTGTGATAGTTTAGCAACTCCACTAGGGAATCATTGATAGTCAAACCCATTCAAGTTGATTTTGCAAAGTAATATGGCTTTTTTTTTTTTTTAATTTTTAATTACTCTTTACGTGTTACTTACCCTACATGATTTGGATAGATAACATGTCCACATGCTCTTATTAGATATTCATTGCTTGTACATTTGTTTCTGATTTAATAGTGTGCTTTGTTTAATACTTGTATATATTGTTTCTTAAATTTACTTGTACACGTTATTCCTTTTAGATTCGCTTGATTTAATTTAATACTTGTAAATTGCTTGAATCATGTACTCGATTGGGTTTAATAACATATTTTTGCCTGGATTATTCATTAATTGATTATTTGTTTGGGCTTCAATAATATGCCTTGTAGTATGAATGACATGTTTTAGAGTAGATAACATGCAAACTAATACAACTCTTATTTTTTTTATATTGTTTAACTTGCTTAGCAGATTAGGGTTAGATCGTCTTTAAGTAAGAGGTACGGATGCTCTCTTCTCATACTCCACATGTACACCATTCCTCACACATATTCTTTATGGGCTCTATACCCAGGTCTATAAGCACCTTAGATTAGTTAAAGTTCGTAATGAATTCCTAATAAGGTTTTATAATTCCTGTGGTTATCATGAAGACTTCACTCAGTTTGTGCCTTGTTATTTGGATTAGGACCATGTGGGAATTCATTCCTCTTATGGTCTAATTCATATAGCAAAATCTTCATCCTTGTGTTGGAGGTAGTTTGGGAGCCTTTATTTAAAATGATAGACTTACCCTAAAGAATTACATTGTGTTAAGTGAAACTTAGTAAGCCACCCATTAGTTAAAGCTGTTTCCCTTAAGGTAAACTCTCTCAACTTAAGCCTCATTGCATCATGGGACATGCGTTAACCACAATGAAAATATGCATTAGCAAAGCCAACCATAACATGTAGGGGTTACCAAACCCTGAGATATCATAATCATACATTACATGGGCATACTCATATACAGGAGATTCCTTGAAAGGGGAAAACTCTTAGGGTACATGTTTATCTTCACGAGAAAAACAAAACAATGCAAAATTACTGGTGATGGAGTGGACTAATGACTATTCGAGGCATTATTAGGCTAGAAGAAAGCTTTTTACTATTAACTGTGTAGAGTATTGCTTCCTCTCACCTGTTAATGGTTAACTCATTTTCCATGTAAGACCTTTTGTCTCCTTAAAAAAATGAGTTTTGTGAATTATACACTAGCCTAATGATGTAATGATCATGACCATTATCGTACTATTATTATAGTTTCCATTAATTTAAATAAAACATATTTTTACATTCAAATCATTAATCTTAAAATGTGTTAGCACCCATATTTTTTAAATATTATTATCATTAATGTAATTTGTTCCTTTATGAGTGATTTATCAAAAGAGTTACTAGGCATAACAAAGCATAATGGCACAAATGGACACTATATAGGATTTGGGCTTGACAGGGGTGGTCCTGACAAAGTAAAGAATCCTAGTTAAAGTTGAAGCTAAGTCTGTGAAAAGTTGGATCACGCTAGGTAAAAAACTTAAAGGAGGTGTGAAAGTTCAAAAGAGATTATGAGGACATTTTAAATTTGTTACACATTCCAATCTAGCTTGATTCGCTTTTGGTCCTAGCCCAATATTGGGATGATGCTTTGAAATGTTTCACATTCCTAACCTTCCAATTCAATCTGACCTTAGAAAAATACAGAGGATTATTACATATGCCGATGAACAAAAACTCTGCAGTATATCTATATCTCGTATATTTGCTCTTGAAGCACATGATAGCTCTGATAATAAGAGATAAAGTGACCAAAATACAACTTTAAAAGTGGGTGTAAAGCATGAAGTGTAACTTATAGCTACTGACCATGTCGATCCTCAACCATGTATATAAGAAGAGATATTAAGTGGGCATAAGGCATGAAAGTGTTCACCATCCTATTAGGGATTATAATAATTATGAAGGGTTCATCTCACAAATTTGTGGTAATAACGAAAGGTTGATGAAAATGGATAGGGAAAGTTGGACTAAATGTTTTAGTCAATTAGATGACAATTCAATACTATGGAAGTTAGCATGATGGGAAAGCAAAGAAATAATATATTGTTATGGAGAGTTTCCAACCATACCCTTTGTGAGCCCTTGAGGGTACATTATTTATAATCCTGTAATGACTCATTAACAATTTGCATACAAATAAGATGTTCGATCGAAAGAAGCTATTTGCATAATGCACTTCTATCATAGCGATCCAGGGACCAAAAAACTGAATCAATAAGTGAAAGAAGCTTGGGCCAGGGTTATGTACAAGGGAAAGCTTGAATTAAGCAATCACGCTGTAACAATGATGAATGATTATCAAACATGGTTTAAGGAACGAACTGTTAATGTTAACCCTTCATTTAAACCTCGTAACCCCTTATTAAGCAATAATCTAAAGGCAATTGATAAGGGGTGGAAGATAAGAGGACAAAAACAAAGAGTTTAAAGGAAAAAAAGGATAAATGTGTAGCTAACTTGACATAATTACAGAAAGAATATATTGAGTTACAAGAAGATGTCATCAAAGAGTAAAAGGAAAAGAAAGAGGATGCAAGTATAGAAGTTTGTGAACTAGAAGTAGAAAATGTTAGGGTAAAGGAGGCTACAGAGGAGGCCTAGAGATGCGAGCATAATAGTAAAGCTAAAATGTCAATGGCCACTATGGAGAAATAAGCCTTTGGATGGCAAATACAGCACCTCAAGCCTTCTAGTAAACTTTAACAAGAAATCAACATGTTGACTCAATAACTACAAAGCAAAATGACTGAATTGGTTACAGTCAAGAGTGATAAAATGATAGTTGTTCAAGGTTTGATAGAGCAATTTAATCATCAAGCTGAAATGGCAAAGATTTGGTTAGCTTGGTATACAGAATGTATGTACCATGGAATTTAAGTAATGGATGAAACATTTGAAAGGGTTGGTTCTCTTAGTAAACACTGTCATAATGGAATTTGCAAATGCATTCAGATGAGCCCAAAGCATGGTCGACCCATTAAAGATGCTTGCAACTATATTTGATTTCTTTTTATATTGTAACATCATTTATGATGAGTTGAAAATTTTAGTGAATTGATTTCTTTTAGTAATATACTAAGGAATTAAGTAATATTTTATACTTGACCAATTTGGTTTATTAATAGTTGATTAATGAATTGGAAATTTGTGTGTGTTAGTTACTATGCCTCACGATACTGACCATGTAGAGATACCTAAGCCCTTTTACATTGATTATCATCTTTGATTCTCTCAATGGATCCATGAAATCTTTTAAGAAATCAAAGGGCCCCATGTGCCATTGATTGTTTTGTCAAAACAACTCGTTTAACAAATCATTGCCTTAATTAACATTTAAATAAATTGTTTTTCTTAATTTATTTTCTTTTATGAGATAGGGAACTAAAATAGAGACAATATTACAGATTTAAAAATAAGTATGTCTAACCAAACCCAACCGCCTACTTGATTTTATAACACCCAGTTTAGGAGTAAATCTACTAAATGTCAACAACCCAAAGAAGATCTAAGACCTAAAAGCAACACAGTTTTCATGTAGGATGATTGGATGGTGGCAATAGAGAATTAAATGATTCAAATGACAAAAATAGTAAAATTGTAGGCAGAAATCTTGAAACCGAAAAATGGTGAAGGAACATCTAACTCATCCAATCTGCCATCGTTCATGACTAACGAGGCACATTCTGGTCAGGCAGTAGAAACTATTCAGTTCATGTATGGGGCACAAAACCTTTAAGTCATAACAATTGATAAACAAGGGCATCACGAGTGGAATGAAGTGGCAAGGTTATATAAGAGCTATTTGGCAATGACCCGATATACACATTCCATATCCCAACCATAAATACCCAAATGGAGGAAAAAACTATTAAAGAAGAATGGAAAGAAGAGCTGAGGGATGTCAAAGACTAATTTCAGGCCTTTCAATGATTAGTTACATAGGGTCTTTTGACATGGTTAAATTGTCTTGTAAAATTGGTTGATTTGGCTTGTAAAGTCGCAGACCTAGAAGTTGTGCTTTCATAAACTTTTGATATAACTCAGTATTGTTGGGGTTGAAATTTGACCATTGGCCAATATCCTTCGGTTGTAGAGCCCTCAATCTACTGGCTTGTCCTTGTTTACTTATTCCTTATTATGAAGTAATTTAGCCTTAATTCTTTTTCTCAATTTGATATGTCATAAGTTACTGAGAAGATTTAAAAGCCTCAATATAACTCACCTTCCTTTCCATTTTCTTTGGGTTTAAAGTCTTCCTTAAACTATTTTCACTTAGGGAAATAGATATGTTTCCATATTGGATATCTACATCAACCCTTTCACCAATCTAAATTAAGTTGGTGAAATCAGTGACATATGCTCCCATAATTTATTTATAGAATAAGTTTAGTAAGGAGCAAATGAAGTATAAGAAAATTTCAGAATTGATTATTGTAGGTTGGACTTAAGATGCCATCGTCCTCCATCTTTGAGCATATTGTTTGAAGGATTCAGATTCCATCTTACTCATCCTTCGAACTTGCTCCTTAGTTAGGACATTTTGAAAGTTGTACTTATATTGTTTCATGAAGGCATTAGTAGGTTCCCTTTATCTTTGTAACTTTGTGTGATCTAATTGTATATACCATGTTAGGGCTAATCCCATTCAACTCTCAGGGAAAAATTTTGTTAGAATATTTTCTTCTTCAGACTAAATGGACATCATTGTGTAATACAACCTCCAGTGATAAATAGAATTGCCATTACCAATGTATTTGTCAAAGTCTAAAATCTTAAACTTTTTAGGGACTGCAATTTATAGTGTTAAACACAGTTCCTCTATGTATAGGGAACCTATTGTGACCGATCCACTCAGGGCTTAAAGTTGGTCTTTAACTTCCCCCAACTCTTCCTTCTATTCTTTTTCAGTAGTTTTTTCCTCCACTTGGGCTTCATAGCTGAGATGTGGAATGTGTATGTCAAGTCATCACCAGGGAGCTCTTGTGTAACCCTTGCCTCTTTATTCCATTCGTGATGCCCTTGTTTATTAACTATTGAAGCTTAAAGGTTTTGCATGTCATATATGTGCTAAGTGGTTTTTGCTGCATGACTTGAATGTGCTTCATTTGTGGTTATTCTTGTTAAACTAACTCTGATTTCCATTATAGTATTCATGAATAGTGGCGAATTGGATGAGCTAGGTGTTCCTTCGCCATTCTTTGCTTTCAAAATTTTTGTATGTAATTTTATGGCTTCTTTCATTTGAGCCATCATATTCTCCATTTAGGCTCATTTGATTGCATTTGTAAATCATCATGATAGTGTTCATTAAGAGAACTAATATTTTAAAACACTTCATTCACTGCTCTAACTCTATCATATGTTTTGTATATCAAGCTTCCTAAACCTTAGCCATCTTGGTTTGATGATTGAGCAGCTCTATTGGACCTTGAACGACTGTTGCTTTATCACTCCTGATTGCTGCCAATTCATTCATCTTGTTTACTAGTTGTTAAGTAAGCATGCTGATTTCTTGTTGGAGTTCACTAAAGGGCTTAAGGTGTTGTATTTGCCTTTTAAGGACTTCATTCTCTTTAACGACCCTCGACATGTTGGCTTTACTATTACACATATGTCTTAAGGTCTTCTCTATAGGCTTCTTTAGCCTGATATTCTCCATTTTTAGTTAATGAACTTTTACATTTGCTTCCTTTTTCTTTCGCTTTTTGCCCCTGATGACCTGTTTTTACAACTTGACATATTCTTTCCGTAATTGTGCCACGTCAGTCGTGCATTTATCCTTTTCATCTTCTAGACTCCTTATTTCTATCCTTTTATCTTCGACCTCTTTTGCTAGTAACTTATTAATCTTCTTTATATTATTTCTTAATAAGGGGTTACAGGGTTTGAAAGAAGGATTAACACCACCAGTTTGTTCCTTGAGCTACGTTTGATAATCCTTTGTCGTTGCTATAATAAGCTTGCCTAAATCAGGATTTCCCTTGTACATAACCCTAGCTCATACTTTTTTCACTTGTGGATTTAGCTCTTTGGTCCCCAAAATGCTATGATAGAAGTGAATTATATGAACACCTTCTTCCGATAGAACATCTTATATGTATGCAAATTGTTGATAAGCTATTATAGGATTATAATTAATGCAACTTTAAAGGCTCACGAGGGGTATGTTTGGAAACTCTCCATAATTGTATATTATTTCTTTGGTTTCCTAACATGCTAACTTTCATAGTATTGAATTATTCTCTAACTGATTAAAAAGCTTAGTCACACCTTCCTTATCCATTTTCGTCAACCTTTTGTTATCACCAAAGATTTATGAGATGGACCCTTCATGATTATTATAATCCCTAATAGGATGGTGAATACTTTCATGCCTTACGCCCATATGATATCTCTTCCCAAATGCATGGTTGACAAGCCACATGGATAGTAGCTGTAAGTAACACTTCAACTTACCCTTTTTTTCTCGATGGTAAAAACTAAATGTCATGAATGTCTCAGCCAAGATTGCTAGCATGGGACTTATTTTGTGGTTTTCCACCATCCATGAGACATTACAGGTTGCCAAGTCGATCACTCCTACAGCTGAGGGAAATACGACTAAACTGTAGATTGTCAGGGCCATAATTCTTTGAAAAGCAACCCAATCACCTTTTTCTGCCAAGGTTTCCAGCTGTTTCTCTACGTATTTTCTTAATCAATTGAACTTCTTTTGGAAAGTTGTATTTTGGTCACTTATCTCCCATTATCTGAGCTATTGTATGCTTTGTGGATGAAGATTCATGTTATAGATATACTGCAGTATTTTTGGTCATCAGTATGTTTAATAATCCTCCGTATTGATCTAATGTCAGAGTGATTTGAAAGGTTGGGAATGTGAAACATCTCAGAGCGTAGTCTTAATATTGGGCTATGACAAAAAATGCATTAGGCTAGACTAGAACATGCAACAAATCTAGAATGTCCCTATAATCTTTTTTAAAATCTTGCAACTGACCTCCTTTAAGTTTTTTACTTAACATGATCAAACTTTCCATAAACTTAGCTTCAGCTTTAGCTTTAACTAGGATTCTTTTCTTTGTCAAGATCACCACTGTTAAGCCCAGATCCTATATAGTGATCATTTGTGCCGTTGTGCCTTTTTATGCTTAGTAACTCTTTTGACAAATCACTGTTAATAGAACAAATTAGGTTAATGATAATAATATAAAAAGAAATGGGTGCTTAGGTATTTTGTTTTGCTAGCACATTTTAAGACTAAGTGTGAAAAAACATTTTATTTAAATTGAAGTAAACTATAGTAATAATGGGCTAATAGTCGTTATCATTACATTATTAGGCCAGTACATAATTCATAAAACTCAATTTTTTTTTTAAGGTAAAAGGTCATATAGGTAAAATGAGTTGACCATTAACACGTAAAAGGAAGCGATCCTCTACACAATTAATTGTAAAAACCTTTCTTCTCGCTTAATATTGCCTTGAACAGTCATTAGCCCACTCATTCACCAGCACTTTTGCATTGTTTTGTTCTTTTTGTGAAGACAGTCATGCACCCTAGGAGTTTTCCATTTTTAAGGGATCTTTTATGCATGAGCCTGTTTATGTAGTGTATGATTATGATACCTCAGGGTTTGGTAACCCTTACAGGCTATGATTGGCTTCGCTAATGTATACTTTCATCGTGGTTAACACATGCTTAATGGTGCAATGAGACTATTGTCATAACCGACCTTTTGGCGAAAAATGATAAAAAGTGTTTAAATTGATTCCCAAAATGAAACTCAAAAATCAATTTATTGGGAGTCGCCACCAAAATTTTTAATGGAAAACTTTAGAAAACCAATTTTAAAAAAGAAAAAAAGAAAAAGGCAATATGGTCTGCGAAATCAGAGATGAGTTCGAGAGTCTATTTGAGTGTGGGGAAGGTGTTAGGCACCCCACAACACCCATCCATACGGACGGTTACCTTAAACCAGTCAGCTGAAATAGAATATGACTTTTAATTTATCTCTATTACCCTTTTATCGACATGCATGCCCATTAAACAAAAGAGACAAAACAGCAAGAATGAAAGCAAACAAATAGATATTTACAAAAGGGCGGACTTGACTTAGGATAAGAGCCTAGGGCCTACGTACCCTATGATAGGGATCAAAGTCCACGTAGTTCGACCACAAAGGTGTGTTTATAGGTTGATTATTTGTAAATTTTATGATGAGAACATGAGAGTTTAAATTGAACAGATTTCCATAAACAAAACGAAATTGAGGTTTGATCTGTGTGTCTTAATTTACGACAATCTAATTAATCTAGCTCTCTTGACTTCTTCATTTTTTCTTTTTAAAATTTTTGTTCATTTTTGGAGTTTTAATCCTTATTTTGAAATTTAAATGAAATGAAATGATTATACAAAAAGAATTTGATCGCGTAAAGAAAAGAAATTATTTAAGACATTTATTTTTGTAATATTGTTATTATTGTTATCATTATTTTATAACAAATATGTGCTGATTTTTGGGATTCAAAGATATTAAAATCTCATATGATTCCATGCAATCGAGGAGAACAATATTCTCACACGATAAATTCGTAAATAATAGAAATTATTTAATTAAAGTAAATATTTAGTTATTATAATTTTTAAAACAAATGTGCACCAATTTTAGGAATCTAAGAAGACTAAAATATCACATAATCCCATACAATCGAAGAGAACAACATTCTCACACGATAATTTCGCAGATAATAAAAATATTTAATTAAGATCAATATTTAATTATTATTATTTTTAAAACAAATGTATACTAATTTTAGGGATCTAAGGAGACTAAAATATCACATAATCCCATACAATCGAGGAGAACAACATTCTCACACGATAATCTTGCAAATAATAGAAAATATTTAATTAAGATCAATATTTAATTATTATTATCTTTAAAACAAATGTATACTAATTTTAGGGATCTAAGGAGACTAAAATCTCACATAATCCCATACAATCGAGGAGAACAACATTCTCACATGATAATTTCATAGATAATAGAAAATATTTAATTAAGATCAATATTTAATTATTATTATTATTGTATTGTTATTATTTATAGCAAGTATGTATTAATTTTTAATTAATAATTTTTTTCTGGGATCTAAGAAGATCCGAATCTCACACGATCCCAAGACACCTGAAGAGAATAATATTCTCACTTGATGACTTTCTTAGAACTTTATTTATAAAGCTAAAATTAATCTCTTATTGACACAAGGATAACAATGATACATATATCTAAACACATCTATACGTACACACACACACACACACACACACACACACATATATATATATATATATATATGTACATACATATAGACACATATAATAATACATATGAGCATGATGGAAAAAGAAGAGCAAGCTTCAGGAAAAACAGGAAGCATATATCTATATATCACCACACATATTTATATATACATCTACATACACACACACACACACACACATATATATATATATATATATATATGTATATAAACTCATATGTGATCTGGAAGCATGAACTCATATACCCACACATATATATGTATTATATACATCCACTTACACACACACACATACACACACACATATATATATATATATATATAAACACATGCATAATATATGTGTAAGAAGAGAGTAAAGCTCAAGGAAGGCAAGGAGAAGCCTATATTCTTTCTCCCTCACACGTAGATATATATATATATATATATATATATATATATAAAAACTCATATATGATATATATATGAATATGGTATGAGAGGTTGAGAGCTTCAGAAAGCATAAACTCATACACCCACACACACACACACATATATATATATACCTACATACATATCTATATCTTCCCATATATATATACTTATACTTATATATATATATATATATATATATATATAAGTATAAGTATGGCAAGGAGAAAAAATGAAAATAGCATCAGGAGGTGAACATGTGGTGGACCTAGATGACAAATGGTGTGACTAACGTGCAATAAAACCAAACAGAAGGTTCAAGTGACATGCAATGGGATTTCTGTCCTTCACTTTTTGAAAATGGAACTAAGGTGGTTAACGTTGTTTTCATCAGCCGCTGAACGCTAAATACGTTAAAATGAGAGCAATATGACAGCTAAAATGAAAAGAGTTCAGCTAATGATGCTAACCTTTTTCCTTAGATCCTTTCCGTGTTTTGAACCTCATTTTCTTACTTTCTTCAAGCCTTTCCCAATGGTCCCAGGAGCTTCTGTTTTTTACAGTGATGTCTCTCCTTCATTCAACAATCTCTCGGCTTCCACTCGTCTCTCATGCTCTGCTTTCTTTCTCCCTTTTACTGCTCTTCCATAGCACCAGAAGAAGAACTCGCAGCAGACCTCCTCCCTCTCAGCTTCAGCACAGTTTGTTCACCTCTGTTCACCCCTGTTTAAGATGGTCAGAGCAGAGGAGATGTTCTCGGTTTGCTTGTCATTACTGTAACTCAGTTTCTCCAGCAGCTCTCCTCCTTCAGTTCTCAGTTTTCTTGAGCAGTTCTCATCCTCCTCCTTGGTTCTCAGTTTGCTCGTCACTGCTGTAGACTTGCTCCTTGGTTCTCGGTGTCACCAGCAGTTCTCAGCCTCCTTTTTGGTTCTCAGTTTCCCTCACAGCTCCAAGCTTCTTCCTTCTGTTTCTTACAGCAACTCTCCCTTTCCCTCTCAAGTCTTCTTCGCTCTTTTTCCTTGCCTCTGCAGCAGCCCTTTCACGGGCTTCAGTTTGTGCCCTTTGTACTGCTGCTCTTTCAGCTCGTTCTCGTGCTTCAGCACTAGCTTTTTCAACAGCCCTCTCAGTTCTCAAACGAGCTTCAGTAGCTGCTCTTTCATGTGCTTCTCTCATTAGGTTTTTTTGCTCTCCTATAGCTCTCGCCTTTCTCGGTCTCAACTTTTTCTTCACGATTTTGTTTCTAGCCTTCTCTTTCTAGTTTTGTCTTCCAGCTCCTTCTCTTCTCGGTTTGTCTTCCAGCTTAAGTTCTTTCTCGGTTTGTCTTCCAACTTCAGCTCTTTCTCCAGTTCTATTAGTTTGAGCTTTTGACTGAAAGCATTTTTTGAAAGTTTGATGACAACTTTGAGAGAGACATTGGCTCATCTTCATTCTCTTTTCCTGAAGTGGACACTACAGGATTTTTCTCCTCGTGCTCATTAGGGCTTTCTGGTTTGTGTGTTGTCTTCTCTGGATCTGTATCAGAGTCGAGCAATATAACATCATCAGCAATGGAGGCTGAAACTGGATTGTCAAAAACTGGGTTTTGGACAACTGAAGTTTCACTTTCAAATGTTACTCTACTTGGATTTTCTACAACTACTTTGGACTTCTCATTGCTGCCCAAAAATGAATGGAAAGGAAGATTGACTCAAGATCTAATCCCCCCAGCTTGACCTCTTCTTTTCCTTTTTATCAGCAACAGGCTTTCGCTTTGAAGCTGAATTCCCCAGCAATTGCCCTAAAAGCACTAGTAGGCTTTTTTTAGCACCTCAACCGTGGCCCCGTTACCCATTGCAACAGAAGAGAGCCCCTGTAGCATTCTTGCCCTGCTCTAAAATATTGAGACTGTCACATATCTCATTTTCATCCTTTCTTTTCACAGCCACCCTCCCCCTCTTTTCACTGTCGTTATCACAATCCCCTCTTCGCAAGTTGCAATTTTATTTTATATATATATATATATATATATTATATTATATTATTATTACCATTGTTATTAGTTAACTTTTATTTTTTATTATTATTTATTTATTATTTTATTATATATTCTTTTTATCTTTTATAATTTTCCTTGATTTATTATAATTAGCTAATTTTATTTTTAAATTTTGAGTTTATTTAATTGTCTCATATTATTTATCTATAATTTCAACTTGTCCCCAGATAATGTCATTCGAAGCTTTATCGTTTTAAAAAAATTTTATTTGCTTAATTATTAACTAATTGGTGTATCAATTAATTAATAATTAAGTAATTAAGGATGGGGTGTTCACAACTACATTAACTATTCTTATAAGTAGTGACATGGGGTTGCTTCCCTACGAGTTTTGTCGTAATGTAATGGTATGCATGCTATATGTCAAAGAAAGAAAAAAAGCACTCTGTTGTGTCCACATTTAGGAACAACTTAAGCTAGGAGAGTTTAACTTGAGGGAAATAAGCTCTAACTAATTGGGTGGTATACTAAGCTTCTCCTAACGCATTGCAATCCTCTAGGGTAGGTCTATCATCCTAAATAAAGGCTCCCAAACTGCCTTCAACAAGGATGAAGATCTTGCTATATGAATTAGACCATAAGAGGAATGGATTCTCACGTGATCTTAATCTGTATAACAAGGCACAATCTAAGCAAAGTTTTCATGATAACCACAAGAAGCGTAAAGCTGCACTAGGAAATCATTAGAAACTTTTAGTAACCTAGGGCACACTTAGACCTGGGTATTGGGCCCAGAAAAGAATGTGTGCAAGGTAATATGTATATGTGGAGTGTGTGAGGAGAGCATTCATACCTCTTGCCTAAAGACTACCCAACCCTTATTTGCTAAATAGATTAAGCAATAAATGAATAGATCAACATATAAGAGTCATTTACCCTAGTCAAGAACATGTTATTCATATAGCAAGGCATATTGTTAAAGCCCAAACAAACAATCAATTAATAAATAATTAAGGTAAAAACATGTTATTAAACCCAATCAAGTGCATGATTCAAGCAAGTTACAAGTATTAAATAAAATCAAGCAAATCAAAATTAAAAGGAATAACTTGTAGAAGAAAATTTAAGAAACAATATATATGAGTATTGAATAAAGCACACTATTAACTTAGAAACAAATGTACAAACAATGGGTATTTAACTAGAGCATGTGGGCATGTTATCTATCCAAATCATGTTAAGTAAATAACACGTAATGAGTAATTAAAAATAAAAGAATGGCCATATTATTTTGCAAAATTAGTTTGAATGGGCTTGACTCCTAACTTACACCCAATGGAATCACCAAACTGTCACACTCGAAATATGATCGTGAGGCACAAATTGAAAGAATAATTTTAATTTTTGCTTTGGAAATGAAAATCAAAATAGTTTAGGAGTTGCCACTAAAATTTGTAAAAGATAAATTTTAGAAAACCAATTTATAAAATAAAATGGTGTACAAACCAGGGATCAAGTTTGGAAATCAATTGTACGTGGGGAAAATGTTAAGCACCTCACAACACTTATTTCTAAAAATGATTACCCAAATTTGATTACATAATGAACATCACCTTAATTCTAAAGTCAATTTCTCTTATCAATCACATATAAAAGAGGAAATAAATAATAATAAATAAATAAAAGAAAAGAAGAAATTAAGAAAATAAAATAAAGGAAAAAAGATATATAAAGGGGTGAACTTAATCTTAGATTAGAGCCTAAGGCCTACGTACCCAATGATAGATATCAAAGTCTACACAGTTCGACATAGAAAGACATGGCAATTGGTTGATTTTTTTTGGTTAAATTTTTGCAAAAAGAACAAACTAGTAGAATTTAATCATATTTTCATAAGTGGAATGAGCTTGAATTTGGTTAGTGTATTTTAATTTGCGAAATCAATATAATCTCACTTTCTTGATCCCTTCATTTTCTCATTTTCTATTTTTTTTTATTTTGGTATTTTGAAAATGAAACTTATTTACATTTTTATTAAATTTTTGTAGAATATGAGATTAAAAGCAAGAACTTCAAAAGGTTTCAAAAGAAAAAAAAAATCCTTTTTTTTGTCTTTTTTCCATTTAAATAGAAGAATTTGAAAGTAAAAAGAAATTTTGAAACAATGGTTTTATTTGTATTTTTTATAATAAATTTTTTTTTTGTTTTGGATAGTAGTTAAAGAAAAATTTAAGAAGAATATTTTTGTTCTTTTTCTATCTTTTAATTTTTTTTAAAAGAGAAAGTCTTAATTGGGTATGAGTTGTTGAAACCCAGGTTTAATTAGAAAAAGCATAGCTAACCAGCATTGAGTAAAACCTGAAGAGACACAGGTTCTCACATGGCCCCACCAATTGACTCTGTAAATATTCAAGAAGACACACAGTCTCACATGGTGACTACTAAAAAAGTGGATGATAAATTATTTTAGTTACTTAGAAATATTTTTAAAAATTTTTAATATTAAATAATAACTTTTAAAAATTGAAGAGATTAAAGTCTCATATGACTTTTACTAGTTAATTTTGAATGCCTATAAAGATTTATGATCTCACACGGCAACCTTAAAGTAAAGGTAAAATGAGTATTTTTATAAATTATTTTTATTTTTTACAATTGTATATTAATTTTTAAATTTGAGGGAGATTAAGGTCTCATATGACTTTTACTAATTAATTCCTAAGTATTTAAGCTCACATGGCAACTTTTTTTAAATATATATATATATATATATATATTAAAAAAACATGTCTTCAAAATCTAAGGAGATGACAACAAATAAAAATGAAATAAAATAAAAAAAATAAAAAACAAACACAAACATGCAATGCCTTGTGTGATTATGAATGTGCTCAGACAAATATCACATTATCCCACCATTGTCTACTTAAATCTTGCCACATGTTCCTATAGAGCTCATGGCCCTTGGCTTGATTGTACTAAACCAAACATTAATACTCAAATCTCCCTCTTGACATATCCATATAGCCACCAAAACTAAATCCCATGATCATAACCACGTGCCAAGACATGTTCGCAAAATTAATTACGCTGGAAAAAGCCTTATTTCCAAACACATGTTGAGTGAAAAGAGAGCAACCATGACTATGCTATTATGTTTACCATCATTTCGAAAGCTAACACACTAAGCATTCTATTAAACTCATTTTCCCTTCATTCTAACGTAAGCTCATATAAAAAGGACAAGTAGAAGCAATATTAAGAGCCAAGCCATTTTTAGCTTTCACTTATGAAGAATGCTGGACAGGATTTACGAAGCAAGCTTGTAAAACTCACTTCAAGTATAACGCCTCCAGCTATTTGCCTTGCAATAAGGTGATCCTTTTTTTATTTTTTTTTTACCTTTCGACTAGCACATCCCTTCCTCCCTCATTTGGTGCTTAGGTTTATCCAAGAATCGACTAACAAGTTAGTCCAAAACAAAAAAATATTAGGATAAAGACCATACCTCCCACCATTGTCATTAATTGAAAATTCTATAAATATAAAAGCTGTCGAAAACAAAAATGAATACTTTTAAACCTTTATTTTTCAAAAGTAATAGAAAAACCAAACATAAGAATTTAAATTTACAAGAAAGCTTAAGATAACTATTCTATCAACTACATTTAAATTTAAATTTAAGATAAAAATTCACAACAACAAGATATTCATCCTATCAAAATGGATCATGTTAATGTAATAGTTGTCGACCATATTAATGAAAAGCTGCCATTAATATAGGAGGCCGACAAGAATCAGGTTGCTTTAATTATTCTTCCTTCTGTCTTCCTCGAACGGATCCTCTGCTTTTGATCCATGAAACAGGGGTGCTCAGAGATCCCTTTTCCTTTCTGGAGGAATTGTTTTTTTTTTTTTTAGTTTCTTATTCTCTCTCTGTTTACTTTTTCTCTTTTTGTGCTTTGCCTCACGGCCACAAAAACTGGGGGTTTTCGTTTTCTACCCTTGTGACTCCTTTTTGCCTTACTCTCAATGCATCACCTCCTCCTCCTCTCTTTCTCAATCTCTCTCAGTCTCATTCTCAAGGTCTCTCATCCCTCTAATTTTTTCCCTTCACCTCCCCTCTCACTTGAGCTCTCTCAACATTTTATTTGCCTCACCGAAAGTTGTCCCTCGTCTTCTCTTCCTCTCTTTTGGTCTCTCCTCTTATCTTTTGCTCCTCTATTTCTGTTTTTGCTATTCTCCAGTCACTCAATTGCTTTTCTACAGGCTCCTCTTCCTTCATTGTGTTCGAAGAAGACCAGAAATGAATAAATGGTCAACCCCATTTTCACTACCAGGGCTGCCACTCACTTCCCTCTCTTTGTCAGTTTCAAACCAAGAGCAAGAAGGAGCGTTATGCTTCTTTCCAAATCTGTCGTCCACACCATTTAACCTTAAATTCTAAACTCTAAACCTTAAATGCGCAGTTTGTTATATAGGTATACTTTGTTAGACAAGGATGCAGTGGGTTAAGATGTAGATGGGTACTACATCTTGTCATTTCTTCATTGAGTTGGAACGTGTCCTTGCCTTTTTTTTTAATTTTCTCTTCTTCTTTTTTATAATTTGGTATTTATTTTTTATTACATTTAAATTCTTCTTATTAGCTATTTTCGTTCTCTTAATCTTTATTTTTTTGGGTTAATTTTGTTGTTTCATTTTTCTGAATTCTATTGTTTGGTTTTTGCTTGTGTTTTTTATTCCATTTCACTAAAAAATTATTTATTTTTTATTTAATATGTTTTGAAAATTTTTCTTGATAGGGTGTTCACACCTCAAATGAAATTCTTCCTAACAAATGAGGGTTTCTACATGTTGCAAGCTGCTTGAATATCAATGCTCGCTCTTCGTTTTCTTAACCATGCGAAGAGTAGCCAAGTCGCTTTATGATTTTTATGAATGAAAGGTCCAGCCTATTGATATCTTAAAGGATGTGATTTGCTGGACTCCTCACAGGGAAATAAAATTTGACGGTGATGCTGTATATGTTGTTATTCTGCCATCTTATGTTGTTTCAATCTAATTTAGTCTATATTGTTTTAATTTTTTTTTTATTTTTTCATTTGGGTTGGAGATTGGATGAATGAGAATTTGTTGAAATATGATCCATGTTATAGATTAATCTATCAGAAAAATATTTGATGTGAATTTGTAAAATCAAAAATAAAAATTGCTTCAAAGTTTATTCTCCCCCATTAAAACTATTTTAACTTTCAGAGTCGCCTTATGAAATTATTAGTCTTAGACATTTAAAAATTAACTAGTAAAGATCATATGAGACCTTTAATTTCCGTATGTTTTGAAATTGTTTTTTTATAATAAATAAAAAAATAAAAAGATTTTGATTTCTTTCACCTTTTATTTATTTATCTTTTATTCTTTAAGATAGTCATGTGAATTCTAGCGTCTCCTTAAGCACTCAAGATGTCAATTAGTAAAATTGTGTGAGATTTCATATCTCCTCAAATCTTATCCAAATTGCATTTTTATATTAATCTTGGTTCCATTATCATGTACCCAATTAGTATTTTTTTTTTTTTTTGTGTTTTAAAGAATAATAAATCCAAATAAATATTTTCTTTAATTGTTTAAAATAAAATTCCATTTTTAATCTTATTTTTATCATTTTCCCTTTAAAATTCCATTTTATAAAATAAAAGGTTAAATAATTAAAAGGACAACCAAAATATTTTTCTTAAAATTTGGTTTTGCATGCTTTTTTTTTTTTATTCCAAAATCAAAATACAAAAGTCTTGTTTCGAATTATGTCATATTTGTTTTAGTTTTATTTTCAAATGATAAAGACAAAAAATGTATTTCATTAATGTCACATTCATTTTACAAAATAAAAAATAAAAAGTGTAATCAAAGTTTATTGTCAAAAATTTCAAAATATCCAAAAAAAATTTTTGAAAATTCTAAAAATCCATTTTCATCAATAATTTCATATTTCTCAAACATTCTAATTTCCAAAAATTCAAAAATCCCAAAAATCCTTAAAAAAAAAATCCTTTCCCTTGATAATGTTGTTCCTCTTTCAAAACTAGAATAGTGAATTCTAATTTCAAAAGTCTTAAAAATATACAAATTCAAAAATCCCAAAACTTGTCTTCAATAATTTTGTTCTTCATTCAAAGTTAAAATAAAAATCTTATTTTCAGATAATCCCAAAAAAATAAAAAGGAGAGAATGAAAAGGACAAGAAAGTAATATTAGATTAAATTAAAATACACTAACCAAATCTTAGCTTATTTTGTTCATCAAAATCGAATTGATTTCTATTATCTTGCTCATTTTACAAAATTTAAAATATACTAACGAACTATATGAATTTTGATTCCTATCGCAGAGTATATAGGCCCGAGGTTACAAAATTTATTTTTCTTTTGCTTATTTTTGTTTGCTTCGCTTTCATTTTATTAATTTACATTTGATTGATAAGAAGTAATTCTTATTAAAATTAAGCACATATAATTTTTGCATAATCAACTTTAGATAATCATTCATAAGAACAGGTATTGTGGGGTGTTTAAGCACTTTGTCCTTTAATTTGATTTTTTAAAATTTATCTTCTAAAAATTTTGATCGCGATTTTTAAATTTTAAATTTTGTTTCATTCCATGAAAATTAAAATTTTACTTTTTCTCACACCTTGCAATCACGAGTGTAACAAGAATTATCTTTTTAAATGTACCATCCCCAAAATTCAAAAGTAAGGCTTTTAAGGTTGCATAAAAAAGATTTGATTGAACAAATCTAGTAACTAAAAATATTTTATTCTTTAATTAATTGTTAAAATCAATTTGACATACGGGAACTTTGAGGGCCCACATACATACGTGTGAACGGTCAGAACTTTACAAAGGTGAAATGGCTTTGCTTCAAAAATAAAAGAAAGGTGGGATACATTTGACCGTTAAAGACGCACCAATTTAAAATATTTACGCAAATTTTTTTTTTTTTTTAAAGGCAAAAACAAAACACAGAGCTAGCCGTTATGCTGCTTTTGCTATTATCTACAAAGCCCTAAATTAATGTGCCATTATCACACCAGTTTTTGGAATTTTCGTCGATTCATAGTTCTGATTCATCGATTCAATAGAGTCCCTCACTTCAATTTTCCAGAACAGGGCTGATCCGATACAGTCATTCCTCTTCGAATCAAACATAGCTGTTTGGTGATTGTAATCCTAATCGTAATCGTAAGCCTTTGCGATTCAAAGGAAAAGCGGGCCATGGCAGCAAGAATAGTCGCTAAAGACATCATCACTCTACGTGGTTCTGCAGCAATAGTTAGCGAGTTCTTCGGTACGATACCTCTCCTTAGATTTCTTGTGTCGATTTTTTTCATCGAGAGATAATTAGGGGTTTTCGAATCTAATTATGGGTAATTTTTTTGGTTTTTGCTGATCAGGATATGCTGCTAACAGGTGATAAAATGTTACTTTTAATTTTTGTTTTTCTCTATCTCATTTCCAATTTTGTGTGGTTATACTGATAATAAGTATTTTGAGTGGGAATTTTCTCAGTATTCTTTACAATCGTGGAGTTTATCCAGAAGAAACCTTTGTGAAGGTCAAGAAATATGGCCTTCCAATGTTGCTCACACAAGATGAGGGTGTCAAATCTTTTATTGCCAATCTAACTGCTCAGCTCTCTCGTAAGCCCCTAATTCCCTCTTGCAATACCATGAGTGAACGTGATTGATTAGCGTACATTGGAAACTAGATATTCATTTCTACTTGGTAAATATAGTTTAAAATAATAAGCATATCCACTTCCTTACCTTCTTGATGGTGCGAATGCCAATTGAACTGAGAGGAAGCAAGCACTATTTTAATGTCTTGGACCACTTCCTTTTTGTTATACTATGATTGGAAGTGACTGAATTATCTTATGGGGGTTACGTGAACTGAAAACTGAAAAGTTAGTTCAACTCGGTAAAGCTAGAATTAACAGACCTGCTTGTCTTCTCGGTGCTGCTAATTTCAACTTAACTAAGATAAAGTGAGTAATTTTGAAATTTTGATATCTTGGACCATTGCTGACAATTGAAACGTCTGAATCTCTGTATGTTGTGAAGAGTGGCTTGAAGCTGGGAAGTTACAGAGGGTTGTCCTTGTCATAATGAGCAAGGCCACTGGTGAAGTCCTGGAAAGGTGGAACTTCAGCATTGAGACTGACTCTGAAGTTGTGGAGACGGGGTAACGTAACCTAATTCTACACACAAAAAAAAAAAAAAAAAAAAGGCCGTGTTTGTTTAATACTTGTATCAGATAGAATGTAAAATTTTATATTTTGTCGGGTTGCAATGCTAGTGTCAGAAATACTCTGCTTTTACCTTGATTTATGCTTTTCTTTTAATTTGATCTTCCAGTGTATCGAGAGAAAAGAGTGACAAGGAAATCATGAGAGAGATACAAGCAATTATGCGACAGATTGCGTCAAGTATTACCTATTTGCCATGCCTTGATGACACTTGTAAGAACCACGAGCACCATAGAAAGAAAAAGTTGCCTCCTCTGCTTTTTTTCCCCCCTTTCTGTTTTTTTTTTCTTTCGGTTCTCTTTACTAGAACGAAACATAACATCAATGGTCTTCTTGTTTCAGGTGTTTTTGATGTGTTAGCATACACTGACAAAGACGTGGCAGCTCCATTCACTTGGGTTGAGAGTGATCCAAAACTTATTGCAAATCCACAAATGGTGAAATTGCATTCCTTTGATACCAAGGTGAGTCTAGAACTGCAATTCAATGAATTTTATGACACTTTTTTGGTTACTTGTTTATCACTAATTTTATGTTATTTGGCAATGCAGATTCACAAGGTTGACACTCTTGTTTCGTACAAGAATGACGAGTGGGATGAACAGTAGAACATAGTGCTTTCTTGTTTTATTCAGTTCTGTGTCTTTTCAGGCCCCGACTAGTTGTTGTGAATCTTCTATTCACATTATGTAGAAGTGTCTAATGTCTGTATTGTTCTTCTTGTTATGGCAAAATTATAGTGGCAATCATTTCAGTTCTACGATAGAGCTATGACTCCAAGGCATCGTATAAAAATCTGCGATCATAAACTGCATTATGTAGAAGCGTCTAATGTCTGTATTGTTCTTCTTGTTATGGCAAAATTTTAGTTGGCAATCATTTCAGTTCTACGATATAGTTATGACTCCAAGGCATCGTATAAAAATCTGCGATCATAAACTGCACTTGAAATAGTGTAACTCCCAAAAATCAATGGTATGATTATCTATAGAAATAGTTAGAGTCTTCAAAGGTGGTTTTTTTGCCAAGAGGAAAAAACAAATCGTTCATGTGCATTTTGTCATTACAAGTTATACTTTTATTCAATTTAAAATGGAATTCATAGAATAATTTTAAAAGATTTAAATGATCACTCATCTCATTTTTATTTCTAGCAAAATCAACAACCGGCTCTCTTGCAAAGAGGAAAGAGGAAAGACAATGAAAATGAACTCTATTAACTTTCTTTTTAATGTTTAACAAATATCGTTTTCTTTCTTTTTCATCTTTTTTTTTTCTCTTCAATATGAGCATATTATAAGATAAAAATATAAGCAAATCCGCATCAAAGAAAATATTACAAATTAAATTTGGATTGCGGAGACACTTGGATTGCGGAGAATAGAGGAAAGAAAATTAAAATGAAATTCTAATTTTAACATCATTTTTATCATTTAAGTTCACACAGGTATCTTTTTTTTCCATTCATTTTCTTCAATCTAAAAATAAGAAAAGTGTTAGAAATCTAAATCCAAGAAAATATTACTAATTAAATTTTTTCTTCTTTCCTCCCTTCAATCTTCTCAATCAATCCAAACATACTTAGGTACTAAGCCAATCAGAAATCAATGTCAATTAGAAGTGTACCTAGGATATTTATACATCTCTCGTGATTAACTTAGAATTCTTACAAGATATAATTGGTACTTCTAAGTCATAGCAAGTCGTGATTTCCAAACAGGTTTTTATCTGCTAAAAGTCAGCAGTGATACGAGGGGTCCAGAGGGTCCCTGGCTGCAGCATGTTATATAGAAATATGCAAAAAAGTCCAGAAGCTTTACAAGGGAGTATATATAAATAGCTGATGGAAAATTTCCTAATAAAATAATAATATCACTGGAAATGCATATTTACAGACTTGTTAAAGCTACAGAGTACAACAGAAATTATGCACGTGGCTCATATATATTCCTATCATAGAACATAAAAACAGCATTATATATATATACTAGGCAAAAATAACTCCAGGTTTGTGCTGCATGTATTTTAAAGATCTATACAGTCCCCTCCAAAATTCTCTAGGCATTTTAAGCTGATATATACCATGGAGGTGCCTTCAACTCACTCCACGGTATATGGCACCAGGTTGAAGATCATCCAAGTTATCAATATTTCTATATCCATCAAATTCACGAAGGCATGTCCAACCCCGGCGTGCCAGAAAATCGCGGTGATCATCTTCAGTGTAAAAGATCTTGTCTTCAGTATGGACAGGGATATTGTCAGACTCATCGTAGAGGCATACTTTAATGGCCATTCCTGTGATCATAATTTCAAGCATTACAGCTAGCATACAGTTCAACTACGATTATAAATTTTTCACATGCAATCCTTCAGATAGATAAAGGAACCACAAATTAATGTGAAACTTCAAAACCTTAGGGTTGGCCAAGGCGAGAACTTTTTTGATCATTTATATTGACAATGACAAAGTTTACTCCTCATTCAAGGGCCTCAACAGGATATTGTTGGCTTGTTGCTGATAATGGAGCCCTAAACACCTACACTTCCTAAAGCACATATTTATGCTTGAGTTGCCACTGAAACAAACTTCTCAGCATTGGTGAGAACTTACATGATTCAGCAGGACATTACTCAATACTCATTGATGGAGGCCTAAAATCAATGATTTTAGCTAAATACAAAAAACTTCATCAATTATTCTTGCTCCATTTCATCCCCCAATCATCTTAGCTTGCAAGTAATGCACTTAATAGCGTCTTATGAACATTCAGAACCAACTTGTGTCTACATATAAATTTACACAATGTAGAATGGTTGCTAGAAGAATAAATTAAGCTAACGATACCTTCATCAAGGTGAAGAGTATAATTTCCTAAAGGCATGTCTCGGTCAAGACTCCTGATTATCTGGTCTTCATCCTCCAACCAAAATAAACGTTTGGTTCTCAACCTAAAAGCAGCCCTTATTGCTTCCTTGATGGCTTCTGGAGTACCATCAATACCTATTCTTCTTGTATAATCGCCCCATTTGACTGATATTACCCTCCCACAACATGACTGACCTTCCCCACCTGTCAAAATAGAAAGATGAGGGCAAAAGAAAAGTATTAAGCTAAGGTCATAAGGGAAGAAGCTATATTTGTTAATTTTTCTTCCTTTTTTTTCTGGAGACGGGTTGGAATTGGAACTACTACATTCACTCACTTTTCCAAACAAAAATCCTCAGATGGCTCAGGTTCTACAAAACTTACTTAAGAAACATTAACTTCGGCTGCTGCTACAGATACATTACTTATCAAGAAATATGGTTCACCAGAAAAGTTAGTCATTTTAAACACTGCCATATGTATTAATTGAGGGCCTTTGGTGCCACACAACAGTAATCGTTCCTATTTATTCTCACTTTCTCTTCTTTCATTGTGATCAAGCACATCACAAACAAGGAAATCTATACATAGTTTACCATTTATAGGAGCTTCTCTCCAATTCCAAGGAGGAACTCCACTTGCTGCAACAGTATCAGCTGTGGTAATAGCAAGAGGATGTTCATCATGATCCAAACGATTATCAAGATTCAGTGTTGATCTGCCAGTAGCTGAACACCAGGTATTTGATTAATATGTAACATATGAAGTGGCAACAACTACAATGGAAAGAATGTATGGGGTAACGGTGTAAAGGAAATCAAACATATATCTGATTCAAGCTGTTTTCGGTAAACAAGAAACTCTCTTCAATTGTTTAGAACTTTTAAATTTCTCCAAATTGGTCTAAGGGATGATTAAGGCTAATTTTTTTATAATCATTTTAAACATAAGACAGCTGCAACGAACAGGCACTGCAATTTAGAAAAAAGTGATAAAGGACAATTTGAAATAGTTTTAGATATATCACTAAATTACATCACTAGACTGAAACCCTGTTTTATGGTAGTAATGCTTTCAAACATGAACAATCAATTGAGATCCTGTAATCTCAGACAGTAAAATGAAAAGCCATCTCAATTCACAAGAAAACCAATTCCTCAAGGATTCCTTCCTGGCATGTTTCCTACAGCAAATTGAGCAATAAGCAACAAGAATGTTTCCAATCAGTATATGAAATACAAACAAATAATATCCTGGTCATACATAAAGCTAATAAGCTTCCTAGTAAATCATGATGACCAGAAACCTTCATTCTCATGCAGAGCTTAAATTATCATTTGAAAGTAGCATTTCATTATTTATCCCCCCATTTCCTATTGTTACATGAACACAATTACTAGATATTAACAAACCTAAGTTCCACGTGCATATTTCACGTCAACTAAATGTGATATACACTTACCAGTGCCATTGATTAAGAAATAAAAACCGAAGTCCCTCATAGAAATACGATCCTAAACAAGTTATGACCTATCAAATAGGAAATTTTTAAGGAAGTTGATGAACAGAATATGGATAGACATTAGTACATCGACATACCTTCAACAGGCCCAAAAGTGATGCCGGTATCCTCCATACCTGTACAGGCACATAACTAGTCAACCAACCTTTTTCTAAAGAAGAAAGAAGTGAACTTGTAACTTGAAAAACATCAGAATGGCATGACTCAAGACATCCATGGATAAATTACTAAGGCTGCACTTGAGTCTGACAGCTACCCAGGATAGGATATCCAAATTCAACCATTAAATTTTTAGGGTTTTCGATTCTGTCTTCCGTAAATCATAGACATAGAATTAAACAACAGCAGAAAACAATTTGTTATCCCTTAAGTTCCATTTAAATTTCACTTTTGTCCCTAATGACCTTTTTTAATCCATTTCTATCCTAAAAGTATAGCTTTTGTTCCAAAAGTTTCCTTTCCGTTAACTCTGTTAATCTTTCCGTTAAAGCTTAGACACTTGGATTGGCAAAAGTTAACATTATGTGTCAATTACTTGTACAAATGTAATTACACATCAAACATCTAAATTAAAGGAAAAAAAAAAAAAAGCCTTCAATTCACATATAAAACAGAAGGGTTTGAAACATCTTAATTCAAAAAAAAAAAGGCACTCAGACATTTCTGAAACTGAAACAACCCAAGACGCTGCATGCCCGAGTCACCATCTCTAATTCTTGTATCTTCAATTTCTTGCTTATATATGGCATTTGTCTTACTTAAGCCTATCATGCATCATCATCAGAAGTAAAGTGGGACGTCTTTTCCTAATAGTGAAGTCCAGAGATTTGATGAAACTTTGAGGAACCAACCTTTTTTTTATTTTTTCCATATAATTAATAAGAACAAATATTGATTCCATGGAAAGGGAGACTTAGAATTTTTTAGGAGATGGCAATAACAGAGTCATTGGGATCTAATGCATACCCACATCTTGAAGTGCCTAGCCAATGCCTTTCATTAAAATCTGAGTACATAACTTTGCATCCCACCCAAATCGAGTTGGAAGAATAAACAAAAAAGAAAAGGAAAGGAATACAGAAATTGAATGCTTCCCCAGAATGCATCTTTGACCTCTTTGATTTTATTCAGACATGGAATTAGAGATGGGGATACAGTGATTTGCCCCTTTTTTTCTTAATTTAAACTTTTTCTTAATCTGATATGATTTTAGTCTGACGTATAATGATACATGTACAAGCTATTGAAAAATAATGTTTAACTTTTCCACATGAGACCCAAGTGTGTAAGCTTTAATGGAAAAATTAATGGAGTTAACAGAAAGGAAGCGTATGGAACAAAAACTATATTCATTGGATAGAAATGGATCAAAACAAACTTTAGGGACGAGAATGAAACTTTAGGGACAAAAAGTTGCCTTATGTTGTTAAACAACACAGCCATCAAGCCTAAGATCAATGGCCATAGGAGGCTGACAACTGAAGGGTATTATATGTGCCTCAATCAAGAGGTATTTATGAGCTCTGAAATAACTTTCTAATTTAAACGGGGGGCATCTAACTATAAGGGTTTCTTTACTTCGTATTCTCCAATGGAATATTATAGGTCTAGAGCAGGCAATGTAAATCCCAATATTAAAAGTTTAATCAAAATGATAGTAAAGACAAATTGGTCATCACTGCTTCAGTATTCTGTTTCACAAAGCAACAGTAACATGGCACTGCAATTGCGGAGATATATTATATACTTATACTATAATAACATCTATTTACTAAATCTTCTATTGCAAGAAAAGATAGCATTCTTTTCATAAATTGCAAAGACAACGTGCTTAGTGAATTGCATATATGCATAATTCTGACAATGCACAGCATAAATCTAAGTAACTTGCCATAAAGTCACCTTAAAGGTTTTAACAAACCCCTGTATATTAGGAAGAATAAAAAGTTCGGGTTACAAAAGCATAGTTACCATTAAGCATAAAGAAAGTAGCCCATCATGAAGAGCACTAAATTGCAAACCTTTAGAATCAGTTCACCTTTTACAATTTTTACACAAACTTTTGCCAGTGCTAGTCAACATGACGGGTTTTTTTTGTACGTAGAATCCTTTACATAAAATAATAGAGATGCCCATGTTCCCTGCCCAAATTTGTCAGAATTCGGACTAATTAGCCAATTTGGCAGTGACAACCAAGGTAGTCTAGTTATAACTAATAATAGTACATAATTTTGTTGCATAGACTATAGACCCGTTCCCTTTTTGCAAGAAAGGAAGTACAACCTACCATAACAAAGATAGATTATTTCAAAACAACCAAATTTGTTGTATATCAGAAACAGTAAGCTAATTAGTAGATGAGCAAAGTTGCTTACACAATCTCTCTTAACAAAATCTCTTTTGTAAGAAAGGAAGTACAACCTAACATAACAAAGATAGATTATTTCAAAACAACCAAATTTATTGTAATTCAGAAACAGTAAGCTAATTAGTAGCTGAGCAAAGTTGCTTACACAATCACTTTTCACAAAATGTTCAGAACCTCAAACATTATCACCCACATACAATCAGTCATTCAGGTAAATCAGAAATGCAACACATGGAAACAATGGATACCTTTATCGGCGAACTGCATATAGGAATCAACCTTTGGAGGAGTTGGGCTCTTGTAGTACACACTCTTGCTCTTCTCTTTCAAAATCTCCTCAATGTCCTTGTAATACGACATCTTAGCGGACCCAGCCCCCCTATCTAGATGCTTCGCCTTCTTGAACTCCTTCAACAAATTTCTCCACTTATCCGTACACATAGTCGGCGATCGATCGAATCCCTTCTCTCTCATCTTCGCTGATATCTGTTCCCATAAGTGCTTATTAGATTTTGAAGTATTAAAGAGCCCATCCATCTCACGGCGAAAAGCAATGAGACTTCGCGTCTCGTCTTGTATCCAAGTCTCGGCGCGCTTCTTTGGTGCCTTAATTTCAACCTCGTGGTCCTCCCCACTACTGTCGCCGAGGATCATTTGATGCTGCTGAGATTGTTGGAGTGGCGGCGGCGGCGGCGGCGGAGGAAGTTCGGCATTGGATACAACCTCGATCATGACATCTGGGGTTGCTTGTTCTTTGTAGAAATCGATGGGTCGGGGTTTTTCTGATATATACATTCAAACAGAAACGAAATTCAGAGAAAAGGGATAGTTGGACAGAAACACTAGCAGTAGTAAAGGCAACAGATTAAGGTTAGGGAATTGTGGAGAGGGAAAAAGCGTAGTGTGATTGTGAAGTTGAAGCTTTTGCTAAGGAATTTAGATGGACTTGTCTATCCAAGCCTTACGCTTCGCCTCCAAAATTTTCCAGCTGCTTTCGTCTCGGTCACTGCTTGTCGGTTTCAAGAACAAATTTTTTTGAGGAAAGGCATTCCACACTGCCAGATAACTTTTTGGTCTTTGAGATTTACTTGTATTATTCTATTTGGTGTTAGTCCAAGTTTTGGTTTGTTGCTTCTTAATTCTTCAACCAATGAATAATTGTATTGTTTTTAAATTAACAAGTCAAAAGTTCTATAAAAATAAATCAAAGAGTTAAAGAATATTTAAATAATATACAAAAGAATACACAATTTTCTAATATTGTGATTAGATTATGTCTCTCCGTATATCGAACTGTTTAATTGACAAAAAAATTTTGGTAACAAAGATAATGTATTTAGCCATGCACTGTATTTTCAATTATCTTTCATAATTCGCCAATCATTTTTTTTCTAAAAATTGTAAATATCCTGTAACAGATATATATATTTTATATATTTTAATGAAATTATGATTTCACACCAAAAATAAACTACATAATTATAAAAAAAAATGATCAGTTGATAAACTATATAATTAGCTTTTACTTGTACTCAATATATACTTATTTATGTTAGTCAGTGTATATAATTTATGAATAGAATTAAAAATTGATACATATTATATTTTAACAAATCAAACCTTTTATTTTTATTTTGATAAAAAATTATTTTTTTCAAGTGAAATAAACATTGGAGACCAATTATCATGGTTAAGTAAAAAAAATAAGTCTCAATTTTACTACAATATTAAAACAATGAAAAGAATTTATTGTAAATTACATATATTTTTTTAATTTTGTTCAAATCAAACAAATCTCACTTTTATGTTTAAAACATATATAGATTTCTTTTGGATATGAAGGTACCTTCCACTTAGTTTACTTCAAAAGTTGACTAAAAAATTATCCTCCAGTAATATAAGTATATATTTGTTAATTTAATAAATTTAGAATAGAGGATATTTTAGTAAGAAAAAGAATTTTAAATTAGACTAAAGTGTATGAGAACTTCTAATTTCAAAATAGGTCTATATTTTGAAAATAAATGAAAAGCCTATATAATTTCAATAAAATTTCAAGAGATGTCAATCTAATTTATTCAAAAATTTATTTTACTCTTAAATATACGAAATTAATCTACCTTTAAAATCACTCAAGAAAAAAAGATTTAATTGATTAGACACAGCTGACCTAAACATTTTTTCCCCTTAAAAGAAAAAGCTTGAACAATAATACAACGATATACTTTTGATTAAAAGCACCCAAATTAAAATGGAAACGGCAAAGTAATGAAATTAGGGAGGATGGTGTCACGTGTTCTTTGTTTTGGGCTCAAAATTAAAATCAGACAAACATTTAAAATAAAAACAAAAAAAACAAAAACAAAAAGAAGTGCAAAATGTGAGTAGTAAAAAAGAAAAAGAAAAAAAAGAAGAAGAGTGAAAGTGAAACGGCGTCGTTTTCTACATCTCATGACAATCATCCTTGCCAGTAGCGGCCAGGCAATGGAGTTGAAGGTAGTGAATACCATTCCTCGACTGTTATGCGACTCCGTTTCTTCCGTAACTTTTCTGCCATATATATATATATATATATATATATATATATATATATGTATGGTAACTTTTCAGTTTCAAAAGAGATTCATGTATACTTTCAAACTGAAAATATGGTTCACATAATTGCAATAAAGCTCTGAAAGATCTATATAATTTACTCAAATCTTTGCTTAAATTAGGTTTTTCTTGTTTGGCCCAGCTTGAACTAGGTTTTTATTTATTTATTTTCCCACTTTATTTGAATAAGGTTATTTATTTATTTTTTTAACTCAAGGTTATTTATTTCTTAGAAGGCATCAAAATTATTATTTTTTTTCTAGCAATCTCACCATTAAAATTTATACATCATAAAATAAAAAATTCACCTGACGAAAAACGATTTTTCTCCCATTATTTACTGCAATCTATATATTGTGTAACGCATATATATTTGTTTTGTTCGTTGTTTGTTTCAGTGGCTCACGCAAGGATGAACATATGTTTTGCCGAAGAATCTGTGGAGCAACGGTAACGAAAACGTGAACAGTGGTCTTTGAATGACTTCGAGCATACCTTTTCATATCTGCCATGCCTTGCTTTCTCCATTTCCCTCACCACAAGGAACCCCCTACCTATTTGGTTTCTGTGTGGTGCAAGTTTTTCTTGTGTTGCTACTGAAGTCATTTTACTCCTTTACCGCAACTTCTTGTTTAGCTTGAGCAATAAACTAGTGGTTATTAGTAGGTGATAAACAGTTCTTTTTTTTTTTTTCTTGAAATTTTGCTATTAAACTTGGATAAAGAATCGGTTCATTTAAAATATATATATATATATATAAGACTGGATTATCTAAAAATAGAAGTTATACATTTAACGAAAAAGAATGATTCTATACGCAATTAACAATATATAATTATATATTGATATATTATTAACAGGATTTAGTAATTTCACTAGTTTGTTTTTGTAAACCAAAATGAAACCAGACCACTTGAGGCATAATCGCATGATTTGGTTCGTATGTGGTCTGATATTGAAAATGCAGTTTAGCACCTTGTTTTCAAGTCAGACAATATACGATATTACTGTCCATACCTTGTGGATTTTAGGGCTATTAAGAGTACAACAAGGTATGTGTGAATTCCTCAGTTTCAGATAGTCAATCCGATAGAATGCAGCAAGATAAATCATTGCCTTTGTCATATGGACCATTTACTTTACCAAGCTTGATTTATATACTAATACCAGGACCATAAAAAAAGCCCAAGTATAAGTACTTTCCATGCAAGGGAACCAGTTCAGTACATGTCCATTTCATCTTATGCGAAAATCAGGACTCTTACAGGGTACTATATAATTGATAGACCAGACTGACCAATGAGCACTACCATGTATAAAGATGACTTGATATACAATATCTACCCTAAAATGTCTCAACGTATTCATGGTTTGGTTGAGCTGTTCAAAAGCCTCAAACGAAATGATGAGACTCCAATCATCCATCCGTTCCACGACTTCCCTTCAAATTTGACAAGTGTATAATTTTTTTATAATAAAATAACATATAATTTTTCCAGTAACAGTGTGATTTTTTATTACACTTGTCAAGCTTCTAGTAAATAATATAATAGTAAAGATATAAAAGACTGTAATTAAGTTTAATCTGGAACAGAACACATTGCTAATATTGGAGATTCCGCCACAGATACTCGCTAATAATCGGGTATCAGTTTAAGCTCAAGAACAGATGAGCTTCAAGTTACTTTTTTTTTTTTACGGTAATTACATAAGCACAAACTAAGACAACAGAATACCCCTTTCTTAGTTTCTCTTCTCCATAGAATGGGAAAAGAATAAACAGGGCCCATGTACGAGAACATGGTACGGGCGCATAGGCGCAATATTATCTATGCAGGTCATAAACTGAATTTCCAAGTATCAGATGCATAACAGAAAGGTCGCAGATAACATTTGAACAAGTGACCCAAAGAAGGTCACGATGCAAAACGTTACATTCCGAACGTGTAGCCTTCATATCCCAGAGTAGCACGTAACCAGAAAGAATGTCCACAACAATGATGCAAAAAATGATCAATCAATGAGATCCAACCCCGGCACGTTACTGATACGTTATAGTGCCTCTCCCATGGGCTCAGAAACACAAAAGCGAAGCCAATTTACACTCTCCACAATATGAAAATTCCCAGCGTTGAGCAGTACACTCCTCAGACTAGAGTGAATGTCCATAACTATGATGCAAAGAATACATCTGCAAGCATGGTAGGTTGCCCGCATACACTGCTTCTCCAATTGGTGCTGAAACACAAACGAATCCAATTTCCACTTTCTCTTAAAAAAAAAGAAGGAAAAACCCCCACAATGAAGGCATCTTGCTTCACAGATCAAAAGACAAAAAATGCCACGTATATCCAACACCACCCAACATTTTATTCAACCTCACAGGACTTTATTCTTGATAATAACCTCCATAAGATAATCTGTTTCTGACGGTGCAGCCACCTTCCATTATTCTTCCCATTCATAAGATTTACTTCTCTATATTCTCTCTCAATTTTTCTTCATCCAGAAAACACAACAGAGTAGGATGAGAGTCAAGCAGCCTGCCCACCACACCAGAAGTTCTCTGACAGGTGAACCCTGCAATAATTGACCCAGAAGACAATTCTGAAATAGAAACAAGAACATATTCTCAGATGCTGTCCTTAGCCCCCTTCAACTTCTGAATCATCAGTCATCAACTTTTTCATGTGTAATCTGACGCGATCACAGGGGTATTACATGCCTTCAGCCATGATACTACAAGAGATTACTCTGTTCATGGAGAACAATAGATTTGGTAGGACCAACCTTTCTATCCAGCCCCTCCCTGCATTCAACTAGCTGCTTAGAGCAACAAGAGCAAAGTAATCCCAGACAAAGTGTTTCCTCATACTAATTGTCATTGATACACTGTCCACACTGACTACACTGCACCATGCAAAGGATCCCCATCCCTGCATTTGACTAAACTTGAACAACAAGAGCAAAGCAATTCCAAACAAAATGTTTCCTCATATTCATTGTCATTGATACACTGTCCACAGTGACTACACCGAGCTATGCAAAGCGTGCATGCGCGACACACCTGAGTGGCATCTCCTGTTCCCTGACAACCCTCAGCTGGACAATCATACACAAGTCTCAAATTTTGGCAGCGTGGACACATTTCAATATCTATGGCTCGATCATCATCACATGACAAATATAAGTTTCCCCTACGATAAAAATGAGGTTTGCGAGAATGATTCAGCATCTGGCTATCAGTGCCCAACAAGAGCTTCAAATCTTCAAAATGCTTAAGTGTAACACCATAAAGGCCACCTATGCGTAGATGCTTCACTCCTTGGGTACCCATAGACTTAAAAGCTTTCAAGATACTCACAATACCCTCAATACTGAGTCTTGTACATCCAGGAACACTCAACTGCATTAGTGCAAATAAATATTTAGTTTTGTCATGGTTTTTCGAAATAAATAGATAAACATATCAACATGTCTTGTCTAAAGTATTCAGTGTTTGATGAAAGAACAGTTCATAAAATCTATGGATTAGCCAGCAGACCCTCAAGAAAGGTGAAACTTTAACAAATGTCATCAGCCAATACAAGATGCCCAGAGCTGTCGAAGAGGCATTTAAATACCAAAATTTTACTTTCCTACTACCCATGACGAAGTAGCATACCACATTTTCTATCAATGCACAGATGTAGACAAACGTGTATACACAAAGACCATAGCATGCCCAAACATTTAGGTCTGAAAATTGGTTTATTGCATATATAGTTACACACATTACACAGTTGCAGTCAAGAATACACTTTTCAAACCATCAAGGTAAAGACTCAAGCATTTCCTACACCTAGATCCATAAAAATTCTCTAATCTTTATCTGTAAAGTATCACTAGCACCAGATCTAGAATAATAGCCCCAAATTAAACTCTTAAACATATCTGAAAAACAATTTGAAATATCAAATATAGCATGCTAATATATGCTAACCTTGGTTAACTTGGGATTGCTTTCAAGAACACGTTTCAAACCATCATCAGTTATCCTAGTACACTCCACCAGGCTCAAGCACTGAAGATGACCTTGAGCCCTACTAGTTAGTTTCACAAGAAGATCATCAGTAAGCTTCTCATTTAAGGGTTGTTCGATGTGGATTTTTGTCCACAAAAATGGATCACCTCGAACTGTTGAATGCAGAGATTTGCATACACTTTCAACAGCAAGAAGATCACGCACACCCAGATAACCAAGGGCGACACTTAGATCTGGATGAGGAGCAACATCTTCAAAGTGATTCCCAACATCCATGTATGGGTCACCAGAACTGCTCACAATCCCTTCATCTTCATAACTCAAACCCAGCATGTCACCCATGTCACAAGCAGATTCAAAACCACCATCACTCGATGCACCTACAACTTCTTTATGAGAACACTCACCAAATCCACTTATTACGTGTGATTTATTCTCAATGCACGTGTTGCTTGGGAAGGCATGGAACAAAATCGCATTGTTCCAAATAAAGTTCAGTCCAGCAAATAGCTGATAATTACCATCACTTGCCCCAACCTCATCCTTTGAGTATTTACCATAATCTATCTCCAAATCCTCAAGCCAACCTGTGATGGCTGTAAAAGTAGTACTGATATCCATGCCAAAAGGATCTGAAGGCAACAGATCAAGAATGTCCTTGGAGACAGACTCCTGTGAGCTAGCCCTATCACATCTATCCCTTCCATAATCAAAGCAATTCTCAACATCATGCCATGCCTTGCCAAATCCATCTCCACTCTTCTCAGAAATACCCTCCACAAGGTATCCATTACCAATCCTCATCGGTGCAACCAAATTATCCTCAGACAAATGAGCCTGAAAGATTGGTCGATGCGAGAAATTCAAGGCCATCTTATGTACGTATATATACCTCAACTCAATCTTCCATTTGACAAAACAAGATAAGAAACCCTAATTTGTTTTTTCCATAAAAGCAACTTTTTCTCATAAGGAGAACAAGGAATAATGAAAGGGTAACAGAAGAAAAATGTAAAGGAAAGGATGTGGCGGATCGAACAAGAAAACCCTCGATTTCGGATGACAAACTAAAACAACGCACCAAAAATTTCAGAGAGTTTCTTGCGAAGAAACCAAATATCAGCTAGAACGGGATCAGAGGACGAGAACAAAACCCAATTTATCTACACAACAGAGAAAAACAAAAAGTATTATTTTCTTTTGTCTGGCCCAAATGGATAAGCCCCGGATTTCACGATAGAAAGAGGGTAAAAAAGAGTCCAACAACCATGTAAACACCAAAGAAAATATGATACGGAACAGAATGAAAGAATAGTGTATCAGCAGAGAAAACGAAAACCGAAACGAATCTAGATGATTACCAGTATGAATGAACAAGAAGGAAAGAAAACACCCTAATTTTCCCCGACGAACACAATCGACGGCGGGAGCAGAGTCTGCTGGTATCGAAACAAACCTAAGAGAAGAAAAATGGCCTAGGAATCTTCGTGTAGTTTCGGATTCGAAAGTGCAAAGGAAAAGCGAGGAAAATTTTCGATACTTCGGGTTTCCCTCTGAGCGGAATAGCCTGCCGATCGAGTTCGCGGAAACACACAGAGAAAGAGAGACCAAGAAAGGGCAAGAAACAGAATAAAACTAAACAAAGTAATTTCAGAGAGAAAAATAAAGGCAATATTTATTGTTTTTGGTAATTAAAGGTATTTTTTTGCGTGTTTATTTTGTACAAAATTATTTTAAAATGAGTCACCCTAACACGCGTCTCTGTGGAAATGCGGGTTCCTCATTTTAAGTTTTTTAATTTGATTAATTTCTAATAAAATTTGAAAATATTATTCCACTGTAAATCAACAGAAAAACTTTTAAAAAATTTAAAATTTCACAATTTAACATTTGCCAACTGCAAAATTTTTTTTTTAAATTTTAAGTCCTCTATTAGTTATATATAAAAATGAAATATAAAAAAAATATATGGTTAAAAAATGTAAGGGTGAATTGTCCAAATAAAGAGAGGGTACGAGAGAAGGACACGTGTCGGTGGGAGAAAAGGGTTACACTTTGTTCGCAACTAGATGTGGCGGGAGAGGGAATCGTAGTGTTTATTTGTGGCACGCCTACGCTTCTCCGTATCTGTCGCTCTTGCCCTCTATTCGTAATTTCGTATTCCACATTAAGCTACCTTCGCACGCTTCTCACTTTTCACTATTTTTTTTTTTCTTGGCAAATCTAGAGCAAATATACAAAAATATACTTTTAAAAAAAAAAATTTGAAAAAGAATACAATTTTTCTGAAAAATGTGTTTCTTTATCCATTAATGGTACATACTTAAACTATTTAATTTACGAATTTTCTAAATATATATACTTTTTATCATTAAATTTTAGAATTAGTAAGTTTTAGGCTCATTATTTCATTAGATATGTGTGGTACTTCGAAAAAAATCAAGTTCACATTTTTTAGAAGAGGAAGTTTTCGAGTGTGTGTGTGTGTATATATATATATATTAAAAAGAGTTAAGAAATGAGGTATTTTCTGTGTGATAAAATTTTAAAGCATATATATTCACCCAAGTAAACTCAATCGTATGGTTTTATGATTGATTTAAGAATGAAATAGTTGAAACTTGTATTTCTTAAAGCTGATGTGAGATATAGGACGTTAAAATAAGCTAAAAGAATAACAAATTTTGTTGACATTGGTGAATAATGATATTGTTTTTAGATTTATAAAATATTCATTAATTATTTTTTTTATGAAAATTCTAAAAAGTAATTAAGGTAAGAGTTGAAGTATGAGGTTGAGGCATCGGAGTTGAGAAATATCTGGGCCCAGACTGGGGGGGGGGGGGGGGGGGTGTGTCTGTGTGTGTATATATACACACACACACGACATACGATTATATCTATTTTTAATGGTAACTATGTAGGATAATTGAATTTTTTTAATGCTCACTATAAAACTACATCATTGCTTAAGAGTCTCAGTGACTCTCCAATCATAAAAACTAATAAAACAGTGGTTGTAATATTCTACATGTTTATTATCAAACTTTTTGATCAAATTATAACGTATATAAAAAATGGTTTTGAAAAATTAATACCTCGTAGCTGAGTCGAATTTATATTAATTTTCATTTATAAGATACATCTAAGTCTTGTTTAAATTAATAATTTTCTAGTAACGCAATTTAAATGTCATCCCAATAGCTTGGGACAATGACCCGCTAACGCCACAGATCTATGGCTGTCACATAATTTTTTTGTATTTTCTTTTTGTGGGTACCATTTGATGAATCTCTAGTTGCCAAGTTGTTGTATCCTTCTCTTATCATATAAATTTGGTGGGCCTTTTTTTTTTTTAATTTAATATAAATTAAGTTTTCAATTCAAATTGTTAAACACGACTTTATTACTAATAAATCAAAACCTGAGCTTATAAAAATGAGTGAAATAATAATAATAAAAATGAAGTTGGTGGGTTTCAGTCAATTGCCAGTAGCTATAGTGAACTTATGGCCATATATTCCTTGTCGTTTGCCCACTTTGAAGACTAAGAAATTCTACATTAAAATATAACTATATATCTGCAATGGAGTTTATGCTATAATATTTTGGTCGAAAATGTAGAGAGGGATTATTTCGAGAGGTGGGAAGCGACACTACACTCTATTAGAGGTTGCATATTAGCTTGGATTTCTAACATTGCACCTGATATTGATAAAATGTCTGTTTTAGTAGTTCCCAATCATAGACGCTCGCTGATATTTTTGATACTATGTTTAAATTTCAAATAATGGTGTTTTGATTGAAAGAATTGGATGAGGCAGTATATTTTTGGGGATAAGGAATGTGTTTATATATACGTTTATAAGAAATAAATAGATCACCCCTTTATAAAAGTAGGAATAGTAATTTCTCATAGAATCTATATTTGATATTTTCATGTTTATTTGAGAATAATTTTTTTGCTTATGTTTCGTAATCTGAGTTCAGTTGAAAATTTTCCTCTATTGCATTGCATGATTGATACAATCAAAAGACATGTAATCTAAACCAATCTAGATTCAACCATAAAGATCCGCACCGTCTCTAAAAATCAACGAAAGGCAGCATCAACAGGAAGGCAACATTAATATTGCAAACTTGAAGGAACATAGGCAGACGAATTCTTCAAGTTTCTATCCTTTGACTTAGCGTGGAAAAAACCCCTGGCAAGAACAATATGCAGAAAATCAAAGCAACAAAGAGGTACTCATTCTAATTTAGTGTTGACTGCCATGAATCCCAAAATCCTATATAAAACGAATTATGAAAGACAACTTGACACATATTCCCCAGCTTTTGGGAGTTACAACTTCAACGTTTGAAACAAAATTGATGGTTTGATTTGAAATTGAACTCATTGTATGTGGAGTATGGACCCTCACTCCCTCAGCTTAGCCATTATTTAACAATAATGATCTTACTTAATTCCTAGACTTCTTTCTGGACTTGGATGAAGGCCTAGTTTGCTCTGAAGCCGCATTATGCGCAGCTCCTTTGGTGGCACCTGCCTGATTTGATTTTGCATTTGAGTTGTTGGAAGAGGCACCAGATTCCTGCTTATCTCTACTCACAGCGCCCTGAGAGCCTCTCACTTGAGCAGCCCTTTTGTCCTTTCTCTTGGGCCTATAGCTTGACCTCTCCCGCTTGGGAAGCCACCTTTCTGGGTCTGGAGGAGGACCTGGGTTTGCAGGGTCAAACCCTTTAGGGTACCTGGGCTTTCTCTTTCTCTTTTTCTTAGCTTTTGTCTTATTCTTTCCTCCTTCATGTGTTTCAACCACGCCAACATTAATAGGACCCTCAATATGTTTTGCTCCAGATGTCTTCTCCAAGCTATCCACATCAATACCCTTTAAACCAGGTAATGGTTTCAATTGCTTTTCGTAAAGCTCTGCCTTGTTAACATCCATGCGGGCAACTGTTGTTACTAATCCAACTAGTGCTTCTGTGCTTCCTTGGCTTTTCACAAGCTCCTCATACAGACGAGCAGCATCCTCTTCCCTGCCATGCCTAATCTTGAATGAGGCAGCCTCTTGCATAATAATATTAAGCTTATTGTCCTCTGTCATGGCATTAGACCACCATTTGATAGCAGAGTCAAGCACAGCAGCTGCACCCTCAATGTCACCAGCACGCTCTTTTAGGGATACAATGGTGGCAACAGTGGCTGGCATGTGCTGAATTTCCGGTATCTTAGCAAGAGAATCTGCTGCAATATGAGGGTGGCCAGCAGCAGCAGCCACCTGAGCCCTTGCTAAGTAAACAACTTTGGACTTCTCAGGGAACCTATCAGCAAACTGTGCTAATATTTCCTCAGCCCTTCCAGCTTTGTTCTCTCTCACCAGCAGTGCAGCTTGAAGTAATACTGGTGTTACACTATCAGGAAACATGTCTGGCAGTCCAGAGACATGTTCTCGGGCCTATAAAATTTTCAAAGTACACAGCAATTATCAGAGGAATGCTCACATACCAAGAATGGCTTATCTCCCAAAAATTAAAACAAAAGAACTGCATTTACAATATTGCTTCAGTGAGAGTAAGGGTAATAAGAAATAATGCATATAAGTTAAAAGAACAAGAAAAGAGACAAATGACCTGGTCCAACTTATTGGCATGAAGAAGCAAAAGAACCCGATTTGCATATATGGCTTCCGTTTGTTTGGCTGAAAGTTTCAAGGCCAGTCCATGAGCAAGCTGAAAGCTCTGTGTCTCTTTTTCTTTAAGCCGATCAAATTTCTTTAGGCTATCAGAAACATCTTTTGGACCTTTCAATGAAACAAGATTGTTCACAGCCACTGCAATTGATGATTCATCAGCCAGATCTCGTTTAATTATGTCTGTGTAACCTTCGGTAGCATCTTGTTTACGCCCAAGAAGCTGTTCATATATGTTTGATTGAAATTATTGCCCCTCAAGAAACAATATTTTCTTAAAGGAAAATAAAATTTTGAAAATTCAGAATTTTTACCTGCTGGACATAGGCTAATTGTACAGCTATAGGAGATAATTCAATTTCTATCACATCATCAGTTGCGTTATCTTCCATAAGGGTCTCTTGACCAATTCTAATGCAAAATACATAACATAAATATTAGCTTATGTGCACAAACAAGTTTTCTGGTAATAGGTTTAACATTCATTAGTTGATGAAGTACTGAAGTAAAGAGGAAAGCACATATAAGCAAAACAAGCATCATAGAAGGAAATCTGTTGGGCCCAAGCAAAAGAAGGCCTAACAGGTCTACAACAAGAGGAAGGGAGACAAGGAGATCAGACATCAGGATGGGGAAAAAGGGATATTCTAACAGAATGGAGCAGAAGCACCACGATGGTCCATCACGTGGGAGGAGGAAAGTTATGGAAGTCTTGAGACACCACCAGTTAGTAATTAACCCAAAGAAGTGTGCCTTTGTTCAGCCCAAACTTGAGTACTTAGGACATGTCATCTTAGCTGAAGGGCTAGAAGCTGATAGCTCAAAGGTAGAAGCCATGGTGAAGTGGCCTGTACCCAAGGATCTCAATGCTGGGGGCTCTTGGGATTAACGGGGTATTACCAGAGATTTGTCAAGCAATATGGGAAATTAGCTGCACCACTCACCAACCTACTTAGGAAGAATGCTTTCAACTGGATAGAACAAGCACAGCAAGCGTTTGAGTCTCTAAAGCAAGCCATGACCACAGTGCCGGTATTAGCAATGCCAGAATCCTCTATACCATTTGAAATCGAAACTGACGCCTTGGGAGGAGGATTAGGAGCTGTGTTAATGCAAAAGGGAAGGCCCATCGCCTATTACAGCCAAATTCTTTCAACTAGAGATCAATCAAGTTCAGTTTACGAGAAGGAATTGATGGCCATTGTCTATACTGTCAAGAAGTGGAACCACTACTTAATCGGAAACTCATTTGTGATCAAAACAGACCAAAAGGCTCTCAAGTCTTTGCTGGAACAGAGTCATTGATCCCAACCAACAGAAATGGGTGTCAAAATTGATGGGTTACAAATTTAAAATTATGTACAAACCTGATCAGGAGAATAGAGCAGTGAATGCTCTATCTAGGAGGGGTGAAAAGATGACTTTACAAGCTTTCTCTCTTTGGCAATTCGAGGGAATTGAAGTTAAAAAGGATGAGCAGTTGAGAGAAATTGTGCAGAACATCATCGCTGGAAATATTGCACCCCAGGGACATACCATGAAAAAAGGGTTTCATTATATAAAGGGAAATTGGTGATTCCAAGTACTTCAGTCTGAATACCACTTTTAATCAAGGAGTTCCATGATTCCCCAATAGGCGGCCACTCGGGGTATCTAAGAATGTACAAAAGGATTGGAGAGTGGGTGTATTGGATGGGCATGAAAAGGGACATTCAGGATTATGTAGCCAAGTGTGTGATCTATCGGCAGAATAAATATCAAGCTATGCACCTAGCTGGATTACTTCAACCCGTACCTATTCCAAACCAAGTATGGGAAGACATTAGCATGATTTTATAGTTGGCTTGCCTAGATCAAGAAGGTGTGGGGCAATAATGGTGGTGGACGATAGATTAACTAAGTATGGGCATTTCATACCCTTGGCACACCCTTTTTCTACTATATCAGTGGCTGAACTATTTGTTCAAGAGGTAGTGAGGTTGCATGGATTTCTAAAATCCATTGTGTCAGACAAAGATAGGGTGTCTATTAGCAATTTTTGGAAGGAAATGTTCAAAATGGCTGGGACAGTGCTAAAATATAGCTCTGGATATCACCCTGAAACTGATGGGGAAACCGAGGTGGTCAACCAGAGCCTTGAGACCTATCTGAGGTGTTTTGCTATGGATAAACCAAGGCAGTGGGTGAAGTGGCTTCCATGGGCATAGTATTGGTTCAACACCACCTACAACCGGTCCAGAGGCATGACTCCCTTCAAGGTGCTGTATGGAAGGACCCCCCAACACTCTTTAGGCTAGAGGACATGAATTCACCAGTACAAGAAGTGAATGAAACCATTTCTCAACCCAACAAAGTGTTGACAGAATTGAAGAATCATTTGGAGACAGCCCAGCAGTACATAAAGACTTGTGCTGACAAGAAAAGGAGAGATGTGAATTTCGAAATAGAGGATTTGGTCTATGTTAGGATTCATCTGTACAGACTGAAATCACTATAAAAAAACTCCAATGAGAAGTTGAGCCCTCGCTACTATGGGCCATACAAAGTGATGGAGAAATGTGAAGCTGTAGCCTATAAATTAGATCTACCCCCTACATCCAGAGTTCATCCAGTGTTCCATGTCTCCCAACTCAAAAGGTCCTTACATGATACAACCCCATCTCAGCAAATTCCCCTTTTTCTGACAGAAGAGATGGAACTTAAAGTAACCCCAGAAACAGTAAGGGCAGCAATGAAATTAATGAATGGGAGGACATAAGTCTTGATCAAGTGGCAAGATCTACCTGAATACGATAATACCTGGGAATACTATGATGTGACCAAAACCCAATTTCCAGAATTTCACCTTGAGGACAAGGTGACTCTTGTTGGGGAGGGTAATGTTGGGCCCAAGCGAAAGAAGGCCCAACAGGTCTACAACCGGAGGAAGGGAGACAAGGTGATCAGAAATCAGGATGGGGAAAAAGGGATATTCTAACAAAATGGGACAGAAGCACCATGATGGTTTATCACGTGGGAGGAGCACTATTTTAGTGCTGGCTGTCAGTGGGAAGAGGCAGGCAGAGCACTATTTTAGTGGGTGTCTTTCAGTGGGAAGAGACAGGCAAAAATTCTTTTGGGAACTTGGGGAGAGACCCTGATCTCTCGAACATCAGGGGGCATTTCATTTGTCAATGTTCTTTTTTTTGGTTTCTGGTTTTTCTTCTGGTTGTATCAGTCCCTTTCTACCTTATTTTTTTGCTGTCTTGACCGACTCATTTCTATAAATACAAGAAATATCAGAAAGTCTCATCAAAATCTAAACAACTAAAATCATCAATAATAAAATTCATATTGTGCTTCATCTATTATCCCTTCTGAAATAAGCCACTGAATCTGGTGCATAACTCTAGCAAATAGCTTCACGCATTTTGGTGGCACAAAGCCTTCTAAAAAGGGGGTCATTAGACCAGCATCCACAAAAATTTAAAATATCTAGCCAAGAAAAGGAAAAAAAATTTACAATGTATATTATATTAAATTAACATGTGCTTCTAAGTTTATCCACTGCCACCGCAAACCACATTGCCACAAATATATCATGAACCAACAAAAGAGTACTTACAATGCAATGGTATATTACCCATGTCATAAACTTGCTAAATATTATAATCTTTACAATAAAGAAACGGCATTACCTTCGGGCTGACAGCAAGAGTTGTTCTGCATCTGTGTGCTTGTTCATTTCAATCAAAGAACAAGAAGTGTTGTATGCCAACTCAAAGCTACTAGTTGGTTTAACCCGAAGCGAATCCAGCATTCCTTGAACTTCAGATGGCCTCCCAGCCATTACTAGGCCAGCAACAGAATTTATTTCCAGGTTATCAATCTTGGATTTTAGGAGTTTTTGGTAATTATCCACACAAGCATCCATTTTTCCCAGACGATACAAAATCTGGGATTCCAAGAGCATGGTTTCATCAGTTCTCTCTTGTTTTTTCAGAGACTCCAAAGCTTCATCTAACTTGTTTTGTCTGTATAAGCAGTATGCCTATTCGAAAACAGCAAAGGAAAACCAACAATATCAATGGTAAGCATTTACATACTCAAGAATACACAAGATTGCATCCACAGGATGAAATTTCACAAACTAAATCACAGAAAAACATTCATACTTGAGCACACTAGCATTTCAAAACAATGGAGCCGCCAAACACACACACACACACACACATATTCTTTTGATGACCTTGAAGCTTTCATATGGACTTTGAGCAGCACAAAAATGGTAGCTAATCAAGTAGCTCTAAAAGCATGTGTATAGGCTTGCGATGAGACATATGATTTCACCCACAAGGCTAATGAAATTATATATATATGTGTGTGTGTGTGCATAAACACATTGAAAAAATAAGTAGAACAAATTAGAATTAAATAAGAAAATTGAGAATACATCCAGCAAGAACATGAAATATATATATATATATATATAAGATGATTAAGAGGATCAACAGAAAGGGGAATAAGACAAAAGTATGCAATTAAAAAGAAAAAAGAAAGAAAGCCTATACAATTGTCTTTAAACTATTTTCAAAAGTCTGACTAATTGGAACTTTTCCTTCCTGTTATGTTAATGACATAATAGTAATTTCATAAAATAGTTTTAGATGGAGTTCATAAAATGAAATATAGAGTATTTGCTAAAGCCCAGAATCCTTTTGCTAATTGTTAAGCTCAATTGCTCATAGTTTCATCATCTAATATTCCAAATCCTAGATGGAAGCAGTAGCAAATGGCCATGCTGACAGGACAGAAAAGCTTGAATTAGTGTACTACATCCACTGATGCACCAAAGGGAAACAAGCACCCTTCATCCCTTCCAATCATTCGAGCGACCACAAACCTTTTAAACCATTGTTGGTCCAGTAGTAAATAGCCCATGGGTTACCACATAAGGAAAACCCAAAGAAGCAAGAGGCCACTGCAAATTGTGGCAACTAACCAAACAAACAAAGGAATAAGTATGACTATCCACATTTATAACTATCAAATTCCACTTAGACAAACTAATCTTCAAGCCAAAAACAACCACGAAAGATAAAGAATCTAAAGAGCATTCACAATTTGATCTATTCTCCGCTGAAAATAAGTGATGTCAAACTGAAGGTCAGAAAAAATAAACCTATCCAGTTTGGCAAATACAGGTCCTCTCAGTGGTACTTCTACCAATAGAACTGGAAAAAAACGTCAGATTTAGCATTTGAATCACTAAAATAATAATAAATATATGACGATTTGTAATCATCATCAGAAAAAGAAGCAGAGAAACCAAGCTAATGGGGTGGTAATCCTTTGCCTTAATAGACCTATTCTTTGCAAGCAAAATAAAAGTACAATTCATGCTAATAATAGAAAGAATTACTCTTTTTCTCTCCTTTCTAAGTGCTAACAACTTCTCTTTCTCCCCTAACTTAAAGTCTAAAATTTCCATTCAATCATCCAAACATTTAAGCTTACTTGCAGCTATAATAGTTCATTACTTGTTTCTTCAAGATAAATATAAAAAGTAGATAATTATGGAATGTTTTTAGAAAAAAAAAATAAGGGAAAATCCATGGAATAATACTCAATTATAGCTTAAAAAATAAGTTGTATATTGTTTTACACATAGTACGCCCATTTAAAAAGCATAATAAAACTTAACTGCCAAGAAAGAACTCATCTAGAAAATCCTAGCTCATATAATATACTACTAGGAGTGTAATCTAACTGCAAAACGATTGTCCTAATAGTACCTAAAATTACTCAATAATAAAGTCCCTAAAAGTTATCGGCATATGTTTATCACATAATGATTGACCCCCTTTGTTGTCCTACATCACAGATGATCCTTTCCTTCCAAATGTCCAGTCTTTTCGGATCATAATTCATCCCTAACCACCAAGTAAAACCACTCTCCTTCTATGTATATAAATTTAAAATCTACAATCTCAAAGCCCCGAAGCTCATCACAAAGTTATGGAAGATAGGTTCTACATGAACCTATACTATGTCAAGAGCACTTAATGCATAAGGCACAAAGCAGGGGAAAAGAATTGTGTCAAACTTACCAATCAGTAAGGTTAGCATTTCTTGATGCATCTAAGTGTATAGAGGGCTTCTGAATGATAATTCAACACAACAATGGAGAAAAACAGCAATAAATAAGAGGAAAATTATCTGTTTAATTTGCCTAGGCAAAGAGCATTTGCTCGTGAGATTATCTATATAATAATAAGTCAAATTTGAGTTAAAATTCAACTGAAGCATCTCTAACCTCGGTTTTCAAAAGTCTGAATAACATTGATTTATTGAGAAAATACAAGTTGTTTCCATGATAAAACTCGATTTCAATGCACTTCCTCGAGGATTAAGCCTCTCCATACTACACACGAGTTCGGTAACAAACAATCACAATTTGATAATATAATCGAGTTTCTGCCCAGTGCACAAGTGAATTCATCAACGGAAACACTGAAATGGAAGTTGAAGTTACCTACTTTAAGGAAATTGAAATCAGCCGGCAATCTCTGAGAAGATTGAATTGTGGAGAGTGCATCTTCGAAGCTATCAGTTTTATCAGTTTTGATAAGCGCCACAACTTTGCATCGAAGCGCATCCTCGTCACCAGGTGCGATTGACAGAACTGGAAAGAAGTTTCAGATATCACAAACAAACGCAGATGAAAGAGAAAGAGAGTGATGTTGGGTCAGAATACAAATCAATAAAATTGAAAAGAATGCAAAGTGCGAAACGAACTTTGATCTGCAACTTTAACAGCATTTTTGTAGGCGGAACTCTGTATGTGTCTGTTGAGCGTAGTGAAGAGATCTTCGAGGGGAGGGGGAGGCTGTGACGCCGACGAAGCGGATTTCGGCTTCTCTTTCGACTTCGGAGCCATATATTCACTCCGATTCAGAGACCAAGACTTTTCTCGCTCACCAAACAACGAAGGAAGAGATTCATTCAACAATGTGCTATTGAATTAGCTTCGGCTAACGGCGATCGACTTCTCCATCCAGCGGCTTTACCCTTCAATCGGTTTTGGGATTTCAGTGAGCTCCATTTCGACCTCGACCAGCCAAAACCAGAAGTGGGCTCAAGCCATATATGGACCGGGCCTATGAAGTTTATTGACTTGTACAATGTAGGTCCAAACCGATCCTGAACCTCTTTAGGTGACCAAAAAGAAAAAAAGTTAAGTTTCGTACAAGATTAACTATGTCTTTTAAAAGTAGAAAGATACAAAATGATCGTTCAAATAATGAAATTTTTCGATTTCTAAACAAATTAATTTAATTTTTTATCTTTAAAATTATTTTTAATATTTTCTACCTTTAAAATTTTAAATTAATATTAAAACTAAAAGTGAATGGCCAAGATTACATTTATCAAGTATGAGAATAAGGCGAATAACAAGATCCTCTTGATATATTGTGCAGATATTTGCATGTATTTAAATTATAATTGTATAAATTGAATTTTGTTTAACTTCCAGGAAAGGTAAATATGGTCATACTTGTGTGGATCTTGTTATTCCATTTAATTAGAAACATATATGTAAAAAATAAGTTTTGCTGTTGATGTAATTCATCTAATATAAAAGTAAAATTGTTTTCCTTTTATGTAAATAAAATTTAAAGGGACAAAAGTAAATGAGATTATTTATAAGATAAACCTTTTTCAAGATGTGTAAACAAATTTTAAGCTTCTCAAATATTAAACTAAACATGCTGCAAATTTTGTTGCAAAGGATTAAGATGACTCTTTGGTAAAAAGTTTTAATTTAAAGCCCTTCAGTTTTATATTATCTATTAACATTTGTCAAAAATATAACTAAGTAATTTCATTATAGTTTTATTCTTATGATTTGGAAAAATGTCAACATTTCAATTAACTCATTCAAATAGGTACAATTTTAACTATGTTGATTTGTTAAATAACTAGTTAATTTGCTTGTATATTATACGGGTATTTAAAAAAATTAGTTTATTTTATTAAAGTTGATATATATTAAATTAATAGTATTTATAAATTTTGATAAAAAATTAAATTTAATAATATATTGTGATATAAAGAACACATAATAAATTAAAAAAATTCATAAAATTAGTTATTTGATATTTGTAATAAAAAAATGACGATAATAAACACCATCATATATCATTTAATTATTTATTATTATTTTTTACTTTTATTTTAGATTATTTTAAATTATATTTATAATCCTTTATTATAAAATTTAAAATACAGTTAATGAATTAATTAAGTTTTTGGTTAACTTAAAAAATGTATGAATTTAAAAGAATTTATGATTTAAAATATGATTAATTAATTTATCAATTTTTTAATTTCAAAAAAATTTTAAACTCTACAAAATTATTTATTCAAGAAATAATTAATTAATTAATTAATTTATTATTTTATTACTTTTTTTATTATGAATAATATAAAATTTTTTTTCCTTATTTAGTTGTCGTCTAGTGGATCTATTCTATGTTGCTTAAGGTATATCAAAATTAACTACCTATTTATTTATTTAAAATTTTACTTAATCTATTTAAAATAGTTTAACTAAGGAATTTTATCTTTATTTTGTTTCATTTTTTCTTACTTTGTTTTTGTAATAATACAATTAGGTTTAACTTCGAATTATTTTTGTTAGGCTAAGAGAAAATGGGCTGCCCTATTTTTTTTTGAAGAATGAGAATAAAGATGGCTCTCCAACCGTCACAGGATCTTGCCGTCCTTCACCTAATATTGGGGCCCCAGTCCTCATTGGGCTTTTGATTACCTTTCTTATTTATTTAGAATAAATCACATTAATTACATGAAAATCATATTAAATCATGCACGCATTTCTTATAATTTTAACATATATATATTAATTTAATTTTAAAATTTTTTATTAAAATATCTTATTAAACTTACATATTACTTAATGGAATATATTTTAATTAAAAATTTAGATAGATAAAAATTGAATAAAATTAACAAAATTAAAAGAAATATTTGTATAATTTATTGATTTATTATATTTGTTATTTTTAGATTTTCTTTATACACGTTGATTTCAATTTGCCATTTCACTCCGTCCGAAGCTAGACAAATTTCCCTCGCACTTGACGTTTGGCGACCGAGAAAAGACCAGAGAAAATGACGGGGAGTGAAGCAAAGAGTGAGAAGATGGTCAAACAGAAGAGAGACAGGAACCTACTCGCTTTCACCGGAGCTGCTGCTTTGGCTGCATTTGCCGTCAACGTAGCCATCACCTTCGTCAAGCACCAGAAGGAAAAAAGTCGAAGAAAAAGAGGTCCAATTATCTCTTATTTTCTGAGCCTTGTAGTTATGCTGCTGGGATTGCTTTGCTCTGTGATTTTATATTTTTGTTTAATTTCTTTTAAATGTATAAATTTGCTTCTTAAATCGCTTTGGGGGGGGGGGGGGGGGGCGGGGAACTTGTAGATCTTCCGGGGTCCAAGGTGCGTGTTAACCTATCAGCATCCGAGATTCTTAAGTTGGCAGACCAAATCATCGCGAAGTCAAAAGAGGTCCATGATTCTGTCGCCTCAGTCCCCCTTGACAAGGTATAATCTTTCATTGTTGTATTTCTTTATTTTGTGTGATGTTATTCATGAGGGAGTTTCTTCGTGCACTGATGGTGTTTTGCCAGAATATACTTAGCAGTGATGGCGTCGTTATAACATGTTCTTACCAATTTTCACGTGGTCCTTGCGTATCATGAGACTTTTAGGATATAATGCTCTCATCAACTTTCTTGTATATGTTCTTAATTAGTTATCCTCTATCTTGCTTTCATTGGTAAACTCACAATATTTTATTTAAATTTTATCCTTTTACACGTCATTATAAATTTTTTTCTTAGGCCTGCTTAACTTGTGTGGTCAAAAACTGCAGGTTACATACATGAACGTTATATCACCTCTAGCAGAACTTGAAGCACAACAATTCCCATTGATCCAATCTTGTGTGTTTCCAAAGTTGGTATCCACTCTGCAGGATGTGCGCAAAGCAAGTGCAGAAGCAGAAAGAAAAATAGATGCTCATTTTAACTTGAGCAGGTTTAGTGCCATTAGTTTATGAGGAATAGATGGTGCTTACATTTAATTGTATTCTATGAAAGGAAGAAATCCTCTGCATTTTACTAGCTATGATGGCTTTCCCTACTATGTTTGTTTATTTTCCTTAACTAGAAGGAAAACTAAGGAAAACTTTCAGTTTTATAGTATCACGTTTCCCTTGACTTACTCTATTTACATCCTTGCAAGATATAATAATTTAACTTTCTCTTCAATTGTCGGATAATGGAACTAAATGGCATATTGTACCATGCAAGTGGATCAGCAAACGTGAAGATGTATATCTTGTTGTCAAGGCAATTGCAGCAAAGGGAGAATGGATAAGTGCTGAAGCCAAATGCTTTGTTCAAATTCTGGTAAGACAATTTCTATATGTAATTAAAATATTTTTGGGAGACTTAGTTTAGAAAATTAACGTCATCTATTTGTTTACTATTTACTACTTATGTTTTGGGAAGCTTAATTCAGCAATATGTTAATATGTTATCCATGGAAAAAAGGATATCCAGATATTGATTTTTGCCAAATCAGTAACAGGTGAGAGACTTTGAGCGAAATGGATTAAACCTCACTGCAACCAAGAGAGAGGAGTTACTGCGTTTAAGAGCTCAGATCCATGAATTAAGCTTAAGATATGTCCAAAATCTTAGTGATGATGACACTTTTCTTCTCTTCAATGAGGCAGAGTTAGCTGGATTGCCTCTGGAATTTCTCAAGGTCGAGTATGATTTTCCTTCCATTTAGTTTTATTTCTGAGTCCTGACAATCTTTCAAACAACCTAATAAGTTTAGACTTCAGACATATTCCCAATATTTATTTTTTCTTGTTGTGTTTCTTGGCCGAAATCAAATATTAGATAAATGATAATAAACTAGGAATGTTTGAACTTATGGCTTATATAATTTGTTCATTACAAGAACAGAGGATAAGATATGGTCCAAAAAAAGAGAAAAAATAATAATGAAACCAACAAAGAAAACAAAAAAACAAAAGAATCCAGAAAGCAACAAAACCACTTAATCTGTTAGCATAATCAACAGAGACCTTTTGAAGGAACCAGGAGAAGACAAAAGGCAAATATATAAACACTATTTTATTCCACATTTATTGTAGAGGCAATGGGACACCATAAGAAATTTGAGCATCTCTGTTCAACCAAATACACCAAAGCACTGCAAAAACTGCGCAATACCTCAGAAATTCCACCTCTTTGTTCTGTTTCAAACTTTTGTACATTGTTGAGAAATCACTTAAAGGTCAGAAGGTACCTGATTGTCACCAATGACTCTAGACAAATTTCATGATATGACAGCCTACAGATGATTAAACAGAAGGTGCAGCACTGCAGCTGATTCAAAATTAGACATAAAATATATTTGGAGAAAAAGATGTATTTGGCTTGTGAACCTGCAGCTCATTATCAGTATTATTCCTATTGTGTGATTCTGTATAAACAAGCAACTGAAACGAGCTTAGATTTCCCAATGACCCTGTTATGAAGAACTCTGTCCCTTATTAAGGGAATAACGCTAGAACAATAAAGAGTTCAAATTCTCCTCTTTAGAGTGGAAGAAAATTATGTTGTTCTTTTCTTATTTATTTTTTCTTTATGATTGCAAAAAAGATGGAAATTCCAGGAAAAATTTGAGCATACAATTAGAATAACATGCAAAGATAAAAGGTTATAAAGGTGATGGAGGCCTCCTGCTCTCCACAATACAAATATCACCTACTTGGTATCCTCCAGGATCTGATGACGCCTATCTCCCAATCTCAAATAAAAAATGGTAAGAAAGTATCATAGCCTTGAGAAATAATTTTTCTAGGGCTTTCATGAGTTGCATAACTTGGATTGAATGTCAAATTGACTAGCCACTCATTCTATCATACTACAAACATACTGTGATATCCTGGTGTCATAAAGAAGTAGTCTCAATTGGAAAGTGCTATAGCCATTTTCTAAATAATGTGATGTTTTGGCACCAAGGTGTTATACGTAAAATTAATACTCATTGTAATCTTACCATTCTGGTGATACTCCTTAAACACCTTATAAAGATCCTCCTCAATAATGTCTCAACAATTGTGGAAAACTAACAATAAGACTGTGAGACCATCAAAACCTGGTGATTTCTCATTATTTATAGCAGAAACTGCTTTCTGAACCTCTCTTCATAGGGCATTGCCAAGTAGATATAGAATAAGCAACTGATATAGGGCACCAGCCCAACCTCTTGATAAACTGCCTGCTAGGAAATCCTCTTTCTGAAGATCAGTGTAGATCTGAGTTATTTCTTCAGCATACCCCTTATCTGCCTTCCATTCTCAGGTTCAACTCCTTGATCACACTCCTCCTTTTTCTACCTATAGCCAATCTATGCCATAATTAGAATTAGCATTTCCATTTTTGGCCCACCTTATTGTAGATTTCTACTTGCAACTGCTTTCCTCCCCATGCATATTTCCTCCAACTCATTTCTCAAATATATTCTCTTAAGCAATGTATATTTAGATGAAAATGAAATGCTTAATTCATAGTGAACTATTAAGGGCATAATTAGTTCATAGTAGACCAAATCCCTCTCCGCTTCCTCGACAGATTATGATAGGAATATGGATAGTATGAGATGTCTAAGTTCTACATCGAGTAGTATGAGATGCTTGATGGGGTACTTAAAGAGTGTGGTTCTTCCCTTTTGAACTTTCAGGGGAAGAACCACACCCTTTAAGTACCCCATCAAGCATCTCATACTACTCGATGTAGAATTTAGGCATCTCATACTTTCCATGTCCCTATCAAATTAATCTTTTAATTGCATTGGATGGATAAGCTTTATATGGATTTTGTTTTTAAAATTTGATTCTGCTCAATAAAAGCTATTATTGTGGGGCTTATTACTGCATTGTTTCTAAATTGCCTAGAAAATTCAGCTCTGTTTGTATGATTATGTTGGTGGAACTTGGAATAAATGTATTCCTGTACAGGCTTTAGATAAATCTGAAAATGGAAAATTGAAGATCTGTCTGAGAAGTCATCATGTTGCAGCTGTACTTGAACTTTGCAAGGTACGGCATTTGAAGTATTAAGATATGGTTGCATATTACTTAGCCAATTGAGTGCTATATTTTGGCAGGGAACTAAATTGGTTCTTATACCCCTTGTACTACAGCTTTGAGAGGCAGCTGAAGTTTCATGCCCCTTATATTTGATAAATTGGTATTCTGGTCTTTGTAATGGTTTGCCATTTAGAATTGGTAAATGGTTCACTGTTTTTTTCCATGGGAATTTTTGTTTTGGAAAAGATAGTTATAAGCAAGAGAGGCCACTCGGAAGTAGATAGTATCAACTATTGTTTCAAACTTGATTTTGCAGGAAGAGTTGTTGTATTTTTGTTCACAATGAATTGATGATAACTCTATAAATAATTTACTCCATGATTATTATTCTTAAACTCCTTATGTACAAAAAGATGAAATCTGAATTTAATTCAGTTGATTACTGTGAGTTGTGGGACAGAATTTGCTCATAGTATTGGAGCGATTGACTGACAGTAACCATATTGTTAACGTAGATGCTTTAATTTTTTTTCTCCCCATGTGCATCAGCAGAAATATTAAATACTTCAGTATAGCATCCATTATTTGTACTTGTTGTCATGGTTGGTACGTCTTTTTTGTATATCTCCTTTTAGTTTGAGAACCTGTACTCACTACTTACATGATCTGTAATTTTACATTTGTGTATGTGAAGGTAGGAACTACAAGACGAATGGTAGCAGGAGCATATGGGAAGAGATGTGGAGAAGTCAATCTTTCTCTTCTGGAAAATCTGGTAATTTTTGTGAATGACATTACTCATTAAAGACTTCATTCTCTATCAACAGGTGCAAGTTAATTGTGAGCTTTGAACTGAGAAATTATTAGTTATTTGACCAGAAGCTGGCTTTGTAGTGGGTCATTGATTCGTAAGCAACTTCTTGTTATTGTTCTTAAACTACTGATAGTATTTTGGTAATGGGACTAACAAACCAAAAGCTGGTTTTGTAGCAAGTCATTGTGTTGACTAACCAAATATTTGTTTTATCAAATATTTATTAGTTGATCAATCAATATTTGTTGGTGCAATATGATTTGGTTTGGGCAGATTTTTAGGGTGTGATTTGATTGTAATTGATTTAAATTTCTTATTTCATTTTATATTGTTTACTAATTAGGCACTAACCTCATGTATAAAACCGAGCTTGTATAGCATGTAAATACATAGAAATCAATAGAAGTTTTTTCTTCTCTATTAATCTTCACATTGATATGCAAGCAACTTTCCGTTATTGTATTTTATCAATGAGTTGACTAATACTACTAACAAACCAGAAGCCGGCTTTGTAGTAGGCTATTGAATATTGATGTAAGCAAATGTTTGTTATTGTACTTAAAAATAAAAGAAAAATATGACCCTGCCAATGTGACTAGTGATGATATGTAATTTTATATGTGCACTAATTCAAGCGACACATTCTTGATTTGTAAGAAAAATTGAATTCTTTGGATAAGAGGTATAAATTTGAATTGTCAGCTTATAGGTCAGTTATGTTGCTTAAATTTTGAGTTGTTTATGGGATTCATTTGAGCACCTTTAAGCATTGGCTTTATGTGATCCTTGATTCTGTGTTTGTTTTTGTCTCATTCGCATTTTGATTATGATATATTCATATAAACTTATGAATGTGTATATTCTTTTGGCATTATTCAGGTACAACAGCGCCATAAATATGCTCGTTTACTTGGCTATTCAAACTATGCTGAATATGCCATGGGTCTTAGGATGGCAAAGACACCTACAAAGGTTTGTAGAATTGTATTAGATACACTGTAATCTGTTACTGTTTATGGGTTATAAGCTGGGTTTCTATTGAAAAATGCTTGTCTAATTAAGTTCAAAATAATTTTCCATCAGAATCTCCAGTTAAGTAATTTCGTTATAACTTGTGTTGCATCTCTTTTTAGGATGCCTGGTCAGTGAAAGAGGGGAAAGAAGGAGAATGTATAATGTGTGTATGTGGAGATCGTGAGATAGGCAATCTGTCTTTCTAGTCTTATTCGGCTTTTGTCTTCTTCAGTTTTATCTATGCTTGTGTTTGTTTAAGTTTCTTTTAGTAGAGGTAAATTTGGTGTAAAAGGAAGGGAGTAAAAATCAACAATGCTTCTATCAAGCATCAAGTTTGTTCAAATACATTTATTATTCTTATTTCTCTCTTCTATTTTTTTTTTACCTACTACTTAGTACACTTATTAGATGAATAACTATCAGCATATGCAGCTATGCTGAATTTCAAAATAATAAATGTTCATGATTCATTGATAAGGTCATATTTCTTTAAAAGATTAAAGTGTACTGAGCCATTTTTTTAATTTGGGCATGTTTAGTATGTGCTTGTTTATGTGAAATGTTGTCAAAGCAAGGATCAATACTTACTAAAAAAATAACTACAACCCTAATATGATAGTTTTGTGAAATTGAGTGTATCTCTGATACTTAAAAGGTTGTTTCTAATTCCTTATATAAAATAATTGTCAAACTGTCAATGACTGAACGCAAAGCATCTTTATATGGTAGTACAAATGAGATATCTGTGTGACATTCTTCCTAGGTTATTCTGTTTGAGTTTGATTACAAATGATTGCAATGTGGGACATCTCTAATTGTAGAGAAAAAAATGCTCGACAAATTGTCTAATTGAGAATGGATTGATAATTGTTGGGCATGTTATGAGGAATGCATAATAAGAATTGGGGGCATTGTCTTGTTGTCCTTGTATCCTTCTTTTGTTGCTTTTTTTCTTCTTTTTCCTTCACTTATCTCATGAAGCTTGTTTTTTTGTTCCTCTTTTATGGGTCTTTTCTAAATTTCATCCAGGTGTTTGAGTTCCTAGAAGACATATCATCCACTTTAGATGACTTAGCCATGAAGGAACTTGATATGTTGGAAAATATGAAGGTTTGTCCGTGCATGGCTTTTGCTATCTTCTGTAATTTATACATTCTGATTACAAATTTATTGTGTTATCAGAAGAAAGAGGAAGGAGAGTTTCCATTTGGAATTGAGGATTTACTGTATTATGTAAAACGGATTGAAGAGCAGAGTTATGATCTGGACTTTGGCGAGATTAAGCAGTACTTTCCAATTAGTTTAGTTCTATCCGGGATCTTCAAAATTGTCCAAGATACATTTGGTAATTTTATATCTGACAATTTGTTAGCCTTTGTATACTTTATTGCCCTGACCCCCAGATATTCATTTAATGTGTTAATTACTTACTTTTTATGGTCTCATTCATTCTTGTTATTTCCCATGCAGGTTTGAGGTTTGAGGAAATTGCAGGTGCTGAGGCTTGGCATTGTGATGTTCGTGTTTTCTCTGTCCTTGATCTAGGTTCTGGTGAACTATTGGGTTATTGCTATCTTGATTTGTACTCAAGGTTCAGTTTGTTTTCCACTACATGATATTTGAGCATTTAAGTTATTTTTGTTTGCTAGTGGAAGTTAGAAAAATGGGTTTAAATTGTTTACTATAACAGGGAAGGTAAATATGGTCATACTTGTGTGGTGGCTCTCCAAAACAATGCATTAACAATCAGCAGGGCACATCAGGTTTTTTTTTTTTTTTTTTTCTGCTTAACAACTGTTTTCTGATCTTCTGACTGGAAGTACCATTTCTTATGTTGTTGGGTTAACTCTTAAAGTTCTTTACTTTTCTCCTTTAAACAACATTTTCTCATCGTAAGTAATTATTTTTCCCTATTTTTGTGTTACTTCTGTTTCTGATTCCATGGTGATTGAACATGTAATCCGGAGCTGAAGCATGGATCTTGTGGGGAAAAAAAAAAACTTCTGTTTGAGAAAATTACTCCATAGAAATTTTTATGCAGGAGTGATTATGATTCATGTGATGTGTTTATGGTCTGTTATTTCGTTTTCTATCCTTGTAATTACACTCATATTTTCCTCATGCACGTAGTTGTATGCCAAAGATAGGTTTGCATTGCATTTCATACTTCAAAATACTGGATTATGACAATTAAATGGATACAAATAGTATCTTTTTGTCTCTCAATATATTCCTATGTCACGTTTTTCTGTATGTAGATTCCAGTTGCATTATTGATCTCCCAGTTTCAAAAGGATGTTGGCAGTCACTCTGGATTATTGCGATTTTCTGAAGTGGCCAGTCTTTTTCATGAGTTTGGCCATGTGGTATGATTGCTTTTATCTTAAATGGTTTCCTAATCTGAGTTATATTTTCATTTAATATTGTAGTGAAGGGAAAGACATATTTCCTCTTATTCAATACTTTGATAGCCCTAGATATTTATATATATATGGATTCTTGTGTTTGATGAATAGATTGTGTTCTCCTTAGCTCTGTTTATAGTCAGAGGCTAACATTACTTTGGTAAATATCCCAAACCATGATCTCAGGAATTGTTTAAAACTGCAAAAAGTTTTCTTCAGTCTACACACTCTGTTTGCTTTTGTGTTGTCTCCAAATCTTGATGAAATGTTCATGGAGATTTCCTGGTCTAGGTCCTTACAGAGAAAGGCATTCTTCAAATCATATTGTTGAAGTGTCTAATTGTAATTGGCTGCTAGTGAGAACAAGGTTCTAACCATATTCATCTTGACAACTAGAGCAAAGGTCTCTTGATAGTTTACTCCATAAGTTTGAGTGTACTCCTTAGCAACCAACTTTGCTTTATATCTCTCTAATGATTAATCAGCTTTATACTTGATTGAGAAGAGCCATTTACACCCCACTAGTCTTTTCCCTTTAGGTAATTGGATCAAGTCTCACATCTTATTCTTCTCTAATGCTTCCATCTCAATTTTCATTGCTTGCATTCATTCCTCCTTGGCTAATGCCTCCTATAAAGTATTTGGGATGACAATGGAATTTAAGCTTGTAAGAAAGTTTTTGTGAGGTGGAGAGAACTTGTTAAATGATGCAAAGTGAGAAAGAGGATACAACGGGTGCTTTGTGCACTCTCTAGTTCTATTCCTAATAGCAATGGGAACATCAAGATCAATGCTTAGGGTGCTAGGGTTAGAATTTGTGCTTACCTCAGTTTCAAAACTACTGGAAATAGGTTCAGCAACTTAGGCACCATGTAGTGAAAGGAAAGAATAAATACTAAGAATGAAGGCTGATTAATGCTGTAGTTGATAAATCTGATCTGTTCCGACAACTGAGTATCATTATAGTTCTTTTGATTGCCTTTTTTGGAGAAAAGGAAGAAAGATAAGACTTATGAAATATTTTCAAAATAAACTGTTAGGTTCAACAAATCTGCAATCGTGCATCATTTGCTAGATTTTCTGGGTTACGTGTTGATCCTGACTTTGTGGAAATCCCTGCTCAGGTGCTAGAAAACTGGTAATCAATCAATCAATCAATATTTCTCAATCTGGTTTTTGTTGAACCCAAAATCACACTTCATGCTTGTGGAAAACTGTAGGTGTTATGAAAGCTTTTCGTTGAAGTTAATTTCTGGATTCCATCAGGTGAGTTTTGCTAACTGTTCCCTGCATAATTTTGTAAAATCTTTAAAATTTACATGGTTTGATTATACTTGATATATAGAATCTTTTTTTTCAGCCACCTCCACCTGAAATGAGTGATTATAGTTGCTGATCATTTTGGAATCATGTCATTCTCACTGTGCTGTGTGTCTGACTTGTCTGGGGCTAGCTGCACCAGTTATCAAGTCTCCCACACTACGCAGTCTGAATTGTATGACACCAAAACAGTGTGCGGCTATCATCACTCATTTGCACTTGATGTACTAAAATCTCCTTTTGATCATACTGTGTGTTTGTCATTCGTTATCTTGATTTTATGATTTGCAGGATATTACAAAGCCTATAAAAGATGACATATGTAGATCAATTAAAAGATGGAGGAATTCTTTTTCTGCTCTCAAATTGAAGCAAGAGATTCTTTATTGTATGTTATATTAATTTCACATATTGGGAATTGAAATTTATATTTGATATTATTTTCTTATGGTTTTAGTTATGTAATTGATAATTGATACTTATTTTGAATCTCTAGCACTCTGCTTAGAAGTAAAAATTGATTGTACTCAAATGTATCATTAATTTTAGATGGCAGTTCTACTGTCTTTGCTATAGGATTAGTGTTATAGTAAAATGTAGTGAGTCACTCTGATTTTTTGGGAAGTTTATTGAATGAAATGGACTCTTATTCAAGGAAGAGGCTGACTCTCCTTAAAAATGTCAGATAACTTTCTTGACCCGTCCACAGACTTGGCTACTGATTTGTACAACTTGCCTTAACAGAATTTGATGTGCAATGACAAGTATGCCCTCTAAGAGGACTAACAATCTCTTTCACGTTTTACATGCAATGGCAAGTAAACCATAAGGTTTATTTAAGATCTAGTCTTTAAACTTACTGGGCCTGATCTTAGTCCAGGGTTTACTCCCTCGGGTTGGTTCTTCATTTCTTTTTACTTATGCTGAGGTTGGACTATCTTCTGCTGCCTTATTTGTATCAAAGAGCCTCATTGAACTCATGTTTGGGTGATATCTTAAAACGAGGCACTTGAGGTTGTACTTATACCGATAACGCTTGTAGTTAGTTTTAGCCTAAAAGTGTATTGAATTTCTTATTAGGGTACTTTCATGTTCACACTATTCAAAATGACGAGGACTGATATGTTGGGTACTTATGAGCTATTTTTCAATTTAACCTACTCTTATCACTTCTGAAAACATACATGCACTTGTACTGTATACTAGAATCTGAATGTTTAAGAGAGCTAGAGTGCTACTATTCTGTTATCTGTATGTGTCCCAATGATGTGCTGGTTGTGAGAATGTGAAACGGTGTTCTGTTGTATCTTTGTTAGCAAGTGTAGTAATAATTATCATTGTTATATTTAAATTTGCTTTGGATAAGTCTGTGGTCCATATAATTGCTTTTCAAAACTCTGAATTCCTATTTAGGAGTCAGATGCCACTATTTTCTCTGTTCTTTAGTCTTTTGGGTTGAGTATTGACAGAGAGAATCTGTCAATAGTACTTTTCATTTTATACAAGTGAAGTGGTTTTTTGGCTCACAGGTCTTTTTGACCAAATCATACATTCTGCGGATAATGTAGACATTCTAGAATTGTTCAGGCATCTTCATCCTAAGGTAAATGAATTATGGTCTTTCCTTTATGAAGATCATTCTGTGGAATGGAAGGGTGAAAGAAAGATCTGTATAATTTTCATTTCCCAGGTGATGTTAGGCTTGCCAATGTTAGAAGGAACCAATCCAGCTTCATGTTTTCCATCAAGTGTTATAGGCTATGAGGCGGCTTGCTACAGTCGAATTTGGAGCGAGGTATGAATAACTCACTGCTTCACCAGATACCATTGTCATATATCGTAATAATCAAAACTTAAGCATCAAATGTTCAGGTTTTTGCTGCTGATATATTTGCCTCAAAGTTCTGCAATGATGTTTCAAACCATCAGGTTGGCATGCAATTCAGGAACAAGGTAACTAAGGGCCATTACATTTTTTCTGAGAATTATATTTGATTGTTTGCTATACAGTTTAAAATTAACATGCAGCTATTTATTGGCACCCTAAACAAAATCTTGCACATCGTTATTGTTAACTTAGTAGTTTTTTTATTTGTTTATTTGATTTAACATATCGGCAGGTATTGGCCCCAGGGGGAGCAAAGGATTCCATTGAAGTTTTATCAGACTTTCTAGGAAGAGAACCATCAATTCAAGCTTATATTAATAGCAAAGCCAGCTATATTTTGTAGATAATTTAATTAGTATTGTCTGTTGACTCATTGCTATGCAACACTGATTTTCTTTACTGGCCCATAAATTCGTCTATTAATTGGGCTTTGTTGAAAATGATCAGTAGTGATGTTAATTTTGTGCAGTTAAATTATATCCTTGGGTTAGTTATGCAGTTAGAATGGTCTCACATCATCCACCTATGGTTTATATTTTTTTTCATTTTGGCTCTGCATTGAATATTCTTATGCTGACTCCTACACTTCACTCAGATGAAATAGAAAGACAAAAAACCCCAGAAATTCTTAGGTATGTATACCAGCGAGCTAGTGTCAAGAACTAATGAAAACTTATCAAAGTGAATGTGTAAGTAATTCCTACTATTTAAAACACCTACTTTGATGAATTTCCATATCTGATAAATTTTTATTAATTCATTGTACGGTCAGCATGTTTGGGATGAACCAAGTATAAATTCTCTAAAATACTTTTGGAAACAGGTGATAATGTATTTACAGGTCTTCAGAGGCTAGTAGTCTGCTAGTGTATAGATGTTCTATTTCTTGTGTGCCATTTGAATGATATTTTTCGAACATGATTTGGGCGTGGATGACTGATTAAATCTGAAGTTCACTTGATTCCCCTGACTAAGGAGAGAGAAAGTGAGAAAAGAAGAAGAAGAAGAAGAGAAAGTTAGAGAGAGATAGAGAGGAATTCTATAGAAAAAGGGCTCTTGGTGAAATGATTTAGGACATCTAGATTCCCCTCTGGCAGCAGAGCAGCACGTGTGCCCAACCATTAGCTAAAATGCTTAAATGTTACCTTTTTGCCTTTTTCTTTTAAACATTCCATCCTGCATGTGAGCTGGATGATATTAGATAATTACGTACATGCGCTAGGCTTGTAAGGGATCATATAATAGTGAACCTGCGATTTAATGTTCTCGTTTCACTTATGTTCGTAATGTTTGACTATGATACCTCTTTCTTCTTTCTTTCTTTTTTTAAACAGTGTCTTCAGTTGTCTTAAAATTTAATTCATTTTCTGTAATGGTTGGATTCACAGGGGAATCAATAGTTATATCAACTAGCACTCATCTCGCTTTTATGTGACTGCCTAAATGTTTCTTATGCAAAGACATGAAAAGCCAATTCTCTAAAGTTCGAACTCAACTACATAGTTTTTTCCCTTTCTCAGTCTCTTGCGGCATCCTGCCTGATTTCCTTCTTGAAAGGTTAAAATAAAAAGCTAAAATGGACTCCTTCCCGCGGAAAAAAAATGGTTAGAATTTTAATGCATATGATATTCATTATTTTGCTATACAATATTTCGTTTTATGAACAATATCAAGGCACTAATAATAAGAATAAATAATTTAAAAAATATATTAAAAATTAATCAGATTTAAAATTGCTAATATTTAATTCCGATTTAAGTATTCTCAAATTTAGTTTTCTTTTTTTATTGAACCTTCGGTACCTTCCTTCATTTGTCAAGGTAAATAAGACACCCATCTTTATTCTCGGTTTACTCAAATCTACTTTTGCCTCCGTTCACCAACGAAAAATTGAAACAAAATATGCCAAAGCCGAACCCAGAACATACGTAAGAGACGCAATTTTTTGTGAATTTTCTGTGGTGAGCTAAAAAAAATAACATTATAGTTTCACACTCCATTCTTTGTGCTTTTGCGAATATTTTTCGAGGGGCTTCAATCTCAATCCAAGCCAAGTTCCCTTTCATTGACGCTCAGAACGCGAGATGATGTGACCGACGATGTCGTTTCGAATTGAGCATTGGCCAATTGATGTATTCTGTTGCATTTCTCGTTCGTTTCGACGCTATTTTTTTCTGCTGACTTGACCGTCGAGTGGCGAACAAATGGATCGAAAATCAGAGAGAAGACTCGGGAAATTTTTTTAATGTTTAACGTTAATGAAAATTTTTTCCGGGTCAACAAATAACGACGAGGAAGATAAGAGAACCGTGTTTGCTCTGTGTATAATACGACCCTATAATTTCTTCATCCTTTTATGTTGCGTTATTCTTTTGAGCTATCTGGCTGCTTGCATTTGCATGTGCTTTTCCGCGTTTTTCTTCATTTTATAAATATATATTTTTTGGGATATATTTTATGCTCTACAGATAGTCCGAAAATTATCTTTTTGTTTTTCAGGAAACAAAAGAGCAGAAAGGGAAATCAGTGGAACATTCCTCGTATTTCTCTCGCGTTTCGAGTTGATAAACGGAGGAAGAGGATTGAAATTCTGAATTCTGAAGAATATCGTGTAGATTATTGCTCCTGATCGTTGCTGCGTTTCTGAATTTAGTGCGAAGGTTTAGTCTTTTCTGACCAATTATATTCTCATTTCATTCGGAAAGCTGTATTTATAGGAGGGTTTCAGTGGATGAGATTGGATACTTGAGGACTAGGTTTTGATCCATGGTTAGCGAGTTTGGTTTTCTTCTGCTCCCCAGATGAGCAGGGGGTTTCATTTATCCGCCGTATGTTTTGTCTAATCTATTGAGGGGAGTTCGTACGACATGTGTATCTGGTAGCTTGAGTACATGAATTTATGTCATTAAGGAAGGTTACGTGATTCTCTGTTTATTCCGCATAAGGGAAAAAGGCGTGTTGTGCACAGGCTCAAGGGATCAGTATTTCAGACTTCTGGCGGGTGTTAATTCTATGAATTATGTTCAAACAGATACTCAGTAAACTTCCTCGGAAGTCATCCAAATCTTCTGAATATCGTGAACAAGGTGGAAGTGGAAGCCATGCAGTTCATTCAAATGCTTCGTCCACCTCTCGAAGCAGTGATCTTGGGAGCAGTCAGTCCGGAAAATCTTCTGTATTGCAAGCCCATTACTCTGCTTCAGATGCGGGACAGCATCATGGTAACAGAGCTTCCTTGGGTGCGAATGTAAATCTGACTGGGAACTCGGTGCCTCTCTTTTATGAAGCATTACCTGCATTCAGGGATGTTCCTAATTCTGAGAAGCTGAACTTGTTTATAAAAAAGCTGAGGATGTGCTGTGTTGTGTTTGACTTCACTGACCCGACCAAGCATGTCAAAGAAAAGGAAATTAAGCGGCAGACCTTGGTAGAACTGGTGGATCATGTGACTTCTGCTAGTGGTAAATTCCCAGAAATTGTGATACAAGAAGGTGTAAAAATGGTGTCTGTAAATATATTCAGGACCCTTAGTCCTCAACCGCGTGAGAACAAACTTGTTGAAGCCCTTGATGTGGAGGACGAGGAGCCTTCACTTGATCCAGCATGGCCTCACTTGCAAATTGTGTATGAGCTTTTTCTAAGATTTGTGGCATCACCTGAGCTGGATGCAAAGTTGGCTAAGAGATACATTGATCAGTCTTTCATTTTGAAGCTTCTGGATTTGTTTGACTCTGAAGATCCTAGAGAACGGGAATATTTGAAAATGACTCTACACCGCATTTATGGGAAATTCATGGCACATCGCCCTTTTATCAGGAAAGCTATCAATAACATCTTTTATCGTTTCATTTTTGAGACAGAGAAGCATAATGGAATTGCTGAATTTTTGGAAATTATGGGGAGCATTATTAATGGTTTTGCACTGCCATTGAAAGAGGAGCATAAACTGTTTCTTGTTCGTGTACTAATTCCCCTGCACAAACCAAAATGCTTAGCAATGTATCATCAACAATTGTCTTATTGCATTACCCAATTTGTAGAGAAAGATTGCAAGCTTGCTGATACCATTATTAGGGGATTATTGAAGTACTGGCCAATAACGAATAGTTCGAAGGAAGTGATGTTCCTAAGTGAGTTGGAAGAAGTTTTGGAAGCAACTCAATCTCCAGAATTCCAGCGCTGTATGGTGCCATTGTTTCGCCGAATAGCTCAGTGTTTGAATAGCTCGCATTTTCAGGTATGGAGTTTCAATGCTTTGCTCCCCTTTTGTTTCACCACATCATAATTTTATGTGGACATTCCAGTTGGCTTTTGAAGCAACCTCTGTGATACAGAAGATTTTCATTCATTTTCTTTATTTGAGATGACCTTTAGGCCTTTAGAAAAGGAGTGACCCTTTGCATCATTTGATTTTCTAGTTCTTTTGTTTATAGGTTTAAAATCAAAACAATAAAAGTGATGGAGGTTTGAATGCCTTTGTTTTCTTTAGTTTTATGCCTTTTTCTGATGGGCCCCAATGTTTATTTTAGAAGGTCCCGGAAGGAAGGGTGTGGAAGTTGTTATGTAATGGTTTTGAGGTGTTTGGGCAGAAAACATGTGTTGTTTGCTGGAATGAGTGGGCCTAAGCAATCCTGGGTTATGAGGAAGGCTTATAAAGGAAGAGTGGGTGAGGGTATGGAACAATTTTAGAGTGGTATTGGTGGGAGATTGCTAGCTTCTCAAAGGTCTAGCATTGTTTTCTATTTTCTGCATTTATTCCCGTTTTTCTGTACAAGCAGTTCTTTCATTCTGGTGGTTTGTCTCTGTTTTTCTATCTTCATTCCAGAAAATTCTTTTAGTTCTCATACATATTCTTGGGTGACTGTTTGGGTTTCGCCACTTCCTAGAACATTGAAATCATTCAAATCTTTGTTTTCTAATTACTTAAGTTTTGGATTAGCGGATAATCCATCATTGTATTAGAGGTATAGAGTTGTGTCCCAAAAAGAGAAAGATATATGTTGCTTAGTTTGAGCCTTTGCTTGTCTTTATGTTTCTCCATCCTAACAAGCAAGAGTATCTATCAACTGGCATAACCCTGTAGACATCATATGAAGCATTATCTTATACACACAACAATATAGGAGTATTGAGGGCTTCTGAGAAATCTTATCTTCATCTTGAACTTTTATGTCTGCAAATGGTGAGAAAAGGAGAGGGGTTGAGAGGGTTGGGGAAATGATAGGGGTAACTTTCCTCGCCTGGTTGCCCTTTCTTGTGTTAATAATCATGATTAGTATTCCTCTAACATGTCACTCATGTTGGTGGGTATTGCTTTCTTTTTATTGTTGGAAAGTTTTCTTGTCTCTGAATATTTAATGCCCATGTCTTAAAGCTTCATTTTTGAGCCAGTTCTGCATCATGTACAAATAGATGAAACTATGATAGTTCTTTCCTGATTGTATTATTTACGATGCAACACCCTTTTGCTTTTTGACTTGTTTATTCTTGCTGTATTCATTATGGATGTGCCTAACAGACTGAAATTGAGTCAATTTTCCTTTAGATTACCCTTTTGTTGCTTCTATTCAGGTTTTGCTGAACCACATTGTACATGCAATCATCAATAATATTTTGTGACTCTTTTTTTCCTTTCAATTTTCTTTTTCTTGGATGATTATCGAAGTTGATGTATATGTTTTTATGTATTTTTGTATGAGATAAAGAAGATCATGACCTCTCTCCTTTTTCGACTAATTTTGTGTTATGGGTTGCCTACTTACTCTTTGTCGAAAAGACAGTCCATGAGTACAATGTAAATAGATGCTATCAGTGTTATGAAGCTTGACTTCCGTGTCAATGACTCGTGCTATTTTTTAATGGTCCCATTTATCTTTAGAATGACGTGCAGTGGAAGTTAGGCCCCCATTTTTACCTTCCTAGCTCCTTGTTTGAAGTTTCTATGCATATACACTAAGCTATGATTTATCTATTTTCTAAGTAAGAAGAGGAGCCTTTTTATGTATTTGACAGATTTGTCTTCGAGAATTATCAAGTATTTCTAGAAGTAACTAAAAGAACTTTCTGACCATGCTTTACACATTTCTGATGGATACTTCCAAAAGAATTTGGCTTTGTTGTATGTTTCTTACTAGAAAGTTGTAGAAGAAATGTCATGCTATTCCTTCAGTCTCCTTTTTGCTTGATATTTGAGTGATTTTCCCAAGGCGTTTGATCTAGTCTGGAAGCATGATGGTGTCAACAAATTGCAATTTGCAACACATAAGAGAAAATTTACTCTTTTTATTACACAATTTTATAGTGTGATAGTTTTTTTTTTTCTTATTTTTGTCCTTGAAAGGTTCTCCTTGACTTTGAAGTGCTTTATGGCACTTGTAATTGATTCTTCTTTACAATTGTTCAGCCATCATTAATTGTGTGCTTCAATTTTATTTTGTAATTTTAAAAGTAGAACCTTAATAATTCATGCTTTATAGCTTTTATTACATAATGTTGACTTAACGTGTGGAGTGTCTCCAAGCTGAATTTGATTAGATGAACCCTATAATGTTAGACCTCGTTGTGCTTTTCTTCTATCACTCATGCTTATCGGATTGGAGCAGGTATCATCCTTTGTGTAGTCCATTAGCCAAATGTATAGTTGGTGCTATTGTCGTGCTAAACTTTTTACATGATCTGGAACTGCTTTACAGTTTTTTAATTTTTTATGCAAGTTCATTGGCCATGTTTGTGTCTGATACGTACTAGATACCCATATTACATACAAAGCAATACTTTTGTTCTGTCATGGTGTGCCCATGCATGTTACCTATTCTTACTATCTCCTCATCAGGACACAAACAAAAGTCTTCCACCTTTGTTTTCAGGTGGCAGAAAGGGCTTTGTTCTTGTGGAACAATGATCACATTGAGAACTTGATCAAACAAAACCGCAAAGTGATACTGCCCATTATCTTCCCTGCATTAGAGAGAAATGCTAGAAGCCATTGGAACCAAGCTGTCCACAGTTTGACTCTAAATGTGAAAAAGACTTTCTATGATCTTGATCCTGATCTGTTCAAGGAATGCTTACAGAAGTTTGAGGAAGCTTTATCGAAGGAAGATGAAGTAACAGCAAAACGTGAAGCTACTTGGAAACGTTTAGAGGAGCTTGCTACAGAAAAGGCTTCAAGCGGCGAAGCAGTCCTTATTCATTGTAAAGCTTCCCCACATAGCTCTTCAGGTTAGGGTTAACTGGAATACGTAGTATGCTCCAGTAACTTCATTTTTTAACTGAGCTGGATTTTTATATTATTCTTGTATTTGATGGGTTGGCCAAGAGCGGCAATTTCTTGAATATTTTCTTCTCCCAGAGCAATTGATGGGGATGATTAGTAACACATATAGCTGTGCAGCAACCTAGCATATTGCATTCCCCCCCAAAAAAGGTATTGATTTATTGGATATTGCGAGCATGATAAGCGCGTTGTTGTTATATGTTCAAATCCTAAGCCAATTTCTTGGGGCAAGGCTGGTACAAAGATTTCTATGAATTTCTTGCTTTTGGTATGGATGATCTGCCTTGTTTTGAGACAGAAATTGAGCTTGCTTTCATAAATATTTGCTATCAGATTTTTAGTCAAATCATAACATGTAGAATTTTCTTACAATTTTACCTCACATGCTTTTCTTCATGTTTTGATTTTAATGAATGATTTGTCCTTTATAAAAAATTAATTACTTTAGGTGCTCCAAGATGTTCTAGATTAAGCTCCACTTAACCACAATTTATGTAACGATGGCTGCTTCAACTTTTATCGACCAGGAGTGGCCCTTTTGTTTCTGATACTTTTGTAATGAAACATTCATTTTATCGAGACAAGAAAGCAGATTACAAACAGAGGCCAAATGGGGAGGACCATTCACGTAAGCAAAGAAAGACTAGGTCTAACCTGAAAAAGCCAACCAACAATCCTGTGAGCTGAAGAAGCTATTGTAATAAAATTAAAAGAAAACTAATTATTTAGTTCTTAAAAGATTATTTTTTTAATGTAATTTTCCAGAGATAAGATAGACTAATTCAACCTATGAATTTTTAAAATCAAAATGGAATTTTTATTTGATAATACTGTAATTATTTAACAAATTAGGTAACATAGCATAAATAGTAGTTTGATAGAAGTCCGAATCAATGAGATTTACTTGAGTGTCTAATTTCACGAAAGTGAATTCATCCAACCAAAAATTCTCATCTCTTTAAAATAAAACAGAATAGTATCCTTTTGTGGTTCAAAATATCTGGATAAGTTCATATTATTAGTTAAAATTTTATATGTTAATTTGTTAAGTGATTGCAATTTGGTTAACAAATTAACCATTTTGATTGGGAAAATGTGTGAGGAAGTAATTAAGAAGTATTATCTTCGAATAACCAAATTGAGATTGTAGTAATTTTTACGGAATAAATCATTAATTTACTCAGGAATTTTAATGAATTCTGAAAAATCTTATGTATATTATCTCTGTGGAAAAAGTTAAAAAGCTAAATTAATTATCAATGAATATATAAATACATCATATATAATTCTAGTCAAGTTTTCTTTTTATGAATGATAAATTTTACTTTTAATATGTTTAAATATTTAACCATGATTAGTTTAATTTACTTGTGAAAATAAAAAAGATTACACGACAAAATACACAATAGCACTTAGCCAAATAAAAAGAAAAAAAGAAATAATAGTAGTACAGCTCATTTGCAGGAAGTATTGAGAACTTGAGTATTATTATCATTTATAATCTGAGAAATAATTTTAGAAGTTTTCAAACACGCCTAATGAATTAACTTCTATTCAGTCATACCAAAAAATATTAAAAACCATACAAATTTACAGAACTTATCTATTGCTTGTACAGTATCATTGATGATTGGATAAAGATGATGAGAGATGAAATAGACAATGTAATTATTAATAATGCTGCCAAGTGGTGTGCGCATCAGTGTCTGCAATTTTCACCGTTAAATCCATCTTGATGCTTTCATAAAACAGTGGAAGAAGCATTATGAAGAAAATTTCAATAATGTTTTTCCAACTTTTTCTTACAGCAATGATCAACCCGGATCATACACGCATGTGTCGTCCACGTAGTCAAATGTACTTTTAAATCTGAATGCTAATTTGTGGAGCAAGTCCAAAGAAAATAAGCTTTTTTTTTCCTTTGGGTTGAGAAAAGAGACATTTTGTTCTTAAAAAAAAAAGTATATTGAAGGATGATGATTCTATGGAAACTACGTTTGTGTCTCATTTAAAGAGTTGTCATTTATTACGACAAAATGATTATTTTGATCTCTTATTCTTTGTCCAAGTATTAATTTTGATTATTTATACATTTGTAATATTAAAATAATTTTTTAAAAATTTAATATTAAAAAAAAGAAAAAATACGAAATTAATCCTCTCATTTTTATATTTTATGATAATTTAGTCCCTTATAAATAATTATGATAAATCAGTCATTTAAAAATTTTATTATATGCAAAATTAATTCCTCAATAATCCAAATAGATAGACTAATTTTGTATAATTGAATTTGTGAATAACTGATTTTCTATAAATTTAAATCTATGACAAATTAATTTATAAAAAATTAAATTGTCACAATATACAAAAATAGGAGACTAATTTTGATTTTTTTTTCTAATTAAAAAAATAGTTCATCAAAGGATTATAATTAACTTAATGAAAGACTATTTTTGATGAATATTACATTTTTTAAAGACTATTTTACTATCTAAATTTGTGAAATTAAACTGACACTAAAAAATTAAAAGACTTCTTTTTTTTCTATTTATTACCATATGTAGTGTCGATCACTGTGAACTGGTCTGTGGATTTGAGATTTGAAAGTCAAAAATGCCATTTCAGACGTAAGAAGTGGGATTCTTATACTACAATTGAGATGCATTATTTATACCCTGGTCCTGGAATATCCTTCCACTTATGTACCCTATTAAAATTTAGGAAAAATTATAATTAAAAATTAAAAATTTCATATATTTATTATAAAATATATTTAGTTTTAATGTTATTTTCTAGGGTTAAAAGATTTGTCTTTTACTTTGAACGATTATATTATGAAATTTTGGAAAATTTTTATCACGTATTTTTTAGTGTTCAAAATTTCTTAAAATAAAAAAGAATCTTTAAATCCTTCAAAATAAGTTTAAATTTTAAATAATTTACAATAAATATTTTATGCCTACTTTGTCGTAATCGACCTTTCGGCGGAATAAAATAAAAATTGGTTTAAATTTGATTCCTAGAAATGAATCTTAAAAATTAATTTATTTGGAGTCGCCACCAAAATTTTTTAATGAAAAACTTTGAGAAACCAATTTAAAATAAAAATAAAAAATAAAATGGTAATATGATTTGTGAAATCAAAGATGAGTTCAGGAATCTATTTAAGTGTGAGGAAGGTGTTAGACACCCCACAACACCCGTCCATAAGGACGTTAACCTTAAACCAGTCAATTGAAATAGAGAATGACTTTTAAATTTATTTCAATTACCCTTTTATCGACATACATGCCCGTTAAATAGAAAAGACAAAATAGTAAGAATAAAAGTAGACAGATAGATATTTACAAAAGGCAGACTTGACTTAGGATGAAAACCGACCTACGTACCCTACGATAGGGATCAAAGTCTACGTAGTTCGACTAACAGGATCGAAATTTGATTTGTGTATTTTAATTATATGACAACCTGATTAATCTAACTCTCCTGATCTCTTCATGTTTTTAATTTTGTTTGATTTTGGAATCTTAATTTTTATTTTGAAATTTAAATGAAATGATTATAAAGAATGAATTTAATCACTTTGTGGAAAAAAGAAAATTAGTTGAGATATTTATTTTTGCATTATTATCATTATTGTTATTATTATTTTAAAATGATTATTTACTAATTTCAGGGATCTAAGGAAACTCAAATCTCACACGATCTTAAACATTCGAGGAGAACAATATTCTCACACGATAATTTCGCAGATAATGGAAAATATTTAATTAAAGTAAGCACTTAATTATTATTACTTTTTTTTTAAAAAAAATGTGTACTAATTTTGGGGATATAAGAAGATTAAAATTTTATATGATCCCAATCATCCAAGGAGAACAATATTATCACTTGGTGATTCTCATAAATAATGGAAAATATTTAATTAAAATAAATAAACAAATGTGTTCTAATTTTGGGGGTTTAAGGAGATTAAAATCTCACATGATTCCAATCATCCAAGGAGAACAATATTCTCACACGATAATTTTTGTAAATAATGGAAAATATTTAATTATTATATATATATTTTTTGTATTATTGTTACTGTTATTTAAAACAAATATGTATTAATTTTAGGGATCTAAAGAGATTAAAATCTCACATGATCCCAATCATCCGAAGAAAACAATATTCTCACACGATAATTTTTGTAAATAATAGAAGATGTTTAATTAAAGTAAATATTTAATTATTATTTATTTTTTTCTTTTGTATTATTGTTACTGTTATTTAAAACAAATATGTATTAATTTTAAGGATATAAGAAAATTAAAATCTCACATGATCCCAATCATCCAAGGAGAACAATATTTTCACTTGATGATTTTTTTGGAATCTTGTTTATAGAGCCAAAAATTAATCTCATATTTACAGGAGACAAGCACCGAGAAGCAAATGAAGTACATCTATGCATATATACACATATACCTCTATGTTCACACACACACACAAATATATATATACATATGAACACATGTATAGTATATTATATATCTACACATGACAAGGAAACAAACATGCATCAAAAAGCAATAGATATATATATGTGTACATCTCTATATTTACACATGCGCAGATACATACATACATATATATATATATATATACATGGCGAGGAGACAAACATGTATCGGGAAGCAGTAAATATATATATATATATATATATACCTCTATATTCATACATATGCGTACACATATATATATATATATATATATATAGACATATATAAACACATGTATAGTATATATATATATATATAAAAGCAAAGTGAGAAGGAAAAAAGACAAAAACATGCATCAGGAGGCAAGTGGTATATGTACATATATATATATATATATATATATCTCTTTATATACACATGTATGGCATATGGCAAGAGAAGAGAATAAGCATCAAGAGGCAAATATACACATATACCTATATATATATATATATATATATATATATATATATAAACACCTATATAATACATATATACATAAGCATGGCGAAGAGAAAACGAAAACAACATCAGGAGTAAGTGGTATATGTACGTATATATATATATATATATATATAGATATATCTCTTTATATACACATGTATGGCACATGGCAAGAGAAGAGAATAAGCATCAAGAGGCAAATATACACATATACATATACCTATATATATATAAACACCTATATAATATATATACACATAAGCATGAAAGCATTAGAAAGATCTTACTCTTTCTCCCTCTTCTTGCTCTTCCACGACACCAGAAGAAAATTTGCAACAGCTTTCTTCCCTCTCGACTTCAGAACAAAGTGAGCTCTAGCTGTTTTCAACAGTTTGTTCACCTCTGTTCACCCCTGTTTAAGCTGCTCGGAACAGAGGAAAATGTTATTCCTTCTCAGCTTGCTTTGCTTCTCTGCTCCAGCTAGATTCAACTTGTCACTGTCCTCTCCTTTTTGCTCGTTATTGCATCCACGGTTTGCCTCGTCTTGCTCGTCTGTTGCAGCTCGTCACGGTCTGCCTTGTCTCACTCGTCTGTTGTAGCTCGTCACGGTCTCCCTTGTCTCACTCGTCTGTTGCAGCTCGGTTTCTCTCCTTTCAGCAGCTCCTCTCTTTTCTCTCGATTTCCCCTCCACAATAGCTCCACTCTTCTCTCTTGGTTCTCCCTCACAGTAACTCTCAGACTCCTTTCTCGGTTTCTCTTCCACAACAACTCCAGACTTCCTCTCTCGGTTTCTCTTCCACAGCAGCTCCACTCTTCTCTCTCAGTTTCCCCTCCACAGTAGCTCCACTCTTCTCTCTCGGTTTCCCCTCCACAGTAGCTCTACTCTTCTATCTCAGTTTCCCCTCCACAGTAGCTCCACTCTTCTCTCTCGGTTTCCCCTCCACAGCAGCTCCACTCTTCTCTCTCGATTCTCCCTTACAGCAACTCCTAGACTCCTCTCTGTTTTTCTTCATGTTGCCTCCTCTCTTTATCTTCTTCATGCTATCTCTTCTCTTTATCTTCTTCACGCTGCCTCCATTGCCATCATTAACTTCCCTGTGCTATCTGTCACTTCCTCAGAGCTACGACAACTTGCAAGAGGCAGTCATAGCGTTGGCAGAGCAGCATCCACTTGTAGCCACCGTTAAAATGAACTAGAATCATCATATCTTGCCAACATGTGTTGTATTATATAGGTTCCGTGATTACTTTTAATTTAACCCCTTAATATTATATTTTTTTCTTTATTTATTATTATTTTTTTTTGTCATCATCACCATTAATATTTACTTTTGGATTTTTTCTATTTTTGTGTCTTTTATGATTTTTTATTTTAATTTGTTATTATTATTATTAATAATTAATTCTTATTTTCAAATTTTGGTTTTTTTCTTTTTTTTTTTTTAAATTCTTCCATTACTTATTTTGAATTTTAAATTGCCTTTACTTAAAAATATAATTTGAGTTTCTGTCATTTTTATTTTCCTCATTTGCTTAATTATTAATTAATTAGTAAATTTATTAATTAAATGATTAAGTAACTAGAAATGGGGTGTTCACATACTTGATTCTTATTCTTCCTAAAATTTACCTATGCAATTCCATGTGATGAGTGTCCTTTGCATTTAGTACACACAGTATTTGAAAATTTAAATTTTTTACATTTGAAAATATTTTGGTCATTAAATTTTTATTTAATAATTTATATTTTAATAATTATTAATTAATTCTACATTTTTAAAAATATTTGAACTACTAAATTTTCTACTATTAATTCATTCCTACTTTTAGATCTGTAAATGCAAGAAATCCAATTGGATTTCTAACAGAATTTTATCTTATTTGTTCTATTAATTTTATTGGTAATGCATCTAAGCTTTCATTGCATTTTTTTTTATAGTAAAAATATTTCTTTGAATTAATACACATTAATTAAAATAAGGTTTTGTTTTGAGACAATTTAAGAAGGAAAAAATTTATATAGAACTTCTCATATTTTTATTATACTATTCTCTAATAAAAATATGCTATTCTCTAATAAAAATATGACAAATATTTAATTTTTTAATTATATCATGATATATATAATTAATGTAAATAATTGTTTTATTTTCAAATTAAATTATATATTATTAAAAAATAATAAATATTTATCATTTTTTGATGGGAAAAACCATAATAAAAATATAAAAAATTACGTATAAATCTAATCTTAGAAATACAAAAATGTTGATAAGTGTATTTAAAAACTTGTATATTAGCTTTAAATTTTAAATTTAAGTAATTGAAATAAAAACCACACGTTTTTAACTTTAAAAAAACCCATGTAAGTAAAATATTAATAAATTTAATCAAAAGTGAATTATTTTTCATTAGGAAAATTTCCATCACCTTACTTTTATAAAATCAAAATCTAAATAAATGTGAAAAAATCACATATCATATCAACCTGACACCATTCCTTAAAACGTCTATAATGTTAACATCAATGGATGAGAAATGGACTATTATGTGGACAAATGAACTAGGTTGCCCAATGAAATTTATTCTTTTAAATAATTTTTATGCCTTTTTTTTTTTCTTTTCTATCTTGCATTTCATTCTCTTGCCCAGCAACTTACCAAAATAATAAATAAATAATTGGGAAAAAAATGGAATATCTCTGCCTTTCTTGCTCAGCTTTTTATTTTTGGATGATATATATTTCTTCCGTCCTCTTGCCTACCAAGTCTTCCTTCAACACGAATCAAAAAGATTCGTCTTTTCATTTTCCACCTGGGATTCGTCTATCTTCTACATTTTTCCCTTTTCCCTCTTACTCGCAAGTTCTTTCTACTATAATTTTTCACTTTTCTCAAACGGTTGTGTACCATACCAAGTTAAGGAAGAAATACTACCTTATTGTTCTGGATCGCTCGCAGATCGTCATGTCGTTGTTTTCACTGGACTGCTAATCTTAAGGGTTGAAGGGGAAGAATGAGAAGAGGTGAGAGAGCATACTTTCTACCCTGTCTTGAAATGATTAAGCATATTGTGTTGTTGTGAAATTACAGCCGTTATTGGCTTGTGTGCTTTAGTATATTGTTTCTGTTTGTTCGCTTATGAGTTCAAGGTCAAAGGGTGTAAATTCCGGTGCTTAATTTATCCTGAGATGAAAGGGGATTCCCCAATTTGTGTGAGGATAATTTTTTCTGAACCAGTGGTTCTTCTGCTTCGATGATTCGATTAATGCTTCTGGGTCTTTTCTATTCATTACTTGGGAAGAGGTACCTGTTCTTGGTATTTAGTTTGTGAAGCTCTTCCTGTTCCTCTGTTGACTTTTTATGGTTTTTTTTTTTTTTGTTATGCTTGTAGGTTTAGCTTCTCTGATTGTGACTTTATATGGTTTTCTTCTTCCATTGGGTCCTGCACTGAAGGCTACAAATAGCTGAGTCGGATTAGATTTGAAAATATGATCAAACAGATACTTGGTAAGCTTCCAAGGAAGCCATCTAAGTCGGCTGACAATCGTGAATTTGCTGGATCATCATCGACCTCTTTGCTCCATACCCCTGGTTCTAGAACTGCTGATGTTGTGAGTAGTGGACCAGTGAGTTCAAATGGTACGTTTCTTATTGGCTCTGAAGCTGCTTCCAGTTCAGCATTTAGTCATGGAAGTAAAGTTCCTTCAATTGCAAACTCAAGAGTGAATGGTAGTGTGGTAACTACTCCTTACGAAGCACTGCCGGGATTTAGGGATGTTCCAAACTCTGAGAAGCAGAACTTATTCATCAGAAAACTAAATTTATGTTGTATAGTGTTTGACTTCACTGACCCAACAAAGCAAGTAAAGGAAAAAGAAATCAAAAGACAGACATTGCTTGAGCTGGTGGAATATGTTACTTCTGTAAATGCCAAATTTACTGAAACTGTCATGCAAGAGATTATCAAGATGGTATCTCTAAATTTGTTCAGGTCAATCAATCCACAGCCCTGTGAGAACAAGGTTTCTGAAGCCTTTGATCTGGAAGATGAGGAACCACTGATGGACCCCGCGTGGTCTCACCTGCAGATTGTGTATGAATTTTTCCTTAGGTTTGTTGCATCTCCAGAAACAGATGCAAAGTTGGCAAAGAGGTACATAGATCACTCTTTCGTTCTCAGATTGTTAGATCTCTTTGATTCAGAGGATCCAAGGGAGAGGGAGTATTTGAAGACAATCCTGCACCGGATCTATGGAAAGTTTATGGTGCATCGCCCATTTATTAGGAAATCTATCAACAATATCTTCTTCCGTTTTATTTTTGAAACAGAGAAATTTAATGGGATAGCTGAGCTTCTAGAGGTACTGGGCAGTATAATTAATGGCTTTGCTTTACCACTAAAAGAAGAGCACAAATTGTTTCTTGTTCGTGCTTTAATCCCTCTTCATAAACCAAAATGCTTAGCTATGTACCATCAGCAGTTGTCTTACTGTATAACACAGTTTGTGGAAAAAGACAGCAAGCTTGCTGACACTGTAATTAGGGGTTTATTGAAATACTGGCCTATCACTAATAGTTCAAAGGAAGTCATGTTCCTCACTGAGCTAGAGGAAATACTAGAAGCGACTCAGCCAGCAGAATTTCAAAGATGTATGGTCCCGCTGTTCCGCCAAATTGCCCGTTGCTTGAGCAGCTCACACTTTCAGGTAATACTATGTAATTACTAAGCAGATTTTTACAGAAAACTATTTGCTCTGTTCTCACCACTATTTACTATTTGTCAACATATTCTCTTTTCTAATCAATAGAGGAAATGCAAGAGCAATTTAAGTCAATTAAGCATATTATGATGCCATATACTTTCTCTGTTTCTCTGACTGATGTTATCTGGGACGTGCTTGCAAGACAATTTTTTATGCTTGTAATGGGTAGTAGTAGCACTGAGATCACACTGTGAGAATAATATAGAGTGTAGACTTTGGATTTTAGTAATACATCATAAATGGGAATTCTCTTACCGCCACTTTGAACCAAGTGGCAAAATGAGATCTAAAAATATTTGGAATTCAAGCTTTCTATTAACAACCGTAGTCTTCAATAATGCTTTTGAGTTGTCTCCGTTACTTTTTACAACTGGGCATCAATTCTGAAAAGTTTCTAAGAATGCTAGAAAATGTATCGTTGGTGTCATATATCACTTCTTAACTTGACACTGACCAAGCCCTATATATTTTGATCTAGTTATGATGTAAAACAATCTTAGTAGTGTCTTTTTGGTTTCAAATAAAGTTGTCATATATATAGAGCTGCACTGAAAAATTTTGGTACATACAGTAGAATTTTACTATTTTAGATCAAGCTTCTTAGTGAGGCAGCGTCTGGAAGAGGAAAAATGGAAGCTATAAATTTGAATTTATTAAGCCAAAATGGTCGGTCCTTCCTATGAGGAATCTTAACTGGTTAGTATTTTGGTACTGTTAGTGGTGATAGTATGAATCACTGAGAATCCTAATAAACTATTATACAGTAAGGCGTACTAATTACTGAAAGTTGTTTGAGATAAAATGAGTTATCTTTGTCTTGTGCTATTCTAGTACTGTAATCTATCACCTTTAAATCAAATGAACCTGCCTTCCTGATGACACTGCTAATAAAGAATGGAATAACTATGTCAAACCTAAAGGAACAAAGATCACGCCAACCATTAAAGCTTAATATTTGGGGTTCTCTTTATTATTACTTTCTTGTTTTAAACTTGAGTTTTATATTTTTCATAGCTATTTGGCTTTTTTCCCTCTCATTCCTTCTCTCTCTATTTCTTCCCCTTTCTATTCCTGGTTCTACATCATCTTTTATCCTATGAATGTCTATTTGTATGTGTATAAGTAAATTTTATAAAATTGCATATTGCAATGATCTAATGATGCCTATATTTTTGTGTTTATCAATAATCTTTAATGAAATTATATATGAATACAATTTGTTGATATAAAAATAATACTTTATTACCAATCGAGTTATTCGCAAGTTTAACAAGCCAAGCATCAAATTTTTAAGCTTGGCTTGTTTAAATAAACCAGCCTAATATGTTGATCAAGCTCATTCATTTAATAAATAAACTGAGCCCAATTCAAGTTTTCGGCAAACTGAATTCAAATAGTTTTTCACACCTACTACAAAATCTGACAGCATAACCATCCTTGTTCCAGGCAGTTTTTGAAGCAGGGTTCCTCAGCACTCTTGTTTGATAGGCAAAGACTAGAGCTCCTATAGTTCCACATTCTCCCTTATTTTTTTTTTTTCCTCTAGCTTAAACGATGAATACGTGCAATGTGAATCTTATGGCTAATCTGGGTCTTTGCTAAAAATCTTTGTAGGTTTGAGCTTCAACATACTTTCTTTATCTATGAAAATAATGGATATCAATGATGGAACTTCAAAATTCTGGGTTCAAAGTTTTTAATTATTAATAATATGCATTAAACAAGTGCTGGATGTTTTTACTGACAATGGGGCTTATACATTTTGAATATCTGCTGACTTTTTCTTCCTGTACTTAAGACGATTGGGTTAAATCAAAGTTTATTATTTGATACATAATGGACTTTTACTCGTCAATTGAAGATGCTTGTTAATTTTTATCTAAATCGCCATGTGTTATCTGAGGGGCATCTGATATGTAATGGGAGGGCGTTGAAGGTGGGTGAAGGAATGGTGATTTGAGGAAAATGGAGAAGGAGGCAGTACAGGGACTTTGATTCTTGGTTGATAGCCAAGGAAGATGAAACCGGTAAAATGCGTATTTAAACAGTAAGAAAGGTATTTTAGTAATTTCACTTTACTAAAGTTATACTTAACCGCCAATTTAGACAGTAGTGTGTTTTCTTGAAATATAGCTAATGGATTAGAGGGTCAGTAGCAAATTTTTAGATTAGGGGAGACATTGCCATTGGAGTTAATGCAATGTTCTTATTTATTTATTTATTTATTTAGAAGATCAGTAAGAATCCATATCAGCATCCTTATACACATCATTAAGCTTGATTATGCTTCTAATAAAGCACTATTAGTCCTTCTTGCACCTTCCATATTCAATTGAATATACTTCTGATGTATTATGTCATCTTAGTAATCCTGTATACACAGAGTATTCCTTGTAATTAGAACATTAGTATATTATTATTTAACATTGATTAGCCAAGTTAGAACAACTTTATTACTTATTAGGGTTGTGTAAATTTTAACACGACTTTACAGTTTTCATGTTTTTAGCTGGTGCTGCTTAGCTTAATGCGCAACTCTGATTGCTGCATTTAAGTGGAGACACTGGTCTCTAATTTGTGATTGCAGCTGGGATGATGTTCAAAAGGTGTATAAGTATTGGCAATTTTACCAGTATTGGGTGGCTGGCTTTGATAGCAGACGACCATTATTGATCCATTCACTCAGGGATGCTCAAAACTGAGTAATTCAAAATAAACCACCGAAAACTTATCAAAACCACGTAAGATTGGTTTTGTTTGGTTTTCGTTGAGTAAAAACTGACCAATTCGATTTAGTTTGAGAATGAACCAGACCAAACCAACCAATATTGTACAAAAATTCATATTTTATAATTTTGAAAAAACATAATATTCTTCAAGAAAAAAATATTAATATGATGAAGTCATTGGTTCAGTTCAGTTTGGTTGAGGTGCAAAAACCGGCCGAACCAATGAACACCCCTAGTTTAGTATTGATATTGTGTTTGTGTGATGTTGGCATAATCTTACTGTCATATGGTCAAAGTGATAATGGCATCCTACTTGGGTGGTGGTGGTGGTGGCATCAATTAAATTTTTCTTAATCAGATTTGAGCAACTTTCGATACTTACATTATCTAGTATGTAAAGAACTTAAATTTATGTGATTTTCTTTGTTGACAACTCAGTATAGGGACATCGTACATGTCACATCCTGTTTGCTATTTCTTTTTAATGATTAATCAGTAATATTATGTTTGCTAAATTTCAACCATTTACTTAGAAGTTGAGTAACATCAGCTAATGGTATGAGGAGAATCATCTTCATCATATGGATTGTGCAGGAGGAAACTCTCGTCTGTTTTAGCTCATTGGTGTTGTTAATGCCATTGTTGTTATGCTTCCCTATAGTAAGATAAGCTAACAGTTGAATTCACTAATAGAAGGAAGCATGCCATGCTATTTTCAAGTTAACCTAATGGCTTTGCAATGTTAGAAGCTAGATTCCTCTTCTTGGTGTGGTGTATATTTACACTGATTTCTTACAAAGCTTATCATGAAACTATGTATAATAACGTCATTATTTACACAGTAATAATGACTGTGGGACTCTTTCTTTTACAGGTGGCAGAGAGGGCCCTGTACCTGTGGAATAATGATCACATTGAGAATTTAATCAGACAAAACCGTAAAGTGATACTGCCCATAATCTTCCCTGCCTTGGAGAAAAGTAGTCGTACCCACTGGAATCAGCTCGTCCAGAGCTTGACACTTAATGTGCGCAAGATTTTTGCTGATGTCGATCCTGAGTTCTACGAGGAGTGCTTGCATAAGTTTCAGGAGGATGAAGCAAAACTAGGAGAGGGAAAAACAAAACAGGAAGCCACATGGAAGCGCTTAGAAGAGATTGCTGCTTCAAAATCTGCAAGTAGTGAGGCTATTCTTGTTCCCACAGCTATAGCCACCCAAACATCTTAAAGATCAAGTTTGACGGTTTCTTTTTCTTTCAATTTTTTTTTTTTATTGGCATGTTGGCATTAATGGTTCATATGCTTCAGGAGGTTAGATTCTCATTATAGTTTGCCGATTTTCTTTGCTGTTTGTACCTGTAAGTCTAAGTTTCTGAGATTTGGATGCGGATGGGAGGCAAAGACATTATGCAACGGAGGGAATTTGCTAGTGGTTTTTGAGTTTTGGCAATCCCAGTCATGATATTGATGGATTATTAGGAAGAAGCAGCTATAGTTCTGAGGTATTTAACATGCTCAGACTTGTCTTACAATATTGCATTATTCATTCTGGTTTCATGTGTATGTATTACAATGACATTTTATTCGTTAATCATTGTAGAATTTGTTTTCCTCCTGTAATATGATAAGCTCAAAATCAAAGGGCTGGTTGGTTCACTTGAAGGGCTAGTTCATTTGTTCCTTTGTCTGTTGGGAAAGGAAAGGCCCTTGATCATGGACCAACTACACATAGCATCAACCACTAGCTTGAATTCACTTTGGTTTGAACAAAATGGCCAATAAACATATCTTACTTTCTAGATTAGAATTTAGAATGCACCAGAATGATTTATTTTGTAATTTATCGGCAACATGTTGCATATAATTATATTTTCGTGCACAGAGGATACAGAAGCCTTAACAAGGCACAAGATTTAAAAGGATTTTGTTATGAGCAATACCTTTATCGTTTGATCACTTTGAGATTTGTGTGTGCTACAACATATACACATAAATCTGAATAACATTAGAAAGAGTATTACCAACTAACTTCACTGGTATTATGACAATAAAAACAGAGCATGGATTCTTGAATATGACCATCATAGAAAGGTAACGCAACGGTAAGCCCTCATAATTGTGTTTCATAAATAGCTTTCTTTTCATAAATTTTCGAAGCTACTTTTGCATATCTGGATATCAGGAGAATGAGTTATGAATCTTAAAAAACACCATCAACTAAAATCTAAGATTCTTAGAAGAAAATAACTTTCCGGGAAAAAAAGAAAAAAGAAAAAAAAGCTTCTATAAAAGAAGAAATTTTTTTCCATAGAAGAGGAGAGGCGGAGGAGCAACAACCCCAGTAGCTCTTGTTACTTAAATGAGCTTTTTGGCCAGAAGATAGAAAGCTTCATTGATAATAAAGGAATGGGGACAAAAATACTTTACGAGTGGTAGGCTCAAACAATAGGTTTTAATGAACTCGATCAACTCAAATAAGCACATAAACTAATGAAGCATGTATTAGTTAATAAGAAATTAAGGAGCTAGGAAAGACTAGGAGGATTCTACTTACTAATTGGCTAAGGAAAGCCAACACTCTAAAAACGAAAACCTTTGATTGAGACAAAGACTGTCAATGATGTCAGGATACAGATCCTACGGTTGGAATCACAACAAAACAAAATCATAAACGGATCGTCTGTGAGAGAGCACAGTGCTGTCTTGCTTTTTTTTTTCTTCCATATATATTTTTTTTAAATTCTTCTTTGCGAGACAACAAAACTGTTGAATCTACTATCAGCAAACATTAACTTAAGAAAGACCCAGTCCATAAAATATGAATACACCTAGTAAGTGTTTGAACTTCGCCTTGCCTGCTTGGATCTCCTTAGATGCTATGATGTTGTCTTCTTCATTACTATCTTCACTTTGCAATTTAAGTTTATAACTCTGAGTTACCTTAGGAATTATTTGAATTGAAGAGAGTAATGGGAAGGAAGAAAATCTAAAATTTTCTCTTTGATATATATTTGACTAAGGTAAAAAGAAAGTTTATTAAATAAAAAAACTTATTAAAGTAAAAAATTTGCTTCCCTTTCCAGATCATCTTCAATTTCAACATATTTTAACGTTATCATAAGGAGTCACACCAACTCTTGTCCTTATCATGCGAGACTGTGACTTCATTAGCTATAAACAAAGCTCTGTATTGATTCCCTTCCCAATTGATCGGCCACTTGCATGGCTCATCCCAGTTGGACTGGGGAATCATGATAGTGATTTTCCAATAATCAATTAGATACGTGTAATTTCAGACAATAATTATTTCCATTAATTTTTGGAAGCATTTCTTTGCGTTTACTTTCTGTCTTTCTTGCTAAGAATTGTACCCAACCGAGTGTTGCTTCTAAAAAGGACAGTAAACAACTGGACAGTTTCACTTATCATGAATTTTAATTTTAAATTGTTAGATTTGTAAAGTTCTCTCAATATGAATAATTAGATCGTAAAATTAATTAAAAATTTTAAAACATTTGTGCTTATTGAAATAGTTTACAATTGGATTATGCAGTTAAAAAGATTTTACTTTCTGATGTTTAAAGCTGTTTCCAATGTTAAAAATTAAAATTCACCTTTCTTTTAGTGCAACGAAATGTAAAGCATTGGATCTAAATCCAACGACCCACGATTACTTGATTGATTGCGTTTTCTGCAATCAGAGTGCCAATTGGAGAGAAACTAATCTAACAAATAAATATTTTCTATTGAGAATATTAATTAGCTTCACTATCATTGGGCTTCGCTAGCATTTGTCTGTCTCACAATGTCTCTTTCTTGTGACCCTTTGTAGACGGCAACCTATCAAAGCATGAAAGAAACAAATGCAGTACACTTTTTTTTTTTTTTTTTCTGAATTATTCTTTTCACAATTTAATTTTTAAATTTTTTTAAATGGTCATTTCATTAGATAAATTCATGATTAGGCAGTAAATTTATTACTGTATTATATATAAAATCAACAGGATCATTAATGTGTTATCTATATTTTTTTTATCAAATATTTATTTATAAATCTAAGTTTGTTACAGCTTTTTATTATCAGATTGCACGGTTTCTTATATTTGAATAATTGAATTAAAATTTTAAATTACGCAGTCATTAAATTTAATTTGAATTGTAAAACTTTGCCATTGGTTACTAAATTTATTATTGTATTATGAATAAAAATCAATATGATCATTATTGTATTATCTATACTTATTTATGAATGTAGATTTGTTACATTTCTTAAAAAGAATTGCTTATCGTTGAATCACACAGTTTCTTAAATTTAAAATGTTATCTTTTGTGTACTCACAATTTTAAATGAATTGATATATCTACATTATAATTAAATATATCGATTTACTCAAAATTGTAAATGCAACAAAGATGTTACTTAAATTTAAATCATTGGATCAAAATCTTGAATTAGGTTTGGTCAAAATTTAACGTCATTAAATTTAATTTAAATTATTAAATGACACATTTCTTTCAAAATGTGTTTCATATTAAATGTAACGAATTCAAATTAACTTGTTCATATGTCATATTTTATCGCAAAACGAAAACTTTACAAAGTCAAATCAGCTTTAGCAACATTAGCTTATTCGAGGCTTATGCTTCTTCAACATTCAACATCAAGTCTAGTTGAAACTTGAAACTCGCAGTAAATCGATCGAGGATCACGCCAAGCACAACTTAATTATCATCTCTTACTTGTGGAATGAGAAACGTGATTTTAAAGAATGAGGGTCAAAGGATATGCAAGAAATTTATGATAAGGATATATGATATGTTTATTAATATTAATTTCAATAAATTATGTTAATCTCTTCTAAATTTTGCCTAAATTATACTTGATATTGTTCGTGTTTAAAAAATGATATTTGATAAGTATTCTGTTAGCTTTTTTATTATATGATGCTGATTTTATTTATAATATGACAATAAGAAAAAAAAAATACTAAATTGATATTTTATTTTTGTATTTTATGACAATTTAGTTTTTTTATAATTAATCATAACAAAAATTAGTATGAAATCTTATTTTATATAAAATCAATTTTTCATTAATCTAAATAGAAGAACTTGTTTTATACAAATTTAAATTTATGAAATATTGATTTTATCAAAGTTAAATTTATAATAGATTAATTTGTAAAAAAGAAATTCACATAAGGTGCAAAAATAATAGACTAATTTTTTCTTGATATTTAAGTTAACAGTAAGTTTTAACAAAATTATTACTAATTTTATTTTATAATTTTTATGAATATAGAAATTAATTCATAAACTCATCTACAGTGCCGAGTCTAAACAATTAATTTTTTTATAATAAAAACTCAAAGGAGTAACGTGAGTAACATGAAGAGAATAATTCAAACTCGTGATATGGTTACGAAATCAGATTATGATTTATTACATAAAAATATACATATAACTTCGCTTCTATTGGTGGCGCTTGGTAAAATGTCGTTGCCTTTGAGCCCACCCAATTGATAATTTAACGTCGCCATATTCGCATCCCTACAAATATATATTATTTATTGATGAAGAGCTAAGTTTATATCTATATATACACGTACATGTAATACACACGCATTCACGAAAAGGAGCTAATTTTACATCTTTTTTTTTGAGAGTGTTGGTTCAACAACGAAATGAAGGTTAACATAACCTCAAGAAAATCCATTAAACCGGTCTCTCCGACTCCGGTTCACCTTAAGGAATTCCATCTCTCTCTCTTGGACCAGCTCACTCCAAACTTCTACGGTCTCATCGTCTTATTCTACGACCCACCCACCCAAAACGTCGACGTTTCCGAAATATCGCTTCGCCTCCAGAACTCTCTCTCTCTGACCTTGACCTTCTTCTACCCCATGGCAGGGCGCGTGAGGGGCTCTGCCTCCGTCGATTGCAACGATGAAGGAGCTTACTACGTCGAAGCCCACATCGATTGCAACCTCTGGGAGTTTCTGACCCGACCCGATATTCGGATTCTGGACCAGTTTTTGCCCACCAGTGATCCGAAGTTAGCTGAATTGGCCTCGAATGCTATTCTGCTTGTGCAATTCACTGCGTTTCGTTGTGGAGGAACAGCTATTAGCGTGTGTAATTCCCATAAGATTGGTGATATTGCTTCGCTTGTTACGATGCTGAAAACCTGGACTAGCATTTCTCGTGAACCTGAATCTGATGAATCTGTGACCAAACCAGTATTCGTCGGGGGGTCTTTGATTCCTGCGAATGAAAAGTTACCCAATGTTCTTCCGGGGAATCTTCCTTCGGGGAATTGGGTTACGAAGAGGTTCGTATTCTCAGGGTCCGCCATAGCTAATCTCAGATCCCAAATCGACGCTTCATTTACCCCTTCTCGAGTTGAGACAGTTCTGGCTCTGATCTGGAAATGTGCTTCTTCTTCTTCTAAACGAAAAGCAAAGTCTGTTCTGTTTCAGGCGGTGAATTTGCGAACAAGGATGCAGCCGCCGTTGCCGGAAATTTCGGTAGGAAACTTGATATGGCCCGTTCCGGTGATACTGGAAGAAGAAGAAGCAAAGGAAAACGAACCCCATTTGCACAAAATGGTGGGGAAGATGAGGGAAGCCATAACCGAATTCTGCAACGAGAAAGCGAATAGATTTAAAGGGGAAGAGGGTTTCTTGGAGGTCACAGGGTCATTGAAGCAGAGGAGAGAGAAGATGAAGGACATGGAAACGTACAGGTGCACGAGTTGGTGTAAGTTTCCTCTGTACGAAACGGACTTTGGATGGGGAAAGCCGAGATGGGTGAGCAGTGCAGGTTTGAGCTTTAAGAATACGATTGTTTTGGTGGACACGAAGGAAGCAGATGGAATTGAAGCATGGGTGACTTTGGAGGAAGATGACATGGCTGTGTTTCAACAAAACCAAGAGCTCCTCTCATACGCTTCCTTCAACCCCAGTGTTTATGCTGTCTAATAAAATAGTAAATTAGACACACCTTTTGAGTTTTAATTTTAATAAAGATATATGAACTCTTCTAAAATTTAAATGTTACGTTTTGCTTTAATTTAATTTTAAATTTTCTATTAAAATATTTTTATTAATTTAATTATATATCAAATTAATTGAAAGTATTTTATTAAAAAATTAAAATTAAATTGAAGTTTATATGTAAACAAGCCTATATAAAATTTATAATTTTTATAAAATGTGTGTTTAAATTACAGTGTTATTTTTTGCGTACTCATAATTTTAATTGAACTCAATTATAATGTAAAAATATAATTATAATAATATCAATTTAAAAATAATAATGTTATAATTATATTTCTATAATATAACTGAGTGCACTTGTGTCACACTGAAGATTTTACTTTAAATTACCTCATAATTAAAATTATTTTCATAAAATTCAAAAAAAAAATAGTATTGAACCCTCAAATTTTATATTTATTGGAATTATGTTCCTTTTCCGTGTAATTTTCTCTTTGTCATATGATCTTTTAGGGAAATTGTTAGTTGTGTAATGTCTAAACATGTAGCTCTGCTCTGCCTACCCAGCATTATCTATTTTATCTTAATCATATTATATTTCAATATGTTTTGGTGTTAGTTAATTAATTAGTTTGTCTAACAACAAATTTAACATTCAATATATATATATATATACATATAGGCCCAAAAAATTATCTAGATATGAAGTACAAGGATGTAGCATGTATTTTGTATATAACAAGAGTTTTTGGTATTTTAAAAATTGAATAAATTCGAATTATCTGGATAGCTATCTTAATTTTTTTAAAATGAATAACTTAAATTCCACGTTTACAGTTAAACTTATAATAAGAATTGATATAGATATATACTCACAGTAGGATTCTAACTCTCCTTGTTCACTATATATATATATATATATATGTGGTTAAAACAATGACTTACTCTTTTAACTTTACATATTGTTTTAAAATGGTTTCTTAAATTTAAATTACTTTAAAATAGTCCCTTAAAATTTTAAAACATCTCAAAAAACCTTTTTTAGAGCATTCCGTGAAAACAGTAACACTGTTAAATTCAAAGCTGACAGTTACATGTGCTTTTTAATTAAAATTTAAGAGATGATTTGAGATCTAATCAACATTCATCTTTTAAAAAACTTTTCAAAAAAAAAATAAAGAAAATAAACACCAATACTATTTCATCAACCCACCCTTCTCCAAAATGTAACCGTAACGCAATTACATGGTAGATGGACCAATTAAAGAGACTCAAGGATCAAGATTTGGCATCATGAAAGTCACAAAATCTCCTGGTGTTTATATTTCGCTTCTTATAATATATATATATATATATATATATATATATATAGACACACACACACTTTAATGCATAACATGATATAGCAGTGGAGACTATTATATTTTGCTTATGGATATACAAAAGATGCTAAACGATGTAAGGCTATATTTCCCTTCTTATATAATAGTCTCTCATTTCCCTCACTAATGAAAAAAGAAACAAGATGCTATATTTTGCTTATAGATACAAGACCTCTCATGCCCATGTTTATATTTTATAGAAAGCATTGTGTTTGGTGCGAAACTTGTTTTATATGTGCAACCTTCTTATTATCTCATCATGTGTTGGTTTTTTGTTATAAATCATTAGCTTGGGCAAAAAGGAAGAACCGGTCAATATGGGACTACAGTATAGGAATCCAGGAAGTTTAAGTTAATTTTTTTTCTAAAATCTAATTCAACTTTTTTTTTTCGTCTTTATATGTGCATCTTTTAAAGACAAAACAACTCCACTTATATTAAGGTTCTTTGTAGATTATATTGTTTTTTTATAGTTGATTTTTTAGTTGCAGATAATATATGAAATATTTCTGTGTGAAAATCCATCTTGGAGGTCACTTCATGTACTCACCAAACAAGGAATATGTTGGTGGGTCAATAAATCAATAGGATAATTTCAACATAGACTAGTAGAGTTATTAGGAATGTTTGGATCTTGTAGAGAAATTAGGATATACACAAAATGTTAGTTTGTGGTATAGGATTCCCAATATATGTTTGAAGGATGGACTCAAGCCAATAACAAATGATGAAGGTGCCATGGAGTTGGGTAGTTTTGGTATTAAGTTTGAGTAAGTGGAATTATATGGGGTTGAAGTGGTGGATGACCAAAAATTGTTAGATGTTGAGAATGACGTAATCAATAAAGATGTATGCAACAATGCAAATAATGAAGGGGGAAAGACTTCATGAAATGTCTAATGAACAAGATAAAGATGGCTACAATACTAAATATAGTGCATGAACTATTACTTTTGACAATCTTGAAGATGAAATGATGAAAGGCTTCTTCTAGAGCATTTTGCTTTAAATCAAGAGAGCCAAGTGGAAGAAATCAATATAGAATTGCAAGTAATTATTTTAAGCCAAATATGTACCCCATAAGAATGACAATATTTATATGAATATTTTGTCATGTAAAGTTTTAGTCTTTATATATTTATATTAATATTTATGTAGTAACCAGTGTAATACGATTATGGTTTATTTTAGGTACCATGCCACCTAAAGAATGTGCTGAGGATAATGGCAATGTGGAAAACACAAACGACAATGGAAAAAGAATGAGTAGGCCAAACAAGCAAGATGCAAGGGCCATCAGTGCTCTAGTGGCATACAAACTGCACTTTATAAATGAAATGTCAAGTTTAGAGGGTGAACAACTTAGTGTAAGTGAATATAACGAATACAAACAATTGGTGAAAAGGAAGAAGATGGTTGGAGGGATATCTAATGAAGAGTATGAGTCAGAATCATTAGATGAATGTGATTCTGACTTAGATGAAAGTTTTGCAAGTGCGATGCCAAGTTATCCTAAGGGGAGGACATATAATGACACAAGTGAGTATAAATAGGAGCTAGGCACTATGTATGGTAGCAAGGAAGAGTTTAAAGATGTTATACGAACATATACTATCCACTTTGAGAGAAATATGAGGATTGTGAAGAATGATAATAAGAGATGTAAAGTTAAGTGTCAACAAGATTATCTTTTGCTAGCCTATGCTGCCATGTTGCCAAATGAAGAGACATGGCAAGTGAGGAAGATCCTTGACAACTGTGGTAGATAAAGTAATTGGAAAATGGAATTGTGGTATAATCAAATCAAAGGCATTCAGGGCAAAGAAGGATGTCGCAAACTTGGTTGATGGCTCATTTAGTGCATAGTATACTAGGCTTTATGATTATTGTAATGAATTGTTGAGATTCAATCATAACTAAATAGTAAAGTTGAAAGTCAAAAGACCCCCAAACTATGAGAAATTTATTTCTTTAGAAACAACACCTACAAGGTGCATGCTACCTTGGTTTAAGAGATTGTACATTTGCTTATAAGGTTGTAAAAGGAGTTTCAAGAATTGTAGGACATTTATATGGTTGGATGGGTGCTTTCTTAAGGGATATTATAGTGGTCAACTTTTAACTGCAGTAGGGAGAGAACCAAATGACCAAATGTTGCCGTTTATATTTATAGTTGTTGAATATGAAAATAAAGATTCATGGAAATGGTTTCTAAAGCTTTTGCTAAATTATATTAGGAGGGAGGCAAGCCTGCATTACACTTTTATGTTTGACAAACAGAAGGTAAATGTTATTGTACATTATTATTTATTAAATAAATAGAAAAGTGTGTAATTTTTATTAAATATTTCATTGCAAGTGTTAATTACAGGATTTGTTACTAGCGTTAAAAGAACTATTACTTGGAGTTAACCAATGATTTGTTGTGAGATACATATACAACAACTTTATAAAGAGGTTTCCTGGCATAAAGTTAAAAGAGCTACTTTGGAGGGTTGCAAAGGCAACATACCCAAAAGATGGGAAAAGTGCATGAAAGAGATTCAAAAGGTGAACAAAGATGTTTTTTTGTACCTTATCAACATACTCCTAAGATTTTGGACTAAATCAAGGTTCAAGTTTGAACCACAATACGATGCATTACTTAATAACTTGTTAAAGGGATTTAATAGTGTCCTTATTTCAACAAGAGAAAAGCCTATCATTACAATGATTGAGGAAATTAGGTTATATCTCATGGTTAGATGGAGTGACAATATGAAAGGGATAGACACACTTACGGGCTTAGTGCTTCATAAGATAAGGAAAATGTTGCATATAGAACAAAGGGCAGTAGATAAGTTTTTTTCCAAGATAGTATGGTGATGACATTTTTGAAGTTCAATATATAACAATGTATGATGAGAAATTTGTAGTAGATTTGAATGTAAAACAACATAGTTGCAAATGATATATGTTAACAAGGATTTCTTGTGCTTATGAATTAGTTACATGAATTATATGCATTACAATATGGAATATTACATCCTAGCTATCTACTGGAAAGATCAATACATATTATGTTAGCAACCTGTTATATACCCTACAAATGACTTACGCCAATGGCCAAATACAGGTCTTGATGATGAGTTACCCCCTGAATGTAAGAGGCCAATAGGTAGGCTAAAGAAACAAATAAGGAGGGAACTCAATGAAAACCAAAGCCAAAACACAAGCATGACAAGTACGGATGGGTTTAAAGTGAAGTGTAGTAAATGTAAACATGTGGGCCATAATGTTAGACGGTGTAAGGCTCACATAGTCAAGAAAGGAACATTATTTACCAATCAAGTGACCATGTGGAAACCACCTCGACTTCAACAGTAAGTTAAGATATAATTATTTATAAGTGTTGTTCATTACATTGATTGTTCTTATATATACATACATACATATATATATATATATATATGTGTGTGTGTGTGTGTGTGTGTGCGTGTGTGTGTGTGTATTTTAGCTGAATACTATGTTGCCTAAGGCAAGGAATGTGCCACCAAAGAGGAATCAACCAATTCAAGGAGGGTAAAAATAAGTTAAAGAAAAAGGGTTAATTTACCATCGAGATCACAATAGTCCTTTGATGAAATATATTGAATTCATAAGTATTTTATTAAAATGTGTTGTGAAAATTATTAGACTTCCTTTGATTTCCAAATAGCATTTCCATAACGATAGTTAAATGCAATGTTTAGTAGTCTTTCTTATTTCCTCTATAGTTTGTTTTACTTTTGTTAGTATGCTAAGAAGTTATGTGCAAGAGCTATATTTAACAACTAGCATAGCAAACAATTGTTCCCAATAATAGCTAAGTACATACTTAAGTCTAATTCAACACATTTCCAATATATCCATTCAGTTCTATTTGGTTTTACAATGTTGATATTAATTTTAGTTTAATATATTTTATTTCCAAATTTATTTAACCAACATATAGAATTGCACCTTTAAAATTATTTAGAAGAGATTTTATGTAGAGAAAAGATTTAAAATGAATGATATGTAAGAATATCATTGACTTTATTTATCCCAGACAAAATCTAAGGATATGCTAACCTTAATAACTAGAAAAAGAAAAGAAAAGATAATGGCTAATCATAATAATATGCCCAAGCCTTGGCCTTAGATTGGATATGGATACTCTTTGTTAAGTGAAGAGCCCTTAACAAACATACTTTCACTTGGGACATGCATTTTTTTATAACTGTAGTATAATAATTAAAGCCTAAGACACTTAAGATTGTCATAATTCCACTGCAATAAAGTGCTGGCTTTGCTTAGCTTCAACTTTACAAATACGAGAATGTAGATGAATTATATCGGTGGCAAAAAAAAAAAAAAAAAACACAGAATCTATTATAGGCATTCACCCAAAATTTGGAAGTATATTATTTTTTGGAAAAAAAAAGAATTTTTTGAAACAAGACACCATTTCAATTCTTTCTTTTTTTATAATACACTGAACCACATTTATACGTCTAATATTCCAAAATCCAAAAAGAATGAGAAAGGGATTGAATTTGAACAAACTTGAGTTGCTTTGCCAATAGTTATAACAAGAAAAAGCAGGGTGGCAGTGCTTTCTAACCCAACTTGAAGAACAACGATATTATCCCACCCACTATGTGATAAGTGATGAAAAGTGAGTAATATGGCCATAAAAAAGACTTGAAATCCAAATTCCTTATGATAAGTGAAACAAAAGAACTAAAGTAATAACACATTCACAATAAAAAAGAACATTATAGCATGTCTAATATGGTTCCAGAGCATTATTTGACAAAAACAAAACATACAAAGTATAATTCCACACAACAAAGAATATATATGTATAAATTTTTTAATCGGGAAACAAATTAATATTACTATTTCTTTAACTCCATGCCAGAGGAAGACTTCTTTCTACCTCCTTTGATCCTATGTCTTTCTCATTCTTTAATCCTATTCCATTAGACTCCACCTTGCATGAAATTGAACATGTAGTAAATGTAATAAACATAGCAGCACCAAGTGATAACAAATTGCAACCACTTTTTTCTTTACTTGAGCTTCAAGCTTATCCCAATCTACGCTTATTGGTTTTAAAGTTGAGTAAGTAGGACTTTGAACTGCAATAACAACAATATTGATTGTAAAAAAATAAAGCATATAAGGAAATCAATGATCCCAAGTCTAAAAGGAACACAAGATAAAAACTTAGAAAATCCATGAAAAATTTTTAGTGTAGAAATAACTAACCAGATAAGTGATTAACAATGATCAAAAGGTGATTAATGGGTTAGCCAAATATAAACTTCATTAAGCACTTGATTGAATAATCATTTCTAAACTGAAAATAATTCTATTACTAAATTCCTAACTTGTAATACTCCTAAATTTAATTCATATATCAACCATCAGGTCATCTGCTACAGCATAACTCAATGATGTTAAGAATCATTATATTTCCTCAAACTTAGTCTTGACTTCTTAATGGCAGGAAAAAGCTTAGAGTAAATGTGCCATTGCCACTCTTCTTAGTCCTATCAGTCTTTCAAAGACTTAGACTGTTAAGCTTATGTCAATTTGGCTATACAAGATATGCGCAAGACAATATATTATAGAAATATTTACTCATTTCGTTAACCAGTTGTTTGTTTAATTGATTAGTTAGTTAGTGGGAAGAGACATTCTTAAATAATGAAAATGTATAAGAAAATTTTTATGGGATTTCTCTTTCCTCCATGATTGTTTTGGACCAAAATAAAACTAGAGGGACTAAAATAACACTATGCATTCTTAAATAATTTTTATTTTTTGACTTGTTGTATTTTTAAGACAGCAATCTATGGCATTGACATTTTATCTGTGCTTGGGTAAAACACAGTATGAAGCTTATGACATTAAAGGTTCAATTTGATATTATAAAAAATTGAGAGAGGGAGGTTAGAGGGATGAGATCTAAAGAAAGAGAACACTTGAAAATTTTATGTTGCAATGTGGTTAAAATTGATGAAGTTACTTGAAATAAGAAATTGAAGGTGGGGGAAAGTACACAACTACAACATAGAATTAGAAAAAAAAAAAAATTAATGCAATAGACCATAAGGATAATAGACAAATCAAAATGCCAATACTTAATACAAGTTATCCAACACATAGCTACTTTTCTCTAGTAACCATCCAAGGATGAGGGGAAAGGCCAAATTACTTGCAAGTAGACTTCTCTCATACATTTGAATTCATCAAATTAACACTAATATTTATTTACCTAATGAAACATTAGTGAATATACTATCATGATCATAGATAATGCTCCTGGCTTACAATAATCCATCAATGGTAATATTCACATGGGTTTGATCCCTATTTCATTTAATAAAAGTTAAACAGATGATGTTTCTCTAACTTTGATCATCTAGCATAATTAACTACTCACCATAATATTGGGTGGAGAATTTCATAAATGTTAGTTCTGTTATCCAAATCCATTGATGCATCTCACTTATATTAATATTACATACCATGAATCAAAAGGTAAACAATACAAATCATTATATATATATATATATATATATATGCACACAAACACTTTTTCTATGTAAAAAATGCTTTGTATCACCAATTCTTGCAAAGACCCCCAAAGCACATTTACTAAAGCTACACGACGACTAGGGGTGTTCAAATACGGGATCGGGTTGGGTTTGAACATAACCTAGGACCTAGACCAAAAAAAGATCAAAGTAAAAAATTTGTCTTGAGACTTGGCTCAGCCTGGGTCTATATATATATTTAAAATTTTTTATTTAATTATTTTTAATTGATAAAAAATAGTTTTTTATATAAAAAATAGAAAAAAAATAAGATTTAAAGGTGAAAAAAATATAATGACAAAACATCAAAATTTGAAATGAAAAATAGTTAAGATTTGAGGTGAATTGATATGTTTAAAAGTAATTATAAATAAAAATAAATTAATAACATTATAAAAAATAATATTTAAAAAATAAAAATATAATCAGGCTTGGCCAGGTAGAGGTTGATCAGGGACTCGGCCCAACCCGATTAATAGACCTGGCTTGGCTTGGTAATTTTGTAAATTTTTTTATTTTGACCGAGCTAATCCCAACCCAATATGACAAAGCCAAGCTAGGTTAGTTGGGTCACTAGGTTTTTGAACACCCCTAACAATTACTACGACATGTTTCTCCCTTTGTGCAACCTTGATGGTTGGTAACCGCACGTTAATTATAGCTGACATTCTCTAACAACAAGGTTATGCTTTGCACACACATCTAGATGAAGTAAAAGTGTAAGTGAAGACTAGAGCTGGTTGCTAGAATTATTCGGTGACAATGACAAGAGAGGGCTCGATGATGAAAGAAGGTAGATAAGAGAGATAGTACATAAAAGATCTCCATTCATGACAAGGAGGGTGAGAGAACAATGTAATTTGTTTTTTATCAAAAAATTATTAAGATTACATGTCAACTAAGTGCCAAATCATCTCTCAAATTTTAATTAAAAAGCACATGTGGTTGACACAATAGATTTAAATTTAATGATTTTAATGTTTTAGTGGAATTCACTTAAAAAGACTTTTTCTGAAACGTTCTAAAAACTTAAAGGACTATTTTAAAGCACTCCAAACTTAAGGGACCATTTTGAGACAGTAAATAAAGTTAAGGGACCAAGTCATTATTTTATACTATATATATATATACATATATATATATATATATATATATATTAAAGCCCTAACCACCATAATTAACAATCTTAATTTCTAATATGCTTTCATCTTATTTTATAAACTAGAACAGATTAATTGTTAACCCTAAGATTTAATGTTATAAGTTTTGATGATGATAAATATGTAACAAATGAGTTAGACATATAGTATCAACATGTGCTTAATTGATTAATCATTAACATGTAATACTTTATATTTGAATCATCCCCTTATATGAGATATACTTGCTCATATTATATCTAATAGGCTCTAATATTATAGACAATCAAAATTGAATATATATACATACATATATATATATATATATATATATATAGGAATCTCATATGCAAAAAAATGTTTACATTCTACTGATTGTTATTAAAATATGCACACTGAGATATATGAATTGACCAAGTATTTAGCTTGTAAGTTAGGCTAACTATCATGGGCATATTATTATTTTGCTAAATTCATTTGGACTTACATTTATTGGCCTAATACATTTTGGTCCTCAAAATATAAGTTTGTGGTCAAAAAGATAAGAGAGATATAGATTTTAATGGAGTTGTTTTTGAACCTTGGATCACAATTTTTATCATATCTCACAAGTCAGAGGAAATTTTGAAATGAAACCAATTGCACCTGAAAATTGACTTAAACATCTTTCTAGTCATATATCACATGCTTAACATAGAGTTGAAATTAAGAAGTTATGATTGTCAAAGTTTCAGGTATGGATATCACACTTTTTCTTGACCTCTAGTCATAATTTCAACAATATCTCACCAACTAGTAAGAATTTTGAAATGAAATTCATTCCATATGAAATTAGACTCACATAGCTTTTAGTTGTCTATCACATGCATAAAATTGATTTAAAATAAAGGAGTTATGAGCATCTTAATTTACGGCTATGTATATCAGTTTGTTATTTGGCCTTTTGTAACTCTTTCAACAATATCTCAATAACCATATTGAATTTTGCAATCAAACTTATCAAGATAGAAAATAAACTTATAGGTTTTTTTGACAATATATAATTTGGTGAAAATAAAGTTAAAATGAAAGAGCTATGAGTATCTAAATATATGGTTATGGAATAGAAGATGGCCATCAAGTCAACAAATGGAGCTACTTACTTCCAACAATTAAGTTGTACAAATTTGAATTTCTCCTTGGCTTCAAATGGTTCTCTTGATTTCTTGGCTGTATATACATGTCTCAAAGGCTTAGAAATCACAAGGAACAAATTGAAAAACATTTTCAGTGATTCATACTCTCAAATATCTCTATTTTTGCTAATTCAATTGTGTTATTTGCTCTTTTGAGAGTTATTTTGTTGTGAGTATTTTCTTCTTAGAAAGATTTGTTATTTCAAGGAAATATATTCCTTGATGAAAGATTAAATTCAAGGAAAGATTTTCCTCAAAGAGAGTTTGATTTTAGGGGGAGTAATCCTAAAGATTTGTAATGGATTACAAGTTAGTGGAAAATCTCAAGTATTTGCTTGGGGACTGGATGTAGGCTTGGGTTGGAGCTGAACTAGGATAAGCTCTATTTGCATTCTCTCTTCCCTTATTCTCTTATTGGTGCACTTTAATTGTGTTATTTATTGATTTCCATACTTATATATTGAAAATCATTTTGCATCAAGTTTTCAATTTGGAAAGGAATTTTTGTTTTTATCATAAATTTTTATAAACACTCAATTCACCCCTTCTTAGGTGCTAGCCTATTTCACATTAATTAGATTAGATAATTAATCACTTGCAAGCTCTAGGTAAGTTACTCATATTTCCTTAATATGAAAGCTATTTCTCTTTGAATATGTATAATTCTCTGCTGCTAACTATGTTAGATCTATCAACATGGATGCAATCAAACTATTAGTATATCCATATAAATTAAATGAAATGTAGAATTATATGTACCTTTAGCCATTGCTTCTTTGGAATTTGAAATGTAGTAATATAAAAAAATAGCACACTTTATATGAGTTTTTTCGAGCTTTTATTTCTCACTATTAGATGGTGTTAGTAGAAGAAATTAGTATGAGAAATGAAGCCAAGGATCCTATATTTATGAAGAAAGACTGAAACCCATTTCCCATCAAAGTGGGTATTAAAGAATGAAATATTCTTAGATTATGCCTTCTGAAATCTTGAAAAAATTGAACCATTGTCAAGTAAGATTTGCTTCTTGAAATATTGGTAACTAACATTCCAAAAAATCTAAAAAATAGCCAACATTTTCCCACTTAGTCTGATTGTCTGCAATGATTTTAGAATTCATGAGTATCATATTCCAAAGAAGAGAAAGCTAAATGCATAAATCATAATGATAGGTCCTTTATATGCGAGTATTACCTTCCATATATTATAATGCACATAGCTTCCTAAGCCCATCAAAACTTAATGAATAAACCTTATACTTATTTAGGGTCCTCTTAATATTATTTATTCTCTTAATATGAATGTGCAAACAAAATGAGAAAAACAACTCAAATCAAATTAAGAAAGAGCTTTATTACAAATGATGATCAAATGCTCAATATGGGACCAAGTCCCATTCTAGTTACCTGATCTTAAAAACATTTTTAGTGGCATGCATTTTGTTAAAGGATCAGTAATTTGAGGCGTCAAAATGGGTTCGACCCACTGGGTCGAGCTCGTTTAACCCATCTAAAGAGGTGGGTTAGGTTGAGAGATTTCCTTGAAAACCCGTTTAGTATACTCCTATCAACTAGGCCCGTTTAACTTGCGAGTTAAACGAGCTAACTCGTAAGTTAAACAGTTACCTATTTTTTCTTTTTTCACTTACTTAGGCTAGTGCTCCAGCCTACTGCAATTTCTTATTCAAAAAATAACATTAACCCTAATGTATGTGCTATGTTGTTTACTTGTCTGTATTATTTTGTTATTTTTCATGTTTGAATATGCTGCTCATAATCATATTCTTATTATTAATGAATCATTAAATTATTAGATTACTTGTTATAATCCATTGAAGCTTGCTTTTTATTATGGTTATTTTTTTTGTTTATTTATACTAATATAAAAATTGATTGATTAAACAAGGCTTATGCTCAAACAAAGTCACATTTGAATTTTTATAATTTTTTGTGGGTTAAACGGGCCACCAGGCTGGCTCGTTTAACCCACCAACTTAGGTAGGTTAGCCTGGTGGGTTAGGTTGACCCACTTTGATACCTCTATTAGTAATCATTAACTTAGTGCTAATGCGCTTAATGGAAACTTTATTTTCCTTGATACATTCCTGAAAGTTTACGTACTAAATGTCGATATGCTTGCTTCAACTTCCACTCTTATATTCTTAGTTAGAAAAGTAACAATTATGTCATCACAATACATTCCTAATGGCCTAGAGATAGAATCCCTAATTCTGAGCTTATAAATAAAGCTTTTAAGCATATACGAAGTGAGGTTGCCTTAAAATAAGATACAAACTCAGTCTCTATGGTAGAAGTAGCAATCAAAGTCTCGTTCATGCTCATATAAGACACAACTCCATTAACAAGCATAAAAATATAAGCAAAAGTTAATTTTTGGGAGTCAATGCAACTAGCAAAGTCTGAATTTGAGTAGCTAACTACCTCAGGGTTTTTCAGTTCATTTATACATTAGCATGTAATCAAAGGTACCTTATAACTTTTATTGTAGCTCTCCAGTGATCCATTTCAGGATTACTTTAATGTCTGTCTAACATTCCAACTACAAATGTAATGTCGGGTCTTCTACAAACTTGAGTATAAATAAGGCTTTCAACAATAGAAGCATATAAAATGTTATACATATGTTCTTTTTCTAAATCATTCTTTCAAGATTAGTTCAAATTAAACATATCATCCTTCACAATAGGAGCTACACATTGTGAGCAATCTTTCATATGAAATCTCTCTAAAACTTTATTGATATAGGTTTCTTGTGACAGACCTAAAATGTATTGAGCTCTGTCCCTATGGATCTTAATACCCATGACATAAGATGCCTCACTTATATCCTTCATATCAAAATTCTTAGAGAGAAATTGTTTCACCTCATATAGAAACCTTTTATCATTGGTTGTAAGCAATATGTCATCCACATACAACATGAGGAAACAAATTTTCCTTTTAGTATATACATTGATTCATGACGTTTTCCACAAATCCAAATAAGAAGATAATTTTATGAACTTATGATACCATTAGTGGGAGGCTTGTTTTAGTCCAAATATAGATTTCTTAAGCTTATAAACTAAATGTTCACCGGCACTAGAAGATAATCTTTTAGGTTATTTCATATATATCTTCAACTCAAAATCCCTATTAAAGAATGTTATTTTCACATCCATTTAATGTAACTTTAAATCAAAATGGGCAACTAATGCCATTATAACATGGGAGGAGTTTTTCTTGGATACAAGAGAGAAAGTCTTTGTGTAATCAATTCCTTTCTTTTGAGTGAATCCCTTGCTCATAAGTTTTGCCATTTATCTCTCAGTGTTACTTAGTAAGTTCTTTTTTGTCTTAAAGACCCATTTACATCTAATGGCCATATAACCACTAGGCAACTCAATGAGATCTTAAACTTTGTTAGACACCATAGAATCCATCTTTTCCTTCATAGCATTAAGCCACAAATCATATTCTCAACAACTAATAGCTTGTGAAAATGTCTCTGGATTATTTTTAGCTCCTATATTGTAGTCAAACTCTGGTAGATATATAACAAAATCATTAGGAATAGCTGACCTCCTAATCCTAGTTGATTTTCTTAATGTTGAGTCAATATTCTCTTGGGGAGCATGTTCCTTAACTAGCTGCTCAATAGCCTCGGGTGGTTGTTTAACAATCGAATTAACTTAGTCATGGTCAACTCTTTGTGGTTCTTCAGTGATTGGTTCTTCAATACCCATTTGTATATAAGGGATATGAATAATAACCAATCTATTACTTGATGTGGGAGTTTGAGTATCTAAATGATGATTCTTAGAATTTTAAGTCCTAAGTTAGATCACTCTCACTGATTAAGTCATTATCAAGAAATTTAACATTTCTTGATTCTACAATCTTAATGCTATGAGATGGACAATAAAACCTATATCCCTTAGACCTTTTGATGTACATAATAAAGTAGCCATTAATGGTCCTAAGGTCTAACTTCTTCTCTTATGGATTGTAAACCCTTACCTTAGATGGGTATCCCTAAACATGCATATGATTTAAACTAAGTTTCCAACTTTTCATTAATTCAAATGGTGTTTTTTCAACAACCTTTGTTAGAACTCGATTAAGAATATATGTAGCCATTATAAGGGCTTTAGTCTACAAGGCCTTAAGAAGTTTAGGCCTACTAAGCATGCTCTGAACCATGTCCAATAATGTTTGATTTCTTCTTTTAGCTACATTATTATGGTTTAGAAAACCAAGCATAGTGATTTGGGCGACAATCTCATGCTCGTAAAGAAACCCTACAAATGGACCCAATGTATGTCCATCTTCAGTGTATCTACCATACTACTCTCCACCCTTATATGGTCTCACCATCTTTATTTGTCAACCATATTATTTCTCTACTTTTGCTTTGAAAACTTTAAAAGCATCCAATGCCTCATACTTGTTATTAAATAGATAAGATACATGTATCATGAGTAATCATTAATAAAGGTAATAAAGTACTTCTTACTACTTGAGTCTAATCAGGACCACATATATCAGTATGTATGATTTCTAATAGGGTAGAACTCCTATTGGCACCTTTCTTGCTCTTATTAATCTGTTTTTAGAGTCTACACAAGTCTTAAAGTCAATGAAGTCAAGAGTGTTTGATACTCCATCCTTTACTAACCTTTTAGTCCTTTCTATTGAGATTTGACCTAGTTTACGGTACCACAACATAGATGAGTTTACATTAGTAACACATCATTTGATTACTATGTTACTAGAAACTTACAATGAATCAAACAATCTATTGTCATGTAATCGAATTTGGAAAAGATCATTATTAATTATACCATTTCCAACAAAATAATATTTATAAAATAATTATAAAAATTATTAAAAAATTCAAAGGAATGTCTTAATGGTATAAGCTTTGAAATTGAAATCAAGTTTCTAGAAAAACTTGGTACATAGAAAGTCATATCCAAAACTAAAACAAAACCAATGTCTATGACCAATCTACTTGTCCCTATAGCCTCTACTAGTGAGCCTATCTTATTGCTTGAATAGATGTACTGCTCACTGTCGGCTTCTTTTGGTTTAGAAAGCTCTGTATGGTATTTGAAAAATGGATTGTTAAACCAGAATCAATCCACATTGCGTTACTACTAACATCTACCATATTAGATTCACAATAAAAGAATGAGATTAAGTTACCTTTTTTTCCAAGCCAAGTCTTGAATTTGTTGTAGTCCTTCTTCACATGTCCTTTCCTCTTACCAAATAAAAAAAAACATATGGTTTCCTTTTTGAAGTCAGTATGGACTAGTGCATTGCCCTTCCCATTGGCTTTGTTTTGCTTCTTGTTCTTCCCTTACATTGCTACATATGCACCCTCTCCCATTTCCACTAAGAACCTCTATTCCTTTTAAACACATATGGTCAGTACTTCATTAATTGACTATTTATGCTTATGTATGTTGTAAGAGATTTTAAAAGGCTTATATTGAGGTAGCAAGGAGTTCATAATGAAGTGCACCACGAAAGAATCTGACATCTCAACCTCAAATGTCTTTAATTGATTCGTAATGTCCCTTATCTGCTTGATGTGTTCTTGTACATCCCTTGGTCCGATGAGCTTTATGGTGGATAATTGTTATTAGAGTGCTTGCTAAAGCCTTTTTAGATGATTTAAATTGTTTATCTATAGCTTTTAGCAAGTCACGGATGTTTCTATGCTCTACTAGCAATCCACATATGCTAGTAGATATTTTAGTTTTAATATACAACATACTTGTATCCATGGGTGCAGGAGGTTCATCCTTTCTAATAGCATAGTCAGCATCCATCCACCCTAATTAGAGGAGAATTTTCTCATTCTAACTTTTATAATTATCCCTATTCAATTTGGAAACTTGAAAATCGAAAATATGAAGTGGTTGGAAAGCTATATAAATATTAAATGCTTATGTCAATATTTGAGACAACTGTAAAATTTCTTTATAACATGTTTTACCCATATAAAACATGTAAATTAAATAAGAGCCTAGTAACAAATAAAATTGCCTATGGGTTGAGTTTTATTTAATTGAATTCATGCACAATATGGTAAAACTAGCCAATAATACCCTTTTTCTCAATCCATGCGGATAAATTAAGAAAAGAAAAATTTGTTATTCCACCCTAATTAATCATATTAATGTGATAACATTCCAATAGGAAAAATGATTATCATATTGAATATGAGTAATTACAACTTAATATTAATTTCTTTATGTAATTTTAATACCTTATGTATAATTTGAGAATAGCTAAAGGTGATGTGGCTAAACTTTAATTATGCAAAAATTATACTAATTACATGACATCTAAATTTACAAAATTCTTGTAAATGCTTAAGATGTATAAACAAACTTTTAACATAATGGGATTTAATTAATTAATTAATTAATCAACAAAATGTAAATGTGAAAAATTAATTAATACAAAATCCTCTTCCATAATATTAGCTCAATATGCCATAAATTTTGCTCAAATTAGGCCCATTACATATTGACTAAAAATAAATTTCTAAAAAATTTTAGACAAAAACAATTTTGCAAATCTATTTATTTTTAATATATGCTAAAGGTGGCCCATGTTTAAAATCTAGAATACAAAATTAGCCTATAACCTAATAATGTCATTTAGACTTAAACTTAATTTGTGGTATAGGTCAAATATAAATCCATCATGAGTTATAGTAGGAAATGCTCATTATATTAGTGGTAATCAAGCTGGCTCATTAGGTTCTACGTCCAAGGTTCAATTCTTGGCAAGGCCAATGCACTTTATTTTTGTTCAAATAAAGCTCAGAAACAATTAAATGGACAAAAAATGAGTCCAAATACGACTAGTAAGTCCAATGTGGTTTATTTTACAAGCATTATCATATTGATTGAAAAAATATTCTACTATAGAAATATATTAATACAGAAGATCATAGGTCTGGCTATCATATATGTAGTCTAAATTTTCTTATTATGATCTTAATTTGATATTATGTTTCAAATCATTCATAGTTTGATAATACCATTATGTTTAATTTTATAAGTGAGATCAATGGAAGCAAACAGGAAGAAAACAAGATTAGAAGAAACTAATAATATGGATAGGCTTAGATATTTACATGACAATATTTTGCTCTGCATTTTGTCATGTTAATTTGAAACCTAACTAATGTCTTGTCTAAGAGATATAAGGACCTTTAGAAAATCATCCCTTCTTTTGTACTGCATGCCTCTCACTTTTCATTACCACATCATCTTTACAATATCACCACTACACTTTTAAGGAAGTGCCAATGTTTATTACCTTAAATACTCTTAAGTATGATTGCATTAGAAACTTTCAAAATCCACTATTGGAAACTCTCAATGCATACACTTCCTTTCACATGAAGTCTAAAACTTAAGAGTCTGTATCAGAAGTGATTTCCTTAATCTTCCTTCATCTATCTTTTCCTGGGAAAATCTAACATCCCTTAGACTCATTTTGGAATCCTAAGTCTTTAACTTCCACAACAAATGAAGTTTCCAAACTTAACCACTCTACATCTCTATAGGGTTTATTTTGTAACAAATGAGAAATTGTGCTCATAACCCTTTTCGAATTGTGTTAAGTTGAAAACATTAGAATTAGAGATTACGAGATGGTCATTGAATATGCAATATATATATATATATATATATATATACATATATATATATATATATATATACATATATATATATATATATATGTTAAACTAGACATTTTGAGAATATCAAATGTTGTACTTGCCAGTTTCAACATTTCAAGAAAGGCTAGAGTTGGATTAAATTTTAAATTTAAGATATTTCATATTATATTAAATAATTTGATTTATGATATCTTATCTAGTAATTACTTATGATCTTTTATTTACAATTCAAATGTGATCTTCATCTCCTACTAGGGTTAGGGTTTTATCATGATAAGGACTAAAAAAACCTATAAATAAGAGGCTAGGCCTAAAGTTAACTCAATTGGTAGAAGAGTGACCCTTAAAGAGAATTCTAAGAAGGTTTCTGATTAAGTAAGGCAAACAAAATCCTTAAGTGCCCATCACACATATTGTCCTTGATTAGTCAAAAGACACCTTTGACACCCTTAATACTAACCCCTTCATTTCTTTGTATTCAAATCCTCTTGTTGGGCTTCACCAAGTTCTTTTTTCTTTTGTTTGCATTTTTCTTGAATTTGTTTTATTGAGTTTAATCATCATTATTCATCATTATCTTGTATGACTCAATATTATTCAAAATCTTTTTTTCATATTTCTTGGAATTATCTAGTATGTTTATATATAATTCCCGTAATGGTATCAGAGCATGGTTAGCTTTACCTAGCGTAAGATTTATTTTGCTTTCATTTGCCCATTACTATCTCTAATCTTGATTTGCCATATGATTCACCGTGTGTGTTCATCATGTATCTTTATATTTTCTTACAAGATCTATTGTGCATAGGGAGTCTAACAATTTTTTGAAATATTTTCTTACATTTAGATACTTGAACACATTACTCTTGGTTTAAAAAACTTTAAAACTTAACGTCTTCACCATGAAAAATTTTCCAAGGCAAATTTACATTTTTTTTTTTTGGTATCATTTTAACTGCATAATCTTGTTTATCTTAAAAAAAATAATTATAGGTTTGAACTGAGTCGAAATCAGGTCAAATGACCTGACTTAAGGTAGATAACAATGTATATGACATATCATTTTGGTTGCTAGTCCCAAAATGACATATCATTTTGAAAAAACTGAGAGGCACTTCCACATGTCTCTAAACGACATGTTGTTTATGCATTGCATCATTTATTGTTAGCCTCATTTCATAGAAAAAAAATTTGTGGCTTTTTTGACAAAACTCTCTTCGAGTTAATTCATTTAAAAAAAACGATTTGGCGTAATTTTGGACATTTTGCACTATAGATCTTTTTGGGCATGTGATGGCTGAATTAAATTTTGAAAATCTAGTTTTGGCCTATGAAATGTTTTTGCCCATATTTTAAATATCATAATTAATTATTAATTTTTTTAAAATTATTTTTTGCAACTAATGATGAAAAATTAATTGAGTGATATTTAATTGTAAAAAAATTGATTTTGGCACAAATTAATTTTAAGTGTCATTTAATTTTGGTAAAAATCATATTTACCATTTAATCATAAAAAATTATTTTGGCATGATTTTAATTCTATTAAAACGTTTTTGGGTGCCAATTAATTCGAAAAATTGTTTTTTTAGTCCCATATAACTGTGAAAAATTATTTTTGGGTACCATTTAATTATGAGAAATTATTTTTTTTGCTAAATTTATGCATTTAGGACTAACCTTTCTGAATAGAATTTTAATTAGTTGACTACATAAGGATAAGTTGGTCAATTAATTAAATGGTTAACAATAAATTAATCAAACAATAGTGCATATACATGCTTAAATGCACATAATAAGTTTAGATGTCAATTGATTGGCATGTATAGTTAAGGAGTAACCATAACATCCCTACATAACTGAATACATGCATTCTTGGTTTGTTTTTATAAACATTGAGATCATATATGGAATTAATGACATCAATTCTAATTATATATAAGTATAACGTGTCTTTACCATAGGGAGATGTTTTTTTAAATACATATAATTAGGATGAAATTAAAAATTGCTTCATGCTTTTTAGGTAGCCTACAAGTATTAGAAAAACCACGAATGCCTTCTAAGTTTCATCATTAAAGATATATAAATTAATTATATGCTCAAATCTTTGCCCACAGGTAGATTTACTTATATGTAATTTATGTTTCGGTATGACTTGCATTGGTAAGTAAACATGTATGTATGATGATTACTCACTTCATTATATGAGTATATATTAATCTATTGGATTTATTTGCAGCATCTTCAACATCTCTTATATTAGCAAATTTTGGTAATAAAATTATTTTGAATATAAGCAACTATTAAGCCTAGAAAGAAGACATTCTCTTTCAATTAGGATGCCTTGACTTGGACTATGCCCTCTGTAAGGAGGAACCTTTATTACCTATAAGTGCTAGTCTCATTATGGAACAAGCCTTGTATAAACATTGGGAGCTATCTAATCGCCTTACCATGATGTTGATCAAATAACACATAAAGAAAAACATTTGTGGGTCTATACTAGATTATTCCAAGGTCAAGGATTACATGAAGGTTATTGATAAATAGTTTGCTTCCTTAGATAAATTACTTTTAAGCATATTAATGACTTAATTGTGCTCCTTGAAATTGACTAACACTAAAAAGGTGTGTGGGCACATAATATAAATCAGAGACATAGTAGCTCACTTGAAGCTTCTTGAGATAGAGATCTTTGACTCTTTATTGGTGCAATGATCTTAAACTCATTGCCTCCACAATATAGGCCATTCATGATATGCTATAACACACATAAGGAAAAAAATGGATAGTAAATGAATTATTGGACATGTATACTCAAGAGGAAAACAGACTTATTGTGGAGAGTGGTGAGACATTATTTAAGGCTCATTTGGCAATAAACTCCAAGAAAATGGGCCATAAGGGGAATGACAAGAAAAAAGGCATATTTCATATTTGTCTTATTAACAAGGATGCTACTAAAGGCTTCTTATATAAAAAGAAGGGGCATATGTGAGGAAAGATTGACATAAAAGAAGGCCTGGTTGAAGAAGAATGGTAAACTCATATATCATGTGTGTTTTGAATCTAACTTAGCTTAAATTGTCATGACACTTGGTGGATTAAAATTAGATCTACAATCAAAATTTCCAATACTTTGCATGGTTTTCTCCACTGAAGGAAACTAAGTCTAAGTGAGTGTGAAGTATTTACTGCATATTTTATTGTTATGCAGAAAAGTCTAAAGGTTATAAATTTTATAAACCTACTTATGCCACATAGTTTGTAGAATCTAGAAAAGTCAAATTTCTTAAGAATTATGTTATAAGTGGGAATGATCAAAAGTTTCACAATGTCATTAAAAATGATCATGTTTTAAAAACAACCCCCACTGATGAAAATAGAATAATAGTTCTTAATGACGCCTATCTAATGGGAATAATTAATGAACATATTGAAATTATGCAAGCTTTAAATGATCATGCTGGTAATTAGAAGAATCATATGGCCTTAAGTATTGGCATATGATCCTCCTATTGGGTAGTCTTAACCTTTACAACATGTTGAATTAAGGAAATCTATAAGGACAAGGAAACTAGCAATTCCTAATGACTACATGATGTGTTTTCTTGAGTTTGACTGTGATATAAATGTAAAGAATAACCTTGTTACATTTATGAAATGATAATTCTATATTGAGGCATGTGGTAATAAATGAGATGGAATCAATGGCAAATAACCATATGGGACCTTGTAGAATTACCTTGTAGTGCCAAGCTCATTAGCTATAAATTGGTCTATAAGACCAAGAAAGACTCACTAGGTAATATTGAGCAATACAAGGCAAGGTTAGTTACCAAAGGTTTCACATAGAAGGAGGGGATTAATTACAAAGAGACATTTTTCTCCTATATTCAAGAAGGATTCCTCTAATATCATCATGGCATTGGTTGTCCCTTTTTACTTAGAATTACACCGAATGGATGTGAAAACGACCTTCCTCAATGGTGACCTTGAGGAAGAGGTATACATGAAATAACTTAATGGGTTCATCTCAAGTGCCACTATGGATTTAGCATGCAAGCTTAAGAAGTCCATTTATGGACTCAAACAAGCCTCACAACTGTGATACTTAAAATTCCATAATATTATCACATCTTTTAGTTATGTTGAAAACATTAAAAATCAATGTATATACAACGAGGTAAGTGAAAACAAGATCATCTATCTAATGTTGTATGTAGATGATATCTTGCTTACATCTAGTGACTTAGGGTTAGAACATGACATAAAATAATTTTTGTCCAAGAACTCTGACTTGAAAGATATATATGAGACATCCTATGTCATAAGCATAAGGATCCATAGAGATAGAGTTCAAGGAATCTTAGGAATATCATAAGAAACCTATATTAATAAGATTCTTGAACAATTTTAGATGAAGGATTGTTCACCTAGTGTAGAACCTATAGTGAAAATGGATAGATTTAGTTTGTTCTGATGGCCTAAAAATGATATAGAAAGAAAAGAGATTAAGAATTTTCCATATGCATGAGTGGTTGGAAGCCTCATGTATGCCCAAGTCTGCATATAACATATAACAGAACATAGCTTTTGTTGTAGGTATGTTGAGAAGATATCAAAGCAATCTAAGTTTGGATCATTGGAAAGCTGCAAAGGTTTTAAGGTACTTAAAAGGTATGAAAGAGTACATGCTTACATTTAGGAGGATTGATAGCTTGGAAGTTGTTGGTTACTCAGATTCAGACCTAGCAAGATTTGTTAACACAAAAAAGTCAACATCTAGTTATATAAGGAGCCATATCATGGAGAAGGGCAAAATAATCACTGACTAATATTTTTCCCATGGAGACTGAGTTCATCTCTTGTTTTAAAGCAAGCTCAAGGATTGTGGTTAAAGATTTTGATCTCTGGGCTGAAGATTATAGACTCAATCTCTAAACCTATCAAACTATTCTGTGACAATATGGTTGTAGTATTCCTGGCTAAAAATAATAAAAGTGGTAGTTAAAGTAAACACTTCGACATGAAATACTTTGGCTTGAAGGAATGTATCAATGCTGATTAAGTAGTCATAGAGCACATTTGGCCGAAAGAATTGTTAGGCAATCCTTTAACTATAGGGATACATCTAAGCGAGTTTAAGGATCATATGCCTTATATGGGACTTAGGCCATTCTAGTCTAGCTAGGTAAGTGAAGTGACGAATTTCAAATTATCTTAGGTTGTCTCAAACTTTGTATACGTACTAGGAGATAAACAAACATTTAAGTTTCAACTTGAATAAGCGTTTGAGGTCTATTTATAATATAACTCCAAAGTCCAAAATATATTATGTGTAAAACATGGAAGGTAGTACTCATTACTTAGAGGATCTATCGCTATGATTCATGTAATATTTAGGTATGATGCATGATAAAACCATGTTTGGTCAAAGTGGGAGAATTTTGGATTAAATTTTAGATTTAAGATATTTTATGTTATTTTAGATAATTTAATTTATGATTTATATCTTATCTGATAATTAGTTATCATCTTTTATTTAAAATTTAAATGTGGTCCTCATCTCCGACTAAGGTTAGGCTTTTATAATGATAAGGACTAAATAGCCTTTGTATAAGAGGCTAAACTTAGGGTTTACTCAATTGGTGGAAGAATGACTAATAGAGAGAATTTTGACAGGGTTTCTAATTGCATAAAGCAAACAAAATCCCTAAGTACCCATCACCCATATTGCCCTTCATCAGTTTGAAAACACTTCTAACACTCTTAATACTAACCCTTTCCTTTCTTGGTATTCAAATCCTGTTGTTGGGGCTCTGCAATGACTGTAGTTTTGTTCTTTTTTCTTTTCACTACATTGTTCTTGAATTTGTTTTATTGAGTTTAATTATTATTCAGCATTATCTTATATGACTCAATATTATTCAAAATTTTATTTTCATATTTCTTGAAATTATTCAATATACTAGCTGTAGGAATTTTATATATATATATATATAATTCCTACAGCTAGTACTAATGGTAGTTATATGTATTGCTCATAAAATAGAGTTATTGACTCCAAGCCTACGGTGTTTTTGTTTGGAGGATCATAATGTAATTGTGTTGTGTGTAGAGAATCTTGATGTTCTTGAAGACGTGAGTATAAAGAATTGTCTAACAAGCAGGTTTAGGCCTTCAGCGCAAGGCAACATGCTGCTAACGCTTTCAAATGCAAAATCATGGGGAGTCACCTTAAATACTTTAGAGGCATTGTGTGTCTATATATATATATATATATAGCAATAATATTCGTTTTAGGTTAATTAAATTGATATATCGGTTTTGTTTACTTAAATTTGTATCTGATCAAACTAGTCATTTGATTTTTAATTAATTTGCATCATAAGTATCCTAAATTATCATGGAAAAATCTTTTATATATATATATATATATCATTGTTTATATCTCTACTATATTATTCACCAATTAAATCATGAAATGCATATATATTTTTTAATAATAACACTACTATGTGTATGTTTATTGTACAGTGTAATTATCAAATTAAATTACCCACCTTTTATATTATTATTGGTTTACCATACACTTATCATGTGTTAATTAAAAAATATAAGAAATTGTACATAAATCTAATCCAATTATCAAATCCCTGATACAAATGCCAAATTTTATTTAATTGAATTTTGATTTGATTAGCATTTTGATATACGAATTAAATTGTTTTATTTAAATTGTTGGAATTATATTTCTTTATATCAGAGATAAAGTATATATCTTTGTTAGAAGATCTAGTTTAGTTAAAGGAATGATTTGCATATTTTTATTTTTTATTTGTTTATTGTTTCCATTGGATTTTTTAAAACTTACTTCGTATTTAATTAATCATTTAATTTCAAATTCGTATTTCATATATATCCTAAGTCGTTTACTACATTATGCAAAATTGTTACTTATTTGAATCTTGATTTAATTAGTAGTTTAGATTTAAATTAAATCAGTCATTCTTTTTCTTGTAGGACAACTTCGTTTGATTTTATAGATTGTTTGAATAATGGTTATTATATCCTAGATAACTATATATTTGTTCAAGTTTTCACAGCTTTTATTCCTATTTACTATTGTCGTACTCATGATTTTTTATTCATTACCATGATATTGAGATTTTGAAACCATTACCAGTACTCTTTGAGAATTTTTGTACTCTATTAAACAGAGTTAATGATACAAGATATATATGATAAGAACTGAAAATTATATATTAAAAACCGAATCCAACAAAAAAAAAAAAACTTAAGAAAATAGAACACTGATTTAATCTCTATTTTTTCTCAACATTTTCTTATAATTGAGTAAACTAATTACAAAAATATTTGATACATGTAAATTGAGGTTCTCTCCTATGTTTCTGCTACAATGGATACTCCATACCCTGGGTTCAGGAGGAAATTACTGATGAGGACATTATTGGATGAGCCTATACTTTTAAGAGGCACTAGACAGCATGCAGAAGCATTTTCCCACCGTGAAGGTTACTGTTGTAAATTACAAGTGCTGGTGATTATGTATAACCCCCTTTCAGGCTCTTCAAATACTCGTTTAAATAGTACATATGAATAATATTTGTGAAATAGTTATTTCATTAAATTTTAAAGTATAAAAAATAGCAAGTCTACTTAACTATATTGTGATTTTATTTATTTTTTTCGTTATTTGGAGGATTCACTTTTAATTGGGGAACCATAATGCTAAGCAATTTGGATATTGTATATGGATTCTCTGTAGTTCAAAGTCGAATTTTTGGTTGTTGAGTGGTGCAGTTTATTGAATTTAGAAATGTATGAAATTTCATACTCGTATTCAGTTGAAATTAATGTTTTTGATTGCATATTATCATTAATTTTAATTTTAAACTGTTAAATTTATAAAGCTCCTTCAATATGAATAGTTAGATTGTAAAATTTTGAAGAAATTTAAAATATTTGTGGTTAATCGAATACTTTACAATTGAATCACGCAATTAAAGAAACAAGACACAATAAAATTACAAAGAAAAAAAGAAGATTTTAGTTTGTGATGTTAAAAGTTGTTTCCAATGTTAAAAATTAAAATCTACCTTTCTTTTGGTGCAACGAAATGTAAAGCATTGGATCTAAATCAAACGATCCACAATTACTTGATTGATTGCGTTTTCTGCTATCAGAGTGCTAATTGGAGAGGAACTAATCTAACAAATAAATATTTTCTATTAATTGGCTTCACTATCGTTGGGCTTCGCTAGCATTTGTCTTTGTCACACAATGTCTCTTTCATCTGAAACGAACTTCCCTTTGAAGGCGGCAACCTATTATGTAAGAAAGAAGCAATGTAGTATTTTTCTTTCTTTCTGGATTATTCTTTTCACAATTTAATTTTAAATTTTTGAAGTGATCTTTTCATTATATAAATTCAAGATTGGCGAGTAAATTTATTATTGCATTATAAATAAAAATCAACATGATCATTAATGTATAATCTATACTTACTTATAAATGTAGATTTGTTACGGTTCTTACAAAGAAATTGTTTAGCAAAATTTTTTAAATTTGAATTGTAAAATTAAAATCTTAGCTTAGGGATGGTTAAAATTTAAAACTTTTAACTGCATGCAATTATCAAATTTAACTTAAATCGTTAAATAACACAATTCTTTCAAAATGCTTTTGGTATTAAATTTAATGAATGTCCTTAGAATATTGGTTAAAAATCATTTACTGCACATAATAAATATACCCTAACTAAGAAAATCAATCTATAAATATTTATTATTATTGGTAATTGGTACAATATAATATCCTTAATTAATTTCAGTACGTTAAGAAGACAATTGTTAACGAAATTCTTAACTTATTCATATATAATATTTATCGCAAAGGCAAAACTTTACAAAGTCAAATCAGCTATCGCAACACTGGCTTATTTTACGCTTATGCTTCTTCGACATTCTAACATCAAGTTTCGATGAAACTTGAAACTCGTAGTAAACCGATTGAGGATCACGCCAAGCACAACTCAATCATCATCTCTTCCTTGTGGAATGTGAAGCATGATTTTGAATAATGAGGATGAACGGATATGCAAGAAATTAATGACAAGGATATATGATATGTTTATTAATATTAATTTCAATAAATTATGTTAATCTCTTCTAAATTTTGTCTAAATTATACTTGATAGTGGTCGTGTTTTAAAAATGATATTTGATATGTATTAAGTAAGCTTCTTTGTTATATGATGCTAATTTTATTTATAATATGACATAAAAGTACCAAATCACTCTCCCACTTTTTATTTTGTGACAATTTGGTCCCTCACAATTAATCGTAATAAATTAGTCCATTAGAAATCTTATTTTATCTAAAATCAATCTTTCATTAATTCCAAGAGATTGACTAATTTTGTATAAATTTAAATTTATAATGGACTGATTCTATATAAAGTTGAATTTATGAGGGATTAATTTACCATAATTAATTTATGAGAGATCAAACTATCACAATGAAAAAATGAGGGATGAATTTTATACTTTTCTTGATAATTAAGTTAACATTAAGTCTTAACATAAAATTATAACTAATTTTATTCTATAATTTTTATGAATATATAAATTAATTTATAAATTCATGTGGTGCGAAGACTAAACAAGTAATTTTTTTCCATAATAAAAGGTCAACAGAGTAAAATGAGTAACAGGAAGAGAAGAATTCAAACTTGTGAAATGGCTACGAAATCATATTATAATTTATTATATAAAATTATACATATAACTACGCTTCTATTGCACTGAACTTTGTAAGAGATAAACTTGCTTGGAAAGTACAAGGGTGGAAAAAAGGGTTATTATCCTATGCAGCATGGGAAGTGTTAATAAAAGCAGTGGCTATGCAAGAAGGGAAGTGTTAATAAAAGCAATGGCTAGTGTAATTATGGTGTATCCTATGAATTGTTTTAAGTTCCTAAAGAAGGCGTGTGATCTAATCCATTTTATACCATATCATTAAATGTCATTTCATGAGATTTTGTAAGATTTAAAGAGCTTAAATGCATGATTTGATAATATTTTGTGGTAATTTGGGATTAAAGGCAATTTCGTGCAAAATGAGCTTTGTAAGGGTAAAATTGTAATTTTTCCATTGATTTGACTTAAATTAAGTAATTTGGAGAATATGGGATATTACAATATTTAAATTCTTGCATTGCAGGCCAAATTCAAAGACCAATTGGCAGATATTGCAATCAGGGACCAAAAAAATTGAAAAATTATCGAAAGGACCTTGTATAGGCTTATTGTGTAGTTTGTCGCGACAAAGTCTCTTTTTTAATGCCTCATCTCTGTGTAGTTTGTCGCGGCGAACTTTACCTAACCTGTACAATTTTTAATTTAGATCTGAATTCGATTGCAAGATCTAACCCAACTCGTCTCCCATTAAATACTAGGGTTTCTGCAAAGTGGAGGCATCCAGTAAGTTAGGGGAGGCTAAAAACTCATCCACATTCATTCTTTTCCTTAATTTCTTCATATTTCCATCATTTTTTTGTATTTCCATGGGTGTTCTTGTGTTTTGGAGCTTGGTGAAGCATTCCTCTCCACCATAAGTAGCTAAACATCACTTGCCTGGAGGAGATTTGAGGAGGCCTGAGCTTGGAGCATTAACTAGGGAGTTTTCTTAATCTTTTCCATCATTCCCTTCTTGTAGTCATTGTGTTTTAGTTAAATCATTTTGATTACATTGATAGGTTGAATTACTTTGCTATAAAATTTTATATTTTGGATTGGATTTTGTGATTTATATGTTAATGTGTGTTTTGTAAGGATTATTGCTACATTTGATTATAGAATTATTGGGTTTAGTATAATCTAAGATATCTTATGATCGATTTTAGTTGCTCAAGTTATTCTCACATCTTTACATTGATCTCCCATTAGTGCAATAAGGAGGGTAGTTAATGATGTTGTGAGCCTTTGAGTTAAATGTTTCATAAACAAATTGACTTACCTAGTATTTGAATGGTATTTCAAACCACCTGAGGAAATAGCTTTCTAAAGAAACTCCCATTTATCTTTTAAGAAGCTATGTAGGCCATATCAAATCTCCAATGGACATTTCATCATTATTCGCATTAAATCCAATTATTTTATCAATCTTCACTTTATAACAAAAATCCCAAAAACAATTTTATTTTGTTGCATTTCATTCAACTTCTATCCATTTGTCAAAAACAAAAACAAAGACAAAAAACCCTGATTTTCCCATTTCTTTATATTTCTGCATTCAAACTACCTAGGAATAAACTAGGGTCTTTGAAGTGAACACGACCTAGACTGCATCACTATAATGCATTTTTGTATTCGGTATTAGCTTTTGACTCCCTAACGATGAGGGTTCGGTCAACGTGTAAGGATTTTAATAGCATTATAGCAAAATTTTGGTGGGGAGGCAGTGATAAGGGGAATAAAATACATTGGAAGGCATGGAAAAATTTAACAAAGTCCAAATATGACAGGGGATTAGGGTTCAGAGATTTCTCATATTTTAATTTAGCTTTATTAGCTAAAATAGCTTGGAGGATTGGTCAAAAACTTGATGACTTATGGGTTAAAGTGCTCAAAGGAGTGTATTTTCCAAGGATAAATTTTTTTACTCGATAAAAAAGGACATAATTCTTCTTGGGCATGGTTTAGTATTCTTGAGGGAAGGAAAATATTAGAGGATGGATTGTGTTGGGAAATAAGAAATGGAAAGACAAATAAGGTGTGAAATGACAAATGGGTGGAGGTCTGTGAAGAATTTATGTTGAGGCTCAGCAATGGGGTGGAACGGGAAGTTAATATGAAAGTGGCTGACTTGATAGCAATAAGGAGGTGGAGGTTAGAGGATATTGTGGGAAGAATTTCAGAGAGGGAGAAACAAGTGATACTTAGAATAGGATTGCTTGTGAAGGAAAGGGGAGATAAGCTCTGATGGATGAAGGCAAGGGATGGAGATTATAATGTAAGGAGGGGTTATAGACATATTAAGGCAAAGGAAGAAAATGGGAATATGAATGGACTAAGTAGTTCGTTCAATTTGCCAAATGAGTTATGGAAGTGTCTGTGGAGTTTATGGGTTCCAAGTAAAATAATACATTTTATTTAGAGGGTTGTGTCCAATGCTATAGCTACTAAAGAGGGTTTGTTTTTTTGAGAAAATGTGCGGTTAGTACAATATGTCTGATTTGTGAGGGTTAAGTGGAGACAGTGGAGCATTTACTAATTTTGTGCCCTTGGTTATGAGAGTATGGTTTAAAAGTAACTTGACTTTGAAAATTGACAATAACCTAGTAAATAGCCTTGGTCAATGGAGTAGACAAATTTTACTTAATACAGATATGGGAAGCTATCTAGACAAGCACTTGCTAGAACATATGAAAAGATAGATGTGGGAAAGTTTTAATGAGGAAGATGTGGATTATGGAAGGTAATTGAGAAAGTTAATAAAAATGTTGCAGAATTCTATACTGCAAGAGAGTTAGTGTTTAAAGGCAAAAGGTTAGAACAAGAAAAAATTTGTTAGTCAAGAAAATGGAGATTACCTGATAAGGTACAAATAAAGGTGAACACTGATGGCTCTTTTTTGGCGAGACGTAAAGAGGCAGGGATTGGTATCATAGTTCATGATGAAGATGGCAGAGTGATTGATGGGATAGGGACTAAGATTTTAGTCACTTCACGATTAATGGTAGAAGCTTGGGCTCTAAGGAAGGCAATGTTGATGGTAGGAAAGTATGTGGGACTAGCTTGTTGCATTGAAATGGATTGTGTTTTATTGTATCATGCTATTAAAAATGGAAAACTTAAAGGTAATCATTGGAGATGTGAGGGGATATTGGAAGATATTGTAAGCTAGTTTAATGCTTTGCCAAATGCGACCTTATCCTTGGTTTCACGCTAAGGAAATTGTGTTGCAGATTGGATTGCAGTTACCATAACTTAAAGGATGTGCCCAGAAGGGTGGGTATCGACACCACCATCCTTGCTAAAGTATAACTTATGTAGGGATTTAGGCAAAGTTGATGAGTCTTTGCCAACTACCAGTGTTGAGTAATGTTTACTGTTTGTGTGGGATGAACTTGTGAGTTTGATGTTTTAGTTTTAGTTTTTATGTATTAATGTATCTATTATTCGCTTATGATGGTTAGTTCTGTTGTTGTCAGTTTTATTTTTATCCTTTCTATTTGTGTTAGTTGTTTCTAGTTGTCAATTTAGGAAAGGGTATCTCTGTACTATCTTGTATTTGGTTATGCTTTGAATGATAGTGAAGCTCTTTGCTGTGGCCCAAAAAAATAAAATAAAAAAATAAAAAAATAACTTTGCTCCTATTGGTAACGCTTTGTAAAATGTCGTTGCCTTTAAGCCCTCCTAATTGATAATCCAACATCGCCAAATTCACATACCTACAAATATATATTGTTTATTGATGAAGAGCTAAGTTTATATTACTCCAAAAAAAGAAAAGCACTAAGGTTATATCTATATAAATACATACATGTAATACTCACACATTCACACATAAGAGCTAAGTTTACATCTTTTTTTTTAGTGTTGGTTCAACATCAAAATGAAGGTCAATATAGCCTCAAGGAAAGCCATTAAACTGATCACTTTGACTCCAGTTCACCTTATGGAATTCCATCTCTCTCTTGTAGACTAACTCACTTCAAACTTCTACGTCTCATCATCTTCTTCTACAACCCACCCACCCAAAACAATGACATTTCTGAAATATCGCTTCGCTGAAGATGACATAATGCAGTCTTGAAAGGAGATGTCAACCCAGAATATCCAAGAGAGAGCTCTCAGAGTGGGCAATCACCAGAGAGAGTTATCGTCGCGATTAAAATTAGGGCTTACATCAAAATAACTTTTAGAGTTTTATTTTAATTATAATAATTAATTATAATATTAAAATAAAACCCTCAGATATACATTAAAATAGTTTCCTATTTCATTATTCAAAAGAAAGGAAACATGTTAATTTTCTTTTAGTAATTAACTCTTAATTAGCAATCTGATGGAATAATTACTAATGTTCTTGGGCTATAGGTTGGGTCTCTGCGCAGTGGGCTTATGGATAATCTAACTCATCACTAATTACCCACAATGAATATAAACTCAATCCATTCTTAGTTTATCAATTATAATATTAATTGTTTAATTAGTCATAACAAGAGATTAATCTAATAGCATAATTAATGCTAATCCATATAATATTAAAATATTCTAACAATCTCCCATTTGGATAGCATTAATTAGATTATTAAGTCAATCAACGAATACATAATTAAGCAATTAACATTCACATCAACATATGGATGTGTGTATATTTATAAACCATACGAAATTCATAAATGAAACCACACACAAATATCACTGAATTCGATAGGGAAACAAGTGATATTAACATTGTCATAAATTAGTTTCAATATCTCAATAGAATAGAATACAAAATGACATTTGAAGCATGATACTACAATGTAAAAGTCCCTTAACGACTCAACTTAGAAATTTGGTGTCAAATTGCACCACAAAAGCCCCTTCAAGACTCATCTCATACTCCCACTAGACCAAGGCTACATCAAAATTCAACAAAACCTATATGAGTTATACATTTTGAATTACTCTTATGAGTAGGCCTTTGGTCAACAAATCTGTTATCATGCGCTCACTACAAATATGAACCATGTGAGTCTGAAATAACGAAAATTCAAAAATGAAATCATGAGTCAAGGATATTGAATCCAATGGGGAAAGCATTGTTATAAATGCCAGCAAAATTTCAATTTTGAATTATATCCAAAATATTAGCATAACTAAAAACATTGAATTCGATAGGGAAACAAATGCTATAAGTGCCAAAATATACCAAAGTGTTCCTTAAGAACACAATTCAGACTCTCACCATATCAGCACACCCAAAAATTCGAAGATATCCAAGAGTTATATGTTTCCAAAACTCTAATGGGTTTGTTTGGTAAACGGATCACCCAAAATAAGTATGAGATTCATAGACCTTCTCTCCAACAAACAGGAATTGAGTATCAAAATTTAATGCAACTGAAATTTCTATAACTTTAAGAGAAACACACAATAGAGTCATGTTGCAACAAAATGGTCAAGACTTAAAATATACACATAACGGAAATTAATTTTCCTTAGCCATATTCCATAACGAGTGACAATCACAAAACTAGCAACATAATCTTCATTTATATTTGAGGTAGCTGTAAATGTCCATTTGACACTTCTTAACAAAAACAGCTCCTTCAAAACATCATATAGATGTAATTAGAGGTGGGTTCAAGATTATCAACAGATGATGTATAATATGAATCAAAATATCCCATTATTTCAAATGATTCAAATTTCTAAATAGTCAACATGCAATGTTTTGTACCCTAAAGGTACCTCATAACTGTCTTTGTAGCCTTCCAATGATCATACCCAAAATCACTTAAATATCTATCAATCACACCAACAAGAAAAACAAAGTCTAAATATGTGCACATTTAGGCCTATATCAGGCTATCAATAACATATTTACATGGAACTTTTGTCCATCAAAGTTCTCTCATCATCATTTAGGACATAACGATTTAAATAACCTATCACCACTCTGCACAAGTACAATACAAAGAGTGTAAGAATACATATCAAATTTCTTCAGTACTCGTTTAATATAGGTTGCCTGAGACAAACCAAAAATGCCACAAGATCTATCACAGTGAATATGAATTCCTAAAACAAAAGAAGATTCACCTAGATCTTTCATATCAAAATGGCATGACAAGATGTGCTTTGTCTCATTTAATAAGCACACTGAGTTACTGGCCAATAGGATGTCATCCACACATAACACATCCTCATGTAAGTCTTCATCCAGTGATGTTGTTTTCAACATTCATTTAGTAACTTAGCTAGTTTCCACTCATTATTATAGTATATGGAGGTAATTTTATCATTCATAATCTCTAACCACTTAGATGAATGAGGACCTGACACAGCTTCATTAAAAGGAGACAAAATCTATGTCATCAACAATGTCTAACTCAAATTCCTACAAGTACACTATGTAATCATCTAAAATTGTAGGTTTACAAATCCTCTGTGGTCGTCTCAAATTAACGACTGGTTCTCCCACATCAACTATAGGAGTTTCCACAATAGGATCAACTGGATTCTCAACAGGAGTGTCATCTCTAATAGCATGATCCACAGGTAGAGATGACAAAAATGGCATGGGTAAGATGGCATCCTCATAATGCAGATTGATTACTCTTGGAACATCACTCTCACTGTCCAAGTCATTCTCAAAATAAAACGTTCTATTAGATTCAATAACCTTGGTAGTATGATTAAGACAATAAAATCTGCATCCTTTGAATCCTGAATAATACCCAATGAAGAATCCGCTAATAGTCTTGGAATCAAGTTTTGTGAGCTAAGGATTATAGGGTCTCACTTCTACTCTACAACCCCATACATGAAAGTGTCTCGGACTAGGCTTCTTACTAGTGAAATATTCATATGGGGCATTTTCAACTAACTTACTTAGAACTTGATTTAGGATATAAGCTATTGTCTTAAAGGCATTACCCCACAGAAACTCTAGTAAGGAAGAATGACTGATCATGCTTCTGACCATGTCCATCAAGGTGCGATTATGCCTCTCAGCAACTCCATTTTGTTGTAAAAAGTTAGGCATAATATATTGAGCTTCAATTCAATAGTAGCCTTAAATGCCTTAAAGGCATCGATTCAAATGTTTCATATAACAAATCCACCCATGGCAATTGGTGTTATAAGTCCACTAAATTTGTGTGAATCTAATTTAAAATATTCTCATATCTATTTACCCCTTTAAATTCGAGATATACTGATAAGTTTTCCCATAAAACATGCAATATAGGATTCAAAATCTGAGAAATCTAAGTAACGAAATAGTCCATGTCTAACCATCCTTCTAATATCTTTTCGAAGATATAACCCTAACACTGATGCTATAACATAAAAGAATTTCTTTTGTGTTTGTGTCCTGTTATTGCATTAATAGATGTAGCAAGTGGAGAATCAGGACTAGTATTCATATTCAAATAACATAATCCATTCATCAATGAAATTGACCTAACAACAACATAATCAAGGGAAATATTAATTTTTCTATTTCCTTGCTAAAACAAGATAATCACGTCTATTTACTACAAAACTGGAAATCAAATTTTTTTCTTGATGAAGGAGTATAATCTACGTTACATAAAGTCAAACAATGTCTAGAATACAAGCTCAAGATTACAATGCTCATATAGCTAACTGCAATCAAACTTCCTTCTATTTCAAGGATGGTTCTTTTTATTTCATTTAGGCTCCTCTTATCTTTGAGCCCCTTCATTCTTATGCCTATTCTTCAACTTGAAGCAATCAGAGATTTTATGGCCATGCCTCTTATAGTAATGGCATTTACCCTTAAATAATTTCTTCTTTTGACCTTTATTATTCTTATTACTTTTCTTGGGTCCAAACAATTTCTTACCATAGGCCTTGCTTTCACTTTTCTTTCTTTTCAACTTCACATTTCTAGCCTTGCTAAATAAATCATGTGAAATGTAGTTCACTAATTATACGTGAGAATTCACCTTCTTTATCGATTCTTCCTCTTGGGTCACTTTGGACATCATATGATCAATAGACCACTCTAGATCTTGGGAATTATAAGTGGTTTTTAAGACCCCATATTCAGTATGAAGGGATTAAAGAACTCTATAAACCAGGCAACTCTCATCCAAGTCCACACCATTGGAGTTTAGCTTGTTGTTGTAGTTAACAAGCTTCATCATGTACTCACACACTCTCGACACTCTGTCATAGTGAGTGTTATCTAGCAAAGAGAGATAATAGGCCTTTTAAGTCTGATCAAACTTCTTGAATTTCTCACTGACTACTTTGAGATACTCAACTACGGTGTCCTTCTCAAAAATACTTTGTCTGATGGTCTTCTCAATCGTATACTTAATGACAGTCAGACAAATCTTATTGGACACATACCACTGCTTATGGTAAGCCTTGTCAGCAGTACTAGACTCAGCAGTGAAATCTGTTGGCTTAGATTCTCTCATAGCCAAATTTTCCTTGGTGATCGTCAGATACATATCAAAAGACTCAATCCAATCATCATGATTTGTCCTATTCAAAGTTTTCACCACAGATAGTTGCTCGAATAAAGAAGCTGAGGGAAAACAAATAGGAAACATATAATTATGTCCCTGACACATAATTATATAACAAAATTCCTATAACATGACTCAGCTTCAGTAATTATGTAATAAAACATTCATCATATCCTACGTAGGGCCTCAGACTATGATAAATCAAGAAAACTCATACACACCAAGGAAACACATTATCAAGAGAAACGACACAAAATGCACTTACAATCTCCATATCAATAGGATACGAGAAACCATGAATACATTAATTAACAAATCACTGCTAACAGGTCACAAACAGGCCTTATTCACAAAATTATATTGACAATGTCACACCAATAGAACATGTCCATCGTTAACATAATCATACTCTCTATTATTGGTTGCCTCAACAATAACCTCTCCCTTAATGATTCAGTGCGTGCTTTTATAAGTAAACAAACAATAACCACAACAATGGGGTTTCATTAAGCCAACGCCATCATTATTTGGCTCACGATAGGTAAACACATGACTAATAGATGAAGATGGGCCAATATGACCCAAAAAATAGTCCATTTGCTCATTTCATCATTTTGCGCACTAAATTAGTAACAAAATATTCACATATTATGCTAATAAGTTTTGTTTTAATTCCACTAGGTATTGTTAGGGAGAGTGAGCAATATATATTGTTTCTTATTATGTATAATTGTCTTTAAAAAAAAATTTCAGATCAAAACAGTGTCACTACACTACATTTTGAGGCCCTAAAATTTCAAGAAATTTCAAAAAAAACATACTTCCAGGCTTCCAAAAATTCTAAAAAAATCTTCAAAAAAATAGGAAATGACGGGTGGAGTAGATAAGTGGGGTCAAGAAAGTGAGTGCATGAGACACGTGCTCACACGTACGTCAGATGCATGTGGGCTTTGCCCTATCCCCTGATTACATACAATGAATATAAACCTAATACATTATTAGTTTATCAATTATAATATTAATTGTCTAATTAGTCATAACAAAAAATTAATCTAATAGCATGGTTAATGTTAATCTATATAATATTAAAATATTCTAAAACTTGTGAGTTTGATGTTTTAGTTTTCAGTTTTTGTGTATTAGTGTATCTATTATTAGCTTATGATGGTTGGTTCTGTTGTCAGTTTTTTTTTTATCCTTTCAGTTTGTGTTTCTAGTTGTCAATTTAAGAGAGGGTATCTATGTACTATCTTTTATTTGGTTATGCTTTGAATCATAGTGAAGCTCATTGTTCTGGCCCAAAAAAATAAAAGATAAAAAATAACTTTGCTCCTATTGGTGGCGCTTTGTAAAATGCCGTTGCCGTTGAGCCCACCCAATTGATAATCCAACGTCGCCAAATTCACGTACCTACAAATATATGTTATTTATTGATGAAGAGCTAAGTTTATACGACTCCCAAAAAAAAAAGCTCTAAGTTTATCTCTATATAAATACGTACACGTAATACTCACATTCACACATACTAGCTAAGTTTACATCTTTTTTTTTTGGGAGTGTTGGTTAAACAACGAAATGAAGGTTAACATAGCCTCAAGGAAAGCCATTAAACCGGTCACTCCGACTCCGGTTCACCGCAAGGAATTCCATCTCTCTCTTGTAGACCAACTCACTCCAAACTTCTACGGTCTCATCGTCTTCTTCTACGACCCACCCGCCCAAAACAACGACGTTTCCGAAATATCGCTTCGCCTGCAAAACTCTCTCTCTCAGACCTTGACCTTTTTCTACCCCATGGCAGGGCGTCTCAGAGGCTCCGCCTCCGTCGATTGCAACGACGAAGGAGCTTACTATGTCGAAGGCCACATCGATTGCAACCTGTCGGAGTTTCTCACCCGACCCGAGATTCGGATTCTGGACCAGCTTTTGCCCACCAGTGATCCGAAATTAGCTGAAGTGGCCTCGAATGCTATTCTGCTTGTGCAATTCACTGCGTTTCGTTGTGGAGGAACAGCTGTTAGCGTGTGTAATTCCCATAAGATTGGTGATATTGCTTCGCTTGTTACGATGCTGAAAACCTGGACTAGCATTTCTCGTGAACCTGAATCTGTTGAATCTGTGACCAAACCAGTATTCGTCGGGGGGTCTTTGATTCCTGCGAATGAAAAGTTACCCAATGTTCTTCCGGGTAATCTTCCTTTGGGGAATTGGGTTACGAAGAGGTTCGTATTCTCAGGGTCCGCTATAGCTAATCTAAGATCCCAAATCGAAGCTTCATTTAACCCTTCTCGAGTCGAGACAGTTCTGGCTCTGATCTGGAAATGTGCTTCTTCTTCTTCTAAACGAAAAGCACAGTCTGTTCTGTTTCAGGTGGTGAATTTGCGAACGAGGATGCAGCCGCCGTTGCCGGAAACTTCCGTTGGAAACTTGATATGGCCGGTTCCGGTGATACTGGAAGAAGAAGAACCAAAGGAAAACGAACCGCAGCTGCACAAAATGGTGGGGAAGATGAGGGAAGCCATAAACGAATTCTGCAACGAGAAAGCGAATAGGTTTAAAGGGGAAGAGGGTTTCTTGGAGGTCACAGGGTCATTGAAGGAGAGGAGAGAGAAGATGAAGGACATGGAAACGTACAGGTGCACGAGTTGGTGTAAGTTTCCTCTGTACGAGACAGACTTTGGATGGGGAAAGCCGAGATGGGTGAGCAGTGCAGGTTTGAGCATTAAGAATACGATTGTTTTGGTGGACATGAAGGAAGGGGATGGAATTGAAGCATGGGTGACTTTGGAGGAAGACGACATGGCCGTGTTTCAACAAAACCATGAGCTCCTCACATGCGCTTCGTTCAACCCCAGTGTTAATGCTGTCTAATGAAATAGTCTAATCTAATATTATATATATATATATATATATATATATATATATATATATCGGCCCAAAAAATAACCTATATATGAAGCACAAGGATGTAGCATGTATTTTCTATACAAAAAGAGTTTTGAGGATTTTAAATTTTGAATAAATTCAAATTATTTGGATAGCTATCTTAATTTTTTTTATGAATAACTTAAATTCTACATTTACTGTTAAAACTCATATCTAATAAGATTTGATATAGATATATACTCATAGTAGGATTGTAACTCTCCTCGTTCAATATATATATATATGCCTAAAATAGTGATTTAGCCTTCTAATTTTGTACTGTTTTAAAATAATCCCTTGAATTCAAACTATTTTAAAATAGTCCTTTAAATTTTTAAAACATAAAAATAAAAAGTCTTTTTAAGTGAATTCCGTTAAAATATTAACACTGTTAAATTTAAAATTGATGTGACAGTTATATGTGTTTTTTAATTCAAATTTAAGAAATAATTTGGGATCCAATTAATATTTATCCTTTAAAAATCTTTTCAAAAGGAAAAAAAAAAAAAAACACCCACACTATTTCATCGACCTGCCCTTCTCCAAAATATAACCCTAAAGCAATTACATGTTACAAAATCTCCTCTGTTTATATTTCACTTCTTATAAAATAAATATACACACTTTAATGCATAACATGAGATGGCAGTGGAGACTATTATATTTGCTCATGGATATAAATAAGATGCTAAGTGATGTAAGAATATATTTCCCTTCTTATATAACAGAGTCTCATTTCCCTCGCTAATGAAGAAAGAAACAAGATACTAGATTTTGCTTATAGATACAAGATCTCTCATGCCCATTCTTATATTTTATAGAAAGCATTGTGTTTAGTGTGAAACTTGTTTTATATGGGTGAAAGAACGTCCGTCATTGTTGGCTTTATATGTGCGAAACTTTTTTTTTTGTGCGCAGCCTTCTTATCATCTTATCATGAGTTGGGTTTTTGTCATAAAGCATTAGATTGGCAAAGAGGAAGAATTGGTAGCAACATGGAACCACACTATAGTAATTGAGAAAGTTGAAGTTATATATTTTAATAATATAATTTTAAGTTTATTTTGTTATTTAGTCTTTATATGTGCATCTTATAAAAACAAAACAACTCTACTTATATTAAGGTTCATTGTAGATTGTATTGTTTTTTATATGTTGATTTTTTGTTGCAGATAAAATATGGAATATTTTTGTGTGTCCATCATGGAGGTCATGATCTCACCAAACAAGGAATATGTTGGTGGGTCAATAAATCAATGAGATAATTTCAACATAGACTTATGGAGCTATTGGGAATATTTGGATCTTGTAGAGAAATTAGGATATACACAAAATGTTAGTTTGCGGTATAGGATTCCCAATATATGTTTGAAGGATGGACTCAAGCCAATAACAAATGCCAAAGGTGCCATGGAGTTGGGCAGTCTTGGTATTACGTTTGGGGAAGTGCAATTATATGGGGTTTAAGTGGTGGATGACCAAAAATTGTTAGATGTTGAGAATGATGCAATCAATGAGGATGTGTGCAATAATGCAAATAATGAGGGGGAAAGACTTCATGTAATGTCTAATGAACAAGATAAAGATGGCTACAATACAAAAGATAGTGCATTAGGTATTATTTTTTACAATCTTAAAGATGAAAATGATGATAGGCTTCTTCCAGAGCATTTTACTTTCAATCAAGAGAGCCAAGCGGAAGAAATCAATATAAAATATGTAGGTTATTATTTCAAGCCAAATATGTACTCGATAAGTATGAAAATGTTTATATTAATATCTTGTCATGTAAAGTTTTAGTCTTTATGTATTTATATTAACCAGTGTAATATGATTATGGCTTATTTTAGGTACCATGCCAACTAAGGAAAGTGTTGAGGATAATGGCAACGTGGAAAACATAAACAACAATGGAAAAAAAAAAAAAATAGGTAGGCCAAAGAAGCAAGATGCAAGGGCCATCAGTGCTATAATGGCATATAAACTACACTTTGAAAATGAAATGTCAAGTTTGAAGGGTGAACAACTTAGTGCAGGTGAATATGATGAATGCAAATAATTGGTGAAAAGGAAGAAGAAGATGGTCGGAGGGATATCTAATGAGGAGTATAAGTCAGAGTCATTATGAATGTGATTCTGACTTATAAAGTTGAATTTAGGAGTTTGTTTGAGTATGGGGAATGTGTTAGACATCCCCTAACATCTGTTTAGGGCGGTTACCCTAAACCAGTCAAGTGAAATTAATGTAATATGACATTAATCTTATTTTAATTATCCTTATTAAAATACATCCACAATAAACAAAGAAAACATAATTGGAAATGATGAAAATAAACGAATGGATATTTACAAAGGGCATATTTGACCTAAGATGAGAGTCTAAGACCCATGTACCCTGCGATAGAAATCAAAGTTCACGTAGTTCATCATAAATATACGTGGTAGTCGGTTAATGGTTTTTTTTTTTTTTGGTGAAAAGTATAGAAGAGTTGAGGTTAAACAAATTTTCATTAACAAAACATGATTGAAATTTGGTTGGTGTGTTTCATTTATGAAATTTGTTTAATGTCACTTCCTTGCTCCCTTTATTTTATCCCTTTTTAATTTTGTTTATATTTGGAATTTTTAGCTTAAATTTGAATTTTAAATGAAATTATAATGGGAAAGGATTTTTAGGATTTATTTATTATTTTTTTTATTATTTTAGGATTTTTTGGGAGTTAGAATTTTATTTTGAAATTTAAGTGAAATTATAATGGAACAATGATTTTAGGATAGTTTATTTTATGTTTTTTTTTTTTCTTGAGGTTAGACTTCTTTGTTTATTTTTTCAAAAGAAATGAAATTATTAAAGGGAAACATTTTTTGGCTCTTTGACTTATATTTTTTTGCTTTTTCAAAATTAGGGTTTTTGTTTTAAATTTTTCAAAGGGTTTTGGTTTACAACCCATGATTATTAATTTCTAAATACATGAGACTGAGGTCTCACATGGCCTCAAAATGTTTGAGGAGATTGAAGGTCTCACACGATGACTTTTAAGGAAAAGGTAAAACTAACTTCACAATTAAGAAATTATTTAATTTTTTTATTTTTTACTTATTCATTTACTTAGTTATTTATTTATTTTAAAAATTTTATATTAATTTTTAAAACCTAAGGAGACTAAGGTCTTTCACAGTCTTTACTTGTTAAATTTTAAATGCCTAAGGAGACAAATAGCCTTACATGACAACCTCTTAGAGAAAAGGCAAAATTAGTTAATTTCAATTTAAAAATTTATGATTTCATTACTATTTATTTATTTACTTGAAAAAAATCACAAAACTTTTAAAATCTAAGGAGACTAAGGTCTTACACGGTTTTTGCTATTTAATTTTAAAATGCGTGGGGACTAATAGTCTCACATGATAATCTTTGGGGAATAGGTAAAATTAATTATTTTCAATTTAGAAATCATTTTTATTTTATTATCTTTTGTTCACTTTAGAAATTACATTTTAACTTTCAAAGCCTAAAAAGATTAAAGAATCTCATACAACATCTACTGGTTGACTATCTAAGTGTCTAAAAAGACAAAAGGTCTCATATGGATACTCTAGGAAGAATAGATAAGATAAAATAATAGAAGGAAAAATAGAAAAGTTATGATAAAATGAAACTGAAATTAACACATCATAATTGCATCTTTATTCAGTCAAGCATCACTATACATGCTCAAACATATTTATAAAAGCCTAGATAGCAAATCATACCATGTTTCTTCCAAATTTCATTTGTATGTTTCTCAATGGTTCAATTCCAACTTATTGTAAATAGGAATAGTCCATGTCGTGGGAATGAAAATCAAGTTGTTGCATTTTTATTTTTTTAAGTTCATGAATTCGGCAAAATCAAAATCATGGAAAAAGGAGATATATTACTATTGTCTCATCTTAAAGTTACAATAATTTGAAGGATGAGCTGAGACTGCTCATTTTATTTTTCTCTCCCATTTTTTATTTGAAAAAACTTTGTTTCTTCTCCTTTTATGTCATTTGGGCATGGGCTCACTTGCATTATTAACTACCATTACCTCTGCTTAGACACATGAAAATTCTCTAAGTATAGTCAAATCATGCCAAGACACATTCACATATCAAGTGGTGAAGAACAAAATATGGTGATCTAAAAAAAAAAAAAGGCCAATGCATCGTTATTTTAAATAATGGCAGTAAGCATCATACCTTATTCAAAGATCCCATAAAACATGTTATCATATATTAAGATGCTTGCTTTACGTGTCAACAAAATAGAAGAAACTTTACGAGCCAAAATAGAGCTAGAATATCCACGTTGTTAATGTTTGCTAACAAAGAACCCTTTTTATGCAACTATGTATTCCCAAACTAACCCATAAAACTTGCTTATAGTTTAACACAACTAGTGAAAAAACGAAAGGATAAGAACACACCAAAACAGAAGCTCAAAATCAAGAATTACCTTTAGCAAAGTGAAAAAAGAGGAAGTGCTAAAAGGTTTGGGAATAATATATGGTCATAAGATTAAGCAAGAGCATTCTCACACATCTTATAATCATAGAAAAAAAAAAAAGTTACGGTCTGAGGAGACAAACACCTAAGAAAACATTATTATTTATGTCATTCCCATTCATTAACCTCACATTAGCTCATCCATGTTTCCTCACCCAAATGCAGATGTCAGGACACAAGCTATAACTTTTAAACATGAGAATCTGATTCCTTAATCTTAATAAAAATAATAGGATGAATAAAAGGATTTACCTGCAACTATTGCTTCACTCATCAAGCTTGGACCTCTTCCTTTGGATATTCTTCTTCTCTGTCTCTTTCTCAATCCCTCTCTTTCTCTGTTCTCGGGTCACAAAAATAAGGGCGTTTCACACTCATGTATTCACTTCAAATCAATTTACCAGTACCATCTCCAAGTCTCTGTTTTTCTTTTTTATCATCTTATTTCTTTGGCCATGTTTGGATGGATAACTTAGGAGGGAGTGGCAAGGAATGGAATGGCTCAAATGAGTTGAACTTATGATTGGATGTTCTCTTTAAGGTGAAGTGGGATGGTAAGGAAAGGACACCAAGACCCCTCTTTGCTATCCAAAACCTCAATATTAGTGTCCCTCCAAGTTAGAGGGTCAAGGATGGAATTAAGTGGTCTAATAAATTAAATTACTAATATGCTCATATCTTGTTACTAATATACCCATCATCTATGAAGGATCACTTTAATTGATACAACTTTATCTAATTTCTATCATTATAGCCATGACCTCTCTCTTTTCTTTTTTTCCCTTTTCTTTTTAATTAAAATTTCAAAATAAATTACAGAAATGAAAGAACCTATAATGTAAATTAGTTTCATCTATTTTTTTAAAATTTTTTGTCAATGATTTTTCTTTTTGACTTTTTAAGTTTGCTTCTAATGTTTTTTGAAGCAACATAGATATTTTGTAATAATATATTAGATAGAAAATATGAACAGGATAATTAGTAAATAAAATAAAGATATATGAATAGGAGAATAACGCAACATTATGTTTTGAATAGTGACAAAACTATTAGTCATGTGTTTATGTTATAAGAGGTAATATTGAAAAAATAATAATTAATAAGTCATTCCATTCCATTTATTTTATTGTAACTTCCAAACAAAATTGATATGTGTCCCTCTCTTTCCTCATTAAAACTTTCAAATAATATGTCTACTTAAGTCATTCCACTCTATTCCATTCCATCCTCCCTTCAACTCCCAAACATAGCCTTTAACTCTCTCCTCGTCTGTAATCTTCAGCTCTATTCTATTGCATTCTTCTCTCAGTTCACCTTTCTCTCCAAGTTCTAACAATATCTCTGTCCATATGAACTCAAAACAAATGTGTGTTCTTCCAACATTTCAGCTCTCTCTTTTTAGTCTCTTGGCCTCACTCTTGAATTCCTCTCTGTTGCTTCCTCTTTCCCAATCTCTCTCCTCCTCTTTTGTGTTCTCTTTTCTTTCTTTATGCTCTCACCATCTTTCAAACTCTCTTCATCTTAAGCTCCCCATTGGTTTCTCGGCTTTCTCCTTTTATAGATACTGCAGCCACCATTCCCTGCTATTATCCCTACCATCAGGCTTGCAAAGGTGGTGTGTGGTTGTGAAAGAATGGCTTTGTCAGCCATTTATGGCAGGGAATAAGCTACTTAATTCTCTCCTTCCCCTACCAAGTTATCATCATGTAGATATATAGATTTTGTTTTGTTTTGTTTATTTGTTTGTTTGTTTTTTTTTCATTTTTGGACCTTTTTTGTTATATTTTTTTCTATTTTTTTATTATTTCTATTTTATTTTTATATTTTCTCTTTTTTTATTTTCCTATTTAATGATTTTTATTTTGAATTTTTTGTTTTTATTATTTTATTTTATTTCCAGATTTTCCTATTCTTTCTTTTTTTTTAATTTTTGATTTTGATTATGCTAATATTTATTTATTCGTCTTAAAGTCCCCCCTGGATTAAATATTTTCAATTTCAAATTGCCCCCACTTGAAAATGTCATTTGAATCTTGTCATTCTTAATTTTCCCTGGTTTGCTTGATTATTAACTAATTGATAAATCAATTAATTATATAATTAGTTAACTAGGGATAGAGTGTTCACAGAACCAAATGACCAAATGTTATCGTTTACATTTGCAGTTGTTAAATATGAAAATAAATATTCCTGGAAATGGTTTATAGAGCTTTTGATAGATGATATTATAAGGTAAACTAGTCTGTAATACATTTTTATGACTGACCAATAGAAGGTAAATGTTATTGTACATTATTACTTATTAAATAAATATTAAAATGTGTAATTTTTATTGAATAATTTATTACAAATGTTAATTGCAAGGTTTATTACCAACATTAGAGGAACTGCTACTTAGAGTTGACCAATGATTCTATGTGAGATACATATACAACAACTTTTGAAAGAGCTTTCCTAGCATAAAACTAAAAGTACTACTTTGGAGGGCTATAAAGGTTGCATACCTAAAAGATAGGAAAGGTGCATGAAAGAGAATCAAAAGGTGAACAAAGATGCTTTTTTGTACCTTATCAACATACTCCTAAGATTTTGGAGTAAATCAAGGTGCAAATTTGAACCTCAATGCAATGCATTACTTAACAACATGTTAGAGGGTTTTAATAGTGTCCTTGTTTTAGCAAGAGAAAAGCCTATCATTACAATAATCGAGGAAATTAAGTTATATCTCATGGTTAGACAGAGTGACAATAGGAAATGGATAGATGCACTTACAAACTCAATGCTTCCTAAGATAAGGGAAATGTTGCATATGGAACAAGAAGTTGTAGGGAAGTGGTTACTAAGATTATAAGGTGATCACATTTTTTAAGTTCAATATACAATAATGTATGGCAAGAAATTTGTAGTATATTTGAATGTAAAACAATGTAGTTGCAGGTAATAAATGTTAATAGGGATTTCTTGTGCTCATGCAATTAGTTGCATGAATTATATGCATTTCAACCTAGAAGATTATGTCGCAACTATCTACAAGAAAGACCAATGCATCTTATGTTACCTACCTCATATATACCCTATAAATGGCTCAAGCCAATGGCCAAACCCGAGGTATTAATGATGTGTTACCCCCTGAATGTAAAAGGCCAATAAGCAGGCCAAAGAAACAAAGAATGAGGGAACCTAGTGAAAACCAAAGCCAGAACCTAAGCCTAATAGGTAGGAAAGGGTTAAAAGTGGAAATGCAACAAATGTAAACATGCGGGCTATAATGTTAGGCAGTGTAAGGCTCACCTGGCCAGAGAAAGGAACACTATTCAGTAATCAAGTGACCAAGTGGAATTCAACAATAAGCTAAGATATAATTATTTATAAATGTTGTTCTTTACATTGATTGTTCTCATATATATATATATATATATATATATATATATATTTTTTTTTTTTTTTTTTAATTTTTAGCTAAATACTATGTTGCCTAAAGCAAGGTATGTGCCACCAAAGAGCACACAACTAACTCAAGAAGGGTAAAAATAGGTGCAAGAAAAAGGGTTGATTTACCATCGAGATCACAATAGTCCATTAATGAAAGATATTGAATTCATAAGTACTTTTATTAGAATATGTTGAGAATATTATTGGACTTCCTATGATTTCCAAACAATTTTTCACTATTGAAAACAAAGTTTAGTAGTCCTTCTTATCTCTTCTACAATTTCTTTTACTTTCATATGTGTACTAAGAAGCCATGCGCAAGAGGTACATTTAACATCCAGTATAGTTAACAATTGTTCCTAATAGTAGCTTAGCACATACTTAAGTCCAATACAGCACATTTCCAATATATCTATTCAACTCTATTTGGTTTTGCAACATTGATATTAATTTTAGTTTAATATATTTTAACCTTCAATTCCAAATTTATTTAACTAGTATAGAGAAATGCGCCTTTAAAATTGTCTAGAAGAGATTTTATCTGGAGAAGAGATTTAACATGAATGATATGTAAAAATATCACTGAATTAGTTAACTTGAATAAAATCTAAAGATATGTTGTCCTTAATAGCCAAAAAAAATAAAAGAAAAGGCAGTGGCTAATCAAAATAATATGCTAGGTCTTAGCTTTAGATTGGATATGGATACTTTGGTTAAGTGAAGAGCCTTTAATAAACATACTTTCAATTGGTACATGCATTTTTTCATAACCACACTATAATAATTAAAGCCTAAGACACTTACGATTGTTATGATTCCATTGAAATAAAGTGTTGGCTTTGCTTAGCTTTAACACCACAAATATGAGAACACAGATGAACTATATCAATGGCCAAAAAATAAACATAGAATCTATTAGAGTTATTCAATTTGGAAGTATATTATTTTTTGGAAAAAAAAAAGATTTTTTCAAAACAAGAAACCATTATCAATTCTTTTTTCTTCTTTTTTTATAATACATTGAACCATATTTTTTCATCTAATATTCTAAAATCCAAAAAGAATGAGATAGGGATTAAGTTTGAAAAAACTTGAGTTGCTTTACCAGCAATTTATAAGAAGAGAAAATAGGGTGACAGTTCTTTCTGACCCCACTTGAGGAGCAATAGTATTTTCTCACCAACTATGTGATAAGTGATGAAAGTGAGTAATATGGCCATAAAAAAAGACGTTAAGTCTAGATTCCCTTTGATAATTGAAACAGAAGAACTAAAGCAACATTACATTCATAGTAAAGAAGAACATTATAGCATGACTGATCTAGTTCTAGAGCATTATCTAACAGAAACAAAGCATCCAAAGTATACAACAAGGAATATATATGTATAAAATTTTTAATCAAGATACAAATTAATATTCCCATTTCTTTAACTCTATGCCATCGGGAAGACTTCCATCTACCTTCTTTGATCCCACTTCTTTCCAATTTGTACACAGTATTGTTCCATTAGACTCCACCCATAGGAAATTGAACATGCAGAAAATGTAAAAAACATAGCTACACCAAGTGATAACAAATTATAGCCACTTCTTTCTTAACTTGAGGTTCAAGCTTATCCCAATCTACTCTTGTTGAATTTGAGGATGGGTAAGTAGGTCTTTGACTTACAATAACAACAATATTCATTGTAAAAAATAATAATAATAAAGCATATAAAGGAAACAACAATCTCAAGTCCAAAAGGAATACAAGATAAAATCTTAAAAAATCCTTGAAAAATTTTCAATGTAGAAATAACTAACCAGATAAGGGATTAACAATGTTCAAGGAGTGATTAATGGGTTAGCCACATATGGACATCGTTAACCACTTGATTGAATAATCATTTCTAAATTGAAAAATAGTTCTACTATAAAATTCCTAACTTGTAATACTCCCAAATTTAGTTTATATGCCAACCATTAAGACATCTGCTACAGCATGACTCAGTGATGTTAAGAATCAAATTTTATTTCCATGGTGTTAACTTCTCAATGATAGGAAAAGGCTTAGAATAAATGAGTCATTGCCCCTCTTCTAATTCCTATCAATCTCAGTTCAAAGACTTAGACTGTGAAACTAATGTCAATTTGGCTTTACAGGATGTGCACAAGACAATAGATTAAAGAAAGATTTACTCTTACTATTAGCCAATTGTTTATTTAATAAATTATTTAGTTAGTGGGAAGAGGCATTCTTTAATAATGAAAATGTAAAAGCAAACTTTTCTTAGATTTCTCTTTCCCCTGTGATTGATGGTAGGACCGAAATAACACTATGTTTTGGGTTAGTGAGTGGGTCACCAATTTTTTGACTTGGTGTATTTCTAAGATAACATTCTATGGCATTGACATTTTATCTATGCTTAGGCAAAACACAGTATAAAGCTTATGACATTAAAGGTTCAATTTCATATTATAAAAAATATAAAGAGGGAAGTTGAGGGGATGAGATCTAAAGAGAGAGAGAGCACTTAAAAATTTTATGTTGTAAAGTAGTTGAAATTCACAAAGTTACTTGAAATAAGAAATTGAGTCTTGGGGGTAGGGGAAACCATACAACTACATCATAAAATTAGAAAAAAAAAAAATTAAAGCACTAGACTATAAGAATAATCGACAAATCAAAATTCCAATACTCATTACAAGTTCTCCAACACATAGCCACTTTTCACATGTAACCATGATGAGGGGAAAGGCCATATTACTTATAGGTAGACTTCTCTTATACATTTGAATATATCAAATTAACAAGAATATTTATTTACCAAAGGAAACATTAGTGAATAGACTATCGCAATCATAGACATTGGTCCTGGCTTACAATAATCCATCAATGGTAATATTCACATAGGTTTGATCCCCATTTCATTCAATAAAATCAGACAGATGATGTTTCTCCAACTTTGATCATCTAACATAATTAACTACTTACCATAATATTGAGTGGAGAATTTCATGAATATCAGTTCTGCAATCCAAATCCATTAATGCATTTCACTTATATTAATATTGCATACCATGAATCCAAAGTTAAATAATACAAATCAGTACATATATATATATATATATATATATACATGCACACAAACACTTGTTCCATAAAAAAATGCACTGTATCACCAGTTCTTTCAAAACCACCAAAGCACATTTGCTAAAGCTACACGTTGACTACGATGCCATTCTCCCTTTGTGCAACTTCGATGGTTAGTGGATGCACGTCAATTATTGTTGGCATTATCCAATCTGCATGGTCATGCTTTACACACACATCTGGACAAAGCAATAGTGAAAGTGAATACCATAGCTAGTTGCCAAAATTGTTCGATGACAATGACATTAGAGGGCTTGATGATGAAGGTAGATAGGAGAGACAGTATACACAAAAGGTATCCATTCATTCTTGTGTTCAAGACAAAGAAGGTGAAAGAATGATGTAATTTGTTTTTTTATTAAAAAAATTATTAAGATTAAATGTTGACTAGGTGCCAAATCTTCTCACAAATTTTATTTAAAAGGCACATGTGGTTGCCACATCAACTTTAAATTTAACAGTGTTAATGCTTTAATGGAATTCACTTAAAAAGACTTTTTTTTAGATATTCAAAAACCTTAAAGGACCAAGTCATTATTTCAATACATACATATATATATATATATATATATATATAAAGCCCCAACCTCCACAATTCACAATCTTAATTTCTCATACATTTTCATCTTATTTCACGAACTGAAGCGACTTAATTTGATTAGAGAATTAATCACTTGCAAGCTCTGGGTAAGTTAATCATATTTCTTTAATGTGAAAGCTATTTTTCTTTGAATATGTATAATTCTCTACCATTAGCTATGTTAGATCTATCTACATGGATGTAATCAAACTATTAGTATATCCATATATATTAAAATGCAGAATTATACATACCTTCAGTCATTGCTTCTTCTGAATTCAAAACACCATAATATTAAAAAATTGCACACTTTATATAAGTTTTTCTAAGCTTCTATTTCTCAGTATTAGATGGTGTGAGTTGAAGAAATCAACATGAGAAATGAAGTAAAGGACCCATATTTATAGAGAAAGACTAAAGCCAACTTCCCATCAAAATGAGTATTCAAAAATGGAATATTCATAGATTATGCCTTTTGATATCTTGAAAAAATCAAACCACTAAGTGAGATTTGCTTATAAAATGTTAGTAACCAACATTCCAAAAAATCTAAAAAATAACTGATATTCTCCCACTTGGTCCAATTGACTATAATGATTTTGGAATTCATGAGTATTATACTCAAAAGATGAGAAAGCTAAATGCATGAATTATAATGATAAGTCCTCTGTATGCAAGTATTAACTTCCATGTACTATAATGCACACAGCTTCCTTAACCTATCATAACTTAATGAATAAGTCCTATGCTTATTCAGGGTCCTTTTAATGTTGTTTATTATCTTACTATGAATGTGCATACAAAATGAGAAAAACAACTTAAATATAATTAAGTAATAGCTTTATTATAATTGATGATCAAATGCTTAATATGGGGCCAAGTCCCATTTTAGCTACATGATCCTAAAACATTTTTAGTGGCATGCCTTTCATTAAAATATCAGCAATCATAAACTCAGTGCTAATATGTTCAATAGAAACTTTATTTTCCTTGACACTTTCCTGAATGGCTAAGTATTTAATGTTGATATGCTTGCTTCAACTTCCACTTTTATTATTGTTAGCCAATAAATAACAACTAAGTTATCGCATTACATTCTCAATGGCCTAGAGATAGTATCCTTAATTCTAAGCCCAGAAATAAAGCTTTTAAGTCATACGCTAGTAAAGTAAGATACGAACTTAGCCTCTATGCTATAAGTAGTAATCAAAGTCTACTTCATGCTCATCTAAGACATGGCTCTACCAGCAAGCATGAAACGATAATCAGAAGTTAATTTTTTAGAGTCAATGCAACCAACAAAGTCAGAATTTAAGTAGCCAACTACCTCAAGGTTTTCAGTTCATCTATATATTACCATATAATCTTTGGTACCCATAAGGTACTTCAAAACCTTCTTTGCAGCTTTTTAGTGATCCATTCCTGGATTATTTCGATACCTGTCTAACATTCTAACTGCAAATATAATGTTAGGTCTTGTACAAACCTGAACATATACAAGGCTTTCGACAGCAGAAGCATATTTAATGTTATACATATGTTATTTTTCTAAATCATTCTTTGGACAATGGTTTAAATTAAACCTTTCATCCTTCACAATAGGTGCTACACTTGGTAAGCAATCTTTCATTCAAAATATCTCTAAGATCATATTGATATAGGTTTCTTATGACAAACCTAAAATGCATTAAGCTCTGTCCCTATGGATCTTAATGCCCATGACATAAGATGTCTCACCCATATCCTTTATATTAAAATTTTTAAAGAAAAACTATTTCACCAAATATATCAACCCTTTATCATTAGTTGTAAGTAATATGTCATCCACATACAACATAAGGAAACATATGTTACTCTTTTTGACCTTCATATAACTTAAGATACCATTGGCGGGAGGCTTGTCCCAATCCATATATAGATTTCTTAAACTTGCAAACTAAATGTTCACTGGCACTAAAGGAGAATCCTTCAGGTTGTTTCATATATACCTTCTGCTCTATATCTCCATTAACAAATGTCATTTTCACATCCATCTTATGTAACTCTAAATCAAAATAGGCAACTAATGCCATTATAATACGAAAGGAATCTTTCTTGGATATAGGAGAGAAAGTCTCTATGTAATCAATTCCTTCTTTTTAAGTAAATCCCTCAACTACGAGTCTTGCCTTATATCTCTCGATGTTGCTTAATGAGACCATTTTTGTCTTAAAGACTCATTTACACCCAATGGCCCAAGAACCACTCGGTAACTTAACGAGATCTCAAACTCTATTTGATGCCATAGAATCCATTTCTTCCTTCATAACTTTAAGCCATAATTCAAATTCTCTACAACTAATGGCATGTGAAAACGTCTTAGGGTCATTTTCAACTCCTATATTATAGTCAGACTCTTATAGATTTACAACATAATCACTAAGAAAAACTGACCTCTTAATCCTAGTTGATCTTCTTAATGTTGAGTCAATATTCTCTTAAGGAGCATATTCCTCAACTGGTTGCTTTACAAGCTCAGGTGGATATTCAACAACTGGATTAACTTGGTCATGGTCAACTATTTGCGGTTATTTAATGATTGGTTCTTCAATACCTATTTGTACATGAGGGGTATGAATAATAGTCAATCTATCACTTGATATGAGAGCTTGAGTATATAAATAAACATTCTCAGAATTTAAGTCCCAAGTTTGATCACTTCTACTAATCAAATTATTCTCAAGAAATTTAGCATTTTTTATTCCATAATCCTAGTGCTATAAGATGGGCAATAAAACCCAACGTACCTAATAAAGTAGTCATTAATGGTTCTAAGGTCTAACTTCTTCTCTTATGGATTGTAAACCCTTACTTTATACGGAAATCCTCAATTTCCAACCTTTCATCAATTCAAATGGTGTTTTTTCAATAGCCTTGGTTGGAACTTAGCTAAGAATAGTCTTAAAGGCTTCATTCCACAAGGACTTAAGAAATTTAGAGCTACTAAGATTGCTCTAAACCATGTCCAATAATGTTATGTTTCTTATTTTAGCTACATTATTTTGGTTTGGAGATAGTGTATTAGGCAACAATTTCAAGCTCTTGAAGCTATATATTATCTTGTAATTGAATTCAGAAATGACCATCATTAATTGTACCATTTCCAACACGATCATATTTATAAAATAATTTCAACAAATTATTCAAAAATTTAAAAGAATATCCCAATGGTACAAGCTTTGAAATAGAAATCAAGTTTCTAAAGAAACTTGGTACATATAAAGTTCTATCCAAAGTCAAAATAAAACCAGTGTCTAAAACTAATCTACATGTCCCTATAGCCTTTTCTAGTGAGCCCATCTAGTTACCTAAATAGATGTACTGCTCACTTCTTGTTGGCTTCCTTTGGTTTAGAAAGCCCTGTATGGTATTTGAAATATGGATTATTGAACCAAAATTAAACCACCATGTGTTACTACTAACATCTAACATATTAGATTCATAACAAAACTATGAGATTGAGTTACCTTTCTTTTCAAGCCAAGTCTTGAATTTGGTAGAGTCCTTATTCATGTGTCCCTTCTTCTTACAAAAAAAACACATGTTTTCCTTTTGAAGTCAGCATAGATTAGTGCTTTGCCCTTCCCCTTGGCTTTGTTTTACTTCTTGTTCCTCTTTTATGTTGCTACTTGTGCACTCTCTCCCATTTCCACTGAAAGCCTTTGTTCCTTTTGAACACACATGATTAGTACTTCATTTATCAACCATTTATGCTTATGTGTGTTGTAAGAGATTTTGAAAGGCTCGTATTGAGGTGGCAGGGAGTTCATAATGAAGTGCACCAGGAAAGAATCCAACATATCAACCTCGAGTGTCATTAATTGAGTCATAATGTACCTCATATGCTTGATGTGTTCTCATACACCCCTTATTCTAGTGAGTTTCATGGTGAATGATTTTGTCATTAAAGTGCTTACTAAAGTCTTTTCAGATGATTAAAATTGTTCATCTATAGCTTTTAACAAGTTACAAAAATATCTGTGCTCTCTTAACGATCCACGTATACTAGCAGATATTTTAATTTTAATATACATTATACTGAGGCAATTGGATCCCTCCCAACGTTCATAAGGGTTTATGTCATATGTACAACTAGTATCCGTGGGGGCAAGAGGTTCATCCTTTCTAATAGCATAGTGAACACTCATCTACCCCAATTAGAGGAGAATTCTCGCCTTCCAAATTTTGTAATTATCCACATTCAATTCAGGAACTTGAATGTTAGAAATATTAAATAGTTGGAAAGCTACATAAAAGTTAAATGCTTATGTCAATATTTGAGACAACATTAAAATTTTTCTATAACATGTTTAACCCATGTAAAACATAAGGCTAGTAACAAATAAAACTATCAGTAGGTTGAGTTTTATTTAATTAGATTCTTGTACAATATGATAAAACTAGCAAATAATACTCATTTTCTCAATCCCTATGGGTAAATAAAGAAAAGGAAAATTTGCTATTCCATTATAATTAATCATATCAATATGATAAGATTCCTGTGGGATAATGATTATCATATTGAATATGATTAATTACAACTTGATATCATTTTCTTTATGTAATTTTAAAACCTTATCTATATAATTTTAGAATAACTAAAGGTAATGTGGCAAAACTTTAATTATGCCAAAATTATACTAATTACATGACTTCTAAAATTACAAAATGCTTGTAAATGCTTATGATGCATAAACAAGCTTTTAAGATAATGGGATTTAATTAAGTAATTAATCAACTAAACATAAATGTGAAAATTTAATTAATACAAAATCCCTTTCCTTAATATTAACTCAATATTTCATAAATTTTGCTTAAATTTAATTTAAAAATAAGCATAAAATAAATGGCACATAAATATATACTTCATAAAATTTTGGCAAAAGGCTTATTACATACTAACTACAAATAAATTTACTAAATAAATCTTTATTTTATATGCCAAAGGTGGCTCATGTCTAAAATCTAAAACATAAAATTAGCCCATAACTTAATAACGTCATTTAGGCTCAAATTTAATTTGTGGTATGGGTCAAATATAAATCCATAATAAGTCATAGTAGGAAATGTGTGAACACCCCATCCTTAATTACCCAATTATTTAATTAATTGATTCACCAATTAATTAATAATTAAGCGAATAGGGAAAATTAAGAATGATAAAGCTTCAAATGACATTCTTAATTGGGGACAATTTGAAATTAAAAATAAATAATGGGAGACAATTAAATAAAGTCAAAACCTAAAAATAAAATTAGCTAATTAAAATAATTATAATAAATCAAAGCAAAATTATAAAAAAAAATAAAAAATATATATAAGAACAAAAAAATAGAAAATAAAAATAAAATAAAATTTAATTAATAATAATAATAGTAATAAAATCAGGAAAAAAAAATTTAGCTTGTGTGCATATTGGATATTACACCCTACAAGACCAAATTACATGGAAATGGAAAAATGGTTTTTCGAAAATGAATACTGTCTTTAGCAAAAGCCCACATTTCGATTAATGACTGGATTGCTCAGGCTTTAGCAGGTCACAACTCAAAAGATAGCCTAAAAGTGGTTTAGTTAGCAAAAAAAAAAAAAGGGTTGTCATGGTGATCTTGAAGCGACCCTACTCAGCTTAGGCACGCTCAGATAGGTTAAAGAGTTTCAAGGCTTTCACACTTAAAAAAAGGGTCAAGCTCATTGGAAAAAAGAGGCGGGACTGAGAAGACCGAGGGAAAGAGATAATATAGAGGGTAGAAAAAATCTAAAGTAAGAACTGAGGAGAAGAAGAGAAAAAAATTTGAAGAAAAAGAAAAGGGACCATTAGAGAAAAGGATCTTATAGAAGATAAGAGAGTGGAGAGAGGAAGTCGAGAGGAAGGAAGGGTAAAAGAAGAAGAGTTCTAAGAAAGCAGAAAAGCCACGGGCTGGAATTGAGAGAAGTCAAAAAAAAGGAAAAACTAATAAGAAAAGAAAAGAAAGAGGAAGAGAAGGAGAAAGAAGAAGGAGGCCACGGGCTAGGAAGTGCACCACAAAGAGAGAAAAGAGAAGAGAAGAAGGAGTGGGGGGAAAAGAATCGAAGAGAAGGAAACAAGGAGAGAAATGCAGAAGGAGAAGGCAGCAGTGAACTCACCTCTGTTCTGCACTTCTAGAACAAAGGTTTATAGAGGAAGAATAAGGATAAATAGTGTTCCTCTATCTTCCATTTCGTTGTCATAGATATAAGCTGTTACTATTCTGTGTCGACATCACGTTTGTCAGGAGGTCTTTCCTGTATGTTTCGACTTAACCCCTTTCCCATCTGGCTATCACAATTTACATGGTCTTGGTTGCATGTGTCTCATGTTTTCATCAGAAAGGAAAGTTAAGACTTAGTTGCATCATTCATTGCACTTTGCTGTTAGATTTTTACTAGAAGTTTGGTTATATACTACCTTGGTTTTGGCTATTTAAACAGGGTTGAAATAGGCGATATTACTTCACTTCATTTCGTTGTCAAATGGCACTCAAAATCTACTACATAACACCTCCATTTTTGCTATTAAATAGCGTTGAAGGCTGATGCACTATTGCACTTCATTTTGCTGTTCGAAAGTGTTGGAAATAGGTTGCATGATGCCACTGTCGTGCTATTCATGTTGCACTCCTAGCGTACTATTTCATTTAACTTTGCTTGGTTGTGTTATATGCCTCTTTTTGCAGCCAAAACTTAGCTGAAAGTGTGTTGTGTTAATCTCCTTTTTTATTATGCTTATATATACATACATACATACATATATATATATATATATATATATACATATATATGCATATATATAGATACATAAATATATATACATATAGGTGTATATGTATGTGTGCGTGCAAGTCTATGGGGCATAGGTGTTTTTTTTTTTTAATGTACCTTTTTTATTATGTCATCCTGTTTTATACATGTGTGTATATATATATAGAGAGAGAGAGAGAGAGATAGAGATATATATATATATATATATATATATATAGTTGTATATGTGTAGGTGCAGGCATGGACGTAAGATGTGATTGTTCTTTCATTTCTCAGTGTATTTTTTTAATATTTATTTATTCATTTGATATTTATTTCTTTTTTTTGTTGTTTTTGTTTTATTTTTTTATCACCGTTAGTATTATTATCTTGTCTTAATTTTCTACATTGCCATGTGAGAACATTAATCTCCTTAAGCACTTAAACAAAAGTCACGTGAGATTTTTATTCTCCTTAAACTTTGAAAGAGATAAGATTTAATTTGGCAAATCTCTAAAACAAAATTTTGGGGTCATTAGAATAATCTACCTTCATGCTTTTAATAATTGTCGCGTGAGGTTTTCCTTATTTGGCACCTAAGAAGTAGACTAGTGGAAGCATGTGAGACCTTTTGTCTCTTTAGGCTTTAGAAGTCAACATATGCTTTCGTAATTAAAAAAAACCATGAAAATAAAAATCCCAAGAAATCTTTAATAATTTTTTTTTCACATTTTGGCTTATTGCGTGGGATTTATTGGTCTCCTCAGGCACCCTAAAGTTAACTAGTAGAGGCTGTGAGAAATTCTAAGTCTCCTCAGGTTTTGAAAGTTAATATTTGTTTTCAAAATACAAAGTGAGAATAATTCTAAAAGAAAAAAAAAAGATTTTATTTTACCTGTTATTCATAATTAAAAATCCTAAAAATGATTACCTCACTATGATCTCATCTTCAAAATTAAAACAAAAATCCAAAAACCCAAAAGGAAAAGAAACACAAATTCAAAAATCCCAAAAAATGGTTTTCCATTATAATTTCATTCCATTTCAATAATGAATTCTAATTTTGTAAATCCAAAAAATAAATAAATTCAAAAATTCAAAAATATTTTTCTAGTATAATCTCACTTCAATTCCAAATAATATGAACTCCCAAAAAAAAAATCATAAGATCTTTTCCCATTATCATTTCATTTAAATTTTGAAATAACGGTTAAAATTCCAAAAATGAATAAAAATTAAAAAGAGGAAAAATGAAGAGATCAGGAAAGCTAAATTAATCATATTATTGTAAATTAAAACATACAAATCAAATTCTGATCCCGTTTTATTTACGAAAAACTGTCTAATTTGAACTCTCCTGTTCTCATCACAAAAATTAAAAACTCACCAACCAATAGATATGACATTTTGGTCAAACTACATGGACTTTGATCCCTATTACAGGGTACGTAAGCCCTAGGCTTTCATCCTAGGTCTTGTTCGCCCTTTGTAAATATCTACTTGTTTGTTTTCATTATTGTTGTCTTTGTCTTCTCTATTTAACGAGCATGCATGTCAATAAAAAGCCTAATTTAGATAAATTTAAGGCCATATTCTATTTCAATTGACTAGTTTAAGGTAACCGTCCTTATGGACGGGTATTATGGGGTGCCTAACACCTTCCCCACACTCAAATAGACTCCCAAACTCATCTATGATTTTGCGGACCGTTTTGCCTTTTCTTTGTTGTTTTAAATTGGTTTTCCAAATTTTTTCATTAAAAACTTTGGTGGTGACTCCAATAATTGATTTTCAAGATTCATTTTGAAAATTAATTTAAATCACTTTTTATTCTTCTCGTCGAAAGGTTGGTTACAACAAAATGCCCATTAGATTAGTGGTAATCATGCTGGCTCATTAAGATATATGTCCATGGTTTAATTCCAAGCAAGGTCAATGTGCTTTATTTTTATTCAAATAAAGTTCAAAAATAGTTTAATGGACTAAACTTGAGCCCAGATTCGCCTAGTAAGCCTAGAATAAGATTGTGGCCTATTAACAACAACAAAAAATCATCCAAAAATTAAAATGGCCCAAAATAAATCAGAAAATTAAAAGGCCAAACATGAAAAGCCCATTAGGTAATAGAAATTTAGAAATAAAATAAGTAGATGTAGGCTTGAAGCAAAAAGAATAAAAAGAAGCCTAAATAAGTGTGATAAATTGTCATTATATATATATGCCCTCAATAATAGGGAACATATTTTTCTGAAAGAGTCAAAAAAGGCTAATGGAGTACCAACTCTTGAGCCCATACCAAAATTGCTTTAAGAAAACATTGAACAATAGAGGCATGAGTATGGTTGAATATCAAAATTATTTTTAAAATAAAATGGAATTTTAAATTGGAAGCAAGATAACGGCAAACAATGCTCTGATACCAACTATAATATCTATCTACATGGATACAATCAAACCATTATTATATCATATAAATTAAATGAAATGCAGAATTATATATACCTCCAACCATTGCTTCTTTGGAATTCATAATACGTAATATAAAAAATTAAACAATTTATATGAGATTTTCTAAGCTTATATTTCTCACTATTAGATGGTTTGAGTAGAAAGAATTAGTGTGAGAAATGAATTCAGGGTCCTCATATTTATAAAGAAAGACTGAAGCCCACTTCCTATTAAAGTGGATATTCAAAAACGAAATATTCTCTGATTATGCTTTTTGAAATCCCAAAAAAATCATACCACTATTAGGTGAGATTTGCTTCCAAAATTTTGGTAACAAAAATTCCAAAAATGTCAAAAGTAACGAGAAGCTGCACTTAATTTCTATATTTGCAAGCAATATTCTATTGATCACAAAATATTCTACAGTATAAATATATTAATATAGAAGATCCTAGGCCTAGCTATCACATATGTAGTCTAAATTCTCTTATTATGATCTTAATTTGATATTATGTTTCAATTCATTCATAGTTTGATAATACAATTATGCTTAACTTTATAGGTGAGATCAATCGAAGAAACTAATAATATGGATAGGCTTAGAGATTTACATGATGATATTTTACTCTGCATTTTGTTATGTTAATTTGAAACCTAACTAGGGTCTTGTCTAAAGGATATAAGAACCTTTAGAAACTTATCCCTTCTTTCATACTCCATGCCTCTTACTTTTCAACACCATATCGTCGTTACAATATCGCCACTACACTTTTAAGGAAGCATCAAAGTTTGTTGCCTTAAATACTCTTGAATATAATTGGTTTGCAAAATTTCGAGATCCACTCTTAGAAACTCTAAATGCATACACTTCCTCTCACACAAAGTCCAAAACTTCAGAGTCTGTATCAGAAGTGATTTCCTCAGTCTTCCTCCATTAATCTTTTCCTAGGAAAATCTAACGTCCCTTAAACTCATTTTGGAATCCTAAGTCTCTCACTTCCACAATAGATGAAGCTTCCCAACTTAACCATTTTGCATCTTCATAGGGTTTGTTTTGTAACAAATGAGAAATTTTGCTCAGAACCTTTTTGAATAGTGTCAAGCTGAACACATTGGTGATTAGAGATTACGAGATGGTCATTGAATTTGCAATATATATATATATATATATATATATATATGTCAAACTAGTCATTTTGAAAATAGCAAATGCTACACTTGCCTATTTCAGCATTTCAAGAAAGGCTAGTGTTGGATTGAATTTTTAATTTAAGTTATTTCATATTATTTTAGATAATTCAATTTATTATTTATATTTTATCTAATAATTAGTTATGATCTTTTATTTAAAATTTAAATGTGGTCCTCATCTCCTACTAGGGTTAGGGTTTTATCATGATAAAGACCAAAAAAAAAAAAAGCCTATAAATAAGAGGCTAGGCTTATAGTGAACTCAATTGATAGAAGAGTGACCCTTAGAGAGAATTCTAAGAAGGTTCCTGACTGAGTAAGACAAACAAAATCCCTAAGAGACCATCACCCATACTGCCCTTCATCAGTCAGAAGACTCCTCTAACACCCTTAATACTAACCTTTTCCTTTCTTAGTATTTAAATCCTCTTGTTTGGGCGATGCTATGGTCGAAAGTTTGTTCTTTTTTCTTTCCATTGCATTTTTCTTGAATTTGTTTTATTAAGTTTAATAATTATTCAACATTATCTTGTATATTACTCAATATTATTCAAAATCTTATTTTCATATTTCTCAGAGTTATTTAGTATATTTATATATAATTTCCACAATGGTATCATAGCATGGTTAGCTCTACCTAGCATAATATTTATTTTGTTTTCATATGCCCATTACCATCTCTAATCTTGATTCGCCTTATGATTTATTGTTCATGTTCATCATGTATCTTTATATTTTCTAACAAGATCTATTGTGCATATGGAGTCTAATGATTTTTCAAAATATTTTCTTGCATTCTAATACTTGAACACATTACTCTTGGTTCAAAAAATTTTTAAACCTAACATCTTGACCATGAAAAATTTTTCTGGGCAAATTTACATTTTTTTTATCATTTTGACTACATAATCTTGTTTTTCTCAACCAAAAAATAATGAATCTTGGCTTTGGAATCATCTAAAATGAAGTTCTGCATAGTAAGATATGGCCAAGTCAAATTACAGGTCTGAACTGGGTCAAAATCAAGTCGAACGACCTAACTAAAAGTGGAAGATAATGTAAATGACACATCATTTTGGTTGCAAGTCCCAAACGACATGTCATTTTTACAAGACTAAAAAGCACTTCCACATGCCTCTAAACAACACGTTGTTTATGTTTAGGGTTATTTACTATTAAGCTCATTTATAAAAAAAAAATAACAATTGTGCCTTTTTAGACAAAACTTTTTTTGGGTTGATTCATTTTTTAAAAAAATGATTTGGCTTAATTTTGGACATTTTGCATAGTAAATCTTCTCGGGCATATGATGGCCAAATTAAATGTCTGAAAATCTAGTTTTAGCCCGTGGAATTATTTTGTCCATATCTTAAATAGCATAATTAATTATTAATTTGCAAAAAAATATTTTTTTTGCAGCCAATAATCAAAAATTAATTTTGAATGCTATTTAATTGAAAAAAAAATTGATTTTGGCACAAATTAATTATGAAAAATTAACTTTAAGTGTCATTCAACTATGGAAAAAATCATATTTGGTACAATTCAATCATAAAAAATTATTTTAGCATGATTTTAATTATGTAAAAACGTTTTTTGGGTGCCAATTAATTTAGAAAATTTGTTTTTTTTTTTTGGTCCCATATAGCTATGGAAAATTATTTTTAGGTACCATTTATTTATCAGGACGTTTTTTTTTTTTTTGGCTAAATTTATGCATTTGTGACTAACTTTTCTAAAGAGAATTTTAATTAGTTGACTACATAAGGATAAGTTGGTCAGTTAATAAAATAGTTATCATAAACTAATCAAACAATAGTGCATATAATTGCTTAAATACACATAAAGAGTTTAGATGTCAATTGATTAGCGTGTATGGTTATGGAGTAGCCACAACATCCCTACATAACCGAATACATGCATTCTTAGTTTATTTTTATAAACATAGAGAACATATATGAAATTAATGACATGAATTCTAATTAAATATATAAGTATAAAATATTTTTACTCATAGGGACACAAAAGGAAAGGCAAGAAGAATGACATCTCTTATATTTGTCTTATTGATCAAGATGCTACTAAATGCTTTTTTTGTAAAATGAAGGGGCATTGAGGAAAGATTGCCATAAAAGAAGGGCCTAGTTGGAGGAGAATGGTAAACTCCTATATCATGTGTGTTTTAACTTTAACTTAATTCGAATTTGTCATTACACTTAGTGGATTGTTACTGGATCTACAATCCACATTTTCAATACCATGCATGGTTTTCTTAACTGAAGGAAATTGAGCCTAAGTGAGTGTGAAGTCTTTCCTGAAAATTAAATTGACTTACGGTTAGAGGTATTATAGACATATAGGATAGTTTTAACTACCAGCTATGTTTTTTTATCTTGAACAAACATTTTACGTTCCAAGTTTTGCTAGGAATTTACTTTCAACTTCTAAACTTATTCTATTAGGATTTTTATTAAACATTTGTGGACTTTATTTTGATTTAATGAAAAATTGAGTACCTATTAGAAAAAAAAAATTTGGATGTTAGTTTGTACAAGATTCATACTAGCTCAAATGGCCCTTGTACTTTAATGGCTTTGTATAAAAGTAATGGTTTAAAATGTTGTGTCATGAATGAAAAGTCTTCTAGTTTATGACATAGGAGATTATGACACATCTCTATTGAGAGAATCAAAAGGTTGGTGATGGATGAGGTTCTTGCATCCCTAGATTTTACTGACTTTGATTCATGCATGGACTGCATAAAGGGTAAGCAAACCAATATGTCACGCAAATAGGCTTGAAGAAGCTTTTAACTATTAGAAATAATACATACTGATATCTGTTATCTCGATTTGAATTCTAGTGGGAAAAAAATATTTCATTTCCTTTATTGATGATCACTCACGTTATATGTACATATACTTACTTTATAAGAAAAATGAGGTACTTGATGCTATCAAAATCTATAAAGTTGAAGTAGAAAAAAATCTAGTAAACAAGTTAAAATTGTTAGATCTAATAAAGAAGGTGAATACTTTAGTAAATACATCGCTAATAGATAAGCATCTAGTCCATTTGCTAAAGTTCCTTGAAGAGCACGATATAGTTGCTCAATATACCATGTTTGGCTCACCTGACATGAATGGTATAGCAAAAAGAAGGAATAAGACTTTATTGGATATGGTGAGGAGTATACTAAGCAACTTTTAACTTTCTATCTCTTCGTGGAGAGAAGCACTTAAGACAGTTGTATACATTCTTAACAGGGTTCCAACAAAGGCCATTTCTAAAACACCCTTTGAAATATAGAATGGTTAAAAACCTAGTTTAAATCATTTACAAGTATAGGGATATCTTATGGAAGTAAAAGTGTACAATCCATAGGAAAGAAAGTTGGATCCAAGGACTATTACTCATATTATGTTGGTTATGCAGAAAAGTCTAAAAGTTATAAATTTTATTATCCTACTTATACCACAAAGTTTCTAAAATCTATAAATATGAAATTTCTTGAGAATGATGTTATTAGTGGGAATGATGAAAAGTATGACAATTTCATCGAAGATCATCATGTTTTAGAAACAACCCCCACTAATGATAATGGAATAATAGTTCTTAATGACACCTATCCAATGGGAATAATTAATGAACATATTGAAATTACGCAAACCTTAAATGATCATGTTAGTAATTAGGAGAATCAAGTGGCTTCAAGTAATAATAGAAGATCCTTCTATTAAGCAGCCTTAAGCTTCACAACAGGTTGAATTAAGGAGATCTATAAGGATAAAGAATGAGTAATTCCTAATGACTACATGTTGTATTTTCTTGAGTCTGACTATGATATAAATGTAAAGAATAACCTTGTTAAAATTTCACAAACAATGAATAATGTTAATTCTACATTTGTGGCACAATGCGATGATAGATGAGATGAAATCTATGGCAAATAACCATGTCATGGACCTTATAGAATTACCTTGTGGAGCCAAGGCCATTAGCTATAAATAGGTTTATAAGACTAAGAAAGACTCCTTTGGTAATATTGAGTGATACAAGGCAAGGCTAGTTGCCAAAGGTTTCACACATAAGGAGGGGATTGATTACATAGAGACATGTTCTCCTGTATTCAAGAAGGATTCCTTTGATATCATCATGGCATTGGTTGCCCATTTTGACTTAGAATTACACCAAATGGATGTGAAAATGGCCTTCCTCAATGGTGACCTTGAGGAAAAGGTATACAGGAAATAACTTAATAAGTTCATCTCAACTGCCAATAAGGATTTAGCATGCAAGCTTAATATGTCCATTTATAGACTCAAAGAAGCCTCACGACAGTGATACTTAAAATTCTATAATATTTTCACATCATTTGGTTGTGTTGAAAACATTATAAATAATGTATATACAATGAGGTCAGTGAGAGCAAGATCATCCATCTAATGTAGTATGTGGATGATATCTTGCTTGCATCTAGTGACTAAGAGTTATTACATGAAGAGAAATAATTTTTGTTCAAGAACTTTGACATGAAAGATATGGATGAGGCATCCTATGTCATAAGCATAAGGATCCATTGAGATAAAGTTCAAGGAATCTTGGAACTATCATAAGAAACCTATATTAATAAGATTCTTGAACAATTTTGGATGAAGGATTGTTCGCCCAGTGTAGCACCCATAATAAAAAGGAATAAATTAAGTTTGTTCTGATAGCCAAAAAATGATTTAGAAAAAAAAAAAAAAATAGAAAATGTTCCACATGCCTCAAAGGTTAGAAGCCTCATGTATGCCTAAGTCAGCACAAGACTAGACATAGCTTTTGTTGTAGACATGTTGGGAAGATATTGAAGCAATCTAGGATTGGATTTTTGGAAAGTTACAAAGAATGTTTTAAGGTACTTGCAAGGTATAAAGGAGTACATGCTTACATATAGGAGGATTGACAATTTGGAAGTTGTTGGTTGCTTATATACAAACCTAGCAGGATGTGTTGACACCAAAAAGTCAACATTTGGTTACATCTTCTTGCTAGCTGAGGGAGTCATATCATGGAGGAGGACAAAACAATCACTGACTACTACTTTACCATGGAGGCTTAGTTCATCTCATTTTAAAGCAAGCTCACAGATTATGGTTAAAGATTTTCATCACTATGCTCAAGATTATGGACTCAATCTTTAGGCCCATCAAACTATTTTGTGCCAATACGACTGTAGTATTCCTGGCTAAAAATAATAAAAGTGATAGTCGAAGTAAACACTTCGACATAAAGTACTTAGCCTTGAAAGAACATATCAAAGTTGATTAAGTAGTCGTGGAGCACATTTGGATGAAAGAAACGTTAATCGATCTTTTAACTAAAAGGATGCATCCAAGGGAGTTTAAGGATCATATGCCTCATATGGGACTTAGGCCATTCTAGTCTAGCTAGGTAAGCGAAGTGATGAAATTTCAAATTATCTTTTGTTATCTCAAACTTTGTATACATACTAGGAGATAAACAAACATTTAAGTTTCAACTTGAATAAACGTCTCAGATCTATTTATAATAAAACTCCAAAGTCCAAAATATATTACGTGTAAAACATGGAAGGTAGTGCTCGTTACTTAGAGGACCTATCGCTATGATTCATATAATATATATTTGGGTATGTTATGTGATAAAACCATGTTTGGTCAAAGTGGGAGAATGTTGAATTAAATTTTAGATTTAAGATATTTTATGTTATTTTAGATAATCTAATTTATGACTTATATCTTATTTAATAATTAGTTATCATCTTTTATTTAAAATTTAAATGTGGTCCTTATCTTCAACTAAGGTTAGGCTTTTATCATGATAAGGACTATATAGCCTTTATATAAGAGGCTAAGCTCAATGCTTACTCAATTGGTGGAAGAATGATTTATAGAAAGAATTCTGACAAGGTTCCTAATTGGATAAGGCAAACAAAATCCCTAAGCACCCATCACCCATACTGCCCTTCATCAATCTAAAAACACTTCTGATATCCTTAATACTAACCCTTTCCTTTCTTGGTATTCAGACCCTACTGTTGGGGCTATGCAATGACTAGAGTTTTGTTCTTTTTTCTTTCCACTACATTATTCTTGAATTTGTTTTATTGAGTTTAATTATTATTCAGCATTATTTTGTATGACTCAATATTATTCAAGATTTTATTTTCATATTTCTTGAAATTATTCAATATGTATATGTGTATATATATATATATATATATATATATATATATATATAAAATTCCTACAGCTAGTACTAATGGTAGTTATATATATTGCTCATAAAATAGAGTTATTGACTCCAAGCCTACGGTGTTTTTGTTTGGAGGATCATAATGTAATTGTGTTGTGTGGAGAGAATCTTGATGTTCTTGAAGACGTGAGTGTAAAGAATTGTCTAACAAGCAGGTTTAGGCCTTCAGCGCTAGGCAACATGCTGCTAATGCTTTCAAATGCAAAATCATGGGGAGTCACCTTAAATACTTTTGAGGCATCGTGCGTCTATATAAATATATATATAGCAATAATATTCGTTTTAGGTTAATTAAATTAATATATTAGTTTTGTTTACTTAAATTTGCATCTGATCAAACTAGTCATTTGATTTTTAATTAATTTGTATCATAAGTATCCTAAATTATCATGGAAAAATCTTTTATATATATATATATATATATATATATATATATCATTGTTTATATCTCTACTATATTATTCACCAATTAAAACATGAAATGCATATATATTTTTTAATAATAACACGACAATGTGTATGCATATTGTACTGTATAATTATCAAATTAAATTACCCACCTTTTATATTATTATTGGTTAACCATACACTTATCATGTGTTAATTAAAAAATATAATAATAATAATAATAATATAAGAAATTGTACATAAATCTAATCCAATTACCAACTCCATGACACAAATGCCAAATTTTATTTAATTGAATTTTGATTTGATTAGGATTTTGATATCCGAATTAAATTGTTTTATTTTAAATTGTTGGAATTATATTTCTTTATATTAGAGATAAAGTATATATCTTTGTTAGAAGATCTAGTTTAGTTAAAAGAATTATTTGCATGTTTTTTATATTTGTTTATTGTTTTCATTGGATTTTTTTTAAAACTTACTTCGTATTTAATTAATCATTTAATTTCAAATTCGTATTTCATATATTTCCTAAGTCGTTTACTACATTATGCAAAATTGTTACTTATTTGAATCTTGATTTAATTAGTGGTTTAGATTTAAATTAAATAAGTCATTCTTTTTCTGGTGGGACAACTTTGTTTGATTTTATAGATTGTTTGAATAATGGTTATTATATCCTAGATAACTATATATTTGTTAAAGTTTTCACAGCTTTTATTCCTATTTACTATTGTTGTACTCATGATTTTTTATTCATTACCATGATATTGAGATTTTGAAACCATTACCAGTACTCTTTGAGAATATTTGTGCTCTATTAAACAGAGTTAATGATACATGAGATATATGATAAGAACTGAAAATTATATACTACAAACCGAATCCAGTAAATGAATTAATAAACTAATTAAGAACTTAGAACACCGATTTAACCTTTTTCTTTTTAACTTTTTCATATACTTAACAAAAATATTTCATGCATGTAAGTGTTGGCTCTCCCGTCTGTATCTGCTACAATGGATACTCCATACCTTGGCTTAGGAACATCATATCATTGAAATTACGATAAAAGTATTAAATTCATCCCTATTTTTATATTTTTATAATAATTTAATCCTTTATCAATCAAATGTAATAAATAAGTTTTTAAAAATTTTATTTAATGCAAGATCAATCTTTTATTTATCTAAATAGAAAAATTAATTTTATATAAATTTAAATTTATAAAAAAATTAATTTTATATAATTTTAAATTTGTTAAAGATAAATTTAATAAAATTAATTTATGAATAATTTAATTCTCATAAAATATAAAAATGAGTGACTGGTTTTACACTTTTCTTTTGAAATTCCTGAGGAGGACATTATTGGGCGAGCCTATACTTCCAGAGGCACTTGACAGCGTACAGAAGGATTTTCCCGGGAGTGGATCACCTGCAGCAACTATAGAATCTCCAGTTACTGTTTATAAATAAAATAATAATTTTTATTAATATAATATGTTTTTATTAATTTAATATTAATAAAATATTAATATTTTATTATTATTTTTTACTGCAGATTCTGCAATAACTACAGAAAATCCGGGTCCTTCCGCCACCATGAATGTTATTATTGTAAATTACCAGTGCTGGTGGTCATATATAGCCATCTCTCTAGCCCTTCATACGTACAAGATTAGTGAGGTCATGCAACTATATAGTGATTTCATTAATTTTGTAGATATTTGAAGAATTCTTTTTCAATTGATTTTGTCTTGTTAATTCAAATTCCGACGCCACGAAGAATATGTATTTAATTTTCGAAGTATAATACAGTAATAAATGGCAGAGTAATGGAACTCTTTATATTCAAAAGCCAATGCCATCATTTGATTTTCTATAAATGTATAATGTTAAAAATAATTTTTAAAAAATTTAATATTAATAAAAGATAGTTCCTTTAAAAAGTTATAATTGACTTAACGAATAATTATTTTTAATTAATATGAAAAGAATTTGTAAAAATCATTTTAGTATTATAAATTTATAAAAACCTAAATTAATATTAAAACAAAAAATAAAAAACTAAAATAATACTTTTATCCTATTATAGCATTTTGTTATAATTTCTAAACAAATACATTAAGGTTATCTAAGAAGCTTAAATTGAGGTCATAAAAAAATACAAATATTCAAATAATAAGTTTTATAAGTTATAATAGATAACACTTAATAAGGTATGTTAATTCTAAAAAGGAAAAAGTTTAACAAAAAATTAATTAAATTTAAAATAAAACTATTTAAATAATTTCAATTCCTATGTTTATCTTTAATCTTAATTTACAAATAATTAATATTATTTTTTTAATATCACTTCTCATTCTCTATTATAATGTGATTATATTCTTAAAATATTTTACAAGTAATCCTACTATATTATCAAAGTTTTAAAAATGTGAAAGACTAATATGTAATAAATGAAATTATTTTTTAAGTTAAATTAATTTTTTAATTATTATAATAACAAGTTAAGTGACTAAAATATAAAAATTAGTGTATATATATATATAATATTTATATAAATTTGGGGAGACCAAAACTTTATGGGGCAGGGATATGATTTCTATCTTCTATCTTCAAATTTTTTTTGAAAAAATGTTTTTTACATATCTATTTTAATAGAAAAATTTTTTAAATGCGAGATTCCAAATGAAATAGTTCTTATAAAGATCCCTAAATTTAAAGACTTCCTGTAATCCTATAACAATGAACTTTACAATTTTATAACATATCTTTTAAAATAAAATAAATTAGTCTCTATATCCTACAAAATAATTTTACATGAGGGCAGATTACATGATTAATTGAACTGTAAATTAATATATTATCTTAGTTCTTTAAAAATAGAGAATTTTTCAATTTAATTTTTAGTAAAATTATTTTTAATTTAATATCTATATTAATTGATTTAATCTTTATATGAAAACCTACCAAATAAAATGTTTTATAAAAATAATTTTATAAAAAATTAAATTAAATTTAAAATAAAATAAAATTTAACTCGTTGATCTATAGCCAAGAATTTCTACTTATTCTGTGCCTGTCCATCTGCCACGTGTAAGGCCACACTCACATTTCTTCTTCCCCATCGTATCTTCCTCATCGTCCCACTACTATGTATACGTCTTCGGAGCGTGTGGATAAGATAGCCTTCAACTTTTGTCGTCACTCGTCCTCCTTAGTCCAATACACATCTGCGAACAAGAGCCGAAGAGTAGAGTAGTAAGAATTTTGTTAAATCTCCAGAAAATTATGGAAGTGAGTATGTCATTGAACGCGCTTGTTCGTCTTCCTCCTTCCAGTTCAAGGCTAAACGACGACGCGTTGGTAAAGCATTCGCTGTTTTCCAGTCAGACTATCCACAGCCCTCAGCAGCGGTGGCGCCGCCGCACGTTGGTGATTGAAGCGAAGGGCAAGAAAGGAATGATAGCTCGTCGGTATCAGCGCCCTCCGCCTCCTCCCTTGCCCAAGATTGAGGACGATGGCAACCCCAAATTTGTTATCTTCATTCGTATGGCCAATGTTAGTTCTCCTTCAATTAACTAATGCTATATTGCTATTTATTTCTCTGTTCATTTGCTCCTTCTGTTTGGTTTACTTGAAAATCCTATTGGAGCGGGGAGTTAATTTATTTATGGTTTAATTTCTGATATAGAGGTAATGGAAATTTGAAGTTTTCCCACTACTGGTTCTTATTGTCTGATCGACGAGTTCGAATACAAGTTTAAGGGCTTGTTTGGGAGCTTTGCAGAGAATATGGTGAGGGGGGATGGAGTGGGAACGGGAAGAGATGTCACTCAAAATTTAATGGAATATAGGAAAGTGATTCATCCCTAATCATTTCATTTGGAGGTTAGAACGATATTAATCAAGTAGAGTAACTTGTCTTTGAAAGACCAAGTTTTTATTATTAATTTTACCTATAAACAAAAAATATAAAATGGAAAGAGAATGAGAAGATGAACAAAAAGAATTCAAATGATCCTAAAATTTGGAAAGGTTTGAAATTGAGCTACTTTTTAACCTTACGGATTGGATATTATTCTCACCCCACCCAATCAAGTTCTGAAGTAACTAAACGGAGCATTACTTGAATCTTCTGCTGGGTCTGGTTGTTTCTCGTATTGTATAGTCTTTGCCATATAGTCGTAGCTTTTCCTGAATCACTAGTCACTATTTAGAAATTTTTTTTAATAAAATATGTTTTTAGTCCTTCACTTATTGAAATGGTGCTCCACCCAGAAAATGTCACATTTGATCATTTATTTGTCGTAAAGTTCTAGATTTAATCTCTTAAATTTAGAGTTGGTGGTTCGATAGAGAAATTAAATTTGATAATATTTTTAAAAGTGAGGAATTAAGTGTGACATTTTCTATTGAGGAACTATTTTGGGCATTTGAATGAGTGTATGACCAAAATGATAATTTTATGATAAGTAAGGGATCAAAAGTAAATTTTTCTCAATTTTTTTTCTCTCTGACGCATTGCAACTTTCCCCTTATCTTATTCACCTCGTGCATTCTTCATGTGTGCTACAGTTATAGCAAGGAAGAAAACCTTACTGGGTATCTAACAGTTACTAAATATTGAAAGTCAGTCAACCTGTATAATGCATATCTGCTAGGAATAGCAATTTCATCTTGAATAACTTTGGTTTATGCTAGATCTTTCTTATGGTATTTGATCAGGGCTTTTTATTCAGTTGCTGATTAAATTCTGAATTTATTTTTACAAACGCTCTCTCATTCATTTATGCAGTGTAATACAGTTAAAACATTTGATTTTGCGCAGGTATATCTTTGGTACCCTCTTAGTATAATAACTGGCGGGACCACTGCTAAAATCATGGTTGCTGCAAAAGATAATTTTTTGGGGAAATACATCTACAAAGATACGCTTGCTAGGAATCTTGCAGCAGTTATTTATCGTGTAGGTCTTTTCCCCATTTTGTCTGATATATTAGTTTTTTTACTCTTTTAACTCTGTATTACTATTAAAACCTTTTCGAAGTTGAATTCATTGGTGTGATGAAATAATCTATTTTTATCACTTGTTAGGCAAGACTTCTTTTCATATGGTCATATGATACTTCTGTTATGTTTTTTTGCCTTAGATATCTATTTACTTGTCTTCTTGCATTGTCACAAGTGTCAAATGGATTGTCACATGGATCTGCATGCCTGGACTTGATTAGTAAAAGGAATATATATGACTTTTGTGTTTTATTTTGAAGTTGGCGTGCTCTTAAACATGTGTATAGTGAGAAAGTAAGAAACTCTTAGATACATATAATGCACCAGTTGGCTGTACAATAAGCCAATGAAACTCATCAAAGTGGACTTTTCGTGGTAGAGTCTACTTACACACCTTAGTGAGTTTCTATTAGTTCTTTGCACTAGTTGATTGTACACTATATGTTTCAGTTGCCTGTACTTATATTTTTTTTGAGGTCTTGTCTTTTCTTTCATTGCCTCAAGAAGCACCGATTATGAACATGTAAGACATGGATCGTCATAACAATCTGAATTTGCATCCTTGGACTTGTTTAAACTTTTGCTGAATCAATGGAAGGAATAGGTGTTCATTTTGTATAATGACAAATTTCATTTTGAATCTGGTGTGCTGTTGAACCTATACTTAGTTGAGATCTTGTAAGATCAACATAATGGGAATGCTTTGTTGGTTATGCTTGCCACTGTCTATCTTACTGACTGCTTGCTAAAATTCAAATAGGATGAGAAGGAAATACAGAAAACTGCATTCAAGCAGCACCGTGTACTGCGCACTGCTACTGATTTCAGATATGGCTACAAACTTGTTGTAATGTTCTTGTAACTTCTTTACTATATTTCAAATTTAATAGTTTCATCATTGTATATGTTTACCCTCACAAATATGAAACAGAAGACTACTGCCTGTTTATGTAATTTTTTCATGTGACAAATTTGCAGGAAAATAGCAATATTAGAGCAGCAATTTCTACCACAGATGTTATTGAGGTAACATTCTTCCAAAGCTCGTTATTTATATTTTTGTATTATTATTATTATTATTATTATTATTATTATCAACTATAACTCAAAATTAGTAATTTGAACAGAATTTCCAACGTTCCTCCACCATGGATGTATAATTTAATAAATGTGACAAAGAAGAATTTTGCTGGTTAATGTGTATTTTCCTAAGTGATGAAATTACAGGAAAATGGCCATTATCATTGATTCATTGTTGCTAAAATGTTTAGGTTTAAACTTTAGAAGATACTAGGTTTGGTAATGTCCGTTTTAAAATGTTTGCTTTCTCATAATGATTTCCCCCTAATATATTGTTGTACTTGCATCTCCAATATGAAGCTTCCAACACAAGATCAGCTAAAAACCGTGCTTGATAAAGTGAAAGACTTTTTCGGAGATGCAAAGGAGTCCTTCGGAAAGATTACAGCATTGAATTCAATCACAACTGAGGAGTCACAGGAAGGTGCAGCAGAGAATGCTAAGTAAGTTTAATGTGTTAAAGGTGAATTCTTCCAGTGCCCTCAAGTATTTGAGGGCAACCATGCCTTTATTAGGTGTACCAATCTAGTTACATCATAAGTCTCATATATTCAGAGAACAAATAAGTGTCAAAATTAGAAAAGAAGTCCCAAACTATGAGATAACTTTTTATTTTATTTGTATTATAAGCCCACTAATTGTTTGATATATATAGAGTCCCAATACTAATAAAATTTGTAACTCTACCATAAATTTTATCTATTTAGCTTTTTAACCCAAATTAATATATGAAAAATCTAAATATGAAAATTAGAAGGAATGAAGGGTGTTGAAGGAGAAAAAAAATATGTCAAAGGCATTTGCAGATACCATGGCACTAGCAGAAACAATGACGAGTAGGGGAAAGAGGGCAGTAAGAATTTCTAATCGACAAAACTGAGATTTTCTGACCAAAATTTAGTAGAATTACTTTACTTATTTTTCTTAATTAGGATTTTATATATATTTCTAAATTAAAATGTAATTATTTTTGACGATGATTCTTTAATTTAAAATTAAACATATATATAATTTAATTTTAAAATATAATGGAAGTAATATTTTTATAATCAATAATAAAAAATGTAATAAATTTTGAGTTAATTTTATGAATTAGTTTGATGAAAGAAAATGTGTTAATTATATTATTTGAATTAATTTTATTAAAATAATTTTGCATTAAGTAATTGCATTATTATAGTTATGTGTGAATATATATTTATTACCATTAAAGTGTATATAATATAACATTACAAAAATGTAATTAGTAAATATTGTTGTTGTCCTCGTTTAGCATTTAATTAATAATTATTTAACATGGTGTGTCATTGCAAATTACATTGCAATTTCTTGTTAATTACATTATGAAAATCAATTTGATTTGCTTGTCAATCTATTTAGTTCAAATAGTTTTTTTCTTAGAAAATAGATTTACTAGTATAATTACATATGTTTATTACATGTACGTTGTCTTTACACAACATAATAATACATAAATAATTAATAATTATCCTCGTTGTTCTTATTCAAATTCTCATCCTCTATATGATCATCAATATTTGATATATTAGGCCTATATAGTTGAACATTTAGGTCAAATTGGGGGTTACACTAGCAGGCAGATTGTGACAACTGAATACATTGTGATTATAACTCTTCAATTTGTAAATGATGTTCATGGATTATGGGCTCAAATTCCACCCTTACTACCTCAATAAATTGAATTCTAGTCACCTTATCAACAACTGGTGAATAAGTGTAAGAGGACTTTCTACTCTAATCATATTCGATAATAGGATTACTTACAATGTTTTGGCCTAAGTCTCCTAAGCCATCTATGGAGCCTTTTTCTCTACCACCCATAGTTTCAACTCACAAATAAACATATCGATGTTAGGAACTATAGCTCTCACATAGGAACTATAGCTCTCACATGCAACTTTACGACTCTCATATTTATCAAGAAAGGATAAATAAGTAAAGTTAAAATAAAAAAAACATATAGAGTGAATGGAGGTTTAATATCATACATATTAATATTAGTTGTCCCAATTGATGCAAAGTAATAAACATATGTAATTGTACTAGTAAATTTATTATTTTAAAAAAAATTATTTGAACTAAGTAGATTGATGAACAAAGCAAATTGATTTCATAATTTAATTAACAAAGAAATTACAATGGCAAAACATGCTATAAGATATTAAGAAATTTGTAATGACACACCATGTTAAATAATTGTTAATTAAATATTGAATGTGGACAACAAAAATATTTACTAAATATTTTTTTGAAATGTTAGATTATGTACACTTTAATAATAATAATTGTTATTATATATTCACTCATAATTATAATAGTGTAATTGCTTAATGTAGAATTATTTTAATGAAATTAATTTTAATAATATAATTAACACATATTTTTTCTCATCAAACTAATTTATAAAATTAACTCAAATTTTATTGCATTTTTTATCATTGATTATAAAAATATTACTTTTATTACATTTTTAAAATTTAATTATGTATATGTTTAAATTTAAATTAAGAATTATTGTAAAAAATAATTACAATTTAATTTAGAAATATATAATTAATCTTATTGAATTTTGGTTGGAAAATCTGTCCATTTTGCCAATCGGAAATTCTGACCTGTGCCTTTGTTATTTCTTTTCTTCTCCTTCAACACCTCTCATTTTGTCTACTCTATATATATATATATATATATATATAAGGAAGAACAAAGTTAATATAATAAAATAAATATATTGAATATATATATATATTCAATATATTTATTTTATTATATTAACTTTGTTCTTCCTTATATTCTCTATTTTTTTTCTCTATTATTTAGTACTATTTTTAGTCTCAGATTTTTGCTTTCGTCCATTTCCAATGTTTGTTGTATTTTTTTCTAAAACTTAAAATATTATATGCAACATTTCTATACTCATATAATATTTGTATTACAAGAGTCTTCTACATTTCATATTTACATTTTTCGTATATTAGTTTGGGTTATCATGTAAATGAAATAAAAAGTTATCTCATTGTTTGGGACTTCTTTTTTCAATTTTAATGATTATTTGTTCTCTTAATATATGAGACACATGATGTAACTAGATTGATACATCTAATGAAAGCATAGGTGCCCTAGAATACTTGAGGACACTGAAGAATTCACCTAATTTTAAACCACAAAAATTTTAAGAGAGATTATACTAAAATAATTTAAAACATTTTCATAATTTTCTATATTCTATTTAATTTATTTTTATATATAAATTTATTATTTTCGTAGTGTCTTAATGAAAATTAGTCGAAATTTTTGACCGAAAGATTGGTTGAAAATTTTGACGGCTTTTTCGGCCAGAAAATCCGACCACTCCCTTTCTCTTAAGTCTTATCTCCTTCCTTCCTCTGTGTATTGCAGACTTATTGTTTTGTTACAAATAAATTTTTGTTGCTAATTTTTTCTCGCATCTTTTTAGCTGATTCTTATTTTTAAAATATCTTTTTAACTTTCTATGTTGGAGCTCTAATATATTTTTCATTATTACTTATTTTTAACTAGCTCTACTATTTTCGATTACAACAACAACTTTTTTTTTTAATTGAAAACATGTTTGTAATTAAAAAAGAGTTGCAAGATTTTTCAAGAAAAAAATGACAAACAAAATATATTTAAATCCGATTTAAAATTAAATAAGAAAAATATGTTAGAAAAATGTAAATATTATTAATATTGAGTAACAGTATATACCAAATATATAATAGGGTCATATTGTAAATATACAAACTTAAAGGTTAGGAGAAAAGTACAAACTTAGTTTCCCACTTTTGTACTTTGTAACAATTTAGTCACTCATAAATTAATTATGACAAATCAATTTTATACAAATTCAAATTTATATAAACTTAATCCTTTACAAATTTAAATGTTATAATATTAGTTCTTCAATAGTTTAAATTTATATAAAATTAATCTTTCTATTTAGATCAATGATGGACCAATGTTGTATAAAATAATATTTTTAAAGTATTAATTTGTCACAACAAATTTATGAATGATCAAATTATCACAAGATATAATAGAGTCATATTGTAAATATGCAAACTTAAGGTTAGGAGAAAAGTGCAAAATTAGTTTCTCACTTTCGTACTTTGTAACAATTTGATCACTCATAAATTAATTGTGACAAATCAATTTTATATAAATTCAAATTTATACAAACCTAGTCCTTCACAAATTTAAATGGTATAATATTAGTCCTTCAATAATTTAAATTTATATAAAATTAGTATTTCTATTTATATCAATGAGAGACTAATGTCATATAAAATAATATTTTTAAAAAATTAATTTGTCACAATAAATTTATAAATCATCAAATTATCACAAGATATAAAAATAAAAAAAAATACTTTTCTCCTTTTAAGGTTAGTATTTTCTAATTTTTCTTTTCCTTTACTCCTCTTTCCAACATACTTTACATGGCATCACAATATTGGAACAACTCATGAAAGCACCGGACCCAAGAATTTACCGTGTTAATTTACCCCAGCTGTCTTGCTTCTCTCCATTGTAGTTGTAGAGGGAGAAATTCTTACTTACCATTACAGTGCATACATATATACAATGGTCAAGATTTAGTCTCTGCCATTGGACATGTGAGTCCTACTCCTACATTTGCATATTTAATCCTGACCATTTTATGTACATACGCAGTACACTATGATAGGGAAGATTTTCTCGTAGAAGGGAACCTATAAGCACACTTGCATCAGATATGATACGTACTTTAAATTGCCATAGGACTATATATATATTTTTTATGTGGCAGCTTAAGAAATTCTATGCACATTATACAATGACAGTTTCTCTGAAGATTTATTAATGTGACACCTGTGTGAATTGCCAGGGTTGAAGGATGAAGATGAAGTTGGAAAGCGGATCAATTTGCTTGACTTGTTATCTGTAGCCCCTGGCTCCTCTGCAATTATAGAACTTAACCTGGTTTATATATAGACTGCCTCACTGGGAAGTTGCTATACCCAACAATTCTGCTATATGAACGCCAACTTCACGATGCTGATCAGAAAATCTATGGTTGGAGGAACTCTCGTACAAAATTACTAAGTTGTAAAATTCCATGCATTTTATTTAACACAAATTTATTAAATTTATTCAAAGATTGCATTATCAGCCTGACCAAGCATTGGAATTTTGTTTCACCGAGTAGAATCCGGAATATACTCATGCAATAACATTCTCAAGTAAGACTTCAGTTTTTTTTTTTTTTCCAACTTTATTGGTAGAGGGAGTCTATATATACCCATATAGTTTAGTTACAGCACATAAGATTGACAGTAGCTAGATCATAAACACTAGAATCAAGGCTGAACATAATCACAGCTGCCTCAAAATTTTTAAAACACCATGTTGTGCATAGTTATTTGCTTCAATGAAACAAAAGGAACTTGTTAAGCTTTTGTTAATTTATTATACAATCAATTAATACATTACACGAACTTGATCCTCTATTTTGTCTAGTACCTGCAGCAACTTAGTTCTATCCTTCTACTGTTGATCCAAACAGAACTTGTTCCCGAGTCTTTCTTTCACTGGTTTGGATTTTTTTTCCCTACTCTATATTGTGCCCACGAATCTCTTTCACTCTAAGAGCACAAAGAAAATCTCAACCTCAACAGCTTTTTGTTAGAATATTCTTAATATTATATGAAGTAACATTAATTATGCTATTAGATTAATTTTATGTTATAACTAATTAGGCAATTAATATTATAATTTATAAATTAAGAATGGATTTGGTTTTATTTTATTTGTAGATAATCAGTAATAGGTTTGATTATCTATAAGTCCACTAAGCATAAACTCAACCCACAACCCAAGAGTATTAGTAATCATCCCGTCAGATTACTAATTTGAGATTATTACCCAGAGAGAGATTTAATGGGCTTATTTTGATTAATTAATTAAATGAGAAATTGTTTTAAAGATTCTGAAGAATTTTATTTTAATAATATTAATTAATTATATTATTAAAATAAAACCCTATAAATAACACACTGAAGCCCTAGTTTTCATATACTAAATCTGTCACTCTCTCTCTATCGTCAAAACACTCTGAGAAACGTTCTTGGATATTGTAGGTTGAACTTATTAGACTCAACCAATACTCAGATCAACGATGTCGTCTTCATCAGGTCAGATTGTTGATTTATTTATTCTCTCAATTTGTGATCATGTTCAATTATATGTTCTAATTCCACTATCAAATGGTATCAGAGCCACGGTTTGATGGACTATGAAATTTTTTAAATTTCCTTTCTCTAATCTCGTCTTCGTAACATGATTTAGCATATTCTAGTTTCTCTTCTTCCTTTTCCATCTTCTTCTTTTTAAATGGTCTTCATGGTAATGTAAGGATAAAAAAGGTTAACTATAGTGTGAAAATATAGTTGAGTATAGAACACACTATAATATTGTATAACCAATCCCTTTTGACCTATGATCATTTATCTTGAAATTTTGTCACCATGACCTTCCATGAGCCTATTGAAAGTCAAAGAATGGTAAAATTAGTGAAGAATGAGACTAAGTAAATATTTTAAAATATCTAGAGAAATATTGTGTAAGCTATAACAAGCTTAGGATAAAAATTTTGATGAGTGAATTTTCTTGTGCATTATGAGAAGGAAAAAAATTAATCATTTTCTCTGGATCTTGTCTTCATCAGAGTCATTTTATGGATTATAAAATTTTATTCCTTCTTTTTGTAATGATCATTGTCTTTCTTGGTCACTATTGCCGGCAAGAAACCCGCCTTCCGATATGAAATTTTCTTTCCCTGTCGCCATTCGAAGCAGTTGTGGTTGCTAACAATTTGAACAAAGACAATCATGCTTGTCAACTTAGGTCGTTGGTGAGCCCCATCTCGAACCAACGAACTAATTTTGAACCGAAAAAAAAAAAAAATTTGAAACCACCAAAAAGTTTTGAACTTCAAATTCAAATATAGCTCAAACGGAAGAGATTGACGCGAAACCGATATAAGGGTCTTAAAGATCATGACACAACAATTAAAACGGTCTCGGTTTCGAAGTCTGAGGAGTAGAAAAATCGATGGGTCAAAGTTCGGGTACCAGCGGGTTCTCTGTTGGGTCGAATCGACCCACTAGAGGTTGAAGAAGGTGCACGTGGGCAAGCCCACGCACACCGCCGGGGCATGTTGGGGCATGCGACCACACCGCCAGTCAAATGAATTTCAAATTTTGAAATTAGCTCCACTCACCATGATCTAAATTATGGTGATTTTTCCAAAAATTTTTTAGCCCTGGAAATAGGAGTTTTTTGAAATTTTTTGAAAATTAAGGGTCTTTAAATAATGTGTAGATAAGGTATTTTGACTTGAAAAATTTTATGTTAAGACTAGACATAATACGGAACAATATGTTCAGTTCACTCTCCCTAATTATGTGTAAATAAATTATAATCAATTTCTTTGCGTTAATTATTAGATTTTATTCCTAATTTAAGCACATGCGTTAAAAGGAATAGGTTGCGTGTGGAAATTGTAATGACTTTGGTTCACATACACCTATTGATTGTGTGCTCCCCTATCATGGGCCCAATCATGGTGATATGTCTTTTATAAATTAATACCGTATTTATCATTTAATTTCCTACATTTTTTGAATAATTTAGTTACCATTATCAGGGATGAGTCTGAATATTGTGATAAGTCCACTAGAGAGAGTGTATGTAAGTATTATGTTGACAATGGATATGCCCTATCGGTGTGACATTGTCAATATAATTTTGTGAATAAGGCCTGTTTGTGGCTTGTCAACGGCAATTTGCTGATTAATGTATTCATGGTTTCTCATATTCTATCAATATGGAAATTGTAGGTGCATTTTGTGTCGTTTCTCTCGATAATGAGCTTCTCTAGTATGTATGAGTTTTCTTGACTTATGATAGTCCAAACCCTTAGGTAGGATATGATAAGTATTTTGTTACACAGTTGCTGAAGCTGAGTCTTGTTACAGAAACTTTGTTATATATATAATTATGTGTCTGGGACATAATTATATGTTTCCTATTTATTTTTTCCCTCAGCATCTTTGTTCCTGCAACTATTTATGGTGAAAACTCTAAACAAAATATACTACAATAATTGGATTGAGTCCCTTAATATGTATCTAATGATCACCAAGAAAAGTTTAGGTATGAGAGAACCTAAGCTAACAGATCTCACCGCTGAGCCTAGCATTGCTGACAAGACTTACCATAAGGAGTAGTATAAGTCCAATAAAATTTGTTTGACTATCATTAAGTATACGATTGAGAAGACTATTAGACAAAGTATTTCTAAGAAGGACACCGCAATTGAATATTTCAAAGCGGTCAGTAAGAAATTTAAGAAGTTTGAAAAGACTTAAAAATGCCTATTATCTCTCTTTGCTAAATAACACTCACTATGACAAAATGTCAGGAGTGTGTGAGCACATGATGAAACTTGTTAACTGCTACAACAAGCAGAAATCCTAGATGTGGACTTGGATGGGAGCAACCTAGTTTATAGAGTTCCCTAATCCCTTTCTGCTAAATATGGGGTCTTGAGAACCACTTATAATTCCCAAGAGTTAAAGTGGTTTATTAATCATATGATGTCTAAAATGACCCAAGAGGAAGAATCAATAAAGAAGGTGAATTCTCATAATTAATGAACTATATTTCACATGGTTCATCCAACAAGGCTGGAAATGTGAATTTGAAAAGGAAAGAAAAGTGAAGGCAATGTCTATGGCAAGAAAACGTATGGACTCAAGAAAAGCAATAAGAATAATAAACTATCCTTGGATTGGAAGGAAGTTCGATTACAGTTAGCTATGTAGGCACTGTAATCACAAATGAAGACTTGCATGAAGATGTGCTATGTGTGGATGACATCCTATTGGTCAATAACTCAGTGTGCTTATTAAATGAGACAAACACATTTTGTCATGCCACTTTGATATGAAAGATTTAAGTGAATCTTTTTTTTATTTTGAGAATTTAAATTCACCGTGATAGATCTTGTGGCATTCTTAGTTTGTCTCAGGCAACCTATATTGAACAAGTGCTCAAGAAATTTGATATGTATTCTTACACTCCTTGTGCACTTGTGCAATAGGTTGTTTAAATCGTCATATCATAAATGATAAAGAGAGAACTTTGATGGGCAAAGTTCCATGTGAATCAATTATTAATAGCCTAATATATAGGCTCAAGTGTGCACACATTTGAACATTGTTTTTTCCATGTTGGTGTGCTTGGCAGATATATTTAAGTAATTTTAGGCATGATCATTAGAAAGCTACAGAGACAATTATAATGATCTTGAACCCACTTCTAATTACATCTATACAATGTTTTTGAATGAGTTGTTTTGTTGAGAAGTGTCAAACGGACATTTACAGCTGTCTTATATATATATAAGTGAAGAGTATACCGTTAGTTTTGTGATGGTCACTCGTTAGGGAATATGGTCAAGGAAATCAATTTCCGTCATATGTATATTTTAAGTCTTGACCATTTTGTTGCAACATAACTCTATTATACGCTTCTCTCAAAGTTATAGGAATTTCAGTTGTATCAAATTTTGACAGTCAATTCCTGTTTGTTGGAGAGAAGATCTATATATCTCATACTCATTTTAGGTTATCCGTTTACTAACACAAACCCATTAGAGTTTTGGAAATATATGACTCTTAGATATATTCGATTTTTGATGTATTGCTTTGGTAAGAGTCTGAGTTGTATTCTTAAGGAACACTTTAGCATATTTTGGCACTTATAACATTTGTTTCCTTATCGGATTCAATGTTTTGGTTATGCCAAAATTTTAGATATAATTTAGAATTAAAATTTTGCTGGCATTTATAACAATGTTTTCCTTATCAGATTCAATATCCTTGATCTATGATTTCATTTCTGAATTTTTGTTATCTCAGACTTGCATGGTTCATATTTGCAATGAGCACATGATGACGAATCTGTTGACCAATGCCTACCCATAGGAGTAATTCAAATTATATAACTCATATAGGTCTTGTTGAATTTTGATGTTGCCTTGGTCTAGTGGGAATATGAGTCGAGTCCTTAAGGGGCTTTTGCAATGCAACTTGATACCAAATTTCTGAGTTGAGTCCGAAGAGAACCTTTACATTGTAATATGATGCTTCAAATGTCATTTTGTATTCCATTCTATTCAAATATTGAAACTAATATATGACAATGTTAATATCACTTGTTTTCCTATCGGATTCAGTGATCTTTGTGTGTAGTTTCATTTTTGAATTTTGTATGGTTTATAAATATACACATATCCATGTGTTTATGTGAATATTAATTGCCTAATTATGTATTTGTTTATTGACCTAATAATTTAATTAATGTTATCCAAGTGGGAGATTGTTAGAATATTTTTAATATTATATGGATTAGCATTAATTATACTATTAAATTAATTTTATGTTATAACTAATTAGACAATTGATATTGTAATTTATAAACTAAGAATGGACTAGGTTTTATTTTATTTGTGAATAATCAGTAATGAGTTCGATTATCCACAGGTTCACTGGGCAAAAACCCAACCCACAGCCCAAGAGTATTAATAATTATTCAGTCAGATTACTAATTTGATATTGTTACTCAGAGAAATATTTAATTGGCTTATTTTGATTAATTAATTAAATGAGAAATTGTTTTAAAAATTTTGAAGGATTTTATTTTAATAATATTGATTAATTATATTATTAAAATAAAATTCTATAAATAATACACTAAAATCCTAGTTTTCATATACTCAAAACACTTTGAGAAACGCTCTTGGATATTGTGAGTTGAACTTATTAGACTCAACTAATACTCAGATCAACGATGTCGTCTTCATCAGGTGTGGGTTGAACTTATTAAACTCAACCAATACTCATATCAATAATATCATCTTCATCAAGTCAGATTGTTGATTTATTTATTCTCCTAATTTGTGATCATGTTTAATTACATGTTCTAATTCCGCTATCATTTTTATCCCATTTAGAGGCCAAGGTAGACGACTTCAAAACAAATTCTCCATTCCTTAGATAGAAAAGATCACCAAAATTTTGTAATCTACTGTCAAATTTATTCCAATACTGAATAAATCTAAATATTATACCTTGATGAGTTTTACACCTTAATTTCTCTTTCTTTACTGCATATTGCGAAGTTACATCCTTCCAATCTTCATAAAATACCCACATAAAAATATGTGATTTTAGTGTGAAAATATAGCATAAGCAAGATCAGGACAGAAACAAGCCTCAAGATTCGTATGAGGAAGGGCCCTCAAATCTGTGCGATAAGGTATTTCTGGAGAAAATTCTAGAAAGCGAGAAGCACAGGTCCCCACCGTATGTTGCTAACAGTGAAGTCCATGTTGTGCTTTCCAGAACCCTCTATTTCCTTCTTTCTTTATGGCCCCATCTCTCTCTCTTTCCAATTTCACTTCTATATATTTCACAAAACCATTATCACTCCTTCCCTGTGAATATCATTTCTGGTTTTGGTACGACCCACGAAGACGAAGAGCCATCATCATTCCTCTATAGGCAAATCTTGCAGATGACTCAGGCTTTATCCTCAAATCTGGGTCTTCACCTTCCTTCTCCATATGGCTCATCATCTTCAAGAGCTTTGTCTTCTTCATCATCAAGGTATTTCAGATTCCCACAGTTCTTCAAACCCATCAAAGCCATGGCAGGCGGGGATGCCAGAGACAAACTTGACCATATTCAAAGACCCCCAAAGAACCCCTCCCACCCCAAAAGGAGAGTTGCGGCACCCATAGGTAAAACCTCACAAAGCCCAAAGAAATTCTTTTCGTTTAGGTGTAAAGTTTCAATGTTTCTGTTTTATGGAAGATTCGTTTGATTAGGCTTCATATAATTTTTTTATCTTATCCATTTTTTGGTTTAATGTTGCTTATTTCTTTATAAAAGTTGTTCAGGGATCTAAAGAATTTAAAAGTCTGTCTTTGTATATCTAAATAAGATTTGTTTTATAAATAATTTTTTATTTAGTTTGATATTTAATTTTTTAAATTAATTTTATTCTTTAAATTTTCATATAAAAATGAAAAAAAAATTTACGTTAAATAAATTATATAAATATAAAAAAATTAATTTTTATATAAAAATTTACAAATATAAATAATGGTAATATAAAATTATATTTAATTAAAATTAAATTTAAATTACATTTATTCAATGTCAATACAAATATATACTAAGTAATTTATGAATATTACAAATTTTGTGGCAATTATATTTGTGTTGTGTTTAATCCTCCAACAATCATTTTAGCTACAATGTCACAGTATAAATTGCTTTTGAGCATGACACAATTTGTTTAGTTTTTTTTTTAATTTAAAATAAATTCTTAATTTAAATACTGTTACTTTCTCTCATGAGTATTATCCTTCAATTTTTAATAGAAATTAGTAGTTATTAGATTGCACAATTTTTTATATTTAAATTATTATATTACAATTTTGAATTCTTAAATTTAAAATAAAATTTTAATATACTTATAATTTTAAATTCGTCAATACATTTAGTTATAATATAAAAATATTATTATAATATTATTATTTATATTAATATTATTATAATTATACTCATACATATTATAATTGGTTGTATTAATAATAATACCTAAATTTAATCTTAGCCTTCAAATTTCATAATTCTTTTAGTATTAACCAATCTTTTTCAATAAATATAGAAAATTGGATATACCAGTTATGCGTTAATTTCATGTTAAATTATGATATGACATTTTCAAATATCATGTTATCTTGTGTTATGTATTGATGCTTCTCTAGTATTGGGGCACAATTTTCGTTGATTCTGATACTTGCAGATTGAATTTTTGAACTGAAAAAAAGGGTGAATTTCTAGCTAAAGCAGAACCCTAACGAAAATGCAGGGTTATGGGACCGATTTCCAACGGCGAAGACGGTGCAGCAGATGATGGAGACGATGGAGAGGATGATGGAGGATCCATTTGCGTTCAGCACCGGAGAGTGGCCGATGCCGGCGAGCGACGGAGGCGGTTACCGGTGGGGAAGGACGCCGTGGGAGATTAAAGAGGACGAGGAAGAGTACAAGATGAGATTTGACATGCCAGGCATGACCAAGGACGATGTGAAAGTGTGGGTAGAGGAGAAGATGCTTGTGGTGAAGGCTGAGAAAGAACAAAAGAAGAAGAAGAAGAAGAAGAATGATCATGATGGTGAAGATACTGATACTGAAGAAGATGATGATGATGATGAATGGTCTGCTAAGAGCTATGGAAGGTATAACAGTAGGATTGCTTTGCCTGAGAATGTGGTGTTTGAGAAGATTAAGGCTGAGGTTAAGGATGGTGTTGTCTACATTACCATGTCTAAGACTGCTACCTCTTCAAAGATCCTTGATATCCATGTGCAATGATAGATTTTGTCTTTTTTTTTTTTTAACAAAAAATTGTATATTTAACTTTTTATATTATGCGGAAGTGGTTATAAACAGGCAAAGATTATAGTTTTAACTAAACTAACAATTTTCTTGTTATGTTTATAATTTTCTTTCTTGAAATCATACGAGTATATAGGTTTTGTTCTTTTAATCAAAGTAAACTAATAATTTTGTTTTGGAATGTTAAAATTTATGTTTGCAAATAAAAAATCTCTATGTTATTTAATTTTAAGAAATTGAATTTATATTAATTAAAAAATTTAGGGGTTGATTATTAAAATAAAGAAAATTTAAGAAATTAAGGTCAAATGAATTTAATAATTTAAGGATCAATTATAATTATTATTTTTATATATGTATGACAAAACATTAATTTGAATGTCTAAAAGATAATGTCACTATGAATTTAATCTTTTTATATTAAAAGATATAGTCTTAACTTTTAAGGACTTGATCTTTTAAAAGTTTCAAAATTAAATTGATATAGTTAAGATTAATTTGATAACAAAAATGTAACTTTTGATTTACTTTTAATGTTTTATATTATCCAATTTCAATTAACAAAATTATATATTAATAAGACTAAGAAATTTTAAATTTAAAGGGGCCAAACCTTAGAGTCGGTATCTCCCCCTAAGTGAACTAAATCATTCTAAGAGGTATGCTTTTAAGATTATTAAAAAAATAATCAAATATTAATTGATTCACAGATTAGTTTGAAACAACTGTTAAAAATGCATGTATACATGTAGTGAATATTTTATCCACTAAGGCATTTCTATTAAATATTTGGAAAAAATCAGATATCACATGTCATAGACCACTCAAATTGAATGTGACATCCACCAATTATCTATAACCAAATCAACAACCAAACCTGCCTAAGTTAGTATTTCTTTGTTTGTTTAACATATTATCATGACAATTTGTTTAACCAATATTTAATAAAAGTAATATTTTTAACCAACAAATCCTCAACATTTTTTCTTATATATATATATATATATATATATATATGTATATATATATATGTATGTATATTTGTTCATGTTTAGAGATCTTCTCCATGTGAAACCTCCAATGGTCACATTCACAAGACAGATAGAACAGGAGAAAGTGAAACACAATCAAATAATGAAGGAAAACTAGACGTTGGAGAAAAAGTTTACTAGTACTACTTATTTAATTTTTGTGGGCCAAACCATATCAGAAAAAAGAAAAAGAAAATTTAAAGAAAGAAAGAAAGGAGCCTTTAGGTTCTTTGGCTTTGGTTTAGATTCAGAGATATCCAGAAAGATTCATTCTTATTATTGAGGGTAAGAAAATAACTATATATGGAAAAGAGAAAAAAAGCAAAAAAATAAACAGAGAACTTTTTTTCCCTTCTTGCACATTTACTGGGTTAAGCACATAACTAGGAGTGTGACCATAGAACCAGAGGTACTCTTCATCTCTTTGAGTAGGTGTTCGCCATTCTATTGCGATGGGTGAATCGACTTGTCTTCTTCGATCCTTCTCTAATCCCACTGTCACTTCTTCTTGCATGGCCAAAGAGGTGAGTCCCGCATTAAGCTCTATTTTGAAATTTCTTCAGTTCTCTGCGTGATACTCAAATTTCTGGAAAAAGCATGTTTTTGTATTGGGAATTTGTTAATAATGGGTATTGGATTCAATGCTTGGTTTTGATCTTGCTGTCTGTTTGATTACCGAGAAGACGCGGTATGTTTTGTGTTTGGTTGTTGGGAAACTGCTCCAAAAAGAGAGCTTGGAATGTCTGTAACTGCTTTACTCATTCTGAATTTGCGACATTTTAGAAAGATAGAGAAAGGGTGTACCCAAACCTAACATGGAAGAAATTTCTTAGATATTCACTCTGGTTCTGCTTCACCCTACCTACTTCTGGTTAAGGTTAGGAACTAAAAACATGGGATTTGTCATCGGGGTGTGTCCCTGTTCTTGCTAAGCATATCTATACTAAAATTTTTCACGACTTGCCGAATTAATTTGAATAGGTGTATTATAATTTCAGGGTGACCCTTTTCGTTTGCTGGGAGAATCGATCTCTTTTGGGAGGTATATGTCGGAGACACTGGATTGGGAGAAATGGTCAGTTTTCTCACACAATCGCTATGTAGAAGAAGCTGAAAAATCCTCCAAACCAGGTTCTGTTGCAGAGAAAAAAGCTTACTTTGAGGCTCATTACAAGAAAAAGGCGGCTCAGAAAGCAGCAGCCTTGGACCAAGAAGCAAATGCATCAGTTAATGAAACTTTTGATTCTGAAACTCGAGATGATAACTGCGATAACTCAGCCATTGAGATAAATTCAAAAGAGAAGAGCAATGTGACTGTCATTGAACAGCGTCAGAAAGATGCTGTTAATTACCAAGTTGTTGATCATACTGATACAAGCAAAGATAAACATGATTTAGAACAAAGTGAAGTAGACATTTCTAAAGTGGAATTACCAGAGGATGTGCCTCAACCTCAAGTTGATTATGCAGAAAATTTTATTATAGTTGATAACCAGTCTGACAATGTTGAGAAAATTGCAGTCTTCAAAGAAGAAAGGATGCCTGATCCAGTATGTTTTTGCTTTCTTTCTATGTTTATATCTGATTTCCTTTTATGAGTGAATTGTAACAGTGGCCTACTTGCAAATTCACCTTACTGTTGCTTCAGGATTATCCAGGGCAAGTTAAGGGAAAAGAAGTAAATTCTTCTCCAAAATTGTCAACCAAAGGTACAATATCCAAACCTTTGTACTCTGCAGAAAGGAAGGCTACAGTACAGCCCAGAAGTGGAATAAGAAGTGCTCCAAAAAGCAAAAAAACTGTTAAGGACTTGACTGAAAAGAAGAGACTAACTGCAAGGTCACTCCACATGTCAATCAATCTTCCTTCTTGTGCTGGCGAACCAAGTAGAACAGCTTCAGTGTTGCAACAGAACAGACTGAAAAAGATCAATTGTAATTTTCCCAATATTTCAAGAGATCATCCAGTTGCATCTCAGACATCAATTAGGGTATTCACTTAACGTCTTTTTTGTCAAAATGCTTCTCTCACTAGAGATTGCTAAAGATAGTTTCTTTTTCAAATTGCAGGCATCTAATAATGTGTTTAATCAAGCTTCAGCAAATCTTCAGTCTGAGGGTGGAAGGTATTTGGTCGTTTGAATGTACTTTTTTTTCTTCTCTTTTATGCACCAAAAATCTTCCTACTGAGCTTCAGAGGCATTGCATAAATAAGTTTTTCTTTTCTTCGAAATATTCAGATTTGTCTACGTTAGGAGTGAGATTACTATATAAAGGAGTGACTACAAGTGCTAAACTGACATCCCTTTCTTTCAAGGAAGATCATTTAACAAGTTGCTAAATCTGTTCAAGTTTGTGCACAATATGGATGGTCACATATAATGACTCCCTTCTTGTTACTTCTTGTAGAGCCTATTAACTTTGCCTACTGTTCATGGTTAATTAGCCTTATTTTATGCATAGCAGCTATACCTAACGAATATGAAATTTAAAGAGGACACATATATATTATTTGTCAACAGGTGCCCAAAATCTCCGAGCACAAGGAGTCCACAATCCTGCACCATATCATCTCCTTTTAGATTCAGAAGTGAAGAAAGAGCAGCAAAACGCAAAGAAGCAAGTTCTTATCCTTGTGCCTTAGTTACTATATCTTTACAATTTATGCCAGCACTTATGGTACTAGCTTTTCCTATTTGTATTCCAGTTCTTTCATAGGATGGATGAAATCAAATTGAAGGAAGCAGAAAGAATGCAGCTGCAAAGGAGATGCAAGGTGGATTTCTTTATAATGCCACTGTTGATATGATGATATAGGTGTCCCTACTGTGAAGCTTGGTAATTTATTAGTGCGATGTTACTTTGTTAGAGCTAGCAAAAGATCTAGAATTGTAATAACGCAAAATGACTGGAGGTAAATTGCAAGAAGCATTGAAGTTAATCTGGCATTATCTGAGTACACATGCCTGAATATAATCCTGTGACTTCCTAATAATAACCTTTATAGGCCCTCCTCTCTTTTGTTCAAGTACTTAAGAAATGGTAT